>CM065593.1:181227120-181827120 GCA_033119425.1 Bufotes viridis | reverse complement strand
GTTTTAATATAGGCAAATGAGCCTCTAGGAGCAATGGGGGCGTTGTCATTACACCTAGAGGCTCTGCTCTCTCTGCATCTGCTGCGTCCTCTGCACCTTGACAGGACCAGGAGGTGTAAAAGTGATCACGCCTGGCTGGCCCTGTCAATCAAAGTGGAGAGGGGGCAGCAGTTGCAGTTGGAGCTGAGTCTGTAGGTGTAATGGCAACACCCCCTTGTTGCTCCTAGAGGCTCATTTGCGTGTATTAAAGCATCATTTTTGTCAGCAATGCAGGCACCTATGAACATGGGACCAACACAGATGCCTTCAGCTGCCAAGAGCACATGCAACAGGTCAGCCAGTGTCATAGGTACAAATCTGCTGACAGATGCCCTTTAAAACTTTGATTTCTACTCCAGTCACAGTTTTCTTACTTAATAATAGCACTTTTCATATTTCTTTAAAAAGTGCCAGGAGTTTTAGCTGCCGCTGCCTTATTAAGTATGAATAATACAGGCTGTCAGTGGCTCAGTCAGAGGGTCTTCTCCAATTAGTCTGTCTCAGGAAAGTGATGTGCCCTTATTACTGAGAAAAAATGATCTTACACTATGTGCAAATGAGCCTCTAGGAGCAACAAGGGTGTTGCAGTTGCACCTAGAGACTCTGCTCTCTCTACAACTGCCGCACCCTCTGTACTTTAATTGACAGGGTCAAGTGTGATGACATTTACACTGTCTGTCTCTGTCAATCAAAGTAGAGAGGGCATGGCAGTCGTAGAGAGAGCAGAGCTTCTAGGTGTAATGGGAACGCCCCCTTTGCTCCTCAAGGCTTTTTTGCCTATATTAAAGCATAATTTTTCTCAGTAATGCGGGCACATAGGAACATGGGAACAACACAGCTGCCTTCAGTTGCCAAGCGCACATGCATCAGCCAGTGTCATAGGTACAAATCTGCTGACAGATGCCCTTTAATAAATGTTCAGTGTCTCTTTAGGAGATTAATATATAAATTGGTAAAATGGCTTCATCCATTCAGTCACATTACTTTCTAGTGTCTTGGAGACCGTTGTGTTAAATGGCCAGTCTGGGTTTAAGTCTGCTTATATCAGAAGCAGTGCCACTATTGACATGAAGCTGCACACGTGGTTGCAGATCATCATCCATTTAAAGTGAATCAGCCTAAGCTGCAATATGAGGAGACATGCAGTAGGCAAGCACGGTGCTCTTTTTGGAGTAAATAGAAATTGCTTTCTTATCTAGGACTGCCCTTAAAATCCTTATCCAAGAGAGAATCTCTCCTTTCTAATGTTTTCTCACATCAGCAATTAATGCATGTACATCAGAAATGTATTTTTTTTTTTCTTCAGACAATGTTGACTGCCATATCTATGAGTGCAATTGCAACAAATGGAGTTGTTCCAGGTAAACAGATGTTTGTTTCTTTAAAATCCCATACAAATCAAATTTTTAAACTAAAATAGCAATATATGTGTTCTTCAAAAAAATGTGCTTGTCTGTTGTGAAAGCCATCTGTTGTTGCTAAAAAAAACTTTTAAAGGCCTGCTACGGCAGCGGAAAATTGTTGAAATGTAACTAAAATATAGGGGGGGGGTGAAACACCCCCCTACTCCTATTCCAGTATACTTTTTTTTTTTATTAAATTTAAAATTACATATTTTTTTTTTTTTTACACCAACTCTCCTATACTGTTCCTGACACCTGCTCACAGACTGCTCTTCTTGCCAACAGCATTTTGCACCAGATAAGTCTGTTAAATTGATGTTGGGCAGCTCTCCTCCTTGTCCCATATCATCAACCTCTTTTTTACATGTATTGTGGACAATCAGCGTCTCGCACTGTTCAGTTTAGTAGATTCTAGGGAAACAAGTGACATGCACTAATTCTAGAGCAGTATTCCCAAATCCTGTAGCTCTCCAGCTGCTTAACCTCTTGAGGACTCATGACGTGCAGGTACGTCACGGTGTCCTGGTACTTAAGGACTCATGACGTACCAGGTAAATTCAGACCTGCGGTTTGCGGCTTTTCCGGCTCTATAAACATATCGCATGACCTAACCCCTCAGATGAACATCATAAAAAATAAAAACTGTGCTAAATAAACAATTTTTTTGTCACCTTACATCACTAAAAGTGATACAGCAAGCGATCAAAAAGGCATATGCCCGCAAAAATAGTAGCAATCTAACAGTCACCTCATCCCGCAAAAATTAGCCCCTACCAAAGACAATCGCCCAAAAAATAAAAAAACTATGGCTCAGAATATGGAGACACTAAAGCATCTTTTTTTTTGTTTTAAAAAAGCTGTTATTGTGTAAAACTTAAGTAAATAAAAAAAAAAGTATACATATGTATCGCCACGTCCGTAATAACCTGCACTCTAAAAATATCACATGATCTAACCCCTCAGATGAACACCGTAAAAAAATAAAAATAAAAACGATGTAAAAAATAAGCCATTTTTTGTCACCTTATATCGCAAAAAGTGTAATACCAAGCGATCAAAAAGTCATACGCACCCCAAAATAGTGCCAATCAAACTGTCATCTCATCCCACAAAAATCATACCCTACCCAAGATAATCGCCCAAAAACTGAAAAAACTATGGCTATCAGACTTTGGAGACACTAAAACATGATTGTGTAAAACATGAAAATCATTGTATAAAACTTACATAAATAAAAAAAAGTATACATATTAAGTATCGCCGCTTCCGTAATAACCTGCTCTATAAAAATAGCGCCTGTGATCTAACCTGTCAACAGATGAATGTTGTAAATAATTAAAAATAAAAACGGTGCCAAAACAACTATTTCTTGTTACCTTGCCTCACACAGAGTGTAATATAGAGCAACCAAAAATCATATGTACTCTAAAATAGTACCAACAGAACTGCAACCCTATCCCGTAGTTTCTAAAATGGGGTCACTTTTTTGGAGTTTCTACACTAGGGGTGCATCAGGGGGGCTTCAAATGGGACATGGTGTCAAAAAACTAGTCCAGCAAAATCTGCCTTCCAAAAACCGTATGGAATTTCTTTCCTTCTGCGCCCTGCCGTGTGCCTGTACAGCAGTTTACGATCACATATGGGGTGTTTCTGTAAACTACAGAATCAGGGGAATAAATTTTGAGTTTTGTTTGGCTGTTAACCCTTGCTTTGTAACTTATAAAATATTATTAAAATGGAAAATCTGCCAAAAAAGTGAAATTTTGAAATTTTATCTCTATTTTCCATTAATTCTTGTGGAACACCTAAAGGGTTAACGACGTTTGTAAAATCAGTTTTGAATACCTTGAGGGGTGTAGTTTCTATTATGGGGTCATTTTTGGGTGGTTTCTATTATGTGTAAGCCTCACAAAGTGACTTCAGACCTGAACTTGTCCTTAAAAAGTGGGTTTTTGAAAATTTCTGAAAAATTTCAAGATTTGCTTCTAAACGTCTAAGCCTTCTAACGTCCCCAAAAAATAAAATATCATTCCCCAAATGATCCAGACATGATGTAGACATATGGCGAATGTAAAGTAATAACTATTTTTGGAGGTATTACTATGTATTATAGACATAAAGAAATTGATTCTTGGAAAATTGCTAATTTTTCCAAATTTTGAGTAAATTTGGTATTTTTTTTTATAAATAAAAATGAACTTTGTTGACTCCATTTTACCAGTGTCATGAAGTACAATATGTGACGAAAAAACAATCTCAGAATGGCCTGCATAAGTAAAAGCGTTAATGAAAATTACTAAAAAACATGAAATGTTTCCTTTTTATATCTGTTTTGTTTCTGTTTATTGCTTAAATTTAACAGCTGGTGGATCATATTACATGATATCGAGATCTTTAGGTCCAGAATTTGGTGGTGCTGTAGGTCTTTGCTTCTACCTGGGTACAACATTTGCTGGAGCAATGTACATTCTTGGTACAATAGAAATTCTTTTGGTGAGTTTTTATTATAATATATTACGTTTGCTAAGTTAAGTATTTTTCATTAAAGTACATTAATGTACAGTATAATATTATCTATACTAATAAAATCCCTGTGTCCCTGACGTCTGTGCGTGTGTGCCGAATTCTAAAGTGCGCATGTGCACAGAGGATTCGCCACACACTGCATGGACTTTACAGGGCACAGGAGGCATATGGGACGCGGCCGCAGGACAGAGACGTGCAGGAAGTAAGCGGCCGTGTCCATAGTGAGCTGACAGGGCCGCCTAAGATGGAGGAGCATGTAGCCTTCACCGACTGCACAGGGCACAGGAGGTATATGGGACGCGGGACGCAGCACAGTGAGGTGCAGGAGGCAAGCGGCCGCGTCCACAGTGAGGTGAAAGGGCCGCCAGATGGAGGAGCATAAAACCGCCGCGGGAGAAGCAGCTAGCTCATTTGCATATCCTCAGCTCCGCGTCGGTAATGAAGAAAGAGCAGCCGTCCAATGTGTAGGTCACTAAGTGACGCCCCTGCCCCGCCCACTTCATGAATGAAGAAGGCGGCGCAGGCGCATGACGTAGTGACTTGCGCTACCAGTGCCTGGCAGCCCGCCCACCTGCCTCACCATGTAGAAGATCATTATTACTCATATGGGGGGATCTGTGGATGACACATGCATGTCATCCACAGATACCCCCATAACAGTGTCGGGCACCGACTCCCCCCCATAACAGTGTCAGCCACAGACTTCCCCCCCCATAACAGTGTCAGCCAAAGACCACCCCCATAACAGTGTCAGCCACGGACCACCCCCATAACAGTGTCAGCCACAGCGCCCCCGTAACAGTGTCAGCCACAGCGCCCCTGTAACCGTGTCAGCCACAGCGCCCCTGTAACCGTGTCAGCCACAGCGCCCCTGTAACCGTGTCAGCCACAGCGCCCCTGTAACCGTGTCAGCCACAGCGCCCCTGTAACCGTGTCAGCCACAGCGCCCCCGTAACCGTGTCAGCCACAGCGCCCCCCTGACAGTGTCAGCCACAGACCACCCCCGTAACAGTGTCAGACGCAGACCCCCCCCCGTAACAGAGTGAGCCACAGACCCCCCCATAACAGTATCAGGCACAGCGCCCCCATAAAAGTGTCAGCCACAGCGCCCCCATAAAAGTGTCAGCCACAGCGCCCCGTAACAGTGTCAGCCACAGACCACCCCCGTAACAGTGTCAGCCACAGACATCCCCATAACAGTGTCAGCCACAGACCCCCCCATAGCAGTGTCAGCACACAGACCCCCCCCCCCCCCCCATAGCAGTGTCAGCCACAACCCCCCCATAGCAGTGTCGGCCACAACCCCCCCATAGCAGTGTCAGCCACAACCCCCCCCATAACAGTGTGAGCCACAGACCCCCCCCATAAGATAACAGTGTCAGCCACAGCGCCCCATAACAGTGTCAGCCACAGCGCCCCCCATAACAGTGTCAGCCACAGCTCCCTCCCATAACAGTGCTATCCACAGATCCCCCATAACAGTGCCAGCCACAGATCCCCCATAACAGTGTCATCCACAGATCCCCCATAACAGTGCCATCCACAGATCCCCCATAACAGTGTCAGCCACAGACCCCGATAACAGTGTCAGCCACAGACCACCCCCATAACAGTGTCAGCCACAGACCCCCATAATAGTTTCAGCCACAGACCACCCCCACAACAGTGTCATCCACAGATTCCCCATAAGCGTCAGCCACAGACCCCCATAAGCGTCAGCCACAGACCCCCATAAGCGTCAGCCACAGACCCCCATAAGCGTCAGCCACAGATCCCCCATAAGCGTCAGCCACAGATCCCCCATAACAGTGTCAGCCACAGATCCCCCATAACAGTGTCAGCCACAGATCCCCCATAACAGTGTCAGCCACAGATCCCCCATAACAGTGTCAGCCACAGATCCCCCATAACAGTGTCAGCCACAGATCCCCCATAACAGTGTCAGCCACAGATCCCCCATAACAGTGTCAGCCACAGATCCCCCATAACAGTGTCAGCCACAGATCCCCCATAACAGTGTCAGCCACAGATCCCCCATAACAGTGTCATCCACAGATCCCCTATAACAGTGCCATCCCTCATAACAGTGCATCCGCCGCAGATCCCCCCCATAACAGTGCATCCGCCACAGATCCCCCCCATAACAGTGTGTCGGCCACAGACCCCCCTCACGCATAACAGGGCGTCTGCCACAGATCCCCCCCATAACAGGGCGTCTGCCACAGATCCCCCCCATAACAGGGCGTCGGCCACAGATCCCACCCCCATAACAGTGCGTCGGCCACAGCCCCCCCCCCCATAACAATGCGTCTGCCACAGACCCCCCCTCCCATAACAGTGTGTCGGCCACAGAGACCCCCCTAAACAGTGCGTTGGCCACAGACCCCCCCATAACAGTGTGTCGGCCACAGAGCCCCCCCTAAACAGTGTGTCGGCCACAGTTCCCCCCCATAACAGTGCGTCGGCCACAGACCGCCCCTCCCCCATAACAGTGCGTCGGCCACAGACCGCCCCTCCCCATAACAGTGCGTCGGCCACAGACCCCCTCCCCCATAACAGTGCGTCGGCCACAGACCCCCTCCCCATAACAGTGCATCGGCCAGAGATTCCCCCCATAACAGCACTAATGTTCTAGCGCCCGTTATTGTAACGGGCCTAATGTCTAGTAGTATATAATTCACATACTGTAGCTGTCACTAATAAAATATTTTGTTCCAAGTGTCACAGCTTTTAATAATAAAAAAAAGTTTGCAGTCAGCCCCCCTCATAACAGTAAATAGAAGACTAGTTGGCACTCCAGGTAAGAAAGGTGGTGCCTAAGTGGATCCATTGAACTTGCACTAGTAGGGACGCCACGGCCATGAACAAGGTCCAGGTCGGACCGAAACGTTGGCTAAAGTCTGTTTATTTATATGGATAAATTAATTTCTGATTGCAATATATTTTCTGGAGTGCCGTGGTATTTATTAAATTTTGTCCCCCCCATAACAATGACATCCACAGTGTCCTTATAACAGTAAAGGAAAATGGCTGGGTTATTATGGAAACCGGGTGTAAACGTATATGTATGTCTGTGAGGCTGAGAATGAAGGGCCTGTGAACTTGTATTGGCCAATAAGGGTCACGTGACTGTGTATGTCAGTAAGGCCTCATGCACACTACCAATGTTGTGGTCCGCGTCCGAGCCACATATTTTGCGGCTCGGACCCATTCACTTTAATGGGGCCGCAAAAGATGCGGACGGCACTCCGTGTGTTGTCCGCATCCGTTGCTCTATTCCGTGCCCCCGCAAAAAAAAAAATAGAGCATGTCCTATTCTTGTCCGTTTTGCAGACAACAATAGGCATTTCTACAATGGGCCGCGTTCCGTTCCACAAATTGCGTAACAGAATGCAAGCAGCTTCCGTGTTTTGCGGATTGGCGGTTTGCGGACCGCAAAATACAAACGGTCGTGTGCATGAGGCCTAAGGCTAAGAATGAAGGACCTGCTAGCTTCTATTGGCTAACAAAGCTCATGTGATGGTGCCATATTTGCTTTTTTTGACCTGCAGTCACAAATATCTTCGTGCATTTTCTTTTTGCAGACCTATATATCACCGAATGCTGCTATATTTCCAATAGAACATGATGATCCTCTAGCTATGTTAAACAACATGAGAATTTATGGGACCTGCATCATAGCTATGATGGCTATAGTAGTTTTTGTTGGTGTTAAATATGTCAACAAACTTGCACTTGTTTTCCTTGCCTGTGTAATACTGTCCATTATGGCAATATATGCGGGTGTAATTAAATCGGCATTTGAACCACCAGATTTTCCGTAAGTTATAACCTTTTTACGGTTTTCACAATGTTTGTAAAATATTGTTTTGTCTTTTTATAAACAAGTATTTGTGATTTATCCTTAACAACGTATAATTGCCCAATCTATAGAATTTATTAGAAAGTTGATTAGGCTAGTTTGACACTAGCAGCAGCGGAGTCCGTCAGGCTGTTCCGGCAGGTGAACAGCCTGTCGGATCCGTCCTGCCGCTAGTTCACGTGTGCCCCCGGACTGCAGCTCCATCTCCATTGACTATAATGGAGGCGGGGGCTGAGTTCCGGCGGGAGCATGCCAGCGCACGGCGAGAGGCAGCCGGACTAAAAGTACTGCATGTCGTACTTTTAGTCCCGAGGCCTCTCACTGTGCAGTGCTGTGCTGCTGCTGGAACTCCGTTATAGTCAATGGGGACAAAGCAGCAGTCCAGGGGCACACGTGAACAAGCGGCAGGACGTATCCGACAGGCTGTTAACCTGCCGGAACAGCCTGACGAACTCCCCTGCCCCTAATGTGAAAGTAGCATTAAAGTTTCAATTTACTTTAAAAGAGGTATATTTACATATTAAACTGTAACCTGTTCACCTTGAGAGAATTTCATTTTTGTGCAGTTTGTACCTCCTTTGTAAATTAACTGTAAACTGTATTACTGGGCTTTTTATTGCTCACCATAATTTCTTGATAATATTGTTCAAAGATTTTTACTAGTTACCCCTTGTTGTTGTCTTTGGCAGGTTATGCCTTCTTGGAAATCGTGTGTTAGCCAAAAGAAACCTAGATATTTGTGCCAAATATATTTATAATGATACAATTAATGAAGTCCTTTGGAGTAAATTCTGTACAACCACAAATGACAGTACTACATGTGATCCATACTTCATCGCCAATAACATCACTGAAATACAGGGAATTCCTGGAGTTGCAAGTGGTGTGTTTCTTGGTGAGTCCCAATTATTTATGTACCTGCATATTGGATATTAAATATAATTCATATATCAATGATGTGAAAATGTGATAATATATTTACCTGTGCACATTAGAAATTTTTCTATCCTTTCATATCACAGTTAATGCCAGAATAGGGAATGCTAAAAAAAAAAAAAAAAAAATAGCATATGTAAATTGAAGGATCATCCAAATTACCTTTTACATTTCTCATGAGTCCTGTTGCTCTCCTATGCTTGGGTATTTCTTCCTCTACTGTCTCAGTCAAGTTTCCCACTTGTTTCTGGAAGTGGTTTCTTTCAGAGTTATCATATAGGCTGTATAGGAACTCTATATGATATAAACAATACAGAATGCAGAAGCACAGTGGGAGTTCTCAAGAAAGGACATGTGATGTGTGGTTTGTGGGAACATCAGAAATCAGGCAAAACTCGCAATGAAAATGGCTGAAATGAAACTCTTTGAATGAAAATCTGCTGCACCATTTGGCAGTGCCAGCAAAATCCCCCCCAACACACAATCCTACACCACAAAGGGGGTGGAAGATCTAAAACATAACTTTTAATGATGGTAGTTAAAATAATGATGGAAAACAATTAGTAAATATCAAGAACACTGCAGCTATACGATTATGATATCATAGAATCATATTCAGACCTGTTTCACACTTGCATTGTGGCATTCTGGTTTTGAAAAAGCAGAGGATCTCAAAACTGAAATCAAACAGATTTGTGCCATTTAATACATCTGGATGCATCAGTTTCGCCAGGATCCAGTTGTATTAAATCAAAACTGAGCAAACCAGATGCAGGATGAAAACTATTGTAAGTCAATAGGTGCCAAATCCGTTTTTTTTCACTAACAAAAAAAAACTGATCCAGCACCATTGACTTGCATTGATGTTTATGCTCGGATCCGGTTCCGTTTTGCAGACCGGACACAAAACTTTAGTGTGCAGCGGTTTTGTGTCCACTCAAAAAAAAAAAACGCAACAAATGGAACGGGTTGCATCCTGATTGACAACACATAGGGACAAAACTGATCTGTTTTGGCCCAGTTTTGAGAACCTTTGCCAGATCTCAAAACTGGAATGCCACAACGCAAGTGTGAAACAGGCCTCAGGCAAAATCCAGCCAAGGGTGGATTTACCAGTACAGCTTAACAGGCAGACCACCAACCTTAGGACATCCATTTCATCTGATGGCACTCAATGCTGATGGGGTTGGTAAGGTGTCACATGTACAGTAGTTTACATTGCTTTTTCCCTTCACCCATGACAGCACCATAGAGAGATGGATCCGCCCCCACAACTGGACAGGAAGCCCCAGAGCAATCAAAAGGGGAACATCCACTTCCCCCCTCAGTGTGGTTTCCTGTCCTCCAAACAGAGGAGCTTGGAGCATGCAGCCTCCAGGGCTATGAAACAAGGAACACCTTATGGATTGAACTTCGATTATACAGCGAATATTTGTGTTGTGTGGTTGGTATGAATCTGTTTGGGGCCTTTAGCATGATTCATAGGTTTGACTGCCTCTTGGCTTCAGGGCCTGCTCTTCTGCCTCTTGGCTTCAGGGCCTGCTCTTCTGCCTCTTGGCTTCAGGGCCTGCTCTTTTGCCTCTTGGCTTCAGGGCATGCTCTTCTGCCTCTTGGCTTCAGGGCATGCTCTTCTGCCTCTTGGCTTCAGGGCCTGCTCTTCTGCCTCTTGGCTTCAGGGCCTGCTCTTCTGCCTCTTGGCCTCAGGGCCTGCTCTTCTGCCTCTTGGCTTTAGATTCAGAAACGCTTAATCACAAGGTTAAATGATAGAACCAATTGGGTACCCGTAGTGCAAAAATTAAAAATCTCTCAATAATAAGTGGGTAACCTTAAAATATTACTTTTTTAATAGATGCATTAAAACACCCAAAAATATGGTAATATTGGACAATGGTAGTCATAAAATGTCAAAACTGACCAAACAGGTGGACCGTATTCACACTAGGGTGGGTATCCAAGTAAAGGGGTCGAAGGGGATGCTGGGTCTCTGACCCTATGCACATCCCTATCAATGCACCCCCTAAGCGGTACAACCTGTAGCTCCTATTGTGCCCTATTTACACCCCTAACCAGAATGGGGGGGGGGTATGAGACCCTAAGGCCACAGTCCACCTTAAGTGGACCTGCAGGTATCAGTCTGATAGCTAGCTGGCCAACTATACCACATATAGCATTCTTCAATTTGCCCGACGCGTTTCTCTGGCAATCGCCAGTTCATCAGGGGCCTATAAACATTAAAGCATAAGTAGCATACAAAATATCCAATGCAGTGTGGTGCAATACATAGAGCATAGATACAAAATATTGCAAAGTTAGGCTTAACAAAAAAATGGACAGCTTATCCTAATATATGCCCAGGTTTCAGAAGTAAAACGTAACCCCAATTCATTCGTGTTGAGGGTCTTCATGAGTTGTTCGAAGGTGGCCCTCGTCTCCCGCCAGGTTCACGTCACCATTTAGCTTTCCGTTCTTTTGATCTGTCATCTGTTATTTTGATCATCAGTTTGCATTAGTTTGTGGTACTTCTGTCAGAGATCACTTATTATTGATGGGCGAAAGTCATTCAAAAAGTAATTTTCTCCTCTCAAAAATAACGGGTATCTGACGGAAGTGATGCAAACAAATGCTCAAAATAATGGATGCTTCTTTTAATAAAAATTCTGTTCTTCCGAAGGATCAGAAGAATGGAAAGCTAAACAGTGATGTAAACCCGGCCTTAATCAACATTGTTTGTGAAAACATTTAAAGACTATATGAGGCCGGCTTTCCGGAGGCTGATCCCCACAGCAGTAAAAAGATGAGGATGTTATGATTGAAAACAGCATTTAGTTACATGTCAGCGCTACCATGTGTTTCAGATGGCGCCTCTCTTGCGCCCATTTTTAAGCACAGCAATAGAAGTTAAGTTTTAATAGGGTCTGCTAGTGGAAGGCTTAATTATAGGGACAGTTTAGCTTCCAGTTGTTTAACCATTCAAACATGCTTTCCCCCCCCTCCCCCCTGCCCCAGGTTTCTTTTCACTGAAGTATCTTTGTTGCCCAATAAAAAGTAACCGATGACAGTGGAGAAGATACCTTTTAGGGTGGTTTCAAATACAGTGAGGGACATTTATCAAGACTGGCGTACTTATATGCCATTCTTGATCACCCTGCAGGTAATAAATCTGGTGCAGGTATAGACACTTTTCTCTGATCCTATGACGACTATTGGTTGGCTTACTTTCAGATTTTTATGCCAGTGTTACGTGAGCTTCTGTTTTCAAGTCAGGCGTACAAAGTTCAGGTTATTAAAAAATTCCATTATGGATTCCGCTACCACATGGTAGCGGAATCTATAATGGAATTCTTAGATAACCTGAACCTTGTATGCCTAACTTGAAAAGAGACAATCGCTCATTCCTACTCCGCACCCTTACTGTCAAGCCCCAACTACTTGTCGGTAACAAGTATAGAAACCCGAGATGTGCCAAATTGCGCCAGTTTGCTCCACTTTTTAGACAGATTTTTTAATGCAGACACATTAGTAAATCTGAGCCAGTGTTTTGAGCCAAAGCAAAAGTGGATCTAGCACGAAATAGTGGTAGAAGCCTCACTTTATATTTCTCATTTCTCTTGAATTCACTTCTGGCTCAAGTAAGTGCATAAAAGACTACCACAGAAAAATGCTGTGTTTGAAACCAACCTTACACTGTATTTTTTTTTTCTGTCTAGACAATCTTTGGAGTGCTTACAGTCAAAAAGGATCTATAGTTGAGCGGAACCAAACATCATCTGCAGCAGGAGAAGGACATAAAACTTACAATCAAAACACCTATGTCTTAACAGACATAATGACTTATTTCACAATGCTTGTTGGAATTTACTTTCCATCTGTAACAGGTAAATGATATTAGGCTTTATAGTCTGATTTACTCTACGTAAATATGTTTTTTAATTAAAGGAAATTCTACCAGACATTGAGTCACTTGTATGCTGGCAATGAAATGACAAAATGCTGCTAAGATTTAAGCATTGTTTTAATTTCTCACAAATTCAAATCTGCAACTTTTTGAGAATGTCATGTCTGACCAGTCATAGGCTAGTGAACGTGGGCACTGAGTTTAGAAACTACATATTCCAGGAGTTACTCGATGCACCTGTGTATGATGGGCTGCACCCCTTCTTTACCCTGCTCCCCATGTTTGTTGCACTCTGCAGCACACCATCCTCCCTCCCCACACTGCTTTCTTTGATTTACAAAAGCAGGACCTATCTACCAGAGCCTGGTGGTTTGCACAGCATCTGCACCAGAGGTGAACCATCCTTTGCCACAAAATGAATGTAATGGTGCATAAAACCTTCTGCCTGGGTGACCTTTTGCCCACTAATAAACTTTTATGCATGTTTTATGAAAAATTACTATTATAGTCTACATGTATGATCTGACCATACAGATAGAGTGGTTGCTATTGACAGCAGCATATGAGAGATTAAATCACCAGGATCGGGGTCATCTCCATCCACGGTCACTGCTGGCGGGTGTCACCTGAATTATAAAGCCAGCACCCACCGTGATGGAGTGAGCTCAGCACATGAGCCTGCTCCATATTTCCCTTGGTTACGTTATATAGCCATAAGGGGTTAAAAGAAATACCTAAAATCGTACAGCTTGTACACTGGCCACTATGCCTAATATGTAACATTTCAGTAGCCATCACCACGGGCAGGATTAGAATGACAAATATCACCTTTGTATATAGATAACACAGGATCCACCTTTCACAATAAGTGTTATCACAGCGTATCTACTCCTTTTTTACCTCTGCGCAGGTCAGAGAGCCCCTTCCTGTCTGTTTTTTCTACGGCCCAAGTGGCTGATCTCAAAGAAATTGGAGTTTGCACTTGTTATACGTTTACTGACCAGTATGAAATTTGCGTAATTTTTTGATTGATAGATATCAAATTAAAAAATAAAATTCTAAACAACATATGTTTTAAAATAAAGCTTGAGTTAAACAGTAGGTCATTTTCTGACGATATATTCCCTTTACCATCATGTGAAATCAAAGTAGCTTGAAACTTAATGTTTTTCTATGGGCAAACCTGTTCACTATAATTGCAGACCATTGCTTAATGTATAAGTGTGGCTGTCAACAGTTTATTTCTGGTGAGGGTAAGAAGTCAAATTGCATTACAGTAAATATAGTATGAAGACTTGACGCCACCTGGCAGGTCTATAGATATTGACTGCTAAATGGTTATCATAAAAGACTGGGGGGATTAGATTATTTTAATGCAAATAGGAAAGTTCAGTTATAATCAGATCAACTGCAGTCTAATTTAATGAGCACTGTATATTAGTTGCAAAGTATAAATGTCCATGGTTCTGCCAATCTAAAGAATAGTTTAAAGGTTTATTCCAGTTGTGAGTAGAGTTGAGCGAACTTCTCTTTTAAGTTCGGCGTACAAAGTTCGGGTTCGGGTTATCCAAACATCCCGTTATGGATTCCGCTACCACGGACCATAACGGCATTTGGAATCCATAAGGGGATTCTGCAATGAACCCAAAAGTATTCGCCCCACCTTGACTTTTTTGTGTTTTGTTACATTACAGCCTTAAGTTCAATGTTTTGTTAATCTGAATTTTATGTGATGGATCAGAACACAATAGTCTAAGTTGGTGAGGTGAAATGAGAAAAATATATAAATAAAACTATTGTTTAGAAATGGAAAACAGAAAATTGGCATGTGCGTATGTATTTACCCCCTTTGTTAGGAATCTCATAAAAAGCTCTGGTGCAACCAATTACTTTCAGAAGTCACATAATTAGTGAAATGATGTCCACCTGTGTACAATCTAAGTGTCACATGATCTGTCAGTACATATACACAACTTTTTTGAAAGGCCCCAGAGGCTGCAACACCTAAGCAAGAGGCATCACTAAGCAAACACTGCCATGAAGACCAAGGAACTCTCCAAACAAGTAAGGGACAATGTTGAGAAGTACAAGTCAGGGTTAGGGCTCATGCACACAACCATATTTAGTTTCCTTGTCCGTTCCGTTTTTTTTTTTTTTTTGCTGATAGGATGCAGACCCCTATATTTCAATGGCTCTGCAAAAAAAGCGGACAGCACACCATGTGCTGTCTGTATCAGTATATCCGTTCCGTAGCCCCACCAAAAAAAGAGCATGTCCTATTTTTTTCTAGTTTGCGGACAAGGATAGGCATTATTACAATGGATCCGCAAAAAAACGGATGCCATATGGAGTGCCATACTTTTTTTTGCAGACCGCAAAACACTTAGTTGTGTGCATGTAGCCTTAGGTTATAAAAAAATATCCAAATCTTTGATGATCCCCAGGAGCACCATCAAATCTATCATAACCAAATGGAAAGAACATGGCACAACAGCAAACCTGCCACGAGACGGCCGCCCACCAAAGCTCACAGACCAGGCAAGGAGGTCATTAATCAGAGAGGCAGCAAAGAGACCTAAGGTAACCCTGGAGGAGCTGCAGAGTTCCACAGCAGAGACTGGAGTATCTGTACATAGGACGACAATAAGCCGTACGCTCCATAGAGTTGGGCTTTATGGCAGAGTAGCTAAAAGAAACCCATTACTTTCGGCAAAAAACAAAAAGGCACGTTGTGAGTTTGCGAAAAGGCACGTGGGAGACTCCTAAAATGTATGGAGGAAGGTGCTCTGGTCTGATGAGACTAAAATGAAACTTTTTGGCCATCAAATAAAAGTCTATGTCTGGCGCAAACACATCACATCACCCAAAGAACACCATCCCCACAGTTTTGCAAGGAGGAATGGGCAAAAATCCCAGTGGTAAGATGTGGAAAGCTCATAGAGACCTATCCAAAGCTACTTGGAGCTGTGATTGCCACATCAGGTGGCTCTACAAAGTATTGAAGAGGTGAATAATATGCACTTTGACTTTTTCTGTTATTTTGTCCTACTGTATTTGTTGTTTGCTTCGCAATAAAAAAAACATCTTCAAAGAAGGGCATGTTCTGTAAATGAAATGATGCAAATCCTCAAACAATCCATGTTAATTCCAGGTTGTGAGG
Organism: Bufotes viridis; assembly: GCA_033119425.1. Lineage (NCBI taxonomy): Eukaryota > Metazoa > Chordata > Amphibia > Anura > Bufonidae > Bufotes > Bufotes viridis. The sequence continues at coordinate 181,811,299 of CM065593.1, read as the reverse complement.
CACCAAAACACAAAAAAGTCCGTGGAGGGTGAATACTTTTGCAAGGCACTGTATACACTGCTCGCAAAAAGTTAGAGATATTTGGCTTGTGGGTAATATTTCCGGAAGAATGTAAAAAGCACTCTAACCTTTACATGTGAACTTAATGTGACTTTCTCTACACTTTTGAATACACATGTCCAACTGTTCAATGTTTCTCTAACAAGGAGCTTAATGGCAAAATTCACAACACGTGTTTGATCCATGAATCGGCTGATAAATTTCCTGGTTCAATAAGAATTGGTATTTAAACAGTCCTCCTCATCATGCTGTTCACATTTTGACATCATGAGACCAAGATGATGCCTAACAATTGATCAACAGTACCTCCCCATTGCGAGGCTCTCAGACGGAAGTGGCCACTAAGATTAGAGTGTCATCAGCAGGTTGCAACAAAGATACAGATACCGGAAGATACACAGAAAGGCATAGAAGTGGGAGTCCTTTGGCCATATCCCACACTGATGACCGCTTCATTGTGAATAATGACCTGTGGAACCAGATGATGAATGCCACACAACTCAAGGCACATTTAACCCCTTAAGGACCGGAGGTTGTTTTTTTTTTTGCGTTTTGCGCTCCCTGCCTCCCCAGCCATATGGGCTTGTTTTTTATGGGACAAGTTGTACTTTCCAACGCCACCATTTAATATTGCATATGATGTAGTGGAAAGTGGGAAAAAAATTCCAAATGGGGTGAAATTGCAAAAAAAAAATCAATTCTACCACAGTTTTGCCGGTTTTTAAATACCCACATTCGATTTGCGATAAAACTGACCAGTTAGTTTTATTCTACAGGTCAGTACGAATCTGGCGATACCCTATATGTATAGGTTATCTTGCTTTTTGATAGTGGAAAAAAAAAATTCAAAAGGGGGAAAAATCAGTTTTACTTTCTTGTCGCCATATTTTGACTCCTATAACTTTTTTGTAATTATGTATACGGAGCTGTATGGGGGCTAATTTTTTGCATCGTAATCTGATCTTTTTATTGATACCATTCTGGGGTGTGTATGACTTTTTGATCACCTTTTATAAAAAAATTTGAGGAAATAAAGCTTCCAAAAATGTCGAATCGACCATTTGGATGCTTTTTTCCGTTTTCTGTTTACCATATGGGGAATATTTTTTAATATTTTTATAATATGGACGTTTTTGCATATTGCAACACCCATGATGTGTGTTTTTTATTTATTTTTTTATTTTATTTTCATTTTGGCAAAAGGGGGGTGATTTAAACTAAGCAATAGCATTGGAATATATGAGAAAATTGCATATTTCCTATGAAGCCTATTACAGGTTAAGCTCTATAGGAAATACTATACAGCAGCCTGGGTTTCATTCATAGAGATCCAGGCTGCTGCAGGCACACTCCGGCTCCTCCAATGGCCACACGGGGGAGCCGGATTACAAACCGAAAGTTAAACTTTCAGTTTGTGTGCGCTCAGATGCTATGGTCGGGTTTGACCACGGCATCTGAGGGGTCAAATGTCCGCAATCTGCATCGCTGCCGGTCGCGTACATGAGCCACGGGTGTCTGCTTCAAGTAGCAGGCGGCCACCCACGGCTATGGCGCCCGCAGAGGGAAGGAGCGGGCGCCATCTTTAAAGACCAGACACAGGACGTACCCGTATGTCCTGTGTCCTTAAGAGGTTAAGGGAGGTGAGAGGCATACAAGTGTCATGGCAGACCATTTTAAATTTATAGCGTGGTCTGCGTGCTAGACGACCTGCAAGGGTACCTGACCACAGGTGTCATCGTCTTGCATGGCCAGGGAGAATCTATGAAAGTCGATTCATGCTGAGCAGAAATAATGGCCGCCAATGATGTTGGAGATATCAAGGAGAGCGCTGTGCATCAGCCACTATTGTCATCAGATGAGCCTTTGGTGGTGGTGGTGGTGTTACAGTGTGTGCAGGTATGTCTAGTCAATACAGAATTGACCTACACTTTGTGAATGGTACAGTGAAAAGCCCATACTACTTGAATAACATCATTAATCCAGTCATTGTGCCTCTGCATTGACTACACAGGCCCAATTTCATCTTCATGGACGACAATGCGCCATCTTATCGAGGTCGCATCATTAGGGAACAGCTGCTGGAGACTGGAGTACCTCAAATAAAGTGGCCTGCACTTTCTCCAGACCTAAATCCCATTGAAAACCTATAGAATCAGCTTAGTTGCTGTTTAAAGGCTCGTAACTCTGTACCCCAGAAACTCAATGACATGTGGGCCGCCCTTCAAGAAGAGTGGGATCCCATGCCTCAGCAGACAATAAGTTGACTTGTGAACAGCATGAGATGTTGTCAACCTGTAATTTATGCTCAAGGCCCAGAATAAATCTTTATTTTATTTTTTTCAAAGATTGCTATTAATGTGTGTAAGTGTGCATACAGTGACAGCTGTCAGTCACCGATAACACCTCCGTCTGTGTTTTCTCATCACATATTGTACTTCATGACAGTTGTAAATTTGAGTAAAAGTATTTCATTTTTATTCATTAAAAAAATACCAAATTTACCAAAAATTTTCATCAGTTTTTTTTTGGGCGGACGCAAAATTTGCAGACGTAACGGACGCGGAAACAAACAACAGTCGTGTGCATGAGGCCATTATAGGGCCGTTTTGTTGGTACTATTTTAGGGTACATATGATTTTTGGTTACTCTATATTACACTTTTTGTGAGACAAGGTAACAAAAAATAGCTGTTTTGGCACGGTTTTTATTTTTTGTTACAATGTTCATGGTATTTTTATACAGCAGGTTGTTACAGACGTGACAATACCAAATATGTTTGCTTTTTTTGTTTGTTTCAGTTTTACATAATAAAGCATTTTTGAAAAAAAAGATTTTTTAGTGTCTCCATATTCTGAAAGCCATAGTTTTTTTTTATTTTTTGGGCAACTGTCTTATGTAGGGGTTCATTTTTTTGGGGTACATATGACTTTTTGATCGCTTGGTATTACACTTTTTGTGATGTGAGGTGACAAAAAAATAGCTTTTTTTTGCGCTGTTTTTTTTTTTTACGGTGTTTACCTGAGGGGTTAGTTGTGATATTTTTATACAGCAGGTTCTTAGGGACGTGGCAATACCTAATATGTATACTATTTATTTAAGTTTTACACAATAACAGCATTTTTGAAACAAAAAAAATCATATTTTAGTGTCTCCATATTCTGAGAGCCATAATTTTTTTTTATTTTTGGGCGATTGTCTTAGGTAGGGTCTCATTTTTTGTGGGATGAGATGACGGTTTGATTGGTATGATTTTGGGGTGCGTATGACTTTTTGGTATTACACTTTTTGTGAGATGCAGCCGGTCATCGATCACCTTGGGGCCACATTTGTGGAGGCCTATGTACCTGGAAGGGAGGTCGCAGTTGATGAGTCTCTTATTACTTTCAAGGGGAGACTCATTTTCCGCCAGTATGTTCCCTCAAAGCGGGCGAGGTATGGCGTGGAGCTGGAGAAAATTTGTGAGAGTACCTCACGGTACACTTACAAGTTTCGTGTATACGAGGGTTGAGATTCCTGTATTGAACCCCCAGAATATCCCCCACTCTGGGTGTTAGCGGCAAACTTGTGTGGGACCTTATGCACCCACTGCTAGATAAGGGTTACCACCTGTACATGGCTAACTTTTATGCTAGTATCCCCTTGTTCAGGTCTCTCGCCGCCAGATCCACAACCGCTTGTGGGACCGTGCAGAAAAATCAGCGCGGCCTCCCTACCGTCCCCCTCCAGGTACCTATCCCAGGGGTGAGACCCGTGCTTTTACTAGTGAAAACCTGCTGCTGGTCAGATATAAGGACAAGAGGGATGTCCTTATGCTGACCACAATTCACGGTAATGGCATCTCCCCTGTCCCTGTGCGAGGTACCACGGCACAACGGTCCTCAAGCCCGATTGTATCGTCGACTACAATCAGTATATGGGAGGAGTTGATCTCTCTGATCAAGTCCTCAAGCCATATAATGCCATGTACAAGTAATGCCATGTGCATGGTACAAAAAAGTCACGGTCTACTTGGTGCAGGTTACCATGTACAACTCTTTTGTACTGTTCCAGTGCGCTGACAACACAAGGAAATACCTTCAGTTTTATGAGGCAGTCCTCAAGGCCCTGATCTTTTCTGACCGGGAAAGAGCAGGCCGGAGTACCTCGGGAACTGGAGGTGCCCGGATCGTCCCTGGCCAACAATTTCCAGGTGTGGTCCCCCATACTGGAAAGAAGAGACGAACCCAAAAAAGATGCAGAGTGTGTCACAGGAGGGGGATACGGAAGGACAACACCACTCAGTGTGACACGTGCCCCGATCATCTGGGCCTCTGCGTTATTGGTTGCTTCAGGGAGTACCACACTTCCATGGAGTACAAAATGTATTATCCCCTTTTCCATGTAGCCACTGACAATCGGATAAAAGCTATGGTTCTCAGACTTGAGACACCCTAAAAAAAAATGTCAAAAATGTCATAAATCTAAAATAATTTAAAAAAGTAGAGAAATGATGTATCGCCGCGTCCGTAATAATTTGGCCTATAAAAATAATCCATGACCCAACCCCTTAGATTAACACTGAAAAAAAAATGGAATTTTTTTGTCATCTTACATAATAAAACGCGTAATAGCAAGCGATCAAAAAGTCACATGCCCCCCCAAACCTTATCCTGTAGTTTCCAAAATGGGGTCTCTTTTAGGGAGTTTCTACTGTAGGGGTGCATCGGGGGGCTTGAAATAGGACATGGTGTAAATAAACCGGTCCATAAAATTTGCCTTCCAAAAACCACACGGCACTCCTTTCCCTCTACGCCTCGCCGTGTGGCCGTACAGTAGTGTACGACCACATATGGGGTGTTTCAGTAATCGGCGGAGTCAGGGCAATAAAGATACAGTCTCTTTTGGCTGTTAACCCTTGCTTTGTTAGTGGAAAAAATGGGTTAAAATTAAAAATTTGGCAAAAAAATCAAATTCTGAAATTTCATCTTCATTTGCCAATAACTCTTCTGGAGCATCTAAAGGGTTAACATAGCTTGTAAGATCGGTTTTAAATACCTTGAGGGGTGTAATTTCCAAAATGAGGTCACTTTTAGGGAGTTTCTACTTTAGGGGTTCATCAGGGGGGCTTGAAATAGGACATGGTGTAAATAAACCGGTCCATTAAATCTGCCTTCCAAAAACCACACGGCGCTCCTTTCACTCTACGCCCCGCCGTGTGGCCATACAGTAGTGTACGACCAAATATGGGGTGTTTCTGTAATCTGCAGAGTCAGAGCAATAAAGATACAGTCTTGTTTGGCTGTTAACCCTTGTTTTGTTAGTGGAAAAAATGGATTAAAGTGGAAAATTTGGCAAAAAAATGAAATTCTGAAATTTCATCTCCATTTGCCAACAACTCTTGTGGAGCACCTAAAGGGTTTGTAAAATCCGTTTTGAATACTTTGAAGGGTGTAGTTTCTAAAATGGGGTCATTTGTGGGTGGTTTCTATTATGTAAGCCTTACAAAGTGACTTCAAACCTGAACTGGTACCTAAAAAAAAAATGGGTTTTTGAAAATTTCTTAAAATTTCCAAGATTTGCTTCTAAACTTCTAAGCCTTGTAACGTCCCCCAAAAATAAAATGGCATTCCCAAAATGATCCAGACATGAAGTAGACATATGGGGTATGTAAATTAATAACTATTTTTGGAGGTATTACTATGTAATATAGAAGTAGAGAAATTGAAACTTGGAAAATTGCAAATTTTTCAAATTTTTTAGTAAATTTGGTATTTTTTTATAACTAAAAATGAAATTTTTTAACTCCATTTTACCACTGTCATGAAGTACAATATGTGACGAAAAAACAGTTTCAGAATGGCCTGCATAAGTAAAAGCGTTTAAAAGTTATCACCACATAAAGTGACACTGGTCAGATTTGCAAAAAATGGCCTGGTCCTTAAGGTGAAATATGGCTGTGTCCTTAAGGGGTTTAAAATCCATACTGATCCTCTATACTTTTAATTAATTCAGCAATATAAACCTAATGTAACAGGATTTCTTTTTCTTCTAATGTTTTCGTTTTTCTTTTGTTTGTTCAATTTAGGCATCATGGCTGGCTCCAACCGGTCTGGGGATTTGAAAGATGCTCAAAAGTCTATCCCGTTTGGAACAATTCTGGCGATTGCAACCACATCTTTTATATGTATCTTTTACTATATATAGAGTATATATTTGTAAATACTGATTAAGAAGAAGAAATTCTTGGGCACCATCTGCATTCAGACCAAAACTTCCACTATCATTTTCTCTTCAGCAGTTGTAAATGTAGAAAATGTTTCACATTAGCATTATGATCTCCATTTAGAACAGAAGCCATGGTGCTGGATTCGTATTTGTATGTTGGGTGCCCAATGGAGCCCATTGACTTGTAATGGTATCTGTAATGTACTGTCATTTGGATGGGAAGAATAGTACCGTACACAGCCCTATTCTTCCTGTCACATGCCAAGACTGCTTTCTAGAGAGAAAAAGATTTGTTTATGATGGTGAAAAGTAGGTTATGAACTAAGTCCTCTCTATGACGGCACCCCTGAGATGGCTTTGCGTCATTCACTGACAAGAAGAAGATGCAGAGAGGTTAAATTGACCCTTGCACCTTTGGTCTTTGTCCTGTACCTGTGTAGAGCAGACCTATAGAGTGTTCAGGATATTTTAGCTCTGATGTATAAAGAAGAATTTATATTTGGATGAAAGAGGTTGTTCACCCCTTGGGGTTTTTTGGGCAGACCATCCCCAGCATGTTGGAACTGCTGAGGGAATCATACTCGCCTGATCCCCGATGCTGGGTTTCTGTAACCTTTGCTTCATATGCACTACCACAGCTCTTACGTTTCCCCATGTAAGCACCCTATTTGATGAGACAATTGGCTGCTGCTGCGGTGACATATCCCTCAGGTGTAACAGGATGCAGACACATTACACATAGGGCATATGTCAGTGCTGTTGCCTGGAGCAGCAACATGACCTGCGTCAAACAGGATGTTGACCTGGGGAGACCCCAGCAACTTGCCCTTGTTTTTAGGAGTGCTGCGTGGTTATATAGCTTCCTTTTCACATTTTATTCCTGTTGTGGCACTTCAAGGATGCAGCAGGACCAAAGAAGAATTTACTCCCACCAGACCAAGCCTTCAGCTTGATTTATCAAAGATTTGCTCAGGCATAGACCTTCTGGCCAAAAGAAAAAACTGGAAAGTTCACCTGTTATGTTTTTTGAATCAGGGACTATTCTACAGTCATAGATGCTGCTGTTTCCGGAATCAAATTGACTATCCTACAGCCATAGATGCTGCTGTTTTCTGAATCAAAGGGACTATTCTACAGCCATAGATGACTATAAAATGCACATATCATCTAAATGATGCCTTTCCTCCAGTGCTCTCAATAGCAATGTGCTACAAAAGATTAAAAAAGAAAAGGCTAGGGTGATTCTGGTAGTTCTATATTGGCCAAAAAAAAGTCTGAGTTCTGTAGGACCACTAATCTAGCCTCGCATTACAGATTCTACTGATCCAGAGACCAGTTTTTTTTTAAATCAATGTATCCATAAATATAAAAATGTTAAAAGTTATCTAAAATGAAAATCCCAACTAAAGAAGGACCCGGAATCCCTGCCCCCCCATACATGTGTATTAAGGTAGCAAAATGTTGCATCAATCCATGCCAGTCACCTCCTATATGGCATCGTACCACACGGAAATGTTTATGGGTTGGATTTAACTGCTAACTTTTTGGGTTTTCACATGCATCAGTGTCAAGAATATGCCGAGTACCAAGTATATCGGAGAAAATTCAGTGAAAAGGGATCAGAGGAAGAGGTCGACAGTCATTCTCATGAATGGCTGAGCAAAATTAAGCAAACTGCATCCAAAAACAATGCTAGTGTTCCAGCTAATGAGTCCTAACGGACAGTTCGTGGTTTCCTAGCACCAATAGGCTGCAACAGCAGACGCCCATTTTGAGTTCCATTGCGGTCTAAAAAAGAAATGAAAAGCAAGATTGCAGTGTGCATATAAATTAAAAAACTGGATCACTGAGCAATGAAAACATTGCCTGGTCAGATGAATCCAGATTTCTGTTGCACCATGCCGATGGGAAGATTGAAATTTGGTGCAAATAGCATGAATCCTTGAACCCTTCCTGCCACATGTCACCAGGCTAGTGGAGGTGGAATAATGGTGTGGGGTTTGTTTTCTTGGCGAACTGTGGGTTCTGTCATACTTGTGGATGGACATTATGACAATAAAGCTTATTTAAGCATCTGACCGAAGTTCACCCCTTCATGGCAGCTGTTTATGCTGTGGAAGAATGACAGTTTTAGAAGGATAATGCACCATGCCACAAGTGTTCTATAGTCGTGGAATGATTCCAGCAAGTTTTCCTTGCTTCCTTGGTTTTCACAGACCCCAAATCTTAATCCTATAAAGCTACTGTGGGACCAGGTAGATTGGTCTGTCCAGAGCATGTCAGTACCTCCCTCTAATTTGTGCCATCTGCTAAAACCTATCCTGTCTGCATGGGCCAGTATTCTTGCAGAATAATTTCAGAACCTAGTAGCATGCATGCCACAATAAATTTCTGCTGCTTTGAAGGCTAAAGGAGGTACAACCCAGTACCAGATGTCTGGAATAAAGAGGCAAAGTGGTTGTTTGGAAATGGGGCCAATTTAACCTCTGTGTGTGTGTGTGTGTATCCTGTCTCTGTCAGACATTGTGTAATATTCCAGGAAACCTAATTACCGGTAAGTGTAGTCACACTTTTCTTATTGATATGTTTGTGTGTCTCAATTTATGTAGAAACCCATAAAAGTCGGCTGTCTGAGGAACTGAGCAAGGCCTTATTCACATACTGAAGATTTGGTCAGTATTTTGAATCTGTTGAGTGCATGCAAAAAAGAAAACCATAGGTGTTTCAATATATAATATGTTGGCGATGCTTAGGATCCACTACTGGTTCTTGGCTGCAGACATAGCATTTTCTCACAAAACAATCATTTGTGAACAGTTGTTTGAAAAGATTATCATCCTCACAAAATTTGATTGATTGTCGTTTAAGGGGTTGACCCAGACTAACATCTTATCACCTAAACACAGGACTGGATCATGAGGACAGAGATCAAGCATGCCAGTGCTGCTCTACTCAAACTCTGTGGGGCTGCAGGAGATGGTCGAGTGCTGTAGTTAGCAATGTTTTACAGACCCATAGACTTTCTTGTGGTGAGTGGGGTTTCCAGCAGTCAGGCCCCCACTGATCAGACATTTATCATCTCTCCTGTATATCACTAGTAATTTGTCATTCTGGGACCACCCTTTTAAATCATTACATTTTGTGTATCGTTTTCAGAGTAAGAGTGCATTCACACAACCATATGGGTTTTTCAGTCCGCAAAATGAAGACAACGTCCTTGTTGCACCAGTTTTTTTTTTTTTTTTTGGTGGACCCATTTACTTCAATGGGTCTGTGGTCCGCATTTGCGGCAAAGAATAGGACATACTGTACAGATGTGTACAACACACCGAAGTCATCCGTGTGCTTTCCACATCGGTATGTCTGTTCTACAAAATATAGAACATGTCCTATACTTGGCTGCAAAATGTGGTTCACTGACCCATTGATGAAAATGGGTAAAAAAAAAAAAAAGTGTCACACTGAAGTCATTTATGGTCATAAATGATCATTTATGGTCCCTTCTCCATAGTCCTGTGTGGGGCCATCATTTAAAGAGCTTTCATTCTGTCTGTAGAACAATTTACATGGGATTGTGTGCTGCCAACCAGCAATCATTTTTTTTTCCCACATATAGGATCCCATTACCTGTTTACACTGGGCAATGATCAGGAACAAGTATTGTTATGAATAGTAGAATCTTTGTTCCAAAGCAACAAGCATAGTTAAAGGCGTTGGCCCATGAAGTATATTGTTTATAATTAATTCCAGCCCAAAATTTTAAGCATTTTTGTATTTACTTATTAAAAATCATTTTACATCCCCAGATATTCCTGGAATAACGTTGGTGTAGTGCCAACTGTTTCTATTGAGCACCCTTTCTGTGTCCACCTCAGTAAATGTGCCGAGGGGGACTCATGCTCAGTCTTGCCCCTTTCTCTGTTCTTTCAGGTATGCAGTGGTATCCCTGGTGTGATGAGCCTTCGGCTTCTGATGCTGCAACATCTTTTCTGCTTCTCAGAAGACATGCCGATCAAGTGCAATCAGTCAGTCTCGCTCTCATTGACTGTGTTCCCACATTGTGGTAAAGGTGTTGGTTTTTGCTGTGATTTCCCAAAACTGCAGCCTTTTTGTGGCATTTTCTGGAAACTTGCTGCTACAAAATGATGTATTACTGCAGCTTGTGAACACAGTCTTCTCATTTGTCCCACATCTGCTATGAAACCAAGAAAAGACACTACAGCTTCAGAAGCAACTGGATCACTGCACCAGGATGCTCCGAGAGACTAGGCTGAGCATGTATGTCCACCTTAGAACAATTACTAAGGGGGGCACAAAGTCTGTTTAATAGAGACAAGAGGGGACACTATCGTAACGTTGAAAGTGTATATACAAAAAATGTTTATGGGTTGGATTTAACTAGAAAGAATTTGGTTTGTGTGGTACGTGTGTTACACTTATCAATTTACATAAGCTGAATATCATATAGATGTGTGCATGTCGCATATCTGATGTTCTAGGCAGACTGATAATCGCTCTACCAATGGAACTGACCATTAGCAGGTATTGTTAGGAGAAAAATCGCTACGTCTGCAGCCAGCAAAAGACAGTGCATCACACATTTATTTGTATGGGTACAATATATTTATATATATAGTGCAGTGACAGGACAGCTTTTAGTTGTAGCAATGTAGCTCAAGACATGCCTCACCAGGAAGCAGGCCATCTTGCCATTGTATCGGCTATGCCCACAGTAGATGTACCCGGGCAGCCTAACCCAAATTAATCGTAATCCTTTGGGTGAGTTCACATATTACTTTCAAAGTTCAGTCTTTGCTGTGTTTTTAGTGAAATCGCAACAATTGATGTGTTTGCCACTAAATTTCACTTATTGCTTGCTGAAAATACACCCTGTAACTGCTAAACTTTACTAATGAGTTTACTGCTTCTTTTACCATTAATCAGATGCATATAGTGCGTGTTGTCAGATCTTCAAAACATTTTTGCAATTTTGTCTATTTACATTTTTTTTTTGCCCTGATGTTCATAATTGTTGCAAAACCGAGAAACCTAAGCAATGATCTCATGGTGCTATGGTCTCCGCATGTAACAGAACCAGCAAGTGAAGTCTTCACTTTACCTTAAAGGGCTCTAAACCTAAAAATATCCTGCTGCAGATGTAACTGTGTACATAATGGTCCCAGAGGTAAGTGTGCAGGCACCTGCTGCAATAAGCTAATAATAAGCAGGTTGCATGAGGCGTTTCGTTTTGGCTAATTGGGTTGTATACATACAATGTAGGCCTTTTTTACTGTAGTTATTGCAGAACGGTAGCATTCTGACATGAATGTTCAAAAATGATATGTGAGCACAACCTTGCAGTAGCATGCATATACACTCGCTCGCTCCTTTCTTACTGTGGATGGTATTAAAGGGGTTCTTCACTTTGTTACAACTGATGATCTATCCTCAGGATAGATCATCAGCATCTGATCGGCCAGGGTCCAACACCCGGGACCCCCGCCAATCAGCTGTTTGAGAAGGCAGCAGCGCTGCAGGAGCGCCGCGGCCTTCTCACTGTTTACTGCTGCTAGCAGAGCTTAGCAGCGGAAATGATGAGAAGGCCGCGGCGCTTCTGCAGCGCCGCTGCCTTCTCAAACAGCTGATCGGCGGGGGTCCCGGGTGTCGGACCCTGGCCGATCAGATGCTGATGATCTATTCTGAGGATAGATCATCAGTTATAACAAAGTGAAGAACCCCTTTAATATAATTCATAAATACATCAGACACTCAACTTATTATTTTTAACACTTTTAGGGAAATTCTGCTACGGATTTACAAGGGGTTCCCCCTATGTATTGCAAAGAGTGAAATCTGTAGTGGAAAGCTGCATCAGATTTAAAATTCATACCACAGGTTAACTTGTGCTGTCAATTTTGTACGAGTCATGTGGATGATGAATCTCGTCCACTTTGCTGCTGCTATAAAATGCTGTGGATTACCCACTGTACCCTTATAGTATATGTATATATTTTTTGTACGCTATTTAGAAGTTCTGTAAGGGCTCTTTCACACGAGCGGATCCCGTGTGTGGAATCCGCTGCGTGAAAGAGAGCAAGCCCCGTTCCAGACAGCAGAGACACGGAGCACTAACATGATTGATAAAGCTCCGTGCCTCTCTGTGATCTTTTTACTACAAAATCACAGTGAGATAAGGTTGTCACTGTGATTTTGTAGCAAAAAGGTCACAGAGAGGCACGGAGGATTATAAATCATGTTAATGCTCCATCTCTCTGCTGTCCGGAACGGGCCTTGGCTCTCTTTCACGCAGCGGATTACTCACACGGGATCCGCTCGTGTGAAAGAGCTCTTAAGGTGAGTGTGCCATCCTTCGCTACAGCCTAGTACAGAAACTCCAATGGGAAATTCATGGCAAAACTGACACCTTGGTTTTCTGTTGGATCATTTCTGGCATCCAGCTCATCAGTTTGAGGCCGGATGTCTCCCAGCGCTGGAGAGCAAGGCTGTAAACTACAGACCAGCTCACAAAGGTGGGGTACACCTCAGTTGTGCTCTGGCATAAAATAACTGGCCGACGCAACTGATGTATATACACCCATCCTTGGAGTTTCTCAGATTTGAATGCTATTGTAAATATATTCCAAGACAAAAATGCACCATGACAGTTATTAGTATGCAACGTATATAACACATGGACCAATACAGAGGAGCCCTTTATCAAGCACTTTGCTGGCGCACTACTGCCTCTTGGTTTGTAGTCACTGTCAGAGGTGGTGGTTTGCCAATTAATTGCTTGTTTAAGGGGCTGTGTCACTGAAAATATTTTCTGATTGCAGGTGTTTTTATTCCATTTCCTGAACAGGATTATGGCGGAAGACATCTGTCCTGAGCTGTTCTTTACAGCATTTAGAGATATGCACTGTGGGCCATAGACATAATGGACAGGAGCTGACTTACTGACTTCTATGGGAAAGTTTTCTATGCATGCTCTGTGACCTGAGTAGGGTTCACGAGGGAGTAAACAAGATGTGATTTCACTATTGTGAATGGTGTATGCTGTGTTATCTATATATAGGTGCTAACTGTCATTCTAATCCTGCATTAAATGATAAGCAGACAACTGCAGTAAAGTGATTTGTACAGACCAAGAAGTGGCGCTTATTATTAGGCTTAGTAGCTAATGGGAAAACTGCAGGATTTTATTTATTTATTAATTTTATATATAGATATTGACATAGAAAGTTAAGAATGACCACCAAAAATTCTTTAAAAATGTTTCACATAAAAACATGATTTAAACAATGGTTTGTTTTCTGTTGACACCTTCCCTTTAAAGTAGGCATGTGCACCCTTTAACCCACTGAACAAAATAGCATTGGAGGAACATTGTTTTAGTTGGGATTAATTTATACTGTGCTTTCATATTTCATATTCTGCTTTGTTCCTTAAATTATTACAAGATCTTTCCTGTGTGGTCCTATTTGGTGCCTGCATTGAAGGTGCACTTCTACGTGACAAGTAAGTAATGTTATTGAAAATATATATAATGCATTCGGAAAGTCTTTAGTTTTTTTTTTTTTTTCATATTTTATCTTGCGACCTTGTGCCATCAAAAGATAAAAGAAAATCGAATTTTTTTCCCCCATCATTCTGCACTCAGTACTTTATGATGAGAAAGTGAAAGCAGAATGTTTGAAGTCTTTGCTAATTTATTGAAAAGGAAAAACTTAAATATTGCATTTGTGTAAGTATCCAGATTCCAGACCCTTTACTCAGAACTTAGTTGAAGCACCTTTGGCAGCGATTACAGCCTGCAATTATCTTGAGTATGATGCCACAAAGTTTGTACTCCTGTATTTGGGGATTTTCCTCCATTCTTCTCTGGAAATCCTCTCAAGCTCCATGAAGTTAAATGGGGACCGTTGGTGGACAGACCTTTTCAGAGATGTTCAATTTGGTTCAAGTCAGGGCTCTGGCTGGGCCACTCATATTCACAGTGTGGTCCCTAAGCCACTTGGCTGTGTACTTGGGGTCATTGTCTTGTTAAAAGGTAAACCTTCAGCCCAGTCTGAGGTCCAGTGCGCTCTGGATAAGGTTTTCATTAAGAATATATCTGTATTTTGTTCTAATCAGCTTTTCCTCAACCCTAACCAGTCTTCCTGTCCCAGACACTAAAAAAACACCCCTACAGCATAATACTGCCACCACCATACATCACTGTAGGGCAGTGTTTCCCAACCAGTGTGCCTCCAGCTGTTGCAAAACTACAACTCCCAGCATGTCTGAACAGCCAAAGGCTGTCCGGGTATGCTGGGAGTTGTAGTTTTGCAACAGCTGGAGGCACACTGGTTGGGAAACACGGCTGTAGGGGATGGTATTAGGCAGGTGATGAGCAGTGGTTTCTTGCAGACATGATGCTTAGAATTGAGGCCAAAAATTTGGGTTTTATCAGATCAGAGAATGTTGTTTCGCAGTCTGAGAGTCTTTTAGTTTTTAGTTTTGTTTTTTTGTAAACTCCAGGCAGGTTTCATTTGTCTTTTACTGAGAAAGGGCATCTTTATGGTCAATCTGCCCTAAAGCTTAAATTGGTGGTATGTTGCACAGATGGTTGACCTTCTGGAGGTTTCGCCCATATGCACATAGGATCATTGGAGCTCAGCTAGGGTGACCATTGAGTTTTTGGTCACCTGTCTTACCAAAGCCCTTCTCCCTCGATTGCTTAGTTTGGCAGGGCAACAGCTCTAGGAGGAGCCTTGATTGTTCCATACTTCTTCCATTTAAGAATTATGGAGACCACTGTGCTCTTGGGAACGTTCAGTTTTTGTACCCTTCTCCAGACCTGTGTCTCCACACCGTCCTGTTTCTGAGCTTTCCTCCTCAAGGATTGGTTTTTGCTCTGATATGCTCTTTTATTTGTGAGACCTTATATAGGCAGGGGTATGTATTTCCAATTCACATTAAATCAACTGAATTTACCACACTCCACCTAAATATGCAAACATTTTTCACTTTGTCACATAGTTACATAGTTAATACAGTTGAAAAAAAGACATAAGTCCATCAAGTTCAACCAAGGGATAGGTGGGGATGCGAAAACCATTATCAGGTATTAAGTGCATTTTTTTTATATTGGCACAAGCCCGCAACATAAAATGTTAGAAAACCTGAATGGGTCTGAAGATGTTCTGAATGCTTTGTATATTTGCAAACATTTGCCAATGTCAGGTTAGAGAAAGCAGTCCAATCAGTCTTGTCAGTTCTACAGATGCTACCATAGTCTTATTGCAGCCTGGGTGAAAGATCCTGCTACTGATCTTGAAGGGGTATTCCGGTAAAGCAACTTCATTTTTGAAAAACTGTATTATGCTGCAAGCTGTGACCCAACCAGAACCAATACCTATACATATAACCAGAGCTTCATTTTACCTTGCAATCCATTTGTCTAGCTCCTGCATGAGCCTGCAACACACTGAGGAGTATCAAGACGCCTGATCTTTCCTCACAAAACTACAATCCCCACAATCCCTAGCTTTCCTGCTGTGAGTGTTGATGTTTACTGATTGGCTGCCTGATATACAGTCCAGTCACGCCCCCTCTCCTCACCAATCACCAGCACACTAACACCCCCTTTGTTTCACAAGACATTTAGCTAGAGAATTGATAGGTCGAGCATGCTCAGTGTGTTGCTAACAAAGGCTCAGAACTACAGGTCGTTGCCATGGTAATTTATGAGGAAACACAGTGGGTAGCAGAGGAAGAAAACTACTTTTATAACTACTGAACGCTAAATAGCAGAAATTTTGATTACATTAGGTAATTATTGATGAAGAATTAGACTAAAACATAATTTATATTTATAGTAAGCGGAATACCCCTTTAACCCCTTTGGGACACATGACGTACCGGTACGGCATGTTTCCCGAGTCCTTAACCCCTTAAGGACCGGGGGTTTTGGGATTTTTGCGTTTTTGTTTTGCGCTCCCTGCCTTCCAAAAGCCATAACATTTTTATATTTCCGCTCACATAGCCATATGACGGCTTATTTTTTGCGGGACAAGTTGTACTTTTTAACGCTACCATTTATTTTTGCATGTGATGTAGTGGGAAACGGGGAAAAAATTCCAAATGGGGTGAAATTGCAAAAAAAAGCAATTTCACCACAGTTTTACGGGTTTTTAAATTACAACGTTCGATTTGCGATAAAACTGACTGGTTAATTTTATTCTTCAGGTCAGTACGAATCCGGCAATACCTAATATGTATAGTTTTTCTTGCGTTTTGATAGTGAAAAAAATTAAAAGTGGGAATTTTATTATTTTATTTTTTTGTCGCCATGTTTTGACCCCTATAACTTTTTGTAATTATGCGTACGGAGCAGTGTAGGGGCTCATTTTTGCGGGCAATCTGAACTTTTAATTGATACCATTATGGGGTGCGTATGATGTTTTGATCACTTTTTATTCATTTTTTTAGGAAATGAAGCGTCCAAAATGGCGAATTAGCCATTTGGACGCTTTCTTTCCGTTTTTATGTTTACCGTATGGTGAATATTTTTAATATTATTATAGTATGGGCGTTTGCACATTACGACACCCATTATGTGTAATTTTTTATTTATTTTATTTTCATTTTGGGGAAAGGGGGTGATTTGAATTTTTATATTTTTTTATTTAATTTTTATTTTTTAAACTTTTTTTTTTTTTTTTACCACTTTCTTATAGTTCCCATAGGGAACTATAAGATGCAATCATCAGATTGTTATTCTCATATATTCCAATGCAATAGCATTGGAATATATGAGAAAATCAGCATATTTCCTATGGAGCCTATTACAGTCATAGGCTCCATAGGAATATTGTGTAGTACCCTAGGTTTCATTCACAGAAACCTAGGGTACTACATGCATGCCCGGCTCCCCTTGTGGCCATCAGGGAGCCGAGCAAAACCGAAAGTGAAACTTTCGGTTTTTGCGCTGACAGATGCCGTGGTCAGGATTGACCACGGCATCTGAGGGTTAAATGTCCGCGATCGGCATCGCTGCCGGTCGCGGACATGAGCTGCTGGTGTCAGCTTGATGAATCAAGCGTTTACCCGCAGCTCGGGCGCCCGCTCCGTGCGGGAGCGGGCGCCATCTTTAAAATGTGGACGAAGGGCGTACATGTACGCCCTTGTCCTTAAGAGGTTAAGGACACATGACGCACCGGTACGTCATGAGTTGTTCCGATCACTGCTGCTCAGCTGGCAGTGATCGGAACAAGGTACCTGCTGAAATCATTCAGCAGGTACCTTGTTACAATGCCCAGGGGGTCCTGTGACCCCCATATAGTGATCGCTGCAAACCGCAGGTCAATTCAGACCTGCGGTTTGCAGCGCTTAGTGATCTCTGATCCCCGCGGTCTATGACCGCTGGGATCAGAGAGTTAATGCCCCCAAAGAGTTTTTAACCCCCTGCAGCCCCCAATCATATTGTGGCTGCGGGGTGCAGGGGGTGGTTGCGGGCGGCGCGAGGCGGGCGGTGCGGGCGGGCGGGATCGCGATTGCGATCCCCGCCCGCCTCCCCTGTAATCTATCCCTGGTGTCTAGTGAGTTCTATCAGAGTGTCAGCACATTGCTGACACTCTGATAGAAACGGCTGGCATCTGTGCTGCAGATGCCAGCCGCTTAACCCTTCCCGTATCGCGGTGCCTTTGCAGCCCCCAACAGGATGGGATCGCAGAGGAGGGTGCTCCACTCCTCCTCATCCATCACCCCCTGCCCAGTTATGGCAGCGGGTGATGGCTGCCATGGAGACAGGACGCTCAGAAGCGCCCTGCTCTCCATGGTGCTGAAAGTCTGAATAGACCTGCTAAAGGTCTATTCAGACTTTCTAAAGTACTAAATACAGTACAGTGCACTATATAGTGTACTGTACTGTATTATACAGACACCAGATCCACTGGATCTTTCAGAACCAAGTGGGTCTGGGTCAAAAAATGTAAAAAGTGAAAAAAGTAAAAATGAAAAAACACATAACACTGA
The DNA here is from genome assembly GCA_033119425.1 of Bufotes viridis. NCBI lineage: Eukaryota > Metazoa > Chordata > Amphibia > Anura > Bufonidae > Bufotes > Bufotes viridis. The sequence goes on along the minus strand of CM065593.1, from coordinate 181,793,017 downwards.
ATAAAAATTAAAAAAATAAAATACACTACACATATTAGGTATCGCGCGTCCGTAAAAACCTGCTCTATAAAAATATCACATGACTGAACTCCTCAGATGAACGCCATAAAAAAACCAAAAATGGTGTAAATAAGCCATTTTTGGCACATTACATCACTAAAAGTGTAATACAAAGCGATCAAAAAGGCGTTTGCCTCCCAAAATAGTACCAATCAAACCGCCATCTCATCCCGCAAAAACGAGCCCCTACCTAAAACAATTGGCCAAAAATAAAAACTATGCCTCTCAGACTAAAACATGATTTTTTTGTTTCAAAAATGCTTTTTAGTGTTAAATGTAAAAAAATTAAAAAGTAGACATATTTGGTATCTACACGTCCGTAAGAATCTGCTCTATAAAAATATCACATGACCTAACCCCTCCAGTAAACACTGTAAAAAATAATAAAAACTTTGTCAAAAGCCATTTTTTGCCAATTTACATCACAAAAGTGTAATAGCAAGCGATCAAAAAGTCATATGACCCCCAAATAGTGCCAATCTAACCGTCACCTCCTCCCGCAAAAATGATACCCAACCTGAGACAATTGCCTAAAAACTGAAAAATATATGGCTCTCAGACTATGGAGATACTAAAACATGTTTTTTTCATTCAAAAGGATATTATTGTGTAAAACCAAAATAAATAAAAAAAGTATACATATTACGTATTGCCGCGTCCGTAAGGACCTGCTCTATAAAAATATAACATGACCTAACCCTCAGATGAACGCCGTAAACATAAAAATAAAAACGTTGTCAAACAAGCCATTTTTTGTCACCTTACATCACAAAAAGTGTAATAGTAAGCTGATCAAAAGTCATATGCACCCCAAGATGGTGCCAATCAAACCGCCATCTCATCCCGCAAAAATGAGCCCCTACATAGGACAATCGCCCAAAAAAAAATATATATGGCTCTCAAACTATGGAGACACTAAAACATGATTTTTTTTTGTTTTAAAAATTATATTATTGTGTAAAACTTATATAAATAAATAAAAGTGTACATATTATGTATCGCCGCGTCCGTCACAACCTGATCTATATAAATAACACATGACCTAACCCCTCAGCTGAACACAGCAAAAAAAAAAAAAATACGGTGTCAAGAGCCATTTTTGTCAACTTACATCACAAAAAGTGTCATAGCAAGCGACCAAAATGTCATATGCACCCCAAGATGGTGCCAATCAAACCGCCATCTCATCCCGCAAAAAATGAGCCCCTACATAACACAGTCGCCCAAAAAAATAAAATAAAACTATGGCTTTCAGAATGTGGAGACACTAAAAAAAATTATTTTCAAAAAGGCTTTATTATGTAAAACTGAAACAAAAAACCCCAAAAAGTAGTCACCCCTACAGTAGAAACTCCAAAAAAGTGACCCCATTTTGGAAACTACGGGATAAGGTGTCAGTTTTGTTGGTACAATTCTAGGTTAAACATGAGTTTTGGTTGCTCTATATTACACTTTTTTTGAGACAAGGTAACAAAAAATAGAAATTCGTAAATTTCATCTCCATTTGCCAATAACTCTTGTGGAATACCTAAAGGGTTAACAAAGTTTGTAAAACTGGTTTTGAATATCTTGAGGGGCGTAGTTTCTTAGATGGAGTCACTTTTATTGAGTTTCTACTCTAGGGGTAAGTGACTTCAGACCTGAACTGGTCCCTAAAAAGTGGGTTTTTGAAAATTTCTGAAAAATTTCAAGATTTGCTTCTAAACTTCTAAGCCTTGTAACGTCCCCAAAAAATGAAATAGCATTCCCAAAATGATCGATACATGAAGTAGACATATGGGGAATGTAAATCAATAACTTTTTTTGGCAGTATTACTATGTATTATAGAAGTAGAGTAATTGAAACTTGGAAAATTGCAAATTTTTCAAAATTTTTGGTAAATTTGGTATTTTTTTTATAAATAAAAATGAAATTTTTCGACTTCATTTTACCACTGTCATGAAGTACAATATGTGACGAAAAAACAATCTCAGAATGGACTGGATAAGAAAAAGCGTTTTAAAGTTATCACCACATAAAGTGACAATGGTCAGATTTTGAAAAAATGGCCTGGTCCTTAAGGTGAAATAGGGCCGTGTCCTTAAGGGGTTAAGAAACCTTGTGGGATGATGCCAATATCTGTATAAATAAATAGTCCATTCACATGCTCTGCACAAAGAAAGAATTTCCAGTTGAGGGGCCGCTTTAAATCACATGTGCAATATATACGTGTGTAAACACACACACCTCCCCAAGCTTCACCTCAGCCGATCACACACAGAAATTACGCCAAGAGCTCCCCTAATGGTAAGAACAGTGGGATGAGAGAGGTATCATTACTATCATTTGTGATATACTAATCAGTTTTCAAAAATACATTTCACATTTCTGGACAACCCGTTCCTAATACAGAGCCCCCTAAATTAATACATACTCCCAGACCAGATCCCAGAACTAATATAGACCTCCACTCCAGACCCCTGAATTAATACAGACCCCCAGACCAGACCCTAAAATTAATACAGACCTCCAGATAGACTACAAAATGAATGCAGATTCCCAGACTTGGCTCCAAAATTAAAGGGGTTGTCTTGCTTTGGAGGCAACAACCCCTCTCATACAGACTTGTACCCCTGAACATAAAAAAAACCCACTAATCTATCTGCAGTTCCGCCACTGCTCTGTTCCCAGATGTTGCGACTCATAGGCATCAGTGGCCACGGGAGCTTGAATGGTACCTTGTATCTGTTATGTACCATTCAAGCTGTTGTGAACACTGAGGCCTGTGAACAGAGCAGCAGCAGGACCTCAGACAGGAGATTGGGTTTTTTATGTTCAGGGGCACAGGTTAGGACCCCAGGAGTTGTTTACTCCTAGGCCAGACAGCCCTAAAAACTCATACAAAGCCGTAGACCCCAAAATTACAGACCCACACCAGACCCTAAAATGAATGCAGACTGCAGATCAGCCCCCAATTCATACATACCCCAGATCATTCCCAAAATTCATATTGACCCCAGATCAGACTACAAATTAGACCACTTCTGCCCCCTATTACCCCACCCAACCCCTTCGTACCCTTAATGCAGACTTCAGAGCAGACAAAATAAATAAACTCAACTGTTCTCCTTCATCTGCCGCCACCACTAGGGCTCTTTGTGCAGCTCAGCACTGTGTTCTGGCACCAGCGCTGCACTGCATCCTGATGTCGCGCAGCAGATCATGCACTGTGCCCTGAAGCTGTATGGTTTCAGGACATAGGGCATCACCGGAGATGAGCACCAGTGAGTAATTGTGCCATACTCACCACTCCCTGTGTTCTGTTTTAATGAGTGCTGATTAGGTAATGGCACGCCCCTTAAGGTATTGTGGGACACAGATGTAATTGCCTCCAGGGCTGCATGTTTGAGAACCCTGATCTAGTTTGTTATGGTTCATAAGAAGCTGAATAAGAGAACCCCCAAGATCAGAAATACTTTTTTTTTACTCAAGTGACAAATTTGTAGCCTTAGTCAAAAAATTTAAATTTAGCTTGAGACCAATTCTACTGTATACACTGTTGGTTTCCCAAACAGTTTACTTCCCTGAATGCGGTAATTCCATAAGAATCCGTCTATGGCGTCTACTGAACAGCAGCTGCTATGACATAATAACAAGCAGGTATCACCGCCCTAAGCCACCTGACAGAAAGCATAGGAAATACTACAGGCTGACCTCTGCAGTTGCCAGTTGTAGTAGTACCTATGCTGCCTACCAAGTGGCTCATTCCAACTGTTTGTCAGTTGTCATGGCTATCACAGGCTTCATCTGCAGCCTAGCATCTTAAAGGGGTATTCCAGGGTTCCAACACCCTGCAGATCAGCTGTTTCATGGTAGTCCGATACTACACAGCTAGAACTACACAGTTCCATCCATTGTGTGGCGGAGGCGCTGCTTCCATTCACAGCGGTGAGGGCTGTGCTGCAGTAACCAGATCCATCCACTGCATAGTGGTTGAAGCTGTGTATTTCTGTTGTGTGAGCTACAGCATAACAGCAGATCAGCAGAGGTGCAAAATGTCAGACCTGGCCTGTCAGATATTAATGGCTTATCCTGAGGCCATTAATAGTCAAACAACAGAATATGATGGTGTTTATGCAAACATAATTCAGCTCTGGCCACTTCTATGAAGCTCTACATCTCCCAGTTGTACATGGGGTTTAACTTTAGACTGAAGTATCAGGTTTTGAGTTGGGCCCTTTGCATCTGTTGTAACAGTAATAAATGTGAATGTATTAACTGTATATTTTATCATAACAACCTTCTAATCAGAAACTGACCAGAACATTTTATAAATATTCATTATCGTCACATTTTCATAAATTGTATATGCTGGCATGGATCAATAAAGGAGCAAATAAAGAGTTGCTCCATACAAAAACTCAAAATGCAGCTTGTCACAGCCAAAGCCCTGTGATGTTGAGTCAGAATAGGAAATGTTATCAAAGAGCATCACATAATGTTACTATGAAAACTACCTCCCTATGGAATACTAAAGGGACACCAGAGAGGCTTAATCATAAGATTTCATAGAAGGAACAACAGACACCATGATGGAACTTTGAAAGACTACACTGTATGGCCTCATGCACACGACCGTATGTGTTTTGCGGTCCGCAAACCGCGGATGTGCAAAACACGGAAGCTGCTCCGAGTTCCATTCCGCAATTTGCTAAACGGAACGCGGCCCATTGTAGAAATGCCTATTTTTGTCCGCAAAACGGACAAGAATAGGACATGCTCTATTTTTTTTTTTTTTTGCGGGGCCACATAACGGAGCAACGGAGGCGGACAGGGAGTGATGTCCACATCTTTTGCGGCCCCATTGAAGTGAATGGGTCCGTACCCGAGCTTCAAAATATGCGGCTCGGACGCGGACTAAAACAACGGTCGTGTGCATGAGGCCTATGTCAATGAGATCTGTTAGGCATCGATGGTCTGTCCTACTACAGACCAAGTACTGCATTGTGATATTGGGGTCCATTGTACATAATTTATAAAAGCCAGTTTTACATTTTCCCCAGGCTGGAACCAGCTTTGTCTTATGCACCTATGTAGGAAGCAGTAATTAACATAAGGCTGACCCAATTAATAATCACATGTAGTCCGATACCATACCACGCCCTAGCTAATGCTTAATTTTTGAAGTGGTTTCTTTAGGGTCCAAATGTCACCATAGAAAATTTTTGCCAGAGTAACTAAAATGCTTATGTGTATTAATATAATCAATGTCTTATTCCGTTAATGCAGTGTTTACTTGATTTATTTGGGTTATAGTAGACATTTTATTGTTTTCTAAATCACAGAAATTGCATTAACCTTATCTCATATGTCTTAATGACAGGTTTGGTGAAGCAGTCAGTGGCCAACTTGTGATAGGTACCTTGGCCTGGCCATCTCCTTGGGTCATTGTTATTGGTTCCTTCTTTTCTACTTGTGGTGCTGGACTCCAGAGCTTGACGGGTGCTCCACGTTTGCTGCAAGCCATTGCAAGAGATGGAATCGTTCCTTTCCTTCAGGTATTATGGGACAGACAAACCAAAGCCATGCATTTTTTGTGCAATATTTCAATTCTTTATGAGTCAGCTATTTGAGGCATAAAGGTATTGGCATTAATTAGGTATTTTTTTCACTGCAGGCTTTGTGAACGTTTTTTGGACATTGACAAAACCGCAGCATGCTGCGGATTTGTCTCCGTCCAAAAATCCGGAAGACTTGCCGTAACGCCAGATCCAGAATTAATGCCCATTGAAGTGCATTAATCCGGATCCAGCATTAAGCTAAACGTTTCTAAAGTCCTGGCTGCCATGGTAAAGTGTAGTGGGGAGGCAGGGGAGGAGTATACTTACCATCCGCGCGAGTCCCGGGGCGCTCCACAATGACGTCAGAGCGCCCCATGAGCATGGATCACGTGAGCCATGCACGTGGGGCGATCTGACGTCATTGTGGAGCGCCCCGGGAGCTGCACGGACTGTAAGTATCTGCTCCCCAGACTCCCCACTACTTACTATGGCAACCAGGACTTTAGTAGCATCCTGGCTGCCATTGTAACACTGAAAGCATTTTGAAGACTGATCAGTCTTTAAATGCTTTCATTTGTCTTGCGTTGTGACGGATCCGGCGGGCATTTCCGGCGACGAAAGTGCACGCCGGATCCTTACAACGCAACTGTGAAAGAGGCCTAACTGTGCATTTCTGTACTATTATTAGCATTACAAATTATGAAAGCTTGCAATATGCAGTAAACACCAGTTTGGTTCCTGATATAATATCTTGGGGGCTGTTGCTGTAGGAGGTCCTATATTTATTACTACACCAACACAGCTGTGCACATTGAATCTATGTGTGATGTGTGTTCATAAACTACATTGGGTCTGTTGTGAAAACTGTTATGTGTTATTGTTGTTATGGGAATATTCACAAGAAAAAAACATAAAATGCAGAGATAAAACAATGTAATGACAATTCTGTGTGCATGGATAAACTGGCCATAGACCCTACTGGGAGATTTCTGGGTGGGCCGTGGCCACCCAAGCCTTCCTCTTGGCCACCATCCAGATACGTAAAGATCTGATACTTTCAGCATTAAATATTGTTAGAGTATCAGGAACTTATTCACCTGGCTAGTGTTCGCAGGTGCCTTCCTGAATTAAATTGTATTGCTGTCCTTAGGACGATGATAGTTTTATGCTGTGGCATGGTAGACAGTATTTTCTGCTGCACTATTGTAACTGTTTTTGAAGAGGCAGTATTTTGTGCTGCACTGCACTGTTGTTAGCCCTGCCTACTTCTGTTGTCCTGGGTTCTGTCAATTTGGACCCACCTACAACATGGCTCACCTATAGGGCCACTTTAAATTCCCATTCCATCCATGGCTGTGTGCGTCTCCTGCATTGGTCTCTTTTAGCAAAGATCAATGCAGAAAACTACATATAGCAGCCTGCAGAGGGCAATAGATGAGTGCAGGTGTAAGGCCTGGCTTTTACTACTGAGAGAGAGGACTAGGGGTCCTGCTGTAACTACAACAAGCTAGAAATTTTCTGGGTTGGCACTGCCACATACATTTAGGGTAAAATTAAGTTAATAAATAAACCTATTCAGATGAATACAGCTAAAATCCAAGAATCACTGAAGAGGATAGACCTCCATTCCATACTTCCTTGCATTCTTGCACCATGATAGCATTTAAAAGTGGTGGCATGAGGTCAATGCTGTAGCTGGATGTCTGCCTCATAGTCCAGTGTCGTGCAAGTGCCTTCTAATGGTTATGATTGATACCCTAGGGTTAAAGGGGTTGTCTCACTTCAGCAAAAAGGCATTTAACATGTAGACAAAGTTAATACAAGGCACTTACTAATATATTGTGATTTTCCATGTTGCCTTTTTTTGCTGGCTTGATTCATTTTTCCATCACATTATACACTGCTTATATCCAGTAATTATGGCCAAGTACCTTGTATTAAAGGGGTTGTCCAAGTTATATTTATTAATGACCTATCCTCAGGATAGGTCATCAATATCAGATTGGCAGGGGTCTGACAGCCGGCACCCTCGCTGATCAGCTGTTTGAAGCGAAGGCGCACGCCATGCCAGCGCTGCCTCCTCTTCATTGTTTACCTGCTGGCCGTCGCATATGCAGCGGTGAGCAGGTTCCGCGATCCCTTGAGTGTAATTACACCTGCTCGCCTCTGCAGATGCGACGGCCAGCAGGTAAACAATGAAGAGGAGGCAGCGCTGGCATGGCGCACATTCTCTTCAAACAGCTGATCAGCAGGGGTGCCAGCTGTCGGATCCCTGCGGATCTAATATTAATGACCTATCCTAAGGATAGGTCATCAATAAATATAACTTGGACAACCCCTTTAAATTTATCTACATGATAAATGCCATTTGCTGAAGTGAGACACCCCTTTAAGATGTGATGTCCAGTTTCACTTGCAGTCCAGAATGGATCACTACACGCTATTCTTCTAATCAGACGATCCGTCCGTGCAGATATTCGCCTCTGTGCACCACTAGCTGTTATTCCAGTTTGTTGTTCTCCCAAACACAGGGACGTGCAACATTAAAGGATGCTGACATCTCAGCCTGGGTGCATGGCGATCTGCCAGACTGATACACCAAGGTCTAAGTTCAAGGATTCTGTCCCTTTAAGTTTGTGACAAGTGAAGTGATGATAACAAACAGGATGCATCAGTCAATCTTCCCACACAAATTGGTTTGATTTTTGTGATTTCATATGGCAAATAAACTTTGCCTTCAGTTTTGCATTTATGCCCCTTCAACATTCCACAGATTGGAGCTAGGTGTTTGAAAATTTGATAATTTAATCACATTCTACTTCCTCGATTTGTATGACCTTACAGCTTGTCCTTCTTAGAGTTGCAATTGAAATGTTGAGTAGTGTAATAAGCATAAAATACAATATTGTTACGCCATAAAAAATTACTTTGTTACATAAATATCAAAAATGAGTCCTTACTGTTTTTTATTTAGGTGTTTGGTCATGGAAAAGCCAATGGAGAACCAACATGGGCGTTATTGTTGACTGCTGGTATCTGTGAAATTGGAATTTTAATTGCTTCCTTGGATAGTGTTGCACCAATTCTTTCAATGTAAGTATTTTGGATTTTTACTAATTGACTGAATGTAAAATGATCAGTTATTTTAAATGACTATCCCATATGGAAGCTTCCTTCTGTGTGATTCTCATTAGTTAAATGGGTTTATGAACAATATTTAAATTTGTATGTATCTCTAAGGGCTCATGCACACGAACGTATTTTCTTTCCATGTCCGTTCCGTTTTTTCTTTTTTTGCGGACCATATGCGGAACCACTCATTTCAATGGGACCGCAAAAAAAACGGAAGGTACTCCGTGTGGATTCCATTTCCGTATGTCTGTTTTTCCATTCCACAAAAAAATAAAGCATGTTAGTTTATCGTCTGATTGTATTAACCATTACTTGGGAAAATTATCGGGAACAAGTGTTCCTATGAATGCGACATATACCAATGGCACATGCATGTATATTCCCAAGATCAAGAGAAACTGAGAGACTAACAGTTTCTAAAAATAAGGATTACACACCTTGAAAATGAGTATACCCCCTAAAACATAAGGATACTCCATGGAAACGATTGCTACATGTACATGGAACCTTCACCTCGGCATGTGATCAGACAATTATTGAGAATGTTTGGTTCCCTCCTCATTGGCCCATTTAAAAGAGGCTCTGTGACTATCCATTTCTGACATTGACTGAAAGAAGTTATTTTACACTGCCGGAGATTTGTTTTTAGTTCTACTCTTGTGTGAAGAGTTTCTTACATTCACACCCTTTATTAAACCCTACACACACAATGATGGGACTAAGAACCTTTGACTTGGCCCTTCAAGAACTTTGACATTATACAGGGTCAGTGACTGTGGTCCATCCTTTACTAGGACCTTTCTACTCTGCTGCTCCCCTAAACAGACACCGAGGAAGGAAGCTGAATTTTAATACAGTCTTGTGGGTTAAAAAGGAACGGTGACTTGCATAATGAGGCCAACGCTTGAACCTGGGCTTTAAAATGACACCAGCCACAATATTGAGGTTACAGTGCTTAAAGTCCAGAGTTAATACATATGTATGTTTTTGGCAATCAGCAATTAAACTTCTGACAATTTTGTAATAGCACATATGCCTACATTACCATCAAATACTTAAAAACAGTCTCCATTAAAACCATACATGTTCCTTTGTGTATTCCATCACAGTTTCCCTTTTACATTGCTTTATTGCTATTTAGTTTTTGTTATTCATGTGGGCATGGTGGCATTGATCTGTATGGTAGAAATAAGTTTAAAGTACAAATTCTATGGCCTTGATTTTAGCATTTTTTTTTCTTTCTCAATGGAAACCATTCAAACTGGTAGATAGAAGATTGCTAGAGAAACTTATTTAGATAAGTGAGCATAATTGTGCATTTTAGTAACTTATAAACAGTTTAGTCACATTATTATGACCACCAGCTAATATCCAGAGTAACCTCCATGTGCAGCAAGTAGATGAGCTGGGACTCTGTAAGATCCTGGTAGGTTGTCACAGATATCTGGAGCTATGCTGACTGGATTGCATCCCACAAATGCTGGAGGGTGTGTGGGGGTGGATCCATAGAGCAAACACAATGATCAACGTAGTTCCACAGATGATCAACTGGGTTCAAGACTGGAATTATGAGGCCAGTGTAGTATTTGGTCATGCTGTTCCAACCAGTGTGGACATTTGTAGCCAAGTGATATGATGCATTGTCTTGCTGGAATCCTATCTGACCCAGGGAAGGCAATTGTCTTGTATCGGTGTACTTGATCTGCAAGGATGGATTCATACCCAAGTTGGTTGAGAGTGCCTTTCACATAGATGAGTGGGCACAGAAAATGCCACAAAAATATTCCTCAGATCATAATGCTGCCACCACCAGATGGGTTCTTCCAGCCATGGTTGCAGGGTGTTTGTTCTCTGATGTTTATCACCTGACACGCCAACGTCTATGCAGGCGAACATGTGAATAACCCACTGATCCCTTTAGCAAGGTGGGCGCCTAGTCTCACACGTCGCATATGGCTCTGCACTACATAATGATAGGCATTGTACAGCATCTTAACTAGCTTATGTTCATATAAAAACTGGGTAGCTTATTTAACAAACTATCTAGTTTATTAGAGATGCATTGGGTGGCTGAGACTTCACTGGCTGAGACTAGGTTCAGAGGCACGCCAGTCGGTATCAACTTTCCCCACCCCAATGAGCCACCTTCTCAATGTTGCTGCTGAAACTCCCATAATCATTAATCTTGTAGTGTCTTCTGATGTCTGCCACTGTGTGAGCAGATAATATTTGCATGTAGGTTTTTATTAGGTCCCCAGAATAGATTTTACTGATGGGCTTGAAGGCTCCACAGTCTGTCACTGCGTTTGTCTGTTCGATGGAGCAGAAAACGTGACTCGTTGGAGAAGGCAATCTTTTGCCAATCAGCGGAGGTCCAATTCTGATACTGCCAATTGAAGCCTTTTCTGTTCGTTAGCAGAGATGCAATGACCAGCCATCTGCTTCGGATTCATTTTGGAGGTGAGCTGCTCCACTGTAGCTTGTTGGTCTGCCATTTGTGCTTCTTCGTAGTTCACCTCTCAGATCAATGGCATGTGGTGTCCTCAGTTTCCACGTCACTTAAACTATACAGTTTCAGACATACTCTTGCAACTCAGAAAAAAATCACCCTTTTTTATAAACCCATGACAGCAATGAGGGATATATGTGCAGACAGCCTATCACACACCTTATATACCCACCAAGCCAGCTCACCACACATAACTTCCTCCATGAGCTACTCACGTCAGATGTCGAAAGTAGGAAATGGTCAAAATAATTTGACTCAACCGTGTTTTTTTTAATGGGAAGATTGTTATAACAGGACTACTTTGGTTAGTAGTTCACCTGAATATATTAATATCTTTCACTTAGGGTACTTTCACACTATCGTTGGGTTGATCCGGCAGGCAGTTCCGTTGGAGCTGCCTGCTGGATCCTCCGATCAGTGTGACAACTGTCAGCATTTGTAGACGGACCGGGTGCGGCTCCGTCTACAAATGCATTGCAAGTACAGATCTCTCTGCTTGTCATGCAGATGGACGGATCTGTCTTGCAGTCTTTTTCACAGTTTTCCCGGTCTGCGTATGCGCAGACAGGAAGGACGGATCCGTCCTTCAGTTGTTTCGCAATGCCGGATCCGGCACTAATGCAAGTCAATTAAAATGAATGCCGGATCCGTCATTCTGGCGATTGATTAGGCATTTTGGACGGACATAATACCGCAGCATGCTGTGGTATTATGTCTGGCCAAAACGCCTGACAGTGACTGAACGGAAGGCATACTGATGCAAACTGAACGGATTTCTATCCATTCAGATTGCATGGGAATATGCCTGATCAGTTCTTTTCCGGCATAGAGCCCTTTTGACGGAACTCTATGCCGGAAAAGAATAACGCAAGTGTGAAAGTACCCTTAGTGATCAGTTACTTCATTTTGGAAAAAAGTACTTTTAATCCATATGTAAATGAGCAGTAAAGTGCACAGAGGGTGGGCCCAAACCACTGTGTGCTCGCTTGCTCCAACTGCTTCCTCTAACAGCCCCTGCTTTTGATTCTTGAATGACAGTACCAGATTCCTGCATGGTCATCGTCCCTGACCATGCCAATCAAGGAGAGGGAGGGGTCTGGCAAAGCAAGCAGGAGTGCACAGAATGGCTTGGGACCACCCTCAGTCCACTTACTTGCTTATTTGCATATGGGATAAAAGTTTTTCTTTTTTCCAGAATGAAATAACAAATCGCTAAATGGAAGGTATTATTAAATTCACAAAATTTGCTGGTCTCTTTTGCGTTGAATTTCCTTATTGACGCCGAAAAGGAAAAAAAGTCGTTTGGGAAATGAGGCAAGATATAGTGGAGATAGTTTAGTGCAGAATTGGTGCAGTATTAATCTACCATTACAAGCTATACCATTATCTGCACATGCGACTCTAAAAGGATTTTCGAAGATTATGTAGCCCTTGGTGCGTGTGGTACCTGTTAGAGAAAACTCACACTGCTCCCCACTGCTCTGTCTTGGCACCCTGGCTCCATACAGATCTTGCCTCCCAGTCTGTTTACATCAGTAGGAGTATGGACCAGGTCACAATCCCCGCTGCAGCCACTACTCTGATAGTGCTTGTAAGTCCCCAAGTGGCAGGCAACCCAGCAGTGACACACTGCTTGGTGATATGTCACTACTTAGGCCAGCCCTGTCTATACACAATTATTACTTAACCTGTTAAGGACTACAACAAAACCCTTATTTTTTTTTAAAGCTGATTTATGATTTTTTTCCCTATCACAATCAAAGGGCCAGAACTCTTTATTTTTTCCATCAATGTAGCTTGTATTTTTGTAGGGCTTGTATTTTTGAGGGCTAAGATGTATTTTTTAATGTCCCCATTTTGGGATATTACAGCTTATTGTTTAACTTTTATTAACCCTTTTTGAGATGGAAAGAAAAAATAGCAACTACCGGTAATTTTTATTTCATTTTATATTATATTTATTTACTTTGCAGAATACTGTAAATAACATGTTACTATTTTCCTATGGGTTAGTGCAAACTAACATCATGTGTTTTGTGTTGCCATATTCTGAGAGCATAACTGTTTATTTTTTTCATTCCTGCTTCAATATGATTTTATTGAAAGTCTGCAAGATGCCAGATAAGCAAAACTAACAATGGACAGTATTTCAGGAAGGCACAAAAGGAAACTAGTTATGCGTCACATATCTGACTGGTTTACAACAGTAAATATAACATTGCAACTGCACTTGAAAACGAAGAACAAAAAGGTTGAGAATAATCAGAAAGTGAAGAAAAAGGAAAGAGAGTGCTAGATCTAGGGAATGGGAAGCGTGAAGGGTCGAGGAGATGTAGGATATAAATCACTTGGCAAGTACTGCATTCCATTGGACTTCAAGGGTAGGGTCCCATCACTGACCCAATTTGCATCAGCAGGGGGAGAGTGGAATTGAGTCCGGCATGGGAAATGCGCAACTACAGAAATGAGCGGAGTTGAGTCTGTTATGGGGAGAGATCTCTATACTCACCCCTGATTTATACATAGTCCCCTCAGTTATCTTTTTATCTAAACTGACCAACCCTAATTTTGATATCTTTCAGGGTACTGTAGTCCACCCATTCCAATTATTACTTTAGTTGCCCTCCTCTGAACCCTCTCCGGCTCTGCTATGTCTGCCTTGTTTACAGGAGCCCAGAACTGTACAGAGTACTCCATGTGTGGTCTGACTAGTGATTTGTAAAGTGGTAGGACTATGTTCTCATTGCGTGTATCTATGCCCCTTTTGATGCAACCCATTATCTTATTGGCCTTGGCAGTAGCTGCCTGACACTGGTTTCTGCATTTTAGTTTGCTGTCCACTAAAATTTCTATGTCTGTGTTACCCAGTGTTTTACCATTTACTATTACCTTCTGATGCTCTGAGTTCCTCCATTGTCATCAGTTGATTCAGAGCCTCCACCCATTGAGAAGGAGGGGGGGGGGATCTCCATATTATAGGGATAATCGGTCTGGAAGCTATTACAAAGTGCCTGAAGAGGCCTTTAGCAGTTTTAGATATGCTGCCTGGAAACACAGATAAGAGCGTCATCTCTAGGGTTAATGTAAAAGAAGACTGGCATAGACAGTTGAAATGAGAGATAATAGGATTGATCTGTTCCATTTATCCATAGTATAATTACAGTTTAATTCCTTCTCCCAATATTGTATAAATCTGGGTTTGAGGTTAGACAGATTTTCAGTTTCTATTTAAAGGGATTGTCTACCTTTTTTTCTTACTGATGATACTTCTTACTTACTTACTTTCCTTAGGATAAGTCACAGAAACTGATTGGCGGGGGTCTGAGTGCTGATGCCTTCTCAAACAGCTGATCGTTGAGGATACCAGGACCACCGCCAATCAGATGCTGATGACCCATTTAAAGGAAAGATACTCAGTAAAAAAAAAGTAGAAAACCCCTTCAAGATATTGGATTCCATTCACCAATGTTTGTGACTTTTGCCATCTATAAAAATGTTTTATTTGTTTTATTCCTAGGTTTTTTCTGATGTGTTATATGTTTGTTAACTTGGCTTGTGCATTGCAAACTTTATTGAGAACTCCAAATTGGAGACCACGGTTCAAATACTATCATTGGTAAGTGTCTGATGCGTCTTTTTTTTATAGCTATTACCATTTACCATACTGTTAAGTATCAATTCTTCTTCATGATTCTCGATTTTTATTCCTCTTTTTTACCCAAAGAGATAATGCAAAATATTTAAACGGAATCTGTCATCAGGAAATTCAAGTGGCTCAAGCCACTCTGTGCACCCTTGCTCCTCCTTATTCCTTTTGCAGCCCCTCCCTCTTCTCCCTGAATGAAAGGGCGAGGTTCCTGCATAGTCATCTTGTTTGGCCTGGTGAAGTCGCGGTAAGGGAGACGATAGTAGAGCAAGCAATGCACTTACCGTCTCATTTATATATACTGCTATCAGCAGAGCTAGCGCTACAAGACATTTCAGGACATTTATCACAACTGGTGTTCCCATACACCAGTCTTAATTCCTCTGCTCCTGAGTGAGATGTGCCTAATTTATTAAGAGGCATCTCTAAAATAGACGCATCTCTGGCAAAAAAAAAGTCAGAATAACTGCAGGCTTGTTTTTATTTTTTGTCATCTGCGTTTTTGAAAAGAAGCAATTATTAATTTAAGACAAAAAATGGCATCTAGTTAATAAAAAAACGCCAGTAGCAAGAGTTACTTGTATGTCCTACATTTTAATTTTTCCATAGACTTTTTCAGCTAACATTTGGAGTTGGTGTTCTAGTGGAAAAAAACATGACTAAACACACAAAAGTGTGGAAAAACACCACTAAACTACATGAGAAAGCACCCTTAAAAAGTCACATACTCGCTCCAGTAGGGGGCTGGCGTAAAGAACACCAAATTTGTCAAACATTTTTATCAAACAAATGGACAACACTTCATAACCCTTTCACTGCCAAGGGTGTTTGGACATATTTCACCTCTGGTAACCAGGTATAATGTACAAATAAAACCTAAATTACAAAATACAATCCGCAAATATTAGGAATTATGTAGGATATAATTTTCCTGTTTGCTATTGTTAATCTTAATTTACAATCAGAAATCGCTGAACCTCACAGTGCATTAACTATTACAGATCCAATACCTGAATCAGAAAATAAGCTAGAGTGCCATACCTCTTGTTCTGATGAACTATGAGAGATCCAAGTGTTGCATTCACAATACGGACACAAAAAAACATCCCTGTATTACACCACTCTGAAAAGTGGTTGATAATGTCGTTTACAAAAACTGAAACTGAAAATGGTAATTGAAAATGATTATGCAACGGTCAGTGTGCGAAAAATGTCCTTTTTGACTAATGAAAATTTTTACCATCTTTAAAAAATATATTGAACATTAATTTGCCATAATATTAAATAAGGGAAAATTCAGAATCCTGCTCCGGTGCTTCAAAACCCAGTGTAGACTTGAGTACAAAATCTTCTTTATTTCATTAAAATACATACAAAGTTAAAACAATGCGTTTCGGGGAGGCTATGGTCCCTTCATCAAGTTGGCATTCATAAACCGTATAATATTAAATAAGGACAGTGTAAAATGTAAACTTTATTGATGTTTGTGTTGTGTTTGGTGCTACTTATTTGGAGTTCGGACACTGGTAAACGCGTCATGGCTGCAATAGATGGCCTAATTAGGTGAAGAGAGTTGAAAAGATGAACAAGCATTCATCTTCTCACCCCCTTTTCTGGAAAAAAAATAAAAACATATTTGACAAACAGAGAGCAAGTATCTCCCCCTTCTCTATCCCCCCCTCCCTTCTCCAACCACCCAGCACCCTTAGGGTCCATTCACACGTCCTCAAAATGGGTCCACATCTGTTCCGCAATTTTTTCAATGGGGCCGCAAAAAATGTGGACAGCACACAGTGTGCTGCCCACATCCGCAGCTCCGCAAAAAAATTGAAAATGTCCTATTCTTGTCCGCAGACATGGACAAGAAAAGGCATTTCTATTATAATGCTGGCCGTGTGCGGATCCGCAAAACAGTTGCGGACGCGTGAATGGACCCTTACTCACATAAAACAAGTAATAGATATAATATAGCTTACAGTGAATTACTGTAAATACTTACAGTTCTGAAGACTCCAGCTGGCTCAGCTAAGCAAGTAACTCCTTCAATGGATTCTGTCAGCCCGATTTTCTATACTGGGATTTTGGTATCATCATATTAGTCTTCATTATCCCATTACAAATATAATAGTTTTACCCCCACCTGTCGTTTAATTTTTGTTAAAAATAGGTTTTATGTTAAAATGTCAGGTTTCTGTGCTGTAAAGAAATGAGACAAAGATAAATCATTTCAGAACTTTTTCTGCCTTTAATGTGACCTATAAACTGTACCACTCAATTGAAAAACAAACTAAAATCTTTTAGATGGAGGGAAGAAAACAAAAAAATAATATTGTGGTTGCATAAGTCTGCATGAGGCTGTGGATGAGGCTGTGTTCAGAATTAAGCAATTACGTTCAAAATCATGTTAAATTGGAGTCAGCATACACCTGCCATCATTTACAGTGCCTCTGATTAACCCCAAATAAAGTTCAGCTGCTCTAGTTGGTCTTTCCTGAAATTTTCTTAGTCGCATCCCACAGCAAAAGCCATGGTCCACAGAGAGCTTCCAAAGCATCAGAGGGATCTCATTGTTAAAAGGTATCAGTCAGGAAAAGGGTACAAAAGAATTTTCAAGGCATTAGATATACCGTGGAACACAGTGAAGACAGTCATCATCAAGTCGAGAAAATATGGCACAACAGTGACATTACCAAGGACTGGACGTTCCTCCAAAATTGATGAAAAGACGAGAAGAAAACTGGTCTGGGAGGCTACCAAGAGGCCTACAGCAACATTAAAGGAGATGCAGGAATATCTGGCAAGTACTGGCTGTGTGGTACATGTGACAACAATCTTCCGTATTCTTCATATGTCTGGGCTATGGGGTAGAGTGGCAAGACGAAAGCCTTTTCTTACGAAGAAAAATTATTTATCTTTGTCTGATTTTTTTACATCACAGAAACCTGACATTTTAACAGGGTTGTGTAGACTTTTTATATCCACTGTATGTATATGGTAATCACCTTGCTTTCCCTCCGACCTTTTATGCCCAGCCACGCCCCTGATCTCTTAGCCCAGTGCCACCCTGCTGTTAATTTATTCACTCCTCTCTGGCCTTTTTTTCTCAGTGCGCCGTAATCCCGCGCATGTGCCGATGTTACACACGTCTGGGCTCGATGAGGCTGCTACCATGACACCGCGCGGGCCCGGACGTCTGTAAAATCAGAGCATGCACAGGATTACTACGATGTCATTGAATTTGTGGGCAGTGGCCAGCGGGGCTAAAGAGGCAGCTGCCTTGGGCCCCCCAGGAGCAACTGGGCCCGGGGCAGCTGCCACTTTTTCCCTGCGTTAAAGACGGCACTGGCAGGCTGTCAACACTTTCTCCCTTGGCACCCCTCTACCCATCAGATTAACCCCGGTAAATATAAACTGTGCCAAAATGGCCATTTTTTGGTCACCTTGCCACAAAAAAGTGTAATATCGAATGATCAAAAAGTCATACATACCCAAAACTGGTAACAATAAAAACGTCCGCTCTTCCTGCAAAAAATGAGCCCCTTACACATGACGATCAGCGGAAAAATAAGAAATGTAGCTTTCAGAAAATGGAAACACAAAAAACATGATTTTTTTTTCAAAAATTTTTTATTGTATAAAACTGAAATAAATAAAAGAATAGACATATTAGAAAGAGAACATAAAAAAATAAAAACTGTGCCAAAATAGCCATTTTTTGTCACCTTGCCCCCAAAAAGTGTAATATTGAATGATCAAAATATTATATGTACCCAAAAATGGTACCAATGAAAATGAGCCCCTGCACAATATGATCGGCAGAAAAATAAAAATAAATTAAACTTTCAAAAAATGAAGACCCAAAAATTTGATTTTTGTTTTCAAGAATGCTTTATTATGTCAAACTGAAACGAAAGAAATAAAAATACACATATTTGGTATTGTTGCATCCGTATCAACCTGCTCTATAAAAACACATGATTTATGCTGGTAGGAGAACATAGTAACATAGTAACATAGTATATAAGACCGAAAAAAGACATTTGTCCATCCAGTTCGGCCTGTTTCCTACAAGTTGATCCAGAGGACCGTAAACTCCGTAAAAAAAAACAAAAAATAAAAAGTGTTCAACCACAGCCATTTTGTTGCCTTGCCTCACAAAAAGCTTAATATCAAGTGATCATGTGTACCCTAAACTAGAACCCCAAAAAAATGTCAACTTATCCTGTAGTTTTCAAAATAGGTGCATCAGGGGGTCTTCAAATGCAACATGGGAGCTTATAATTATCCCGGTGAAATCTACCGTCCAAGATTCATATGTTGCGCCTTCATTTACGCTCTGCCGTGTGCCAGTACGACCACATATGGGGTTTTTCGGTAAACTTCAGAATCAGGGTAATAAATATAAAGTTTTGTTTGGCTTTTATCCTTGCTGTGTTAGAGGAAAAAATGAATAAAAATGGAAAATCTGCAAAAGAGAAATTTTACCTCCATTTCCCTTTCATTCTTATGGAACACTTAAAGGGTTAATAAAGTTTGTAAAATCAGTTTTTAATAATTTGAGGGGAGTAGGTTCGACAATTCAAAGCCTTCTCTTCTCAGTCTTAAAAGACGAGAAATTCAAATTTAGAAAATAGTGATTTTTTCCAAATTTTCTGTAAATTTGTTATTTTTTTAAAAATAATTAACCCCTTAAGCACCCACGCATGTACTGCGCAGATGTCTGTGACTTAAGGACCGGCACGGTGATCAGGCGGGCGCATCTCCTGCGGCAGGGGTCCGGCAGTCACTGATAGCCGGACCCCTGCAGCATGCGCCAGCATCGATGAAATCCCAGATGTCCATGCATTAACCCTTGATGCGATGTCCGTGCAGGGAGGAAGCAGCCATCGGGTGCCTGCGCTGCTGTGACAGGGACCCGATGGAAGGGAAGCCAGCCCGATGCCTTGCTTAGGCATCATGGCTGTCTTCCGTGACAGCCTGTGAGATCCAGCCCCCTGGATCTCACAGGCAGGAAGCTGTATATGTATTACATTCAGTTATACACTTACAGACAATATTTTACAATACAGAAGTATTGTAAAGGGGGGCAGACGCCCAAAAGTTGAAGTCCCAGAGTGGGACAAAAAATAAAGTGAAAAGGTTTTAAAAAAAAAATTAAATGTTTCAAGGAAAAAAAAACGTCCTTTTCCCAAAATAAAGTAAAAATTATATTGGGTATCGCCGCGTCCGTATCGACCGGCTCTATAAAAATATCACATGACCTAACCCCTCAGAGGAACACCGTAAAAAAAATAATAATAAAAACTGCTAAAAAAACTTTTTTTTGTCACCTTACATCACTAAAAGTGCAACACCAAGCGATCAAAAAGGCGTATGCCCCCCAAAATAGTACCAATCTAACGTCCCCTCATCCCACAAAAATGATAACAATTGCCCAAAACATAAAAAAAAACTATGGCTTTGAGAATATGGAGACACTAAAACATAATTTTTTTGGAGTGCTGCTATTGTGTAAAACTTAAGTAAATAAAAAAAGTATACATATTAGGTATCGCCGCGTCCGTAAGAACCTGCTGTATAAAAATATCACATGACCTAACCCCTCAGGTGAACACCGTAAAAAAAAACTTAAGTGTAATAGCAATAGTGCCAATCAAACCGTCATCTCATCCCGCAAAAATGATACCCTACCTAAGACAGTCGCCCAGAAAATAAAAAAAACTATGGCTCTCAGACCATCGAGACACTAAAATGATTTTTTTTTTAGTTTAAAAAATGATATTTTTTGTTACCTTGCCTCACAATCATATGTACCCTAAAATAGTGCCAACAAAACTGCCACCTTAGTTTCCAAAATGGGGTACATCAGGGGGGCTTCAAACGGGACACAGTGTCAAAAAACCAGTCCAGCAAAATCTGCCTTCCAAAAACCATATGGCGTTCCTTTCCTTCTGCGCCCTGCCTTTTGCCTGTACAGCAGTTTACGACCACATATTGAGCGTTTCTGTAAAGTACAGAATCAGGGCAATAAATTTTGTGTTTTGTTTGGCTTTTAACCCTTGGTTTGTTACTGGAAAAAATGGATGAAAATGGAAAATCTGCCAAAAAAGTGAAATTATGAAATTTCATCTCCATTTCCCATTAATTCTTGTGGAACGCCTAAAGGGTTAACAAAGTTTGTAAAATCAGTTTTGAATACCTTGAGGGGTGTAGTTTCTAAAATGGGGTCATTTTTGGGTGGTTTCTATTATGTAAGCCTCACAAAGTGACTTCAGACCTCAACTGGTCCTTAAAAAGTGGGTTTTAGAAATTTTCTAAACTTCTAAGTCTTCTAACGTCTCCAAAAAATAAAATGGCATTCACAAAATGATCCAAACATAAGGTAGACATATGAGGAATGTAAAGTAATAACTATTTTTGGAGGTATTACTATCTATTCTAAAAGTAGAGAAATAGAAATTTGGAAATTTGCTAATTTTTCAAAATTTTTGGTATTTTTTTTATAAATAAACATTTCACTTTTTCACTCAATTTTACCACTGTCATGAAGTACAATATGTGACACTCACTTGCAGATATGCAAATTTTGTTTATTTGTCACATTCCAGGCATATTTTGTAAGGTGTTTCGGCTCCTTATTCACGAGCCTTTCTCAAACAGACATAGTTTATCACAAAAAGAAGCAAAGTTTAAATAGCCCAGTAATCCCAGGATATGACGTGGGGTTACCATGGTGATCACAAACACAAGCCAAAAAATAAATTAAAGTGAAATAAAGGTAAAAGGAGCTGGAAAAAAAAAAGGAAAAAGAAAAAATTATAAATCAGTTTAAAATTACACCACAATATACAATGTAAATTGACATATCACAGGAAACTGCTCAGTTCATACTCGCGATTTTAGCCTTTAGGAGCCAGGGTTTGTAACCTGTGCATCCAAAATGCCTCACGTTTTTTTAGAATTTTAATTCTATCACCACCTCTGCGTGGATGTGGTACTTGCTCCACATTTTGAAAACACAATTGAGAGATATTATGTCTGCATTGATCAAAATGAATGGTATAGGGAGTAATAAAAATTTTTTCTGTATCGTGGATTTATGTTTGGAAAAACAATCTTTCCTTTTCATAAAGTGACACATCTCCGAATTGCAAAAAATGGCCTGGTTCTTAAGGTCAAATATGGCAGGGTCCTTAAGGGGTTAAAGGTAAAACATACTGACTCAAATTTACCACTAACAATATGTCATGAGAAAACAATCTCTGAACCGCTTGGAAAAGTATAAGCATTACAAAGTTATTACCACATAGAGTGAAACATGTCAGGTTTGCAAAATGTGGCCGGATTCTTATGGGGAAAATATGATTGGTCTTGAAGGGGTTAACCCCCCAGCCCCCTGTTCCCAATTTAATATATAAATAATAAAAAAGTAAACATATTGGGTATAGCAGCATCCGAAAATGTCTGAACTATTAAAATATCCAGGGAGTTATTTTTGATTTAGGGAGTTATTCTGATTTCCTGATTGTAGTCGGGTAGGAACTGTAACGCTCATGTGTAGGAGGAAAACACCACACCGAGCATAGGAGGGAAAGGGGATACCGGAAAAACGCCTGGACACTAAAGAAGAAAGATGGACACCTCCTAGAGAAAACACTAACTCCAGTCCTGACAGACTACCAGTATGTACAGCCGTATACTGAGTGGGTGGACGCACAGTATCACTAGTACACCAGTGAGGTGCTCTCAGTCTAGCAGTACCACCTCTCTGCTTGATTAGGTATAGTATAAAAAGGAAAATAATAGACTGGGCACTCTACTGGAAAACTGTGGCTATTAATTTATTTGAGTTAATAAAAATAAGATACATAAAAAATCATTCCATTTGGCACATCAATATATAACTCTTTGCAGGCTAGCCCATGCACATTGCAGTCTAGTGACACGGGAAATTGGTAGGTATATAGTGTATAAAAATATACAAATGTATAAATGGACAAAAGTAGTCCAAATCACACTGGTGGTGATTGATAAGATGACCTGCAAGACGTATTATGTCCAGTTAGGACTGTCTCTGCAGTACATCTAACTCAATCCCGCTTATATTGGTACGTATAAGTGGGTGACAAATAGCGTTTTATGGTGCGAATGGTATAATTTACACTGATACACTGCCGCTGCGCTGCTGCACAGCGAGGCCGGTGTGTGTATCAGCGGGGAGGGAGGAGGGGATGGGGGCTGGCATCTTGTTTTGTAATGGCAGCGGGGCCCGGTGCTGTCACTGTATTCTACTACACCAGGCCCCGCTCACTGTAATAGGCAGGAGGTCGGGCGAGCAGACTGGAGGTGAGGCGGCAGCTTAACTTACTACGTCACTCGCCTGCTCCTCCCACTTTATGAATGAAGCAGGTGCCTGACTTAGTGAGTTACGCTGCCGCCTCCCGCCCGCTCGCCTGGCCTCCTGCCTGCTATGGAAGTTTGTAGTAAGTACTACAACCTGAATTGGAGAGAAATTCTACAGTTTAACATTGCCTATATGATTATTACAGTGAGCGGGGCCCGATGTAGTAGAATACAGTGACTGCACCGGGCCCCGCTGCCATTACAAAACAAGATGCCGACCTCCACCCCCTGTTTTGGGGTTCATTCACTACACGGAACACTGTTATGGGGGGGGGGGATCTGTGGATGATACATAGCATAAGATGCTATGTGTCAGACACAGATCCCCCCCATAGCAGTCATGCTATCCCCAGATGCCCCCATAACAGTGCCATCCCCAGATGCCCCCATAACAGTGCCATCCCCAGATGCCCCCATAACAGTGCCATCCCCAGATGCCCCCATAACAGTGCCATCCCCAGATGCCCCCAAAACAGTGCCATCCCCAGATGCCCCCAAAACAGTGCCATCCACAGATCCCCATAACGGCGCGTCATCCAGCACACCTTTTGGTTCAATTTTTTTTTTCTTATTTTCCTGCTCAAAAA
This sequence comes from Bufotes viridis, assembly GCA_033119425.1. Taxonomy (NCBI): domain Eukaryota; kingdom Metazoa; phylum Chordata; class Amphibia; order Anura; family Bufonidae; genus Bufotes; species Bufotes viridis. Next base: position 181,769,139 of record CM065593.1, on the reverse strand, counting down.
CCTAGGTGCGTCTTATAGGACAAAAAATATGGTAATAAACAAAATACAAAAGGGAAAGGAAACTCTTATCTTCAATGAAGCTTTGGTAGCACCAGGAACTCAGCCGAGAACCAAACACAAGCTAACCACAAGTCCAACAGAAACTATAAACCGCAAAGCATAGTGGGAGAAACAATAAATAGAGAAGCTTAAATGACCACAATAGCCACACCTGGGGAAAGAAGGTGTGGCAAGCACCAGAAACAACAAAGACCTATCAGATCAAACCACGTCTCACAGATCTCCTGCCACCTGTCGCAAGAACGTCTTAGTACATTCGTGACAGGAACTTTTTTCCCCTACAATTAGGAAAATTGGCTTCTACCTCACAGAGGTTTTTTTTTTTCCTTCCTCTGGATTAAAGTGCAAGATAACAGGCAGAACTGGATGGATAGGCTTCTTTTCAGCCTTATAAACTACAGTATGTTACTAAAATATTGAAAAAAAAAGTTCTGCGTGGTGAACAACGTAACGTAAAAAAAATGAAAAACACACAATTTACATTTTTTTTTGTCACCTTGTTTCCCCCCAAAAAAATTGAATAACTGCGATCAAAAAGTCATATATACCACGAAAATGGTACCAATAAAAACTATAGTTCGTTAGTCATATATACCACGAAAATGGTACCAATAAAAACTTCAGTTCGTTCCCCAAAAAAAGACTGTAGACCAAAATTTTAAAAAGTTATGGCTGTCAGAAAATGGCGATGCAAAGAAAATGTTTTTTTTTTTTTTTAAGTAATGAAACAAAATAAAAACTATAAGTTTGGTATCACTGTAATTGTATTGAGCTGCAGAATAAAGACGCCATGTCATTTTTCATATCAAAACCCCAAAAACATTGCCCCACAAAGAATTTTTTGTTTTGTTTCCGATACAAGACATGTTAAATTAAATGGTGCCATTAAAAATACATCTTGCCTTGCAAAAAACATCATAAGCCGTCATAAGGCTATGTGAACAGAAAAATAAAAAAGATATGGCTATTGGAACGTGGGGAGAAAAAATGAAAATAGGCCCATCTTTAAGGGGTTAATCATTGATCCTGTTTTTGTATGGGGCAGTAATTGGAATGTGGGATTTTAACTAATCCGTCTCAACAATTGTGTCCCACTGCTGTCTCTGCTGCAAGAGTGAGGAAATATGATTTTTAACCTTGCAGCCTTTTTTTGTAACGTCAACACTCTTTTCCTTTTACATCTGAACTGATTGGTTTTCTGTTTACTTTCTAGGACACTTTCATTTGTGGGGATGAGCTTATGCCTTGCTTTGATGTTCATTTGTTCTTGGTATTATGCATTAATTGCTATGCTAATAGCAGGATGTATTTATAAGTATATTGAATACAGAGGGTGAGTCAACAGAGCAAGCTTTACCTTTCTTTTGTACTGTCTAAAATGTATACTTTTCAGGAAGCCCTTTTCATGAGATTGTTTCTAGATTTGGTTTCTGAATACAGTGAAATTTGCTTAAGGGAGAAGTAACAGAGTCGCATAATATTTTCTATTGAATAAAGGGCAATACAATAACTGTTTACTATCACCAGGGCATACAATAATTTGTTTTTTGACAATTTAGTACTGATTCTGCTTTAGGGGACACTTTTAGATATCGATGTGAAGACAGTAAATTGAAGATCCACAAAGGAGTCTTAGAGAAGAACATATGTAGAATTAGGTTTTTGAAGGGCATAACCAAGAGTTGAGTGGGCAGAAACCAAACTCCATTAAAATGAAAATTGCTTCTTGGTTAACAGAACATGTTAGGCCTCTTTCACACTTGCGTTCTGAGGATCCGGCAGGCACTTCCGTCCCGCCGGATCCGTCAGAACGCAAGTCGCCTGAAAGCATTAGAAGGCTGATCAAGATCCCGATCAGTCTTCGAAATGCTTTCAGGTTACTATGGCAGCCAGGACGCTATTAAAGTCCTTTCAATGGGCATTAATTCCGGATCCGGCCTTGCAGCAAGTGTTCGGGATTTTTTGCCGGAGCAAAAAGCTCAGCATGCTGCGGTATTTTCTCCGGCCAAACAACGTTCCGGTCCTGAACTGAAGACATCCTTATGCATCCTGAACGGATTTCTCTCCATTCAGAATGCATTGGGATAATCCTGATCAGGATTTTTCCGGCATAGAGACCCGACGACGGATCTCTATGCCGGAAAACAAAAACGCTAGTGTGAAAGAGCCCTTAAAAGTAAGCTGTTTATGACGGTCAGTACTCTGGGCACAGATATATCACATTCTAGGACATGTTTCTGGCTTTTTATCATCTGTCATACTGATGTGCAATGGAAGGCTTTAGCAGAGCGAGCAGGTGCAGGCAGGGGCACTGCTTAGGACATTGTTGCTCCTGCCTGTGCCCACTCCGCTAAAGCCTGGCATAGCACATCAGATGTTCTATGCCAGGCATTAGCTGAGCAGTGCTGGTACAAGCAGGATCAGCAACATGTGCTTCTGCCTGTACATCATCCACTGCAGCCCCGCAGTGGAATGTGACATTTCAGCGGTATATTAGTGTACAGATTCCAAAGCGCTATTGGCACCTGAACTTCAGGTGCCTATTTCACAAGGAAATGGTGAAACAAATACTGGGGTCTTGGCAGTGAGAGCCGGGTGTCAGCTGTAAAATAGTCTGCAAGCGATGGCACAAGCCCACCTCCTAAGCTATGACGTACTATTAAGGCACAAATGTTAACTACCAAAACTCTGTAATCTGGTTTGTATTTGTTTATAAATTAGGAAATCATACACTTTTCTAATTAACATACCTTACATGTATCAGTGCAGTAGGCCCCTGTCTAGAAAAAAATGCTTATCCCACAGATTAGTCCATATGCTTCCTATGTGCTAAATGCATGGACGAAATATGGCGTCAGTCATGTTACCCACCAAAAATGTCATTTGACCCTTGATATTCATTTATCACTTTGTGAGGTAATTGGCAACTAATGGGCTGAGACACTCGTGTGTAGTACTTTACCAAGAACCTTATAACACACTTTTAAACAGTTGCAGAACACAGTGACCACTAATAAATATATATTGTCCCTGTACTAGAATCACTTCTCTTATATGCTAACCTTTTTTTACATAATGGATACCGAATTGCATTTTTTCGCAAAAGGCTCTTGGATATACAACGGGGGTGTAGTAATCCTTACCTCAACTAGCTTTACTGTCTCTGTATACTAGGTGCCCTTTTTTGTAGTCCCTATAGCTATTCTGGTCTGTTATGCTACAGGGCCACTGTATGTCTCATCCTGACTTACTTACTGTGCTGGGCCTATAGTCTGTTTCCTGGGCTTATAGATCTCCCTGTTATCACATGTGGTTTCAGGCCACACAACTGAACACTTCCAATGTAGTTTTTATAATCATTGACCCCACAGTGGCATCTAGTGGCCATGTGTAACACTGCAGGCTTATTTAATACATGGAGTTTCATCAGTGCAGATGAACAGACACCAGGAGGAGAGACATATGCAGGGCACTGTAAAACTTTTAAAGGAGTAATATCAGCCACGTATACAGGTATCTAACAGGTCATTATTGAGGAGTACAACCTACAGCATTATTTCATCATGTCTATCTGTGTCTGTGCAGCTATTACATTCTTCTCCCTGTCTACTCTATGGGGAGGATTTAATAAGACCAGTGCTTTCTGCATTGGTCTTGATATCCCCTGCTCCACCGGAGGATACACCAAATTTATGATGAGATGCACGCCTCATCATAAATTCGTCCCATCATCCAGCAGTTCGTGCAACTAAACAGTAAGCTTTGACAGCTGAGAGCTGCCATAGATGTCTGGCTTCATTTTTGCCAGTAAACTGGTGTAAATACAAATAAATTTGTCTTGGCTGTTGGCCATGTCCCTTTCCACCCCTCCGATAGGGCAGCATTTAAAAAGTCACAAACCCACAGAGGACGACATTTTAAAGCCATTTTTCTGGCGCAAGGTATATTATAAATATCCCCCTATGTACTTGGCACCCAGTGGCCAGCTACTAAATATTGAGAAGTAAAAATTTGTGGGTCATTTATCAAACTGGTGTAAAGTAGAACTGGTATAAATGATAGGTGGAAGCTGATTGCTAAGGGTACTTTCACACTTGCGTTTTTGTTTTCCGGCATAGAGTTTCGTCGTCGGGTCTCTATGCCAGAAAAAAATGCTTCAGTTACAGATACAACCGCATGCATCCGTTTGAACGGATCAGCTTGTAAAATCTTTAACTATTTTCTTAACATTGCCAAAACGGATCTTTTTGAAATCCATTGAAAGTCAATGGAGGACGGATCCGTTTTCTATTGTGGCAGATTGTGCCAGAGAAAACGGATCCGTCCCCATTGACTTGCATTGGGGTTCATGTCCGTTTTGCTCCGCATCCCAGGACGGAAAGAATACCGCAGAATGCTGCGGTATTTTCTCCGTCCAAAAAACGTTCAGTGACTGAACTGTAGACCTCCTGATGCATACTGAACAAATTTCTCTCTATTAAGAATGCATGGGGATAATACTGATCAGTTTTTTTCCGGCATAGAGCCCCAACGACGGAACTTTATGCCAGAAAACAAAAACGCAAGTGTGAAAGGGCCCTAAGGGCAACTAAGCCAGATCTATTTTACGCCATCTTGATAAATGACCCCATTTGTCTTATTCAGCCCATGGATACATTACACATGACTGGTCCATGGGCTATACCATTCTACTGTACAGACAGGAACTAGTGGACTGATATAAGAACAATATGTGAGCAAAATGTTAAATGTGTATATTCGAAAACTGTATGATTTCCTATTCAGTAAGCAAAGAAATATTAACCAGACACCCTCTTTAAATAATGATAAATATTGTATGTATAGTAATTTAGAAACAGAATTTGCAATTTTCATAATTACAGAAATGAATATTGTGCTTATGTCTGCACTTTAATCATGTTTCTATATATTTGGAAGTACATTTTAAAGAGGTTGTCCCACAACACTTATCCCCTCTCCACAGTATAGTGGATAAGTGCCTAATTGGCCTGGGAGCCTTACACTGCATCCCTGGTGTTCCCCAATTTACGTAACCGCTGCTCTTTTCAAATGAGGGGAAATGGCTGATTCCCACCAATCAAAACATTTTTCCCTTATCCTGTGGATAAGAGCTAAGCATTTGTTGTTGGGCAACCCTTTTAACTATTGGACCTCCATGAGGTACGGTATATACGTTCTACATTAGGTCCTGTGTAAGTTTAGAGAGAATGAGTGAAATTTGTTAAGTTTATGATGTAGTAAGGGTGTATTTCATACGTGTGTGTTTGTCTATATTTTTGCTAGCTGCCATGTTAGATGCCATGTACTGTAACTTATGTAAAACAAATGGGAAATTTGTGTATTTATTCTGTTATCAATGCATTTGACAATTTTTCCTTGAAAATAAAGTGTAAGGCTTCTTTTACACGGCCGTGTGGTCTAAGAAAAGCGGTCTGAGTAACAGCTGCATGGCTAGTCTGACCTGAACTCACTGCATCTTTGTGATGTATGATGGTGTAAGTTCCAACCCGACCATGTGTCTACTATCCTGTACTTGAATTATGCTGTGAGTACAGTACAGTAGTCCCATGGTTTGGCTCACAGTATCATAGATCACTATAATGCAGTGAGTGTGATTAAGATGAGCTGTGGATAGTCACAGAAATTTGTCTTTTACTCATAACGATTTCCCCGAATCACAAACGCTCAAGCAAACTAAAAGGTCTTTTTATTACATTTATTATATTCTATTGTAATAATAATACAAGCCATAATCTATATGTGAAATTTAAATCTAGGGCAGAAAAAGAATGGGGTGATGGAATCCGAGGATTGTCCTTAAATGCAGCTCGATATGCTTTGCTAAGAGTTGAACATGGTGCAACACATACTAAAAACTGGAGGTATGCACCCGTTTCATTTTATCATGCTTGATCCTATAAGTACTGTATTACAAGATATGTTCATCTTTACAACCCATTATTATTGTTTTTAAGGGGTTGTGCAGACAGTATATATTGATGACCTATCCTCAGGATAGTTCATGAACATCTGATCGGTTGGGGTCTGGCACCCCAGCCGAACAGCTGTCTGTAGAGGATGCTGTGTTCCATGCGAGCACTACTTGCTCTTCATTACACTGCCTGTTGTCTCAGCGACGCAGTATAATTACAAACTCCATTCACCTGAATGAAGTGAGTACTTGTAATTACACTTCACCTCCGCTGCAAGAGAGACAACTAGCAGTGTAATGAAGAGGAAGCAGTGCTCAAATAGAGCGCAACATCCTCTTCAGACAGCTGTTTGGTGGGGGTGCCGGGTGTCAGATCCCCATCAATCAGATATTGATGACCTGCCCTGAGGATAGGCCATCAGTATATACTTTCTGTGCAGCTTCTTTAACCCCTTAGTGACCACCCATCAGCCTTTTTACAGCGGTTACAGCTTTTTTAGGGCGGCCCAGTCTAAGCGCTGCAGGAGTGCCATTCCGGGCTGTTTAACACTTTACATGTCGCAGGCAATGTCGCTCACTGCATGTAAAGTGCTGACAGAGGGAGTGGATTCCCTCTGTCTCTCATCGGCACCCCGCAAATGCGATCACGGGGTGTCGATGTGTGCGAAGGCTGGCTGGGGTCTCTTGTAGACCCCAGACCAGCCTTAAGTAATTTCCAGCAGGCTGCACCTCTCCGGCGCAGCCTGCTGGGTCAATGTCAGAATAGCACTGACATTAAAATGCAATGCACTATAGGGATAATGCATTGCATTTTAACCTTCCTGGCGGTATTCCCGAGCGTGACTCGGGGTTAATTTTCATTGCAAGGAGCGGTAACCCCGAGTTACGCTCGGGGTAACTTTGCAGAGCAGTCAGCGGAGTCTGCTTACCTTCGCTGCGATCGCCGCTGAGAGCGCCGGCCGGCTTTTTACTTCCTGGTTCCGTTCCCTGCGAGCAGCAGTGGCGCATGGGAGCGGAACTGGGCGGGAAATTTAAAAGTGAAACACACAAAAGTACATTCTGAGAGGATGACACATTGTGCCCATAAAATATTTACACTGTACAGTGCCCCTTGCCTGCCATTTGTGCCCATAAATTATTTATAACACTGTACAGTGCCCCTTGCCTGCCATTTGTGCCCATAAAATATTTACACTGTACAGTGCCCCTTGCCTGCCATTTGTGCCCATAAAATATTTATAACACTGTACAGTGCCCCATGCCTGCCATTTGTGCCCATAAATTATTTATAACACTGTACAGTGCCCCTTGCCTGCCATTTGTGCCCATAAATTATTTATAACACTGTACAGTGCCCCTTGCCTGCCATTTGTGCATATAAAATATTTATAACATGGCATCAAAAAAGCGCCACTTTACTAAAAAAACGCTTTTGGACCAGTTGAGCGACAGTGACACAGAGGTGCTCGCAGAACTGAGCGATAGTGAGTCGTGGGGAGATTTGTCATCTGACACTGACACGGCAAGTGAAAACGGCGATGATCCTGCACCTGTCCTCAGCGATGTGCGCACTTGGTGCCCTATTGACTGCGATACGGACCAGTTAGCGCCCCAAGATTCCCGCTCACTGGATCACCCGGGATGAAGATAGATGTTGAGCGTGACAACCCTCTGGCATACCTGCAATTATTCTTTACTGAGGAGGTAATTGAAAAAATTGTCACGGAGACAAATCGCTACCAAGAGCAGCAATGCGCTACGCTGCATGCCACATTTTCCAGAAGCAGAAAGTGGGAACCAGTGACCAAAGAGGACATGTGGCAGTTTCTGGGACTCATCATTCTTCAGGGGTGATGGGAAAACCGCTCCAGAAATGGTACTGGACCACCAATAAGTTACTGGCCACTCCATTTTTTGGTACCGTGATGTCAGAATACCGGTTTTCCTCATCATGAAGTATTTCCACTTCACGAACAATGAAGAATTTGATGAGGCCACGCATCCTGCGCCCAAACTAAAAAAATCTGGGAGGTATACCAAATTATTGTGACCAATTTCCAGCGGACCTACGTGCCAGAAAGGGACGTCAGCGTAGATGAAAGTTTGATGGCCTACAAGGGACGCCTAAGCTGGATACAGTATATTGCATCCAAAAGAGCGCGGTTTGGCATCAAATCCTACATGCTCTGTGAGTCATCCACTGGGTACATCTGGAATTCGGTCATTTACACCGGTAAAGGCACGAAGTTCAACCCCAGGTACAGCGGCTATGGGATGGCCACATCATCTGTCCTTACACTGCTGGAGCCATTGCTGAACCAGGGATATTGTGTGACCACGGACAATTTCTACACGTCTCCGGAACTGTATGAGGTTTTGCTACAAAACAAGACTGATGCATATGGTACCGTTAGGCCTAACCGACGTGACATGCCATCTATGTTTGCCAAGAAAAACTCAAAACCGGAGAAATGGTTGCCTGGCAGAAGGGTAAGATGATGGCAATGCGATGGCGAGACAAGAAGGACGTGTGTCTCATGAGTACTGTGCACAATACCTCTACTGCCATGGTCCACACAAGAGGTGGGAAAGATGTGCTGAAGCCGCAAGTCGTGATAGACTATAATAACACCATGGGAGGTGTCGACAGAGCCGATCAGGCAATGACATTTTATCCGGCTATGCGCAAACAGCAAAAAAATATTATAAGAAGATCTTCAGGCATCTTCTGGAACAATGCCTTTGGAACGCATATATCCTGCACAGAGCAACGGGTGACAAGCCTTTTGTTCATTCTGAGTTTATATGGAAGGTGGTTGAGCGGATTTTTGTCACCCACCAGACGCCATCAGTAGCTGTGAACAGACCTGGACGTCGTGCTGTTGACGTTGTCAACCCAGAACGCCTGACTGGTCGTCACTTTATGGACTACATCCCGCCTACTTCAAAAAGGCAGCACCTACCAGGATGTGCGTGGTTTGCTGCTCAAAGAGAGATGGCAATGGAAAGAAAGTCCGAAAAGAAACCAGGTTCCATTGTCCTGATTGTGACGTTGGACTTTGTGCAGTCCCATGTTTCAAAATTTATCACACTCAGGATGTTTATTGAATTTTCTTTGTTTGACAAATTTCATTATTTTTTTTATTACATTACTGAATAAAATTATATTATTTATTAGATTATATTTAATAATTTTGTGTTTCAAACTTTATCACATCTGGGATGTCTACTAGAGTCTTGTTTGGTGAGGTTTAAGTAAGTAATTACTAAGAATTGCAGGCCTACAATACATAACACCAAATTTCCATGCAAAAAATTGTACCACTTTTGGTAAAAAATTCCTGACATAATCATACCGCCAGGGAGGTTAAAATCAATCAAAAAGCTGTCTGTTATAGTCCCCTTGTAAAACTATTAAGTGGTAAAAAAAAAAATCTCCCCCATATGTTTGGTATTGTCACGTCTGTAACGACCTGGACTACATAAATATCATGTAAATTATCCCCTATAGTGAACGCCGTAAAAAAAAAAGACAGAATTGCTAATTTATTATTAATTGCCAAACGTAATAACAAGCGATCAAAAAGCGCCATTTACTCAAAAATAATACCAATGAAAAATACAAGTCGTCCCGCAAAAATTCAAACCCTCACACAACTCCATAGAAAGAAAAATAAAAAATGTTATGGGTCTTGGGAAGCAGCAATACAAAAACATTTTTGCATGGGGTTTTAGTGCAAAAAAGTAGTAAACGTAAAAAAAAACTATTTATGTTTGTTATCACTGTAATCGTACTGACCCAGAGAATAAATATATTATGTTATTTATACAGAAAAATGAACGCCGTAAAATTTATAATTAGTGTTGAGCGAACAGTTCGAGAATCGTTCGGGTCCGTACCGAATTTTGGGGTGTCCGTGACACGGACCCGAACCCGGACATTTTCAAAAAAGTTTGGGTTCGGGTCCGGTGTTCGTCGATTTCTTCCCGCTTTCTGAAGGGCTGCACAGCAGCCAATCAGCTAGCGTTTTACTTCTTGCCCTAAGAGCCCATCACAGCCATGCCATACTAATGGCATGGCTGTGATTGGCCAAGTGCAGCATGTGACCCAGCCTCTATTTAAGCTGGAGTCATGTAGCGCCGCACGTCACACTGTTCTGACTAGTGTAGGGAGTGGATGCAGCTTCTGTGAGGGCGAGATAGGCAGGGATAAAGAAGTGATTGAATGATCTACCTTTCTACACCTGTGCATCAGAACAACTCAGCTGAGCTGTTCACTGAAAGTCACTATTTTGTTGAGACTGGCCAGAGCGATTTTTACTGGCACATGTAACTGGGCTGACCGGCGGTGGCCATTTTGGGACTTGTGGTGCGCCAGCACAAGCTGCCACAGAGTCTAAACCAAAGCTCCAAAGAAGTGTAAAATCTACACCTGTGAATCAGAACAACAGCGATTCAGCTGCTCAGTCAAAGTCTATTTTTCTTCTGGCTGGGCAGACCGTTTTCTGGCACATGTTACTGGGCTGATAGGCGGCGGCCATTTTGGGACTTGTGGTGCTACAGCAAAAGCTGCCACAACGTCCATTAATCTCATGTAATAGTCGATTTTTTCATAGATATACTACATCAGGGGTTTGGCTGTGCTTGTGTCACCCATACTAACTGCAAAGATATTTAATATATCAGTGGTGAAACTGAAAGTAACCCACTTGGATAGCAAATCCCATAAATGTGCTGTTCCAGCTAGGCTAGCCAGTGGCACTACAGCCAAGTCCAATACTGTCAGCCAGAAATATTTTTTTTTTTTTATGTGCCAGAAATATAAATTAGAAAAAGCTTTCACCGTAATAATAAAATTATTCTGGTGTTAGACCAGAAGAAGCACTCCTGTTGTAATTAATATTGTAAAAAGGTTTAGGCAATATTTCTCCCAGTGTGGGAAATTTATCTAGCAAAACTAGCATTTTAAAAATTCCGGTGTTCTGAAATACCAGCAGTCCTCTTGTAATTAATACCGCCAAAAGGCATTATATCGTCCAGTGTTGTAATTTCGGTGAAAAAAGGCCAATTTAATCAATCTGGTGTTTGTTAGACCAGAAACACTAGGCCTCACGTTTTTACTCCTGTAAAAAGGAATTATATCTCCCCGTGTGGGAAGCTATGTACCAAAACTAGCATATTAAAAATTCTGGTGTCCAATTAGCAGCAGTCTTCTTGTAATTAATACCGCAAAAAGGCATTATTGTCCAGTGTTGTAATTTTGGTGAAAAAAGGCCAATTTAATCAATCTGGTGTTTGTTAGACCAGAAACAGTAGGCCTCACGTTTTCACTCCTGTAAAAAGGAATTATATCTCCCCGTGTGGGAATCTATGTACCAAAACTAGCATTTTAAAAATTCAGATGTCCAATTTGCAGCAGTCTTCTTGTAATTAATACCGCCAAAAAGGCATTATTGTCCAGTGTTGTAATTTTGGTGAAAAAAAGGCCAATTTAATCAATCTGGTGTTTGTTAGATCAGAAACAGTAGGCCTCACGTTTTTACTCCTGTAAAAAGGAATTATATCTCCCCGTGTGGAATCTATGTACCAAAACTAGCATTTTAAAAATTCTGGTGTCCAATTTGCAGCAGTCTTCTTGTAATTAATACCGGAAAAAGGAATTATATCTTCAAGTGTGGGAATTTTGGGGCTAAAAAATAATTTATTTTATTGTGGTGCGAGTTGAATCGCAACAATGAGGAAACATTCTATTAAGGGACGAGGACGCGGTCGTGGTGGTGTCCGTGGAGCCTCTGTTGCTGGCAGAGGACGTGGCCGTTCGAAGTAGTGAACCAACTCCCTCAAGTAGCCAGCAGAATTAACAGCGATATTTGGTGGGGCCCAATGCCATTATGAGGATGGTAAGGCCTGAGCAGGTACAGGCATTAGTCGATTGGGTGGCCGACAGTGCTTCCAGCACGTTCACCACATTGTCTTCCGCCCAGTCTTCTGCGGAAAGCGCACAGGTGGCACCTGAAAACCAAGCCCATCAGTCTGTCACATCACCCCCATGCATATCAGGGAAACTGGCTGAGCCTCAAGTTATGCAGCAGTCTCTTATTCTGTTTGAAGACTCTGCTCCCACGGTTTTCCAGGGGCGTCCACCTAGCCCTTCCCCAGCGGTGGAAGACATTCCATGCACTGACGCACAACCACTTATGTATCCAGATGATGAGGACATGGGAATACCACCACAGCAGAGTGACCGAGTCTCTGATGATGACTAAACACTGGTGCCCACTGCAGCGTCTTATTGCAGTGTGCAGACTGAACAGGAGGAGGTCAGGGAGGAAGACTGGGTGGAAAACGATGCAGAGGACTATGAGGTCTTAGACCCCACATGGACTGAAGGTCATGCCGCTGACTTAAATAGTTTAGAGGAAGAGGCAGTGGTGAGACCGAGACAACAGCGAAGCCAAAGAGGGAGCAGGGGGCAAAAGCAGAACAGCCGCCATCCAGAGAGTTCGCCTGCTATTGGCCAGCGCCAACAGGGACCCAGCACCCCAAAGGCATCTTCAAGGAGTTCCCTGGCATGGCACTTCTTCAAACAATGTGCTGAGGACAAGACCAGAGTGGTTTGCACGCTGTGCCATCAGACCCTGAGGCGAGGCATTAACGTTCTTAACCTGAGCACCACCTGCATGATCAGGCATCTACATGCAAAGCATGAACTGCAGTGGAGTACACACCTTAAAAACAAGGAACCCGCTCAGGCTCCCCTGCTCCCTCTACCGCTGCTGCCTCGGCTTCCGCCTCGAGAGGAATGTTGCCACCTGCCGAGCAGCAAACAGAGGATGTGCCACCGACACCACCACCACCACCGTCACCTAGCGTCTCCACTATTTCACACAGCAGCGTTCAGCTCTCCATCTCTCAAACCTTTGAGAGGAAGCGCAAATTCCCACCTAGTCACCCTCGAGCCCTTGGCCTGAATGCCAGCATTTCTAAACTACTGGCCTTTGAAATGCTGTCATTCCGGCTGGTGGACACAGACAGCTTCAAACAGCTGATGGCCATGGCTGTCCCCCAGTATGTGGTTCCCAGCCGCCACTACTTCTCCAAGACAGCCGTGCCTTCCCTGCACATGCAAGTGTCCGATAAAATCAAGTGTGCACTGCGCAACGCCATTTGTGGCAAGGTCCACCTAACCACAGATACGTGGACCAGTAAGCACGGCCAGGGACGCTATATCTCCCTAACTGCACACTGGGTAAATGTAGTGGCGGCTGGGCCCCAGGCGGAGAGTTCCTTGGCGCACATCCTTCTGCCGCCAAGGATCACAGGGCATCATTCTGTGCCTCCTGTAGCCTCCTCCTCCTACGGGGCTTCCTCCTCCTCTGCTTCCACCAGCTCATCCAGTCAGCCACACACCTTCACCACCAACTTCAGCACAGCCCGAGGTAAACGTCAGCAGGCCATTCTGAAACTCATATGTTTGGGGGACAGGCCCCACACCGTGCAGGAGTTGTGGCGGGGTATTGAACAACAGACCGACCAGTGGTTGCTGCCGGTGGGCCTCAAGCCCGGCCTGGTGGTGTGCGATAATGGGCGAAATCTCGTGGCAGCTCTGGGACTAGCCGGTTTGACGCACATCCCTTGCCTGGCGCATGTGCTGAATTTGGTGGTGCAAAAGTTCATTCACAACTACCCAGACATGTCAGAGCTGCTGCATAAAGTGCGGGCCGTCTGTGCGCGCTTCACATCCTGCCGCTGCTCGCCTGTCAGCGCTACAGCGGAACTTCGGCCTTCCCGCTCACCGCCTAATATGCGACGTGCCCACCCGGTGGAACTCCACCTTGCACATGCTGGAGAGACTGTGCGAGCAGCAGCAGGCCATAGTGGAGTTTCAGCTGCAGCACGCACGGGTCAGTCGCACTGCAGAACAGCACCACTTCACCACCAATGATTGGGCCTCCATGCGAGACCTGTGTGCCCTGTTGCGCTGTTTCGAGTACGCCACCAACATGGCCAGTGGCGATGCCACTGTTATCAGCGTGACGATACCAATTCTATGCCTCCTAGAGAAAACGCTTAGGGTGATGATGGAAGAGGAGGTGGGCCAGGGCCAGGAGGAGGAGGATGACAGGTTGTTTTTAGCACTTTCAGGCCAGTCTGTTAGAAGTGGCTCAGAGGGAGGTTTTTTTGCAACAGCAGAGGGCAGGTACAAATGTGGCCAGCCCGGGACCACTACTGGAGGATGAGGAGGAGGTGGAGGAGGATGAGGATGAAGCAGGTTCACAGCGGGGTGGCACCCAGCACAGCGCAGGCACATCCCTGGTGCGTGGCTGGGGGGATACAGAGGATGATGACGATACTCCTCCCACAGAGGACAGCTTGTCCTTACCTCTGGGGAGCCTGGCACACATGAGCGATTACATGCTGCAGTGCCTGCGCAATGACAGCAGAGTTGCCCACATTTTAACGTGTGCTGACTACTGGGTGGCCACCCTGCTGGATCCACGGTACAAAGACAATGTGCCCACTTTACTTCCTGCACTGGAGCGTGATAGGAAGATGCGCGAGTACAAGCGCACACTGGTAGACGCGCTCCTGAGAGCATTCCCAACTGTCACAGGGGAACAGGTGGAAGGCCAAGGCAGAGGAGGAGCTAGAGGTCGCCCACGCAGCAGTGTCACGGCCAGCTCCTCTGAGGGCAGGGTTAGCATGGCAGAAATGTGGAAAAGTTTTGTCTCCACGCCACAGCTAACTGCCCCACCACCTGATACGGAACGTGTTAGCAGGAGGCAACATTTCACTAACATGGTTGAACAGTACGTTTGCACACAACTCCACTTACTGACGGATGGTTCGGCCCCATTCAACTTCTGGGTTTCCAAATTGTCCACGTGGCCAGAATTAGCATGTTATGCCTTGAGGTGCTGGCCTGCCCGGCGGCCAGCGCTTTATCTGAACGTGTATTCAGCACGGCAGGGGGCGCCATTACTGACAAACGCAGCCGCCTGTCCGCAGCCAACGTGGACAAGCTGACGTTTATAAAAATGAACCAGGCATGGATCCCACAAGACCTGACCCTCCCTTGTGCAGAGTAGTCCTTAATAACTGCCTTAAACCATGTTGTCTTGTACTCCTGGCCACTTCTTCATTGAAAAATCAATTCTTGAAATTAAGTAGGATCTTGGGGTGCAACCCAGAGTTGAATGAACCTTCCCTCTGTCTGGGTGTCGGGGCCAAAGTACATGAAAGTGTCCTTCTCCTGTGCTGGGTGATATGAATGTTATACTTGTGCTGTCTGACATGTCTCCTTTGTGTGGGTGCAGGGGGCCAAAGTCACTGAAAGCGGCCTTCTCCTGTGGTGGGTGATCGAAATGCCTGATTCTCTGCTGTGGGACCTCTCTCCTCTTTCTGGGTGCAGGGGTCAAAGAAACAAAAGGTGGCCTACTCCTGTGGTGGTTGACATGATGCCTGATTCTCTGCTGTGGGACCTCTCTCCTCCGTGTGGCTGCAGGGGTCAAAGTCTCTAAAAGTGCCCTTCTCCTGTGGTGGTTGATGTAAAACTGATGCTTGTGCTATCTGACCTGTCTCCTCTGTGTCTGTGCTAAGGCCTAAATCACTGAAAGCGGCCTTCTCCTGTGCTGGCTGATATAAATGCCTCAATCTCTGCTGTGAAACCTCTCTCCTCCGTCTGGGTGCAGGGGTCAAAGTCTCTCAAAGTGGCTTTCTCTTGTGCTGGGTGATGTGAAACTGATGTTTGTGCCATCTGACATGGTTGCCGGGGTCCCATTAAATGATGGCCTACTCCTGTGGTGGGTGATCTAAATGCCTGATTCTCTGCTGTGAAAACCTCTCTCCTCTGTCTGGGTGCTGGTCCAAAATAAATGAGAGTGGTCTTCTCCGGTGGTGGTTGATATGACGCATGATTCCTTGCTGTGGGACCTGTATCCTCTGTCTGGGTGCTGGTCCAAAATAAATGAGAGTGGCCTTCTCGGGTGGGGGTTGATATGACGCATGATTCCTTGATGTGGGACCTCTCCTCTGTCTGGGTGCTGGTCCAAAATACATGAGAGTGGCCTTCTCCGGTGGTGGTTGATATGACGCATGATTCCTTGCTGTGGGACCTGTATCCTCTGTCTGGGTGCTGGTCCAAAATAAATGAGAGTGGCCTTCTCCGGTGGTGGTTGATATGACGCATGATTCCTTGATGTTGGACCTCTCTCCTCTGTCTGGGTGCTGGTCCAAAATACATGAGAGTGGTCTTCTCCGGTGGTGGTTGATATGACGCATGATTCCTTGCTGTGGGACCTGTATCCTCTGTCTGGGTGCTGGTCCAAAATAAATGAGTTGCCTTCTCCGGTGGTGGTTGATATGATGCATGATTCCTTGATGTGGGACCTTTCTCCTCTGTCTGGGTGCTGGTCCAAAATACATGAGAGTGGCCGTCTCCGGTGGTGGTTGATATGACGCATGATTCCTTGCTGTGGGACCTGTATCCTCTGTCTGGGTGCTGGTCCAAAATAAATGAGAGTGGCCTTCTCCGGTGGGGGTTGATATGACGCATGATTCCTTGCTGTGGGACCTCTCTCCAATTGATATTGGTTAATTTTTATTTATTTTATTTTAATTCATTTCCCTATCTACATTTGTTTGCAGGGGATTTACCTACATTTTGCTGCCTTTTGCAGCCCTCTAGCCCTTTCCGGGAGTCTTTTACAGCCTTTTTAGTGCCCAAAAGTTCGGGTCCCCATTGACTTCTATGGGGTTCGGGACATTTTCCGGAAGTTCGGCCGAACCTCTCGAACCCGAACATCCAGGTGTTCGCTCGTCTCTATTTATAATGTAAAAACGCAGTGGCAGTATTGCATTTTTTACCCATCTCCCTCCCAGAAAGAGTTAATAAAAATTAATCCGAATGTTATGTGTACCCCAAAATGGCGCATTTAAAAACTACAACTTGTCCCGCAAAAAACAAGCCCTCATAAAGCTATATAGATGGAAAAATAAAAAAGTTATAGCTCTTGGAACGTGCTAATGAAAAAAGGAAGAAAAACAGTCAGTAAGGCCCAAAACAGGGTTTAATGCAACTATCTATGGTCTAATAGGCAGTTGGTTATGGCAGACCTGGAGACCTTTGTAACATCCCGGCTGCCATAGTAAGACATTAGTTCCCCACAATCGCTACTGACGTCTGTGATCTCCCATTGCTGCCTGATGCCCAAGTCTGTTAGTAACAGCCTCAGCATCAGGATCGCAGCATGCATAGCAAGTCTGGAGACACTGCAGGGCATGGTAGCACATTTAGGCAAGCTGCTCACAGTAGTGCGAGCAACGCGCGGACTGGCGTTTTCTTGTTGAAAAACAGTTCCTGGGGCAGTTTGGAGAAATGGCTGTACTACTGGTTTCATGACCAAATCAATATAACGCTGAGTTAGTGCACCTGAAATGAAGACTAGAGGGATCTGGCTACTGTACATTATGCTACCCCACACCATAATTTTAAGAGTAAGACCAGTTTGATGTTCCTTTGTTAAGGCATCTTCATGGCATTACCCACGTGCTCTCCAGACCACTCTCTGGCTATCATTGCATCCTAGACAAAAGTGGAACTCATCACTGAAGAGGATAGACCTCCATTCCAGCATCCTTTGCAGTCTTGCTATGCACTATGATAGCCTTTGAGAGCGTTGGCATGAGGTCAATGGAACACCTAAAGCTGGACATCTGGCTCATAGCCCAGTGTTGTATAAACGCCTTCTGATGGTTTGTGTAGACACTATTTGCCGCCCTAGGCTTGAGATGTAGCGTCCAGTTTAGTACAGAATGGATCACGATGTGCCGTTCTTCTAATCAGATTATCCATCCGTGCAGAGGTTAAGCTGTGTCCACCTATTGCTGTCATTTCAATTCATCCTAGTGAACTGCCTAGCGATCTGCCAGAGTGATAAACCAAGTTCTCTCAGTGCAAGGATTCTATCTCTCTCAGGTAGCATTAACTGGCACAATAACAAATGAGAGGCATGACATAATTATCCCACATGACTTGATCAGATTTTTTAAGAGTTCCCCTGGCTAAATAACTGCACCTAGACACCTGCTATTCTGTGTATTTGGATAACCTTACGGCTTGTCCTTCTTAGGCCCCTTTCACACGAGCGTGTCCGGATTAGGTCCGGATGCGTTGCGGATGCGTTCAGCGAAAACTGTGTGATTTCACAGGCAAAGCCATTCAGTTTTGCCTGCGATTGCGTTCAGTTGTTCCGTTTTTTCCGCGTGGGTGCAATACGTTTTGATGCATTTTTTACGCGGGTGATAAAAAACTGAAGGTTTACAAACAACATTTCCTAGCAACCATCAGTGAAAAACGCAACGCACCCGCACTTGCTTGCGAATGCAATGCGTTTTTCACGCAGCCCCATTCACTTCTATGGGGCTAGGGCTGCGTGAAAAACGCAGAATATAGAACATGCTGCGATTTTCACGCAACGCACAAGTGATGCGTGAAAAAAAACGCTCATGTACACAGACCCATTGAAATGAATGGGTCAGGATTCAGTGCGGGTGCAATGCGTTCACATTACGCATTGCACCCGCGCGGAAAACTCGCCCGTGTGAAAGGGACCTTAGGGTGCTGGCACACGGTGCAGTTCTGACATGCAGTTAGGAAGCAGTTTCAGTGTCGGACTGGGGTACCTAGGGCGTAACTGATTCTGGGGACCCATCTTAGGGCTCCTGAACACAAACTTATTTTTTTTCCTTGTCCGTAGGACTGTTCTATTAGGGGCCGGCTGTTTAGTTCCGCATAATGTGGAATGCACACACCCAGTATCCATGTTTTGCAGATCCGCAATTTGCTGACTGCAAAACATCCAACAATCGTGTTCATGAGCCCTTACAGTGATAACAGAAATATTAAAGATGAAGTATGATGGTAGATACTCACAGCAAAATGCACAAACATACATGTGGCAGAATTTAGGCTGCTTTCACACTTGCAGTAGCAGGGTCAAGATGTTTCGGTGGAGGAACATCCTGCCACATCCGTGCTAACGCTAGCCCACCGTGCCGCCGGAAGTCCGCTGTACATCTTGTCCGGCCGCCTCTCAGCATGTTGATCGTGCTGCAGCTGGACCTCTGTCCCGCCACCATTAGAGTGAATGGACCGGCGGCACAGTGGGCTAACGTAAGCAAGGGTCTGGCAGTCTGTTCCCCCACTGGAATAGCCTGCCGAACCCTGCTACCGCAAGTGTGAAAGTAGCCTTATACATATATATGGGTATCCTGCTCTTAAGTCAGTCAGGAACAAGAAACATGCCGTTCCTATCACACACTTACTAATGTATTCTAATTCTCCATTTTGGCTTTTTTCCATCACATTATACACATTGCTCGTATCCATGGTTTAGACCACTCTGCAATCCAGGTAAAGGTGTTGGTCTATGTGCACTTTCCCTATAGTGTATAAGCATGGATTGCTGGGTGGTCGTAAACGTGCTGTGTATAATGTGATGTAAAGGAGGCATTATGGATTATAACAATATATTAGTAAGTGCCTTGTATTAACTTTCTCTACATAATAAATGCCATTTACTGACGTGAGACAACCCCTTTTCGCATAAATGTCTGGCATTAAATTTATCAAATCTTAACCTCCTCAGATTGTACATAATCTACTGTATATTTAAAAGGGTTGTCCTACCATAATGACCTATCGCCTATCTACAGAATAGGTAATAAATATCAGATTGCTGGGGGTCTGACTGCTGGAACACCCACTGATCATGAAAAAAGGGGCCCTGAGACATTCAATTACGTTACCGCCAATCTATGTACACAAGGGTTTTGAAAGGGGTTGTCTCCAGGGGCGTAACGACCACAGTCGCAGTGTGTGCGACCGGGCCCGACAGTGAAGGGGGCCCGCAGCCCCGCCGCAATAATGTGCAGCAGGGCACAGGGAGATGAGCACTTCCATTGTGGAAGCGCTCATCTCCATATTTATCTGTATCGCCGTCCTCAGGACAGCGATATAGATGGCTGGGCTGCGGCCGGCAGGGGAGAGAGGCGCCTCCCTTCCCTGTCCCTCTGATAGGCTGCGGGCCTTGTGCTGGCAGCCTATCAGAGGCCGGTGAGCCGTACAGTGCGGGATACAGGCCGGAAGAGGCCTGCATCGCATTGCTGCCATGGAGGTAAGTATAAGTGTTTATTTTTTTTTTATGGAGAGGCACTTACTGGCACATGATGGGCGGGGGCCATGGAGTGGCACTTGTTACTGGCACATGCGGGGGCATGGAGAGGCACTTGTTACTGGCACATGGTGGGGGCATGGAGAGTCACTTGTTACTGGCACATGATGGGAGGGCAAGGCAATGGAGAGGCACTTGTTATCTGGCACATGGGGGGCATGGAGAGGCACTTGTTACTGGCACATAATGAGGGGGCCATGGAGAGGCACTTGTTACATGCACATGGGGGGCATGGAGAGGCACTTGTTACTGGCACATGGTGGAGGGCATGGAGAGGCACTTGTTACTGGTACATGATTTGGGGGGGCATGGAGAGGCACTTGTTACTGGCACATGATTGGGGGGCATCTATGGGGGCTCTTGTTACTGGCACATTATTTGGGGCACTTACTGGCACATTATTGGGGGGCACTTCTTATTGGCACATTATTGGGGGGCACTTATTGGCACTTTATTGGGGGGCACTATTGGGGCACTTCTTACTGGCACATTATTGGGGGACACTATGGGAGCTTCTACTGAAGCCACAAAGAAGGGGTATTTTATATGGGGGGCTCTGTGTGGTACTAGTATTATCAGGGGGTTTATCTGTTTCTGCAGTATAGTATTGGGGAGCACAGGGGCACAGTATTGGGGGTAGCAGGACGATTTGTCCAAAAGATGGGAGGATGATGGAAAAGTAGTAAACAAAGATTATTATTTTTTTTGTCAAAGTGCAGAGACGAAAAATGGCTGAGAAATAGTGGTCTGGTCTGAAAGGAGAAGGGGGGGGGGGGGCAATTAAAAATTTGCCCTGGGTCCCATACAACTCTGGTTATGCCACTGGTTGTCTCACCTCAGTAAGTGGCATTTATCATGTAGAGAAAGTAAATATGAGCAACTTACTAATATACTGTTATTATCCATATTGCTTCCTTTGCTGCCTGGATTCATTTTTCCATCACATTATACACTGCTCGTTTCCATGGTTACAGACCACCCTGCAATCCAGGAGTGGTGGTCATGCTTGCACACTATAGGCAAAAGAGTCATTCTCTCTGGTGGCCGGGACCATGGGAGCACAAATAGGCTAGTGCTTTATCCTATAGTGTGCGAGCACGACCACCACTGATGGATTGCAGGTTGGTCGTAACCATGGAAATGAGCAGTGTACACTCTGATGAAAAAATGAATCCAGCCAGCATTTAGAGTGGGGGCATATATGGTGGTGCACCTATAGCAGAGGCATTAGGGTCACCTGAGGCATTGTAATAGTGGGGATCCTGGAGCAGGGGTAACTGGAGAAGAGGCAATATTAGTGGTGCATTTAGAGTGGGGGCATCTGGAGCTGGGGCACTTATGGGGGTGCACCTAAAGCAGAGGCATTAGGGTCAACTGAGCCAGGGTAATAGTGGGATCCTGGAGCAGCTGCAGGGGTATTAGGGGGGCAACTAGAGAAGATTCAATATTAGCGGTGCTTTTAGAGTGGGGGCATCTGGAGCTGGGGCACTTAAGGGGGTGCACCTAAAGCAGAGACATTGGGGGTGGACCTAGGGCAGAGTCCCCTCAATGCCACTCTAAACTCTGCAGAGAGCAGCACACATTCATAGATCTGTGTCTGCTATAAATAAATCCCCTATTTCCCCCTTACATCTCACTACTGTCACACACCTGAGAAATCAGCCCAGCACCGCAGAGGAGTCCTTCTTTCCAGCAGCCACAGTTTCCTGACAGCAGGTAGGGGAGGAGGAGGCAGACACCTTCTCTCCTCCTTCAAAGCCAGCAGCCCAAGAAGTCTAGAAGATACTGTGGGGCCTCCTATACAATGTACACCAGTATGAGGCTGCATCACTGTGCAATAATGCCACCTAGTGGTTACAATAATTATCTCTCCTGAGAAAGGAGAAATAAGTACTCCTCCATCTTATCTCGGGCACAGGAGACTGGGGGCCCACCGAGGAATTCCCAGGTGGGCCAGTCCGAGCCTGTGCAGTTTTTATTGTAGCTAGCTGAAATTAATTAAATCATTCCCACTATGCAAAACACCAGGATTTAACAAGGCTGCTAAACTGGCTAAATTGAGAACTGCATGTCATAACTGCACTGTGTGCCATCACCCTTAGTGCTACAATTTCAATGTTGATGAGTGTAATAATAAGCAGGAGATTTAGGGGGGAGATTTATTAATGTATTTATGTGAGTTTTGTAGTATTAACAAATCGAAAAATATGGAGTTGAGTGTGAGCACCATATTTATGGAAGCACCTGTTTCATTTTTTCCAACATAGAAGTCAGGTAAAGTGGAGCACAACAGTTTTTTTTTACTTCTCCAATTAATAAAATTTGGCTAAAATCTTCTAGAGAACAGAGTCCCAAGTTTTGCTATGAGAGGCCTTATCTGAATGTCTTCCCTTTATTTCAGACCTCAGATATTGGTGTTGGTAAACCTTGACTCTGAGCAGAATGTGAAGCATCCCCGACTTCTTTCACTAACTACTCAACTGAAGGCCGGCAAAGGATTAACAATTGCTGGTTCTGTGCTGCAAGGGACTTTTCTGGATAAGCATGTAGAAGCACAAACAGGCGAAGAAGTAAGTACAATCATCCTGAGATGTCTTAATGATTGTATGGTTTTACTCAATAATACTGTACATGTATACATTCTCTGAAGTTAATTGCTGTGATCCCTCACACAATATAATGCAAGGCGGCTATAATGAGAATGCTTAATATTTTCCTTAAAGAATTGACCTTGTTTACATGGTTATTTCATATTTTAATTGGAAATTCTTTTTAACCCTCTCATGACATCTGCCGTACATCTATTAAAGATGTTTGACACAGAAGACACCAGATTCTAATGTCTGTAGTTGGAGGTAATGCTGATTGTAAACGTTTAAACCTTAAGATGCCATGGTCATTTGTGCTCATGACATCTGTGGTGTCTTTCCCTGGGTGTGCCATTCGTTGGTGTTGATTGGCTAGAGTCTGTTGGAGGCTACCATGCCTATCACAGATATATTCTTTTGCATGCACTATTGTATTGGATCACAGTAGTGCATGGGAGAAGTGATCACTTGTTCAGATCCCCTAGGGCCTTAAAAAAGCTTAAAAAAAACTTTTTAAAAGAAATAAAAAAAAAAATATTAAATTTAATTTACTCCTCCCCTTACCCATAACAAAAATAAATAAAAAATAAAGATAATTTGCGCAGCCATATCCCAAAATGCCCAAACACCATAACGGAAAAAAAAGACTAATGATTAATTTGCCAATTTTTCGTCAATTTGCCTTCCCCAAAAATTTAAATAGAAAGTGATCAAAAAGTCACACTCACTGCAAAATAGTATAGCTGAAAACTACAGATCACCCCACAAAAAATGAGCCCTAAAACTGCTCCATAGACAAAACTATGCAAATGTGGTATTGCTGTAATCGTACTAACCCAGAGAATGAAAGGCACATGTCAGTTTTAGTGCATTGGGAACATCGTAAATATGAAACACATAAAATTATGAATTGATTTTTTTTTTTCCCAATTCCACTCCATTTGGAATTTTTTTACATCATAGGCAATATTATATCATGCCATTAGAAAGTACAACTAGTCCTGCAAACAAACCCTCATACGGCTATGTGAACAGAACAAAAAAATTATGGCTGTGGGAGGGTGTGTGAGTGAAAATTGGAAAACCGCTTGGGACTAAAAGGATTAAGTCCTGTGAATAATTCTGTGCATGTTCTATTTCTGCCGCAGAATGTAAAAGCTTTAATGACTTCAGAGAAAACAAAAGGATTTTGTCAGTTAGTTGTGTCGCCCAGTGTTCGTGATGGATTGTCGCACTTGATTCAGGCAGCTGGACTTGGGGCCATGAAGCACAACACTGTACTAATGGCTTGGCCGCACTCGTGGAAACAGCCGAACAATCCTTACAGCTGGAAACCTTTTGTTGGTGGGTCCTGCCTTTTTGTTTGTTATATCCTGACTTAGTTTACAGTTTGTAAAATTCTGCAAGAAATTTCTAAATATTAAAGATGTGATAGTGTTGTAAATTTGAAGGAATGGACTTGGGGAAAGTTGTGGCCATATACTTAAAGGGATTTTCCGGGAATTAATAACATTAAAATACTTAAATATTACTTTCTTATAAATATATTCTCAAATACCTTTCATTATTTATAACAGCTCGTTTTGTTTTCCAATCATCAGGGGAAACAAATGGCCGCCGTCCTATCAGTTCACACAAAACCTGTCCTGATCACACATGTGGACAAGTTACTTTACAACACTGAGGTAAAGAGCTCCTCCTGTCTTCTGTACTTGTCAGGGATTATGATCCTGAATACAGATGATAAGAACTTTAGCTGAATCTCTGGGGAATTTAGTTCATGAAGTACAGAGAGGACGAACAGGACAGACTTTGATAATAAAACAAGTGCTGCTGCTCAATAGCCACACCTCACACCCCTCTCATGTCTCCTCATCATCTCCATTCCCACAGAGATTCACCTGTATTCAGGATCACGATTCCTGACGAGCAGAGAGGAGGATGAGGCAGCACTATGGCTCATTGTGATGAAGTAACTTGTCGTCCTGTGTGATTAGGACCGGTTTTGTGTGTACTCGTAGGACGGTGCCCATTTTATTTCTCCTAATCATTGTTCCCTAGACAAAACAAGCTATTCTAAGTAATGCAAGGTATTTGTGAATATATTTATTATAATATTGAAGTATTTTCATTTTTTTAATTCCTGAAGAGCCCCTTTAAAAGAAGTAGTTTGAAACTATTATAGTTTTAAGTGTTCAATAGTATTATTGACATTTACTTTTAAATTGCCAGATTAAAGGAGATTTCTTACTTTGCTGATAATATATTTTACTAAGTACAGTCCTCCTAGGAGCTTTGGGGGTATTCTTTAAAGGCGGTTGATCAGTCTAAATCACTATTCTGTGTTATTTAACTAAATAGGTTAAAGTGTAACTTTCATTTAATGTTTTTTTTTTATGTGTAGGGTAGTGACTGTAAGTGTATTTGAAGGGCAATTTTAAACATATGCCACAGCAATCCAGCAGGCTGTTCCAGCAGAGAACAGCTTGCCGGAGTTCTCTGGATCCGACATAGCCGGATAGTGGCGCTTGCCTTCTGCCGGACCCCATTGACTAGAATAGGAACTAGTGGGGATCTGACTACTCCCTAGTATAAATGTCAGGATTCGGCCAGACAAGACACATTGCGTGCAGCTATTTTTGACTGGTCAAATCCGGGAGGCATCCAGATCCTGACAGTTCCCATTATAGTTGGTGGGGTCCGCTACACTATCCGGCTATGCTGGATCCAGAGAACCCCGACAGGCTGTGCTGGATTGCTATGCCGCACTTCAGTAGACGTAAAGACAGATTTTCCATAAGGCCTCTTTCACAAAAACTATACGGATCTATTGTGTTCAGGAAAAAACTGATAGTTTTGCTTTCAAGTTTTTAGTCAGTTTTGTCTGCTATTGCATTCAGTGTTTTAGTGTTTTCCATACAGGTGCAATCAGTTTTTGATGCGTTTTTCACGCGCGTGAAAAAAAACCTCAAGAATTACAAACTACATCTCCTACATCCAGATG
Source organism: Bufotes viridis (assembly GCA_033119425.1). NCBI lineage: Eukaryota > Metazoa > Chordata > Amphibia > Anura > Bufonidae > Bufotes > Bufotes viridis. Next base: position 181,743,300 of record CM065593.1, on the reverse strand, counting down.
CAATCTGTTTTTTACGTAAGCCAGAGCTGCGTCAAAAACACAGAATATAGAAGATGCTACGATGCTCATGTACGCAGACCCCTTGAAATGAATGGGTCAGGATTCAGTGCTATGTGCTTGATTCACGAATCACCTGAACAGAAAACTTGCTCATGTAAAAGAGGCCTAACAAAGAAAGCATTGCTGAAGAAACACTTTACATGCAGCTTTCCAATAAAAGTGTACATAATTCCAAATATAAAGTATATTACAAAAACACGCTAACTGCCCCTACACATTATAAGAAATTAAATTAAAAAAGTGTACCTGTCAGTTCATTTATTTATTTTTTTATAATGTGTTGGGGCAGTGATTTAAAATTTTCCTAATATACTTTATTAAGGGATTATGTTACATTTTTATTACAAAACAGCCTCTGAAGTGGTTCCTAAGCAACCCTTTGAGTGTTGCTAAGGTAATTCAGTTTTCAGTGTTCAATAGGTAACTGTACGCTGCAGAGGCAGGATTCTCAGCCTGCAGCTGCTTAACCTGCCCCAGCCTCACTACCCCTGACTTGCATGTCTGATTTATTTATTTTTACTACAAAACTAATATTATATTCTCCATTCTGCATTTTTTCTGCTGCCAGTTCCTATCTCTGGCAGCAGTGCATGGCTCTATCTTCCCAGTGCCTCTCTGGTTAGCGCTAAGAAGATAGAAAGGAGAAAGGCTGCGGCAATCAGTGCCAACAGTAATTGTACTTTGTTACTGTGTACTTTCAGTGCAGATTGCTGTAGCCCTGTATTTCTTCCTAATCTTCCCAGCCCTAGCCAGAGACACACTCAGAAAATAGAGGGGGAAATGCAGTAAAGAGCATATGACATGCAAGGCAGATTGAGGGAGTCTGAGGCAGGGAGACCAGAGACAGCCTGGGAACAAAAAAAAGAAAAAAACGAATTAGAACACTGAATATTCAATTTTCGTAGCCTCTAATTGAATACTTTAGAGATTGATTTCTTATTCTTACTTTAATACATTAAATGACAGTTATCTAAAGTGTCTGCTGTATACTTTTGGGGCTACAAGTATAAACAGTATACAGTAAATTCCCTTTAGAAGGTAGACTTTTCTGAGTCCATGCAGGAGCTAGAGATCAGAAAAATAAAGCTCTAATGTAAAGATATATTAGAACAGAAATTCTGAACCATAAGTGGCCCACTATGTTGTGTTACTGACACCTGTATAGTAAAACTACATTGATTGTAGCCCACTGTGTTTACATGCCATAGAGAAGTCAAAATGAGTAAGTGATGGATTAATTATCCAATGGTATTACATGACCAGGCCACCACTATTCTCTTAGTAGGGAACATGTTTGAGTCTAATTTGTATCTATTTCCACAGATACTGTACGGGATGCAACAACAGCTCAACAAGCTTTACTTGTGGCCAAAAATATAGATACATTTCCTACCAATCAGGAGCGTTTTGCTGAAGGAAATATTGATGTGTGGTGGATTGTTCACGACGGTGGAATGCTGATGCTGCTGCCTTTTCTGTTGCGGCAACATAAGGTGTCTGCTTAATTTTTCCACATGTTTCAGTAATATAGAAGTGATTCATTACTTCATGGGGTCCAATTTAAGAACTTTAAATTTCATCCATACTTTTAGTGGGTTTGATATTGGCTTACAGGGCACCTACTTTTAGCTGGCATTACAGAGACAGTTTTCTGTCTCTTGTATTATTTACAATAATAGAGTTTAATAGTTTTAATATTTCATAATTAACTTCTATCCCGGTCATTTAAGCCCTCAGAAACCACTATTAACCATGGTAAAAATTAGAGAGGGAGAGTATCTGTCGTTCAAATGATTCTCTCTTCTCCACTCCACCAACCCCACCCCAACCACCCACCACAGAAGTATTGCAGTATAAAGTACAGACTTTCCCAGAGTCCATGGAAAACTTGGAGGAGAAGATGAATGTAGAAAAAGATGTCTACCACTGCTCAATAAAATCTCTTTATTCCATGTGGTAAAACGTCCAGCATAAAGGTATACTGTACTTACATGTTTCAACCTCAAGTGTCCTTAAAGGGGTTGGACACTTTCTAGCTTCTGTTGACCAATGTGTACGTAAGATTATGTAATCTGACAATTACTAATATATCCTTTATTGATTTTTTTTTTTTTTTTGTGGTGTTTGGTTGATTTCATTAGTCATGCCTCCTTGTTGGGCAAATATTCTGTGGTGTCCACACAGGAGACCTGTCCATATAGTGGCCACTGATCGAGGGTCATGTGACCAGACAAAATAACTCCAAACACATTACTTAGCCTTCTCCACACAAATGCACCATATCTGCCATCTGCACTTGCAATATTGAGAGTTTAGTGCAGTTGTGGTGTATTTTAACAGGGGGGACTGAACAATTTGTCTGGTCACATGACCCTCCATCAGCAGACATTTTATGGACAGGACCTCTGTGTAGGCAGCACAAAGAACTTGGCCAAAAAGGGAGAATGCCTTATGAAATATAGAAAATGGTGCAAAATATCAACAGACTATATTAGAAAGTGTCATAGAGCTATCTTGCAAACACATTGGTCAACAGTAGCCAGAAAGTGGCCAACTATGATCAAAAAGTTGTGTGTACGCCAAAACTGTACCAATAAAAATATAGCTTGTCCCACAAATAAAAAAAAAACTGTCTTCGGACAACTTCGAAAGAAAAATAAAAAAAAGTTATGGGTGTCAGAATATGGTGACACAGCAATATTTACTATTATTAAAAAATTTTTTAATTCGTAAAACAAAATCTATGAAAATTTGGCATTACTGTAATAATACTGACCTAAAGAATACCTTTGTCATTTAATTTTGACTGCATTCTGAACACTGTAAACATGTTTTTCTGTCAGCATGATCAACCCTATTAAACCAGGCATACAGCCTGGTAGGGTTGATCATATTGATAAAAACGATACCTTTACACCATGTTCCAAATTATACAAATTTATATTTTTCTCAGATTTTCCTAAATGGTCGATGCAATTGACAGTGTCAAGCTGCCCTAAAATCAGAGAGAGAGCATGCACCCACTAGACTGCCACCCACACCTCTGTCCCTGCCTACTTGCACTTCCCGTCCTAAACAACGGAGCGCAACTGGACGGCGGTCCCTTTTGAGGCAAAAGTAAGGTCAAATAACAAGCAGAAAGTCAAATTCGGAGCAATCAAATGGAGTATAAGGTAGCCCAGTAAGAACAATCACATGCAACCTGTGACCAGCAGGTTGCCTGCTTATATTCACAGGGGCTGAGGTCATGTGACGTGGCCAGCGCCACATGACCTGCCCCAGGACTGACAGCTGAGCGCCGAGTGCCCAGCTCGGCGCTCAGTCCACACAGGTATCCTGGCAATGGAGGACTCCAGTCACACATAGAGTGAGCGTGCGACCGGAGCGCCCTCCATTGCCATGGCAGCAGAGACGCCGAACGGCTCCCCACTCTGCTGGGAAGGCGTCTCCTGCTGCTGCCGGAGAGGGACAGGACGCCGACGGGGCAAGGGGGAGGCCGCGCATTTCTGGCGTCCTGTTACAGACAGTCAGTATAATTTTGAAGTTCTCAACCATTAGAGTAGAAATCAAATTTTATTGAACAACCCTCCAGTGATGACATTATTTTTATCACAAATAAAAAAATTCAAAATGCGCTGTTCCAAATTATTATGACATCCATAGGTTGAAAAGCTGAACTGAAAATGATCATTTGTTGAATTTGCAACATTAAGAGGTCACATTTACTAAAATCAAAAGCTAGTTCAATCAAAAACATCCCAGGGTACTTTCACACTTGGGTTGTGAGGGGTCGGCAGGCAGTTTTGTCGCCGGAACTGCCTGACGGATCTGGAAATCCGTGTGCAAACGGATAGCATGTGTAGACGGATCCGGATGCGTTGAAACACTGGATCCGGTGTCATCCAGAAAAGGTTCTCAATAGGGCTGAGGTCAGGGGAGGATTGTGGCCACACCATGAGTTTCTCTCCTTTTTACACCCATAGAAGCCAATGACTCAGAAGTATTCTTTGCAGCATGAGATGCATAAAGAGGATCTTGCTACAAAAGGCACTGTTCTTCTTTTTGTACCATGGAAGAAAGTGGTCAGTCAGAAACGCTATATATTTTGCCAAGGTCATTTTCACATCTTCATGGACCCTAAAGGGGCCCACCAAATTTCTCCCCATGATTCTGTCCCAAAACATGATTCCGCCACCTCCTTGCTGACGTCGCAGCCTTGTTGGGACATTATGGCTATCCACTACTCAATCTATTTGGACCACACAGGGTTGCATGGCACTCATAAGTAAACAACACTGTTTGAAAATTAGTCTTCATGTATGTCTGGGCCCACTTGAGCCGTTTCAGCTTTTGAGCATTGGTTAGGGGTGGCTGAATAGTAGGTTTATGCAAAACTGCAAGCCTCTGCAGGATCCTACAGAGGCAACAGCAGCCTCAAATAACTGTTTGCTGCTTTGTAATGGTATTTTAGCAGCTTTTCTCCTAACCCCTTCAGGACCCTGCCATTTTTCACTTTAAGTACCAGGCTAATTTTTGCAAATCTGACATATTGTATTTCATGACAGTGGTAAATTTGAGTCAAAATATGTCATTTTTATTTATAAAAGAATACCAAATTTACCAAAGAAAATGTCCATAAACCCACTGTTTAAGGACCAGTTCAGGTCTGAAGTCACTTTGTGGGGCTTACATAATCGAAACCACCCATAAATGGCCCTATTTTAAACTACACCACTCAAGGTATTCAAAACTGATTTTAAAAACTACCCTAATTTCAGAATTTCACTTTTTTGGCAGATTTTCCATTTTAATCCATTTTTTTCAGTAACATAGCAAGGTTTAACAGCCAAAGACAAATCAATATTTATTACACTGATTCTGTAGTTTACAGAAACATCCCATATATGGTTGTAAACTGCTGTACGGGCACACGGCAAGGCGCAGATAGAAAGTAACGCCATATGGTTTTTTGAGGGCAGATTTCACTGGGATGATTTTAATCATCACAGTGTCACAGAGTAGAAACTCCAAAAACGTGACCCCATTTTGGAAACTACGGGATAAGGTGGCAGTTTTGTTGGTACTATTTTAGGGTAGCTATGATTTTTGGTTGCTCTATATTACACTTTTTGTGAGGCAAGGTAACAAAAAATAGCTTTGTTTTGGCACCGTTTTTATTTTTTGTTATTTACAATGTTCATCCGACAGGTTAAATCATGTGGTATTTTTATAGAGTAGGTTGTTACGGACGTGACAATACAAAATATGTATACTTTTTTTGGTTGGTTGTTTGTTTTACAAAATAAAGCATTTTTGAAAAAAATCATGTTTTAGTGTCTGCATATTCTGAGAGCCATTTTTATTTTATTTTATTTTCTGGGCGATTGTCTTAGGTAGGGTCTCATTTTTTGCGGTATGAGATGACTGTTTGGTACTATTTTAAGGTGCATATGACTTTTTGATTGCTTGGTATTGCACCTTTTGTGATGTAAGGGGACAAAAAATTGCTTTTTTACGGTGTTCACCTGAGGGGTTAGTTCATGTGATATTTTTATACAGCAGGTTGTTACGCGGCGATACATAATATGTATACTTTATTTCTTTTTTTAAGTTTTACATAATAAAAGCATTTTTTAAACAAAAAGAATCATGTTTTAGTGTCTCCATATTCTGAGAGCCATAGTTTTTTTTATTTTTTGTCCAATTGTTTTATGTAGGGGCTCATTTTTTGCGGCATAAGGTGACTGTTTGGTACGATTTTGGTGTGCATGCGCCTTTTTGATCGCTTGGTGTTGCACTTTTTGTGATGTAAGGTGACAAAAAATGATTGTTTTAACACCGTTTTTATTTTATTTTTTCTAAACTTTATTTTTTTATTATGAAAAACACTATTTTTACTTTTTATTTTTGTCCAACTCTGGGGCTTCAACTTCTGGGATCTGATCCCCTCTGCAATGCATTACAATACAACCTGTATTGTAATGCATTGGTTTTTACGCTGACAGCCTGCCTGTGAGACCCAGACTAAGGGCTGGATCTCACTGGCTTCCGTAGAAGGCAAGCTCCGATGCCTATGGAAGGCATCAGGCTTGCCTTCTCTGCCATCGGGTCTCCGCCACTGCAGCTGCTCTCCAAGTGCTCAGACCTGTCATCTGGCCACGCAATATCTGCTGCTCTTGGTTCTTGCCTAGTGCAGCAGTAGATACACTGATTAAGCAGGCACAGATGATAGGTCTCAGTACTTGAATACAGAACAAGTGCTGAGACCCATCAACATCCCTGCCTTCTCTGTCACTCTATACACTGTAAAACAAAATAATAGTTGATCTCAGGGAGACCAGCTACAGAAAACACCGCGGAGCACTCTATACACTGTGGTAAACTAGCCCTGTGTATCAAGATCATAAAGTGCTATGTTGCTTCCTAGATCCAGTCCCAGCAGTCATGTGACCGCTGGGGATCGGGAATCTTCATGGGCTGCCGGGGTTTTATCAGACCCAGATCAACTCTGCACTGAGATTGTACAGTGCTGTACAGCCTTTTTTGGGTCTTATTTCCCCTGTAACAGGGGCCACTATATGAGAAATCGGCAATAGAGAAAAAAAAATGTCATGGTAAATGTCCCTCCTCAAAGGTCTAATATGACCTTATGGGGGCGCAAAGTGTTTTATTCCCCAACAAGCAGCAAACATAGTGATGTTTAGACTTAAAGGGGGAGATTTATCAAAACTGGTGTAAAGAAACACTGGCTTAGTTTCCCATAGCAACCAGATTTATCCTATAATTTTTTGTGAAGGTGGAATCTAATTAGTTCCTATGGGCAACATTTTCCTTTACACCACTTTTGATGAATCTCAAGCACTGTGATAGTACATAGTATTCCTTAGATAAGTACCCAAAGAAGGTGTGTATCTCACCTCATTAGAATAATCATGTAATACAAATCCATATAGAAGTATTGATGCACTCAATACAGATTTAATATAGTTGGCCAAAACTTACTGTAAGTGATTTCCATGTGAATACAGATGAGTGCAGAGTAGGAGAGCTTCTTAAAGAAAAACTAACAGGTCTGTGAGAGCCAGAATTCTTGCTAGTTGGTAGGTGATCAAATACTTAGGCTACTTTCACACTAGCGTTTTGGCTTTCCGTTTGTGAGATCCGTTCAAGGCTCTCAAAAGCGGTCCAAAACGGATCAGTTTTGCCCTAATGCATTCTGAATGGAAAAGGATCCGCTCAGAATGCACCAGTTTGCCTCTGTTCAGTCCCCGTGGGAAGCGGGGCCAAACGGATCCTTCCTGGCACACAATGTAATGTAATTGTGTAGATTACTAAACTAGACCTCAAATACATATGGTGCTCTTTCTTGTCTAAATTCTTCAGTGTGCCTGAAAACCAGTTGATGATTGTCATAATCAGAAAAATGATGTACCAAAATAATTATTACCACTTGTGAAAAAGAACAATTTGGAGTTAAATCCTTTAATCTTTTTATTGAAAGAAATTAAATGTTTCACAGCAAAGTGTTACTAAATTCTTGGAAAAGGCCTGTGGGGTCAAAATAAGAACGACAATCCCTTGATAAATTTCTTGAGGGGTGTAACTTCCAAAATATTACTTCTTGGGGTTTCCACTGTAGGGGTACCTTAGGGTCTCTTCAAATGTGAAATAGTATATTTACCAGCTATCTATCCAGGGGATGTTCCAGGTGCACGGATTTCACTCCATCATGTGTAGGCAATAGAACTAAAACAAAAAGCAATCCAACTCCACCAGAATGAAAATTTAAATCTCTTTCTGCTTTAGCTAGAACATTTAAAATACGCATTTCGATCGACTAAGCAATCTTAATTAAAACATGATTGTTAAGATCGTTTAGTCGATTGAAATGTGTCATTTGTACTCACTACCAGTACCTGTAACTTTTTAATATTCTAAATAAGGTGATTTTAATTTTCATTCCGGGGCAGCTAGATTGCTTTGTTTTGGTTCACTTCAAACGTGACATAGTGCCAGAAAAACATTCCAGCAAAATCTGCCATGAGAAGGCCATATGGCGCTCCTATCCGTTCTGACTCTTGCGATGTCATACAGCAGTTTACGACCACATATTGGATATTGCCATGTTCAAAAGAAAAAGGTAACAAATTATGGGGTGATTTTCCCTGTTACCCCTCGTGATAATAAAAAACTATAGCCTAAAGTAAAATTTTATTATAAAAAAAATCTATATATATATAATACATTATTTTCACAGCGAAGTGTTTCTAAATTCTATAAAAAACAACTTTTAGGTCAGTCCTCACTACATCCCTTGAAAAACTCCTTGGGTGTAGTTTCCAAAATCGGGTCATTTTTGGGGAGTTTCCACTGTAGGGGTACCTCAAGGTCTCTTTAAATATTACATAGCACCCAAAAACCGTTCTAGCCAAATCTGCTCTCCAAAAACCATATGGTTCTCGTTCCCTTCTGAACCCTGCTGTGTGACTGTACAGCAGTTTGTGACATATGGGGTGTTCTGTAAACTTCAAAAAAATAAATAAAAACATTTACAAAACAGTGCTAACATAAAGTGAATGTTAGTAACTAATTTCTGTAAAAATTATTATTTTTTTTTTTTAAATAAAGGTAAAACATATTGACTCACATTGTACTTCATGTAGTGATAAATTTGTCATGAGAAAACATTTTTAATATGGCTTGGATAAGTAAAAGTGTTACAAAGTTATTACCACATAAAGTGACACGCGTCAGATTTGCAAGATTAGGCTTGGTCAAGAAGTGGGGGTAAATGACCGGACCTAGTGGTTAAAGGAAATTTATTACTAGAGACCTCTCTATCAAACTGTTTTCATAGAAACATAGCTGTGCTTTACCTGATTAAAACATTTTTTAATATTCAGATTAGCCCTTTAGTGCAAGGAGGGTGTCACCATTGCTCTTATTGCACCCTAGGTACACTCCTTTCTGTGTCCAGCTCCATCTTCACTGCTTTGCCACTACTTGGCCCTGTCAATCAGAGTAGCAAGGGAGGTGCTGGCCACAGAAAGGAGTGGAGATTGGATACAGCATGAGTGATGGTGATGCCCTCATTGCACTAAAAGCCTAATTCACATATTAAGAAAAAGTATTAACTCTGGAAGAGTGCCTCGGTTAAAAAAACAAAACAGTGTTTTAATCAGGTGACCCACAGCTGTGTGTCTATGCAAACAGCTGGATTGGGAAGTTACTGGTGACAGGTTCCCTTTAAACATGAGAAAAAGACACCAGAATAGAAAAGCATACTTATGACAAAGTGCAATAAAGGTAAGAGAATTGATATAGCGACACCTTTTTAATGTTTACATTAGCAAATTTTATATAGATTATTACCATTATTTATCATAGCTGTTATTTCCAAAGGTATGGCGAAAGTGCAGGATGCGGATTTTCACTGTTGCCCAAATGGATGATAACAGTATTCAGATGAAAAAAGATCTCCAGATGTTCCTGTATCATCTCCGCTTGAATGCTGAAGTTGAAGTAGTTGAAATGGTTTGTTTTCTTTTCTTTTTTTTTTCTTTTTTTTTACTTTTACTGTAAATTGCCTATTTGAATAAACATTTAAGATGGGTGTTATGAGATTACCTGAAAACTGATCTTTTTGCATGTTAAAGGGGTTGTACAAGTTAAATAAAAACTCTAGCAGCCACTGTAAATGGTCTAAAATAACAATAGAAGCAGTAGTTACTCTTTTTCTGTGCTGTACTCCAGTACTCGCTGCTGCTGCTGCTGGTCCTTCTGGCTGCAGTTGTGATGTTCTGTGCACACTACATCACTATGACAGCCAATCACTGGGTTCAGCAGTGATAGCCCGATTTTTAAAGTCATTTATGCTAAAAAGTGTTACAAGCTACTATATAGATGTGGTTTATCGTTTTCATGTTATCTATATTTAAAAAAAATACTAAAATCAATTTTCTCTGGCTTCTGAGACACATTATAATTACTTTTTTTAGTATCAGTTTTTTTTTAGTTATTAAAAAAAAATAGGTGATTCTTTTATTTTAACTATTGATGGTAATCTCTCATCTACATTAGTCACTATAATTTGCAGTACTGGTGACACTGACACCGGATCTGAATTATATCTTGATTGGTCCCTCCTGTGTTTCCCTACTATGCCTTCACTAATACAATTTTAGGACTGCTGAGCTTGTGAACATAATTTAGAGGGCATTCTGATCGTGAGTCCTGACAATGAATTACAGTGAAGCTCTGTGGTGGCACAGTGGGGAAAGAGAAGGCATGAATCAAGAATGTATATGACACGCTCTCTTTAACCACCTCAGCCCCCCTAGCTTAAACACCCTTAATGACCAGACCACTTTTTACAATTCTGCACTACACTACTTTCACCGTTTATTGCTCCGTCATACAACTTACCACCCAAATTAATTTTACCTCCTTTTCTTCTCACTAATAGAGCTTTCATTTGGTGGTATTTCATTGCTGCTGACATTTTTACTTTTTTTGATATTAATCAAAAATGACCGAAATTTTTGCAATTCTGTTGTAAAATTTAAAAAAAAAATACATTTCTATATACATTTTTCTCTTAATTTATTGTTCTGCATGTCTTTGATAAAAAAAAAATCCAATAAGTGTATATTTATTGGTTTGGGTAAAAGTTATAATGTTTACAATCTATGGTGCAAAAAAGTGAATTTCCGTATTTTGAAGCAGCTCTGACTTTCTGAGCACCTGTCATGTTTCTTCAGGTGCTAGAATGCCAGGATAGTATAAATACCCCCCAAATGACACCATTTTAGAAAAAAGAGACACCAAAGTATTCGCGAAGGGGCATGGTGAGTTCAAGTATAATTTCTTTTTTTTTCACAAGTTAGCGGAAAATGACACTTTCTGAGGAAAAAAAAATAATAAAGTTTACATTTCTGCTAACTTCTGGCAAAAAAATAAAAAAATCTCCCATGGACTCACTATGCCCCTCAGTGAATACCTTGGGGTGTCTACTTTCCGAAATGGGGTCATTTGTGGGGTGTGTTTACTGTTCTGGCATTTTGGACGGGGCTAAATTGTGAGCAGCCCTGTAAAGCCTAAAGGTACTCGTTGGACTTTATGCACCTAGGCTGCAAAAAAGTGGCACACGTGTGGTTTCGCCGTACTCAGAAGAAGTAGGGCAATGTGTTTTGGGGTGTATTTTTACATATACCCATGCTGGGTGAGAGAAATATCTCTGTAAATTGACAACTTTGTATAAAAAAAATAAAAAAGTTGTCATTTACAGAGATATTTCTCACACCCAGCATGGGTATATGTAAAAATACACCCCAAAACACATTGCCCTACTTCTCCTGAGTACGGTGATAACACATGAGTGACACTTTTTTGCAGCCAAGATGCGCAAAGGGGCCCAAATTCCAATAAGTACCTTTAGGATTTCACAGGGCATTTTTACGCATTTGGATTCCAAACGACTTCTCACGCATTAGGGACCCCTAAAATGCCAGGGCAGTATAAATACCCCACATGTGACCCCATTTTAGAAAGAAGACACCCCAAGGTATTCCGTGAGGGGTATGGTGAGTTCATGTAAAATTTTATTTTTTGTCACAAGTTAGTGGAATATGAGACTTTGTAAGGAAAAAAAATATCAATTTCCGCTAACTTGTGCCAAAAACAAAAAATCTTCTATGAACTCGCCATGCCCCTCATGGAATACCTTGGGGTGTCTACTTTCTAAAATGGGGTCACATGTGAGGTGTTTGTACTGCCCTGGCATTTGAGGGTCTCTGCAATCATTACATGTATGTAATGCATGCATGCATTAGGAGTTTCTGCTATTCTCCTTATATTGAGCATACGGGTAATGAGATTTTTTTTTTCCGTTCAGCCTCTGGGCTGAAAGAAAAAATGAATGGCACAGATTTCTTCATTCACATCAATCAAAAATATGCAAAAAAAAAAAGAGGGGAAAGGACATAGGAGTGCTTGCGAAGTAAGGCCCCATTCACACGTCCGCAAAAATGTCTGCATCTATTTCGCAATTCTGCGGAATAGATGCGGACCCATTCAGCAATTGCGGACAAGAAAAGACATTTTATATATAGTTCTGGCAATGTGCGGATCCGCAAAACACATACGGACGTCTCAATGAGCCTTTCAGGGGGTGATTAGTGAGGGGGTAGTGACAGGGGGTGACATGGGGTGATCAGGGGTTAATCAGTGACGGAGGGGTGGGGGGGTCTGTGTGGTGATTGGTGTACTTACATATGTTTCCTCTGGTGGTCCCAAGCAAAAGGGACCACCAGAGGAGCAGGCAGCAGGAATATCAGACGTTAACAAAACAGCGTGTGATATGCGATTTTTTTAACTACTAAAGCCTGCCAGCGCACAATCAGCCCTGGCAGGCTGTAGTTCAAGTTCCTCCCAACGTGATACTGTGAGCGTGCGCGCTCACAGGAAATCTCGCCTCTCGCGTCAAGGAGACACTTCCCGGCCGCCCGCAGGACGCATCCCTGCATTAGCTGGTCGGGATGTGGTTAAAGTGGACCATTACCACAGTCTGTCCTGTCCATCTTCTCTGTACGTCATGTCTCCTCATGAACTCCCTTTCCCACAAAGATTCAGCTAAATATCATATTGAACTTTAGGATCATAATCCCTGACAAGTAGGAGAGGAGGATGAGGCAGCTCTTTACCTCCGTTTTGTAAAGTAACTTGTCCACATGTGTGATCAGGTTTTGTGTGTACTATAGTACAGCGGCCATTTTGTTTCCCCTGATGATTGCTTACCAGCCAAACGAGCCATTATAAATAAAGAAAGGTACTTGGGAATATATTTATAATAAAGTAATATTTACGTATTTTGATTTTCTTAATTCCCAGAGAACCCCTTTAATCTGAGTAGTAGTAGAAGTACTGTACATAGTTTCAGATGGGAGTATATTTTGTGACCTTTGCCTTATCTGTTATATAATGTTACCTTATTGACTTGCATTTCTTATATATCTACTTTTCAGTTTGAAAATGACATTTCTGCATTTACATATGAGAAGACGCTGATGATGGAACAGAGATCACAAATGCTTAAGCAAATGCAACTGTCTAAGAATGAAAGAGAGAGAGAGGTAATCTTATTTGTTTAAATCTGTGGTTAGTTTGAAATGGATTTCGAATTGTTTGGTGATTTCATATTTCCATGTTTTTTTTAAGCCTGTTTTTTCCTGAAGTCTGTGCAGCTGATGATCTCCATCTCTCTAGTTTTTTTTTTTCTCCAAACAAGAAATAAAGGACATCCAAAAAAATTAGAATAGCAATTATAATTTATCAGAATATAAGGGGTTAAATACATTTCTGGTTAATACCAGTTAAATCATATCCAGTTCGTAATTAATATCCAACCAAATATCTTGTATACACGTCATCATGGAAAGTGCTGTGGGGAAAAACTCCCCATTATAGATATCAATTATAAACCAGTACATTCAGTTTCACAGATATAATGGATCAATGCCCAACAAAACAACCTCACCAGGCACTTGATTCAGTATACATACCTTGTGACATTGTAGTAGAGATAAGTACAGACCTACACGTGCAACACCTGGACGTGTTTCATCTCTATAGGCTTCGTCAGGAAGCTTATAGAGGAGAACCGCAAGTCTTAAAGTGATATTCAATTTCGATGAAATAGATGAGCTGTCCTCAGGAAGTGTGCATTTCCATTACTGTGTATTTGATTTGTGCTGTGGTCTTAGCTCTGTTAATGATAAACTGCCATTTTGGTTGGTTAATATTCTCGATTGTGGTATGTGATCAAAAAATATCAGTATATACTGTAATGCAGAAAAGCAGACTACAGTAAAAAAAATCACTATGAGTGTAGACAAAGTAGTGTAGAAGGCTCTCAACCATTTTTGTAATGTGTCACAGCTGACTCAAAGGAACAGAATTTACTGTTTTTACTCAATTTCCCTTGCTTTGTAGAATAAAATGGTAATGTTGCCATTTATGCAGTCATAGGGTATTCCCATCTTAAAAGGTGATAGACATAGCTCAGGATAACTTTATAATCATGGGGATCTGACCTTGGGGACCCCCACTGCATCTCCTTCACAGTCTTTTTCCTTGCACTGCTGTGCAGGGAGCTGTACTACAGTCCTATTCAAGTGAATGGAGACGTGTTGCAGTTCCAGGCCCAGCTGGGTTTCTGGGAGCACCGCTGTAGAGAGAAAATTTGGAAGTGGACACAATACTAAACTAGCACTAAACTTCATTCTCTGAAACAGTAGGGGTCAGAAAGGACAAAAAGTGGTGTCACATCCTAGCAATATGCCACCACTTTGGAGACAGATCGAGGCCTTATGCTTGTTCCAGTTCTTCTCAACCCATGAGTAGTTCCAAGAGGAACAAGGGCCATGTCTCCCCTCATTCCCAGAGGGAGAGGATACTGTCAGGCCCCATCACCACCTTTTTGCTATTAAGTGGATCTGAATCATGCTAATGTATCATAATGTCAAATTTGGCGCATCTATTGTTTCTACACTTTTTGCCGACATGCTTGAAAAGGGGGCAGGGCTTAGCAGAATGGGCAACGATTTGTGGAAAAGGGAACGGGCCTAAGATGTGTCGAAATGTTGGAACAATTCTGGCATAAATATCGGTCTCAAAGTTAGACAACCAGTAGTTGGTATGGGGTGAGAGAAAACTGTCTATCCATGCACCAGATTTATCATCCAGCCTGTGCCCCTGTGATAAATCTGGTGCAGGTCTAGACAGCCTGTATAAGCTTATGACATCTTTATGATTAGTAAATCTGGGCCTGTCTTAAATGTGTTTGAGAGTAGTGCAAGAGTCTTTAAAACTTGTCTTTAAAACTTGTGTGTATATGGTTTAATACATTATATGTTACTTACCAATGACCTGCCTGTATCCGTAATCCCTCTGTAAATCAGTCTCACATGCAGGCACATGACAATGCTCCAGGTGCTTCCTTCCTGCTTGCGTGACATACCATGCATATGATTATCTCCACTTTACCCTTCCCTGGAGTACTGTATATCACACATCCTGTCCTTTTTTTTGCCTGCTGTAGCTACTCTTTCCTATCTCTTTACTTTCCCCACCTTCCTCACAAGGGAGACTGTTATACATTCTGGGCGCTTGACAGCATATTCAGCTGTGTCAGTAGCACAAGAGTGTTTTACTAGGAGAAACTGTGTTCTCTATGAAGAAAGGGAGTAATTATAACACTAACTCACACTGATGACAGGGGCATGCAGGCATCTATAAACAGAGGCAGTGTGTGTGTGAGAGAGAAGAGATGAATCATGGGAACATTCTTGATTCCCACAGCAAGCCCTGGCATCATGCAAACAACTGCACTACAGAACTAAGCAGTATAATGAATGTGATGAAAAAAAAAATATATACTTCTTTGATGCCATCATTTTGTGATCATTCAAACTGGAAAACATGGTTGGCAAGAGTACATTGCTGTTACTGGGACTTCTCATACTATGTGGAAGAGTTATAAACAGAAGCTCTGAAATATATTCAGTCAATGAGCTATTTCTTAGCCTAATGGAATGGTATTTTTAGTATGCATTTTTCCTTTCTTAAAGGTGTTTTCCGGGAGTACAATATTGATGTCCCATCTTTAGAATCATCGGTCACATGGCCTATGTGAAGCTCAATCCCTCTCAAGTGAATGGGCCTGACTTCTCTATCAAGCCCAGCCACTATACTATCTGTGGCGCTGTGCTTGGTGTGCTGTGCCTGTGAGGTGAGGGCGCAAAAACAGGTCTTCAGCTGATCGACAGCAGTGCTGTGTTGGACTCCAACCAATCAGATATTGATAATCTATCCAGAGGATAGGTAACCTATATTGTGCTCCCAGAAATCTCCTTTAAAGCCCAGTTTACAAGGTTCGTTTTCTAATGAGCCATGTGACCAAAACATTTGTGTGACTTGTCTGCAACTATCTGTCATGCAACTGCATTGACAATCAGTAGATGTGATGACGGGCAACAGATGTCACAGAAGCTTTGGGGTTCCTGAATTACATTCTGCTCTCATAAATGATTTTATTGTTTGCTTTTTTTAGCCTAGGGACTAGCACTTGTCTGCAGAATGCACTAATATAACAACCTACTGAAGTAAAATATAGTGTGTTTTTTTTTTTTGTTTTTTTTTTTACTGTTCGTCATAAATATTAGCCTGTGATTTCCTTTCATTATTAAACAATGTGTTGATATTGCATATGTTGCCATATATTTGTTCGAAATTGTTGTAACTACTTTCCCTAGGATCTTTTTCTGTAGCAATTACATTGTCTTTTTAGAAACCTTCTAATCATCTTATGTAATGTGCACTGGACAATCCTTATGTCCCAGATCCAGAGCATTACAGATGAGTCACGTGGTTCAACTAGAAGAAAAATCTACTCTATTCCACGACCAGGGGAGCAGGACTCTTACTCTCTGCTATCTAATGACAAACAACTTAATGAGGTAGTACAGGCATTGTAATCCCATTGTGCAGTTTTTCCTTGGTGAAACAATTAAAGTGCCAGAGTTTTCCCTTTAATAAATTGTACTTTATTTTTTCTTGGGTATTTTTCTTTTCCTCTATTTGGTTTGAGAGAGAGAAACACTTTCCTGGTTAATGTTAATTTTCATTGTTCCATTTGAAGAACAACTGCTGCAGTAACATCTTTATGCTGTTTAATGTTTTGAAGAAGGCTAAATCATGTGTATCAAGAATAATAAATCTATTATAATTGCTGTCACGAAATTGGCTCGTGACCGCCTAAGATAGGCACCGAGCAATAGCAGTTGTCACCAGTGAGCAGTTTATTGGAGGTCACACATGAGGTTGCAGGTATAGTTACAGATATTCCATGTTCCCATATTGAAGCAAATCCAGGAGGAAATACCGCCTCAGCTTGCTCTCACGTTTCCCAACATCTGACTACTACCCCCAGTCTCAGAGATATCCAGAAACACATCCACCTCCCTTGTTTGTACTATCACAAGCAAATTGTCCAACTTCTGATGGTACGGCCAAATGGTGTGGTTGTCTACATGCAGCAAGCCATGCCCACCCCTGGCACCCAGTGGTTGCACAACTTTACAGCAAAATCATGAAGCTGTCAGTCACTGCAGGTGTGCAGCACTTTGCTGCATGCAGTAGTGTGCCCTTACATAAATGGCTTTTAGCTAAAAATGTATGCAGTTAAATAAAAGAACATGATCCAAAGGTGTCAATAGCTTTTAAGTGCTTGTTTTTACATGTGTCCATGTATGGATATGTGAGATGCTTAAATGTATTTAAAATATTAACCATAATTAGGTTTAATTAATTTAATTGTAATGGTAAATTTTGCCCAGGAGGATTAGTAAAATATATAATGTACGTATAACTTGGTAAGAAATGCACATTTATGTGTATATAATTCTTTTCATATAGGACAGTGAATTTTTATGTTTGGAATATTTTAGCCCTAAATCATTGTAAACAAGTTTCACTAATTATAGTTTAATGGTCTTGCACCAGTAGAGTCTGTTTGCATCTGATCATACTCTGGCTCTTTAAACTTACCATTTGACAAATGTTTTCCCACTTTCCTAGCTCCCTAATGCCATGTTCCCATTGTGCTATACATTTTGTGTTGTGCTATTATTATTGTCCAGGGGTTGTCAGTACTGTAGTTTGTGTTGCATATTAAATTAGATTAAAACGATGTGGCTTGACAACCCCTTTAAATTATTAGTAACTAGAGATAACATTTCTGGAAATTACTGTTTTACATCTACTGCATCATTTTTCTAAGTTGCTGCACTGGATTAGTTAAATAATCTGCCTTCTAGTAAACTCCATAAAGTGTTCCAAAAAAGCAATTTGTGTATGTAAGGATTAGATCAGAAATTCAAGCTAGTAAGGATGTGAAAGGACAAAAGGTAATTAATTGAAAACTGTGGTCCCACACTGCAGGAAGCGTTGTAGAGACATAGGAGAAGAGTATGTTCAAGCAGAGAGGAGGGAGTAAAAAAAATTAAAACAAGTAAAATGCTTTTAAAACCTTTTCATATAAACTGAAGAACCTTTTATATAGCTCAACAATTTCACTTTAATATGCCCATGTAAGTGATTTAAAGGGGTTGTTTCAGCAGACAGCCCCTTTTAATGAAGAAACTGGTGTGATGATCAGCTGAGTGCCAAGAGTACTGTGGGTATCGCCAGGGGAAAGCAGTGATTTCCCACTCATATGATCATATGGTGGCCATAAAAATGAATGGTAATCCATGTAATTCCTTAGCAGGTGTATGCGGAGTGGCTGGATTGTACAGAGCACTTCTCTGATATGTATCATAGAGGTGGGACCCCAGCAGGGGATGCAGCTCTTTGATGTACATATGCGTTAATAGGACATTTAGTTGTAGTCTTAATGAGACAACCTCTTAACTAAAATATATATGAATTTTGTATTCACAATAATTTAACAATAGAAAAAGCTGGATGTTAACTAACAAAAACCATGTAACCTCTGAAAATGCAATAAAATGATCCTCTTTTTGACTTCATTTGTGGAAATCCAGCTATATGGAAGGCCTGCTTATTCACTGTCCAGGCACCTCATTCTACGTTTTGAACGCAGATTATGAGTTTTGCCAGAATATTTTCTTTAATCTGTGTCATTTCATCTTGTGTATATATACATATAGTATTGAAATCATAGCTGGCTGTAGGAATACATAGGCCCTTGGGTCAGAGTGGACCCGTTGTCTACTCCACCCTGAGGTTAACCATATAATGCATGTTTACCAATCTCATTATTCATGTTGGGCCTACCTGACCCTGGCATCTGCCAAGGTTTCATTGGTGCTAACAACCACCCTGAGTAAAATATAAACATGCTCACCAAGTCCTTATTATAAGGTCCGAACTAAAGTTACATGTAAAATGTAAGGTGCTCTATTTTTTACAGTAGTATAACATAATTTTTTTATGTAACTAGATTAAAAAATCTGCTGTATTACAGTTGCAGGTTTAAAAGTGTGTTCTTGTAGTGAAGCAGCTAAAATTGTCAAAATATTAAAGGGAATCTGTCACCATAAAAATGCATAATAATCTGCAGGCAGCATGCTTTAGAGCAGGGGGAGCTGTGCAGATTGATATATAGTTTTGTGAAAGAAAGAATCACCTAAATTCCTGCCCATTTTGAGCTTTGAAGTCAAGGAGGTGATCCGATCAGTGACTGACAGCCTTCTCTCTACAACTGCATACAGAGATAGCTGCCAGTCACTCATAGGACCGTCTCCTTGACTTCAAAGCCCAGAATGAGAAATAATATAAATGAATCTTTTCCCACAAAACTATATATCAGTCATCCATCTCTGTAACATGCTGCCTACAGCTCAAGCATCATGTTCAACATGACAGGTTCCCTTTAACTAGTATATCAGTCAGTGGAAACTTTTGACACTTCATTGATTCCCTCATTTTACATCGTCTCATCTGCTTTATTTACTTTGCTCAGGCACAGCTTATCCACGACAGGAATACTGCATCGCATTCTGCAGCGATTGCCAAATCAAGTAATGCAGCACCAGATAGAGTTCAAATGACCTGGACTAAAGAAAAATTTACTGCTGAGAAACACAAAGTTAAAGATCTGAATGCAGCAGGATACAGAGATATATTTAACATGAAACCGTAAGTAACATTAACAAAGGCATCGCCCACCTCTTTATGCTGCCAATGAAAAGTGTCATTATCTAGCTTCAAATAAGGCCATAATGAAGATGCCAATTTAAATGTTCAAACAGCATTGTATGGTTCATCTAACCATGCCATAAGAGCACTAAGTGTCTATTCACACTTCCCTTACATTGTATGTTTAATGTAATGATAAATGTATCCATATGCTCCCATTCATCCAACATGGCAAAAGCGTGACCTCCATCAGGCCAGCAAAGAAAAAGGGGATCAGTCAGCGCATCCCAATGCGCAGGTGCACATTGCCATGGCTAGGCCACTTTCCCAAAATAAAACACATAAAACTGTAAAAAATAAAAATAGACATATTGGGTATTGCCACGTCCATAACGATCGACTATGAAAATATCACATCATCCACCCTCTCACCTGAATGCCGTAGAAAAAAAAAAAAACTGTGGTAAAACAACCATTTCTTTGTAATCTTACATCACAAAAAGTGCAACATCAAGCGATCAAAAAGGCGTGTGCCCCCCAAAAAAAGTACCAATCAAACCGTCACCTCATCCCGCAAAAAATGAGCCTCTACATAAAACAATCGGGCAAACAATAAAAACAAAACTATGGCTCTCAGAATATGCTTTTATTGTGTAAAACTTAAATTAAAAAAAGTATACTTATTAGATATCGCTGCGTCCGTAACAGCCTGCTGTATAAAAATATCACATGACCTACCCCTCAAAAAAAAATTAAGACTGTGTCAAAAAAGTCATTTTTTGTCACCTTACATCACAAAAAGTATAATACCAAGCAATCAAAAAGTAATATGCACCGTAAAATAGTACCAATCAAACCACCATCTCATGCCGAAAAAAAATGAGCCCCTACATAAGACAGTCGCCAAAAAAACTATGGCTTTCAGAATATGGAGACACAAAAAAAATCATTTAAAAAAAATGCTTTGTTATGTAAAACTGAAACAACCTAAAAAAGTAGTCATATTTGGTATTGTCGCATCCGCAACAACCTGCTCTATAAAAATAGCACATGATCTAACCCATCAGATAAATATTGTAAAAAAAAAAAAAAAAAAAAAACGGTGCCAAAACAGCTTTTTGGTTACCTTGCTTCAGAAAAAGTGTAATATAGAGCAACCAAAAATCATATGTACCCTAAAATAGTAGCAACAAAACTGTCACATTATCCCGGGTCACTTTTTTGGAGTTTCTACTCGGGGTGCATCTTCAAATGTGACATGGCAACTTAAAATTATCCCAGTGAAATCTGCCCTCCAAAAACCATATGGTGCTCCTTTTCTTCTGTGCCCTGCCTTGTGCCCGTACAGCAGTTTATTATCACAAATGGGGTGTTTCTGTAAACTACAGAATCAGGATAATAAATATTAAGTTTTGTTTGGCTGTTAACCTTGCTTTGTTAGCGGGAAAAAAAATGGATAAAAAATCTGCCAAAAAAATGAAATTCTGAAATTTCATCTACATTTTCCTTTAATTCTTGTGGAACACCTTAAGGGTTAACAAAGTTTGTAAAAATCTGTTTTAAATACCGTGAGGTGTGTAGTTTTTAAAATAGGGCCATTTATGGGTGGTTTCTATTGTGTAAACCTCACAGTGACTTCATAACTCAACAGGTCCTTAAAATAGTGGGTTTTGGAAATTTTTCAGAAAAATTTCAAGATTTGCTTCTAAACTTCTAAGCCTTCTAATGTCCTAAACGTCACACAGGAGGACAAGTTACTTTACAACACTGAGGTAAAGAGTAGCCTCCTCCTCCTCTCTACTTGTCAGGAATTATGATCCTGAATACAGATAATAAGAGCTTTAGCTGAATCTCTGAGGAATTTAGTTCATGTGGAGAAATGAAATACATAGAGGACAGACAGGACAGGCTGTGGTAATGTGTTGCTGTGGTAATGTAGACTGTAAACAAGTGCTGCTGCTCTTTAGCCACACCCCACCCTCCTCTCATGTCTCCTCATCATCTCTATTTCCACAGAGGTTTACCTGTATTCAGGATCATGGATTCCTGACAAGCAGAGAAGAGAGGAGGAGGAGGAGGCAGCTCTTTGGCTCATTGTGGTAAAGTAACTTGTCGTCCTGTGTGACGACAAGTTACTTCACCAACTGCGGCTCTCCAGCTGTTGTAAAACTACAATTCCCACCATGCCCTGCTGTAGGCTGGTAGCTGTAAGCAGGCTTTGCATGCTGGGAGTTGTCGTTTTGCAACAGCTGGAGAGCCGCAGTTTGCCCATCCCTGCGTTAGAGGTTTCCGGCAGGCACTTCCGTTGCTGGAACTGCCTGCCAGATCTGGAAATCCGTATGCAAACGGATAGCATTTGTTTCCGTCTAACAAATGCATTGCAGTACCGGATCCGTCTCTCTGGTGTCATCCGGAAAACCTGATCCAGTATTTATTTTTTTACAGATTTAAAGGTCTGTGCATGCGCAGACAGGAAAACTGGATCCTTTTTTCCAGAACACTTGGTACTGGAGCCGGCATTAATACATTTCAATGAAATTAATGCTGGATCCATATGCTGCGGTATTTTCTCCGGCCAAATGCCAGAACTCAATACCGGAAAACTTTAACGCTAGTGTGAAAGTAGCCTTAGACGTACACTGCACAGGCAGAGTTTACATCACTGTTTAGGATTCCGTTCTTCTGATCCGTCAAAAAAACTGAAGAAGAAACAAAAAAGAAACTAAGCCTGTATTTTAACCTCTTCAATACAGAGCCACTTTTCACCTTAAATCCCAGGCCGATTTTTGAAAATCTGACATGTATGTCACTTTATGTTCTCATAACTTTGGAACTGTTTTTCGCATCCAACCAATTCTGAGATTGTTTTCTCGTGACACATTGTAGTTGTCAATTTATTTCACCTTTATTTATTAAAAAAAAAAAAATTACGGAAATTTTGGAAAAATTCACTATTTTCTACATATGAATTTCTTTTCTTTTATCGCAGATAGTGATACCTCACAAAATTATTATTTTACATTTTCCATATGTTGGCTTGATTTTGTAAATTTCATTTACTTAGTTTTCAAAATTTCAACAACATTTCCAAAACCATTTTTTAAGCACCCATTCAATTATAAAGTGATTTTGAGGGGCTTATTTAACCACCTTGGAAACCATCCATAAATTACCTCATTTTAGAAACTACACCCCTCAAATTATTCAAAACTGATGTTAGAAACTTTGTTAAACCTTGAGGTGTTCCACAAATATGTAAAGAATTTGGGGGGGAAATTTTTAAAATTTTTCTTCAGGTTTTCCATTTTCTTCAATTTTTGCTGTAACATAAGAAGGGTTAAAAGGAAAATAAACCTCAATATTTATTACCCTGATTCTGCAGTTTACAACCCCCCCAGAAATGTGCTCAAAAATGGTCGTATGAGCGCATGGCAGGGTTCAAAAGGGAGGGAGGCCATAGGGCTTTTGGAGAACAGATTTTACAAGATTAGCTTATGGGAGTTATGTCACATATTAAGACACCTTGAGGTACCCCTACAGTGGAAACCCCCAAAAAGTGACCCCATTCCGGAAACTACACCCCTCAAGGAATATTTCAAGGTGTGTAGTGAGCACTTTGACCCATCAGGCGTTTTACAGAATTAGGAAACACGTGGCTGTGAAAATGAAAAATGACAATTGTTTCAAGAAAAAGTTGCTTTATACCCACATCTTTAACTTTTATAAGGGGTAACAGGAAAAAATGCACCCCACATTTTGTTACCTATTTTCACCTGAATACGGCAACGTGCCACATGTGCTTGTAGCCTGCTGTATGGACGCACAGCAGGGCTCTTGATTTAAACTGCAAAATATGGTTTTTGAAGGCCTGAATTGGCAGACATGGATTTTAGGTGCCATGTCGCATATTAATAATTCCTGAGGTCCCCAGAAATTAAAATCTCTAAGAAGTGACCCCATTTTGGAAAGTGCACCCTTGTACGGACATTTTAAGGCGTGGAAATGGTCCTTCTTAGCAAACAGGTGTCTCACAGAAGGCAGAAACGCTTGTCACTAGGCTGTGAAAATGAAAAAATACAACCAAACCCCAATTTTTCACTTTCACAAGGGGTAAGAGGAGAAAATGCATCCCAGTATGTGTTATTCATTTTCTCCCCATTCTGTAAACGCCCCATATGTGCTTGTAGCCTGCTGTATGGGCGCACAGCAGTGCTCTAGAGGCAAACTGCAAAATATGGATTTTGCAGGCCTGAATTGGCAGACATGGATTTTAGCTGCCATGTCGCATGTTAAAAAATTCCTGAGGTCCCCAGAAATTGAAAACCCTAAGAAGTGACCCCATTTCGGAAAGTGCACCCCGGTACGAACAACATAAGGGATGGAAAGGGCTCTTTTGACCAAACTGGTATTTTACAGAAATGAATATGTACTACTAAGTTAGAGATATAAGGTGGTAAAATAACAGGGTTACATCAAGGATGAAATTTATTTAATATTCCATGAATGATTGGTAGATTCTGAAACAATCCTTGATACACGGGCCAGGTTTTTCAGGGCAGGTTTCGCAATGGTAAATGGTGTCTTTCCTTATCCCCATTTTGGAACACACCCAGCATCCCTTCCTCGCTGTTTGGGGGACTTCACCAGGGAAATGTTGCCCTGGTAAAACTCGGGCACCGTAACTTGCAGAAGTACTGGGGCCCTCCATTTCTTGGTTTGGAAGAATTAGGGCCTTTATCACCACCTCTTGAAATTGTAGGAGTATTCTTGTCTGGCCTCTAGATCTAAATAGCATGTACACATTGTACAGCGCCATCTGTACAATGGGCATGGCCAGCTTTTTGTACCACACTTTTGTCTTTCGTGTGGCACTGTAGGGCTTCAGAACTTGATCTGAAAGATCAACCCCACCCATGTGCCTATTGTAGTCCAGGATGCAGTCTGGCTTGGGGGTAGTGGTTTTGGTACCCCGTACAGGAGCAGGGGAACTGGTTTTAGTGTGAATGGTGGTCAGTAAAAGGACATCCCTCTTGTCCTTGTACTTAACCACCAACATGTTCTCATTGAGGAGAGCATGGCTGTCTCCTTTTATTAGTGGTTCTCCTACCAGAGATGTATGGAGGCCTCTCTGATTTTTGGGTACTGTGCCGCACAGACAGTGCCTCTGGAACTTAGGGACTGGAACAGTGGTAGATTTGTGTAGATGGTAACCCTTCTCCAGCAGTGGGTGCATTCTGGGGGTTCAATCCCAGGTGTCCCTCCTTTTATAAATCCAGAACTTGTGAGCTTTCCCAGATCTACTCTAACAGATTTTATAAATTTCTATGCCATACCTTGCCAGCTTACTGGGCAGGTACTGGAGTAATCTTACCCTACCTTTGAAACGTAAAAGGGATTCGTCTATGCAGACATTTTGTTCTTGGGTGCACCCTTCAAAAAACTTTGCGTTGAAGTGGTCAAGGAGAGGCCTAATTTTGAACAGACGGTCAAATGCGGGGTCATTCTGGGGTGGGCACTGGTCATTATCAAGTACAAGTATTGATTGGCATCGATTACGGGCCATTGTATTACTGTAATTTTGAGTGTGGTACAAGACATCCACACTCCAATACTGAGTAATCTTTGGTTTTTTAACAAGGCCTATATGCAGCAAGAGCCCCCAAAAGGTCATCAGCTCTGCTGCATTTACTGGGGTCCAACCTTGGGGTCTAGCGTATAGCGTAGGGGTTCTGGGAAATAAATTGCTGGGCATATAAATTTCAGTGAAGCCCGCGCAATCTATCTGAATTTGGGGCTGATAATCCTCAGGGGGTGGGGTCCATGTGGCCTCACTCTGGAGGGCTGCCTCAGCTCTTGTTCTGGGGGCCTTCTAGAAGGTCCTTCATCAGCGGATGATGATGATTGGGTAGAGGAGTAGAGGAAAGTGGCATCCTCTTCCCCCTCACTGGCAGACTCAGTATCAGAGGCAAGGATGGCGTATGCCTCTTCAGCTGAGTATACTCGTTGGGATGGATGTGCCATTTTTATTTTATTGGGGTGTGATGCGTGAAATGTGTAAATCTTTATTTATTGTGAGGGGGCTTGTAATTAATTTGAAACTCAATTTAGGAGAAAAAAAAGTTATTTCTGCACAAAAAAAGTGTTTCCTGCAAAAAAAACGAGAGACATTTTTATTATTTATATACAATTGCAAGAAAAAGTATGTGAACCCTTTGAAATGATATGGATTTCTGCACAAATTGGTCATAAAATGTGATCTGATCTTCATCTAAGTCACAACAATAGACAATCACAGTCTGCTTAAACCAATAACACACACAGAATTAAATGTAACCATGTTTTTATTGAACACACCATGTAAACATTCACATTGCAGGTGGACAAAGTATGTGAACCCTTGGATTTAATAACTGGTTGAACCTCCTTTGGCAGCAATAACTTCAACCAACCGTTTCCTGTAGTTGCAGATCAGACGTGCACAACGGCCAGGAGTAATTCTTAACCATTCCTCTTTACAGAACTGTTTCAGTTCAGCAATATTCTTGGGATGTCTCGTGTGAATCACTTTTCTGAGGTCATGCCACAGCATCTCAATCGGGTTGAGGTCAGGACTCTGACTGGGCCACTCCAGAAGGCGTATTTTCTTTTATTTAAGCCATTCTGTTGTTGATTTACTTCTATGCTTTGGATCGTTGTTCTGTTGCAAAACCCAACTTCTTTGAGCTTCAGCTGGTGGACAGATGGTCTTAAGTTCTCCAAAATGTCTTGATAAACTTGGGGATTCATTTTTCCTTCGATGATAGCAATCCGTCCAAGCCCTGACGCAGCAAAGCAGCCCCAAACCATGATCCCCCCACCACAATACTTCACAGTTGGGATGAGGTTTTGATGTTGGTGTGCTGTGCCTCTTCTTCTCCACACATAGTGTTGTGTGTTTCTTCCAAACAACTCAATTTTGGTTTCGTCTGTCCACAGAATATTTTGCCAGTACTGCTGTGGAACATCCAGGTGCTCTTGTGCAAACTGTAAACGTGAAAACTTTTTTTTGGACAATAGTGGCTTCCTCTGTGGTATCCTCCCATGAAATCCATTCTTGTTTAGTATTTTACATATCGTAGATTCACTAACAGGGATGTTAGCATATGCCAGAGACTTTTGTAAGTCTTTAGCTGACACTCTAGTATCTTCTTCATCTCATTGAGCAGTCTGTGCTGTGCTCTTGCAGTCATCTTTACAGGACGGCCATTCCTAGGGAGAGTAGCAGCAGTGCTGAACTTTTTCCATTTATAGACAATTTGTCTTACCGTGGACTGATGAACAACACAGCTTTTGGAGATGCTTTTATAACCCTTTCCAGGTTTATGCAAGTCAACAATTCTTAATCGTAGGTCTTCTGAGAGCTCTTTTGTGCGCTGCATCATTCACATCAGGCAATGCTTCTTGGGAAAAGCAAACCCAGAAGTGGTGTGTGTTTTTTATAGGGTAGAGCAGCTGTAACCAACACCTCCAATCTCATCTCATTGATTAGACTCCAGTTGGCTGACACCTCTTGGAGATATCATTAGTCTAGGGGTTCACATACTTCCTCCACCTGCACTGTGAATGTTTACATGGTGTGCTCAACAAAAACATGGTAACATTTAATTCTTTGTGTGTAATTAGTTTAAGCAGACTGTGATTGTCTATTGTTGTGACTTAGATGAACCTCCCAGGATATGAGCTGAGCGCTGCGATTGGCCAGCGCTCCAGCCTGGGAGAAGGAGACGCCCAGAGCCAAAGAGGATGTCTCCTCCCACAAGAAAATTAGCAACAGTATGTGTGCCGGTACTGGAGGCTACAGCGGACGAACGGAACAGCACCCGTGGATAATAGTAAGTGCAGGGACATCCCTGGGTGCTGCTCTGCTTGTACATAGCTTTACCTAACAAACTTTGGACCCGTCAAAGGTCCTCTTTAAGTGCCAGTCTTGTCCCTCAAATTGGAAACCTCTGCCTAATATGAGCTTTAGGTGAAAATTTTTGTTTTGTTTTTCACAAAGTTACCTGAAAGTGTGGTCAAGATTGTCAACAGTTCATCAAGGCAACTGCAATCATCAGGTTGTCTTCTTTCAAGGAACATAATGTATATAGGTTTTGAGGGTGCTTTTACTTTTCAACAACTGCAACTTATATTGCCTGTTTTTTTTAAACCATAAAAAAAAGATTTTTGTTTTTTCCTGGTGATTTTATAAAGATGTGTGCTTGTAGATTTAGGCCTAAGTGGTATGTTATGATCTCTGCATATCCTGAACATTTATTTTTAAGAGGTGTGGACCATTTAACTTTCTGCTTGGGTCACACTTTTACACTATTATATCAACTCTTATGCAATTTTTGTGAAAATTGACACTTGGATGCAAAGTTGCTTGAAGGTGTCTGTGAGTATAATATGCTGAGGGTCATTCTAACAATGTGTCAGATGTCTACTTTCAGAAAATGTTTGGGGTTAGTATGAATTTTTATTTTTTTTATTTTGTAACTTTGGTTTAATTTGAACATATCAAAACTGCAAAAATTGTCCTGGCTGCCAGAGGGGCAACATATCCATATAACCTTGGCAGCAAAAGGGTTCAGTGATTGTCCTATTGTAAACCGCTTACCTCTAAGTGGAATGTAAAAAACTGTAATTCAATTATGTTGCCTTTTTTCATGCATTCAGAGAATGGGAAAACCTGTAAGTTACTATAAAGTCTTCTAATGTTTTACCGCTTAAGGTTGGATGTTTAATGTTAGTGATCTAAGCTACTGCAATTCTCTCCTACGTTGTTTACAAATGTTTTCCAGTATATATTTAGGATAGGGGTTTGTGCCATTTCTTGCCTCAAAATGTATAAAATTGACAAGTAATTGCCATTGTCGATAAGACATGTCCCTATACACTTTGACTCTTTTAGCATTGATAGGCACACCCTATTAAAAAGGGGAATGGCAATATCTGTTTTCTGTCAAAGGACATAATTTTCCTAAAACAGCAGTTCCTGACCAAAAAAATAAAAACACTGAGCAGGAGTCACCTTCAGATGTAGATGACTCATGACAGCGATCAAGTGAGGCCACAGCCTCTTATTGGACTGTGGTTATCTTCAAATTGTTGGTGTTTAAGGTAAGTAAAACTTAGAGGCTGTAATGTAAAAGGATTGTCCAAGGTTTTTATATTGATAGTTTATCCCTAGAAAAGGCCATAAATCAACACTTCATCCCTCTTCTGATCAGCTATTCGAAAGTACACAGCTCCAAAAAGACTAAAAGCATTTCTGTAACCCAGTTTATGCTGCCCTCTTTATAATCAGTATAAAGTAATGACAAGGCCACTGGCTGTGTCAAAACAATTTGGGGTCAATTTATTAAGCCATACACTCTAGAATTCTAGCTTTAAAAAGTCATACAATAGAACTTTTGTGACTGTTTGGCTACTTTGGACAAAAAAATCGCAGCTTTTTGCATTTATTACTGCTCACTCCAGTTTTGGGTAAGAAGCTGGGTGTAGTTAACTATTTTAATTACTTTCACCCCAGATTTATCACTGCAACTTTTGAAAAAAGTTGCAAATAAGTCACAAACCACTCTAGTAAGGGGTGGCATAAAAAAAGAAGAGTAGTATTTCTAGATAAAAGTGTTAGAGCTCAATGTTATGTATGCCTGTAGGAAAACATTCAGTTTAACTTATTTTTTTAAATTTAACCCCTTAGTGACCAAGCCTGTTTGGGCCTTTATGACCAAGCGTTTTTCGTCCTTTTTTCATGGTCTTGTTCCAAGAGCTATAACTTTTTTATTTTTCAGTCTATATAGCAGTATGAAGGCTTGTTTTTTGTGGGACAAGTTGTAGTTTTTAATGATGCCATTTTGGGGCACACATAACTTTCTGATTAACTTTTATTAACTCTTTCTGGGACGGAGATGGGAAAAAATAGCAATACTGCCACAGTGTTTTTACATTATAAATTTTACGGCGTTCATTTTTGGGTAAAAGTAACATAATATTTTTATTCTATGGGTCAGTACAATTACAGTGATACTAAATACATATATTTTTTTATGTTTTACTACTTATTTTGCAATAAAACCCCCTTTTTTTAAACCAAAAAAATGATTTTGCATTGCCACTTCCCAAGACGCATAACTTTTTAATTTTTTTGTCTATGAAGTTGTGTGAGGGCTTGATTTTTGCGGACCGACTTGTATTTTTCATTTGTATCATTTTGGAGTAAATGCCGCTTTTTGATCTCTTGTTATTCCGTTTTTTTTCGGTGGAAACTAAGAATAAATTAGAAATTCTGGCTTTTGAAATTGTTTTTTTTTTATGGCGTGTACCATAGGGGATAATTTATGTAATATTTATGTAGTACCGGTCGTTACGGACCCGGCAATACCAAACATATAGGGGATAATTATTTTTTTTGCAATTCTTTTCATTGAAAAGCGTATTTTCAATGGAAAAAAAGCATTTTTTTAAATTAATAAATGTGTATTTTTTTCTAATTTTTTTTACTACTTAATAGTCCCACAAGGGGACTATAATATACAGTATTTTGATTGCTTTTAAAATGTAATGCATTATATCTACACTCACCTAAAGAATTATTAGGTACACCTGTTCTATTTCTCATTAATGCAATTATCTAGTCAACCAATTACATGGCAGTTGCTTGAATGCATTTAGGGGGGTGGTCCTGGTCAAGACAATCTCCTGAACTCCAAACTGAATGTTAGAATGGGAAAGAAAGGAGATTTAAGCCATTTTGAGCATGGCATGGTTGTTGGTGCCAGACGGGCCGGTCTGAGTATTTCACAATCTGCTCAGTTACTGGGATTTTCACACACAACCATTTCTAGGGTTTACAAAGAATGGTGTGAAAAGAGAAAAACATCCAGTATGCGGCAGTCCTGTGGGCGAAAATGCCTTGTGGATGCTAGAGGTCAGAGGAGAATGGGCCGACTGATTCAAGCTGATAAAAGAGTAATGTTGACTGAATTAACCATTTGTTACAACCGAGGCATGCAGCAAAGCATTTGTGAAGCCACAACACGCACAACCTTGAGGCGGATGGGCTACAACAGCAGAAGACCCCACCGGGTACCACTCATCTCCACTACAAATAGGAAAAAGAGGCTACAATTTGCACGAGCTCACCAAAATTGGACTGTTGAAGACTGTTAAAATGTTGCCTGGTCTGATGAGTCTCGATTTCTGTTGAGACATTCAAATGGTAGAGTCCGAATTTGGCGTAAACAGAATGAGAACATGTATCCATCATACCTTGCTACCACTGTGCAGGCTGGTGGTGGTGGTGTAATGGTGTGGGGGACGATTTCTGGGCAAACTTTAGGCCCCTCAGTGCAAATTGGGCATCGTTTAAATGCCACGGGCTACCTGAGCATTGTTTGTGACCATGTCCATCCCTTCATGACCACCATGTACCCATCCTCTGATGGCTACTTCCAGCAGGATAATGCACCACCATGTCACAAAGCTTGAATCATTTCAAATTGGTTTCTTGAACATGACAATGAGTTCACTGTACTAAAATGGCCCCCACAGTAACGAGATCTCAACCCAATAGAGCATCTTTGGGATGTGGTGGAACAGGAGCTTCGTGCCCTGGATGTCCATCCCTCAAATCTCCATCAACTGCAAGATGCTATCCTATCAATATGGGCCAACATTTCTAAAGAATGCTATCCGCACCTTGTGGAATCAATGCCACATAGAATTAAGGCAGTTCTGAAGGCAAAAGGGGGTCCAACACCGTATTAGTATGGTGTTCCTAATAATTCTTTAGTTTAGTGTATAATGCATTACATTTTAATAGCAGTGCTATTCCAACTTTGACCAGCAGGCTGCGCCAGAGAGGCACAGCCTGCTGGAGATTACTGGAGGACAGGCTCGGGGCCCTGACCGGAAGCCAGGTAAGGCTTTCCAGCACATCAGCACCCCGCAATTGCATTTGCGGGGTGCTGATGGGTGACAGAAGGAGTCCGCTCCCTCTGTCAGCACTTTACATGCACAGGCGCTATTGCGCCCGGCATGTAAAGGGTTAAACAGCCCGGATCGGCACTCCACGCTTAGACTGGGCCGCCGTGAAAACGCAGCGGCCCAGCTTAAGGCCCCTTAGTGACCGCCGTAAAAAGGCCTATGGGTGGTCACTAAGGGGTTAAATGCATGCTTACTCTGGCCTTAGGAGTCCCATGAGCAGTCACTACTGAACCCAGAATGAGCAGAGAGTTAAGTTGTTACACAGTTTTTTTTTTGTTTTTTTTTAAATACGAACCTATTTGTCCATCTGGCGAGCAATGCTAAGAAAAGATTTTCATAGGTTCTCTTTAATAAATTTATACTGGATATTTATTCGCATTTCCTAATTCTTTTCAATTTAGAAATCAGTCGAATGTAAGAAGAATGCACACTGCAGTAAAACTAAATGAAGTTGTGCTGAACAGATCTCAGCATGCGCAGCTGGTGTTACTGAATATGCCTGGGCCACCCAAGAATAAACAAGGTGATGAAAACTGTATCCTTTTAGAAAGTTGTTTTGGAGTTTGAAACATTGAAGCATTACTCTGATCTGTCTTCTAGGCAGAAAAAGTTTTGGGCTATGGTCATATTTTCAGGTTTCTTGTTGCAGTTTTGGAAGCCAAAACCAGGAATGAATAAAAAAAAACAGATGTAGTATCTGTCCTTAAAGGGAGTCTTTCACCTCCATATGGCCATATAGAGTGTTTACTCCGCCCAATAGCACAGATATAGAAGAATGCAAGGGTACCTTTATCCTTTTCTTCATACTTAAAGTGGGTGTAAAAACGAAGTTTAATCCTTATGCAAATGAGCTCTTGAAGGTGCCATGGGGCGGCTCTTACTGTATGGGAGCCCAGGCTGCGCTGCCTTTTTTGAACGTTTCCCCGCCCAGCCTGTGCTTATACCCACCCTCCTATTCCCTTGTTTCAACCTACAGTCCAGCCGAGATCTCCCGCCTGTGCACAGCTTCATCGGGCCGGGATCATTGCTTTAATTAATGTGCATGCGCCTGGCGAACGCCCTCTTGCTGCTCGCTTCGCTCCGTTCGCCGGCGCATGTGCAATAATTAAAGCAATGCCGTGCCCACAATAGGCATCGCAGTGCGCATGCCCAGCCCGGCGAGACAGTGCGCAGGCCTGGGATCTCGGCCGGACTGTAGGTGGAAACAAGCGAATAGGAGGGCGGGTATAAGCACAGGCTGGGCGGGGAAATGTTCAAAAAAGGCAGCACAGCCTTGGCTCCCATACAATAAGCACCGCCCCTGGGCACCTTCAAGAGCTCATTTGCATAAGGATTAAACTTCGTTTTTACACCTACTGCAAGTATGAAGAAAAAGATAAAGGTACCCCTGCATTCTTCTATATCTGTGCTATTGGGCGGAGTAAACACTCTATATGGCCATATAAGGGTGAAAGACTCCCTTTAAAGAGATATTCTGGTGTTAACAGTTAGAATTATGTAGGGAATAGGATTTTAAACAATTTTCTATTATAGGTCTATTTAGAATTTTGCCTCCACACCTTTATTATATCCATACAATAGCCTTTACCTAAAGAATAAAAATGGTACCGCTTATTTTAGTCCTGTTTAAGAGGACCTTTCATTGGTTCTGACATTATAATGTAAATAGCTGGCAGGGTAGGGCATACTGAAGGCATGTTATATTGCTTACTATTTTCCCTATGCGGTACTCCATTCCTCCTCTCCATTCCGTTCTGGTTTTCCACCCTGTATGTAAATTCCTACCATCGTAAGAGGGAGGAGTAGAAGGCCGTGTTTCTCTAGGGGCGTCTCCTTCTCTCTGGCTGTGAGCAGCCCAGTTGCAGCAGACCATGTCACAGCCAGGGAGAAGGAGATGCCCCTTGAGAAACATGGCTCCTCCCTGTACCGATGGTATGAATTTACATACTAGGCAGGAAACCAGAACAGGGGGCACAGCAGAAGAACGGAGCAGCGCATAGGGAAAATAGTAAGCAATATAACATGCCTTCAGTATACCTTACCCTGCCAGCTATTTACATGATGATGTTCGGACGAATGAAAGGTCCTCTTTAACACTAAACTTTATCAACAACGTGACGTGACTTAGAGCCATTTTACATCACCTCCTAGAGCCGGGTAGCCATGTAATTACAAACAGTAATGTAGTTACTGTTTTTAACCATAATAAAAATCATTGTTCCAAAATTAGTCCTATTTATTTATCACAAGAATGTGTCCTGTGTGCTGACCTAGCCAGAGGTGCACCTAGCCTTTCTGCTGCCTGAGACGAAAACTGAAACGGCTGCAAGATATACATTTTGCCCCCAGAAGTAAAAATTCCCCTTATAATGTGTGTGTCTACAAAAAATGACCCCTTATAATGTTTGCCAGTAAGAATAATTCCCCCTTGCAATGTGTGCCAGTACAAAAATGCTCCCTTCTGACGTGTGCCAGTACAAAAAAAATAAACTTTTAGTGCTCCTTGTAGAACAGATGTCCCCACATTGGCGACTCTAGAATGTGTGCCAGTG
This sequence comes from Bufotes viridis, assembly GCA_033119425.1. Classification (NCBI taxonomy): domain Eukaryota; kingdom Metazoa; phylum Chordata; class Amphibia; order Anura; family Bufonidae; genus Bufotes; species Bufotes viridis. The sequence continues at coordinate 181,708,957 of CM065593.1, read as the reverse complement.
CAAAAATGCTCCCTTATAATGTGTTACAATACAAAAATATTCCCTTACAATGTGCGCTAAGTACAAAAAATGCCCCCTTATGTGCCAGTACAAAAAACGCTCCCTTATAACGTGTCATTAAACATTTAGTGCCTCAAATACAATGAATGTCCCCATAGTGGCCCCCTTATAATGTGTGCCAGTACAAAAATTCTCCTTTTTACAGCCGCAGTGTCTCCATAGTGCTTTCTCCAGTTACAAAATAATGAACCCCCCCACTCCATTGTGGCCCAACACTAGGCTGCCAACTAAAAATAACAAACTCAAATACTTACCGCCATTCTGCTGTCAGTGATGTAGTGGAAAACGCATAACTTTTCTAGTCTGTGCCCTGAGCTTAGGCAGTGCAATAATGATAACGGCCTCTGATAGGCTAAAGGAACTAGGACTAAAGCCAATTAGAGGAAACGGTAGGCCAGGGAGACATTACTCCCATGCTCCGTCGCAGCATTCATTTGTATTGATATCCTGAGTACAGCAATGCAGTTGAATATGTAGAGATGAGCGTTTCCACAGTGGAGGTGCTCCTGGCCCTTCAGTTGCCCTCCTCATGCCCCTACCTGGTGCTGCCTGAGGCAAATGCCTCACCTCGCCTTATTGGCGGTGCACCCCTGGACCTAGCACATTTGTCATGTAACACTGCTGCATCCTGAATGTCAGGAATTATATGTTGTGAAGAGTGTCATATGACTGATGTCATGAATACATTACACAGGACTAATACATGGACTATACTATTCTTGTGCATATAGGGGTCAACCACATGATGTAAGAAAGGTATGTATGCAGAATTTAAAATATATATCAGATTATGTGATTTTCTATTATATAAATAAAAATTAAAATTAAAAACGGAATTCCCCTTTAATACCCTCTCTCCTTTTATAGTCCACACCTGATTTTATCTTCAAATCAGAATCAAGTAACCTGAACATGTGAATGTACCCTTAGCAGCATTCAGTTTCATAAATCAGCTAATGAACTGAATGTTTTAAAGGGGTAGTTCTATCTTAGACATTGATGGCATGTTGCTAGAATATGCCATCAATGTCAGATAGGTGCAGGTCCCACCTCTGGCGCAGCCTATTTCCAACAGTCCCACAGCAGTGAATGGAATAGTGGCTCTGCATGCGCAGTGATCTCTCCATTCATCGTCATAGGCCTCCCGAAAAAAGCTGAGCTCAGGTAGTTTCTAAACTCCTTCACTTTGAAGGCCAGATTCTGGAGATATGAGCGGGTCCCAGAGGTGGGACCTGCACCTATTTGACATTTGATGGCATATCCTAGATATATGCCATCAATTTCTATAATGGGCCAACCCCTATACAGCTGAGGTTACTCCTAGATATTTTTTATCGCACTGCAAAAAAAAAATCACTGTTCAATCAATTTCCATAGTGAATGCATTAGGTAGCTTGAAAATGTCAAGCTACTTTTTCCTCCAAAGATTAACATAAATATCTTTTGCCAATAAGATCTGTGAAGTCGCTACTTAACCCCTTCATGACTGCAATACTGCTATCTATATATATACGGTATATATATATATATATATATATATATATATATATATATATATATACATGCCCCGTGCAGCTAGCACGTCTATAAACGTTCTGGCAGCAATTTAATCCAAGCGCTGCAAAACGCTTGGATTAAAGCTTCTGCCCCTGGACTGCCGCGATCACTGACAGTGTTCAGTCCAGTAATCACCTTGCTGGTGATCGCTCTGATTGGTTAGTCTGTGCACACTAACCGATTGGATCGCGGCAGTGTAAAAATGCCTGTTTCAGGCTCTGATCTGCACTCTGCAGATTGGAGCCTGAAATCAGGCACTTGCTGCTCCATGCCCCGTTTTGTGCCCCCGCTTTCTGCACCCTGATGTGGCCTCTCTGCCCCTTGATGTCCTGCCTGCGTGCTGCTCCCTGGTGTCTGGGTGACCCATCTGTGTCAGCCGTGCTTTCTATGTGCCGGCAGTGTTTATTCGATGCCGGCCCTGCCCCCATCTCTGCCAGCCCTGCCCCTGGTTCGTCCCCCTGCTGCGTCTCCCTGCTATTTGTGATGGCGGCGGCTCCATACCTGAGACGCCGCCATCAGCAGCGAATGTCAGCTGTATGCTGACACTGCTGTAACCCCTTAGATGCCGTGGTCAGCGGCATCCATCTGGTTAATAGAGGGGGGGGGCTCCCTCTCTCAACCATCGGGCTGTTGCGCTGCGATGACAGCTACCCGATGGCTGCCATGGGAAAAAAAAGTAAAAAAATAGATAAATACCGGTAAATAAAAATGGAAATTAAAAATAAAATAAATAGCCTTTTCCTATATCAACATTTATAAGAGATTAAAAATGATAAAAATAAAATAAACTATACATAATTGGTATTGCCGTGTCCGTAATTACCTGGTCTATAAAATGATCATGGTACTAATCTTGTATGGTGAATGATTTACCAAATAAAAATAAAAAAACCTGATGAAATTGCTGTTTTTTTGCCTCACCTCCCAAAAAATGTAATAAAAAGCGATCAAAAAGTAATATGCAACCCAAAAATTATACCAATAAAAACTAAAGCCCATCTCGCAAAAAATAAGCTCTCATACAACTATTTTGAAGGAAAAATAAAATTAGTTATGGGTCTTAGATTTTGGTGATGCAATAAAAGAAGTTTATCTAAAAGTCATTTTATGATATAAAAACTATTAAAATTTTGTGTTTCCATAACCGTATCAACCCACAGAATAAAATTATCATATCAAATATACCACATGGAGAATCCCATAAAAAATAAAAAACACTGACAGAAATGCAATTTTTGTCCACTTCACCACCTAAAAAAAATGGAATAAAAACCGCTCAAAAAGTCATATAGACCCCAAAATTGTACCAGTAAAAATGACAGCCTGTCCTGCAAAAAAAAAATTCTCACACAGCTACATTGATGGAAAAATCAAAACGTTAGGGGTCTTTGATTTGGTGATGCAAAAAAAAAAAAAATGTAATAAAAAGTGATTTTATGATATAAAAGTGGTATACCATAAATAAAACAATATAAATTTGGTATCACCATAACCCGATAAACCCACAGAATAAAAGTATCTTATGGAATATACCACGTGGAGAACCCCATAAAAAATAAAACACTGGCAGAATTGCAATATTCGCCCACTTCACCTCTTAAAAAGTTAAATAAAAAGCGATCAAAAAGTCATATGCACCCAAAAATGGTACAATTGGAAACTATAGCCCATCCTGCAAAAAATTAGCCCCCATACAGCTCGGTCAACAAAAAAAATTAAAAAGCTATGGCCCTTAAAGTCTATTTCATCTGCTCATACAGCAGTTTACGACCACATATGGGGTGTTGCCGTATTAAGGAGTAAATGGGTAACAAATTTTGGGGTGCATTTGCTCCTGTTATCCCTTGTTAAAGTGAAAAATTTGGCCTTAAGGGACTTTTTCTTGTAAAAAAATATATATTTTTTCATTTTCACAGCCAAGTGTTTCTAAATATTATGAAACCCCTGTGAGGTCAAAGTGATTAGTAAACCCCTCAATTAGTTATTTGAGGGGTGTAGTTTCCAAAATTGAGTCGCTTTTTGGATTTTACTGTAGGGGTGCCCTAGTGTGCCTTCAAATATGACACGACACCCAAAAGCCATTCCAGCAAAATCTGCCCTCCAAAAACCATATGGCGCTCCTTTCCTTCTGAACCCTGCCGTGTGCCCATACAGTTGTTTACGAACATAAATTGGGTGTTTTGGCAAACTGCAAAATCAGGGTAATAAACATTCAGGTTCTTTTTGCTGTTAACCCTTGCTTGTGTTATAGGAAAAAATTAGATTAAAATTAAAAATTTGCACAAAAACTGAAAATTGTGCCTCAATTTTACTTTAATTCTTGTGGAACACCTAAAGGGTTAACATAGTTTGTAAAACCAGTTTTGAATAATTTGAGGGGTGTAGTTTCTAAAATGGGGTCACTTATGAGTGGTTTCTATTATATAAGGACCTTAAAGTGACTTCAGAACTGAATTGGTCCTTGAAAAAGTCTTTTTTTTTTTATAGAAAATTTTAAAATTGCTTCTTAAAAGCTAAGCCTTCTAACATCCTAAAAAATAAAATGTAATTTTAAAAACTATGCCAACACAAAGTAGACATATAGGGAATCTTAAGTAAAAACTATCTAATGAGGTATTACTATCTGCCTTTAAGGTGTAGAAATTCAAATTTAGAAAAAGTAAATTTTTTCAAAATTTTCTGTAAATTTAGCATTTTTTATAATAGAAAGGTAAAACATATCAGCCCAAATTTGCCCCTAACATCAAGTACGAGATGTCATGAGAAAACCATCTCGGAATGGTTTGGATAAATAAAAGCGTAAAAGTTAATGGCACATAAAGTTACACATGTCAGATTTGCTAAATTAGACCCGGTCATGAAGGTGAAAAATGGCTTGGTCTTGGAAGGGTTAATCTCAACCAATTAACTCTCTCTAACCGAGGCTGAGCTACAGCAATTGGGAAGTGATTTTTTTGAGCTATTCAATGCTTTTCCTATGGACAGTGATTATTACTTTTTTTTCTAGTGTCAAAATAATCTAGGTGTAGCCTCAGCCTAAAACCTCAGTCTTAGTTAAAGTGGAGTATTGAATTGGGTGAAATCCCAAGCAAAGAGTCGCAATAATAGATATTTTAATGCCTTCATGAATATAGCAGTAAGTTTCGTGCCTGGATTCCGAACCTCACTGCTGCAGCCAATCACTGTCCTCAACTGTAGACCCCTGATCACAGTGATTGGTTGCAGTAGTCAGCTATGGCCCAGCAACTGTTGAATATGTATGGGTGACAGAGTACAAAACATACCATTACAATAATAATATCATAAAAGATTGTATCAGATTACAGAAATTTCCTGCAATTTAAAGCATCCTTCAAGTTTCATGGTTGCAGTGCTATACTTTGCAATATCAAAATCATTGTATTAGTGAGTTTTGTTGTTAGCCCACAGCATGGAAGAGCCAAGGTCTGTGCTGCGTTCTGAACTTAACTAGATAGCTTCTTTTCCTGGCTGCCAGGCTACCTCCCTCAATGCCGGAGGCAGCATGATAGGATCCTACCTTGCTCAATGGCGCATTATAATAGGGATGTTTTGGGTGGACATCTTTGTGGGGCTCATGCACATGCACACAATGCATTCAGAGCAGGGTCCCACTAAGATAAGTGGCCAAATAGCTTCTGTTGTAAACCCCCCAGTCCCCGCCTCCTCCCTCTTGCCGCCAGAAGATGAGGAGGTCAGAGGAGCAGCGCAGCAAGGAGGAGGAGGCTATACCAGCACAGACTTCTACTACATTATTTGTATCTAGAGAGTTATCACTGTGTCATCTGGGTTGTTACATAAGACTGCAGGTGACATTGTACTAAATTATCTGTGTTTAGAGAGTTATCAATGTGCTATCTATAGTGTTACATTGGACTGCAGGTGACATCTACATTATGTGTATTCAGATACTCTGAATACAGATAGTTGATGGTATCTGCAGTCCTATGTAACACCACAGATAACATTCTTTAAAGGGGTTTTCTCCAGGATTTACAGTACGTATTGATGACCTATCCTCAGGGTAGGTCATCAATATCAGATTGACGGGATCCGACTCCTAGCACCCCTGCATATCAGCTGTTTTAGGAGGCCGCAGTGCTCCAGCATAGCACCGTTTATTTGATAACCGCTGTGCTTGGTATCGCAGCTCAGCCCTATTCACTTGGATGATACTGAGCTGTCCCTAGGAGCAACGCAGTCTCTTCATACAGAAAAAGAAAAACTATTGGTCGCATGGAAGGGGAATGTCGGCAAAATGTAGGGAGTGGGCCCAAGTTGGGTAGACAGCCCCGGGGCCTATGACGCACTTAATCTGACCCTGACAGTGCTTACTCACTTACTGAAGATGGAAGCTTAGCAGACACTGTGTAGTTCAGTGAAGAATGTAGTACAGATCTTGGCAGATCTATGCTGTGGGCTAGATTTAGGAGAAGGATTCTATTGGAAAATCCTGCACTTCAATAGTCCTTTCATTTGAGTGGAACTGTCTTTAAAGAGAACCTGGCATCTGGTTCATGCTGCGTGATTCATGGACAGAATGAAATTCCAAAAGGCTCCCAAGCTGCAATAGATTTAAGAAAACATTGTTCTATGTAATGAAGGAGCCTGAATTTTATGCTGCCTGTTTTTTGTGCATCATAAAGCAGATAACCTCTTCCCTTAAAGAATAAAGACACAAAATTACACTGTGATATTGAACAACATCCATTTCAACTTCTGTATGACCGACTTCACACTCCAGCTGCCTCATTCAGCTGAAACCTCAACCTCCCCTGGCAGCCAATGACTGCACGATTCTGCTTTAAATTAAATACCTTGATTTCATCTACAAAATCGTGCAGTCGCCATGGGTGGGCCAAGTTTCAGCAGCAGCAGCTCAAGGATGTAGTTGCAGCCTTAAGGTCCCTTTTACACGGGACAACAGAGCAGCAGAATGTTAGGAAGTGTTCCTTCCCAAAAATCTGCTGCTCGCTGCTGGAGGAGACCGGTGCATTTACTTGCAACAATCTCCTCCAAAGTATCGGGAGAAGCGATCGCTAATGCCATAGCTCTTCCCTATATTGAATCGTTTTCTGGCTGTAGATCGTGTGTATACAGCATGATCTGCTGCTGGCAAACATCGATATTTGTGTGCGCCGAAATGATCGGATTACCCGATGAACGAGCGCTTCGCTTGTTCATTGGGTAATCGCCGGTACATTTACACCTCCAGATAATCGCTAACGAGCGTTCCAGATAGCTCATTAGTGATTAACGCTCATTATAAGATTCTCGGGCTGTGTAAAGGGCCCTTTAGGGACAAAACTGCATTTGTGATGATCCATATTCTCTTTCTCCACAGTCATAGAGTGGTTCTCTTCATTCAGAGATTCTCTATTCTAAAGTCTCTATTGTTGTTCCACAAAATCATCCAACCTCCTAAAACAACCTATTTCTTTAACCACTGTAAACCAGATATGGAATTTTTAGAAGTCTTAACTGAAGGCTTAAACAGAGTACTGCTTGTACGTGGTGGTGGACGAGAAGTGATTACAATCTATTCATAGTAATCTGATAAGGAAAATTTTAAAAAGACACTGAGAAAAATACAGTTTCTAGAAGCGACAAAATAAAGCCACATATATCGTATACTTGAAGTGACGCACCAATCACTGGTCTGACATAGCATACTACCAATGTTTATACATCGCAACTAACTACACGATACATGTGATATTAAGTGCCAGGCTCGCTTCTTTCTAGTTATTATCGTGTTAATATATACATATTGCCAGCAGCGCAACTCCAATTGATTTCTCAGATCTGCTCTGTGATACAAGAAATAGGCATAACATCTATATACAAAGAGAATCCACGTCACTTTACCTTCCCATCGATGAAGTGCCATGGATTCTCTTTCTATATGAACATTTTAAAAATACACAATGCACTAAATGTGAGTACAAAAATAAACTAGAATTTTAGATTTTTTTATTCACTGTTTAATATTTTCGGCAGCAAGCTGTTAATGATCCATGGTGCAGTAATCTACCATAATTATGCTAAAGGTTGCATTTTATAGTTTTTCTTCATATTTATTTATTTTAATTTTCTATAGCAATATTTTATATATATTTCAGAGAGAACTTATGCACTGTGGGTATCCTGGATTTTAGCTTTGTACTGACAGAAAATATATACTGCACATTTGTTATGAGTCATTTGCTTTTGATATGAGAAAATGCAATTTAGGTGAAACAGTGTTGAATGAAAGTAACATTTATGTCACCATCACCCACACTTAAAGACAGTGCAACCATTTTTTATTTTCATTGCTCCAATTTACTAAAAAAAATAACTTTGAAAATAATGTTGATTTAAAAAAAAAACATTTTGTGTCTACAATTTACATGCAAACCTATGTGTTACCTTGGTTACTTACAGGGTTCTGATTACAGTCCATAACCTGATTCTAAGGCCATGGGATATATTGCTCCATCTGACCTAGAGGCAGTACTGTAGACTAAATAAGATCATTAGTGATAATTGTTACATCTTAAAGGCATATTCAGGACTTTTATATGGTTGGCCTATCCTTAGGAGAGGTAATCAATATCAGATCGTCAGGAGTCTGACTCCACCACACTGATAACAGCTGTTTTTCAGTAGCTCCAGTGCGGGATACAGGCACTGCAACTACATACTGGTTACTGCACTGCTGCTCACATTCACTTTTAATGGGAGCAGTGCTGCAGTAACCAGCTTTATTCACTATATAGTGAATGGAGCTTGTTTAGTTCCAGGGTCAGTGCTACTGAAAAATATGTGATTGGCGGGGTCCGGGACCACCGCTGACCAGCTGTTTTTCAGTAACTCAAGATTTTGATTACCTGCCTTAAAGGGATTGTCCCATCTTTGCCTTTCATTGCCGAGATTGGTTTAACCAGTTAAGTGCTGGCCTTAATTGCAGAAATATTGAAGCCATATCCCCTGGCTGGCTTTTACGTAATTATTCATACCTTAGCCAAGAAACCCTGAGATGGAACAATCCTTTTAAGGATAGGCCTTCAATTTAAAAGTCCTGGGAAATAGCAGGCTGGGTAATTACTGCATTACCAGGTTGAGTATGAATGACATACTGTACATCTTTTGTCGTTAAACTGTATTTCAGTACTAAGGCCCCATATATATCAGTATATTGTCAGCCTAACCTACCAAGAAACAAGGGTTCGGCCAACAGTCTAATGTGTATAAGGAGCTCCTTACTCAATAGATGATGTCGGGGGAGAGAAAGATAAGGCAAAGTAAATATTTTCATCTGACCCTTTTGTTCTCTCAGAAGATAAGCCACCACTAGAAGTGTCAAGCAGTGGTTTTTATCTCCCTCCCAACAGGCACATACTTACTTAGCAGAACTAAATGTGTATGGGGGAGTCAGGAGAGATAGCTGTTGGCCAAAGAATGTGTATGGCTAGCTTAATTTATAGGTTTTAGGACAATCCAAAGAATTAACCTTGTGGCTTTTTAATTGTTTTGATTTAAATGGAGCCTGTCAGCTGCACTATGCTACTCTCCCTGAGGGCAGAATTACTATAGTGACAGACCCACAGATGTCAGCAGTCTCACTGCTGTGATAGCAGTCGGTACTTTTTTTTTTTTTTTTTCAGATTACTGAATGCTGCAAGAGTACTGTCCGATGCTGCTGTCTCATTTCCCTTGCAGGGGTGATGTGCTCTGCAGGCTTTAGAGGGTCAGTATTCTGAAAGTCATTAAAACAGTGACAGACCAGCTGACAGACTCCCTTTGAAGATAATACACTCTAAGCAAACAAACATATTGCACATGTAGAAGACACTTGAAGGGACGATTTATACGCCTGTCTTGATACCCCTGCCCTGGCATCGGATGCGCCTAAGTTATGTAGAGGCATAGTTTAAGGCCATTTTCTATGCCATTAAAGTGGTGTACAAAATGGCAAATGAGACCTGCCTCCTGGCCTGCCCTCTTCCCCGCCAACGCCACATCCCCTTTTCCCACCACCTTGGAAAAGTGGCGTGAGCGAGGAAAAGGTGAAGATTTTGCCACAATACCCCTTTGCGACAAAGTCTGTGCCTAAATTACACCAAAAAGTGGCATATATTTCTTCATCAATAACCCACTCAGACTGTTTTGCATCTGTGGTCAATCAGTTTGCCTTTATACACACTATTTGTCTTTCCAACATTATTGACTTCTGCCATAATTTTGCTTATTTTTTTTTCTTGCACATGTAAATAATTCAAGAAAATGACATGTGGGAATACGGCCTAAAATAAACACTGAGAAAAATGATATACATAAATTATTACTGTAGTTTTTCCACCAAAAAATAACCACACTGTAAATTGGGCTTCTGGGATTGTGTTAAATGGGGATAAAATAATATGTATGTGCTCCAAATAATTAAGTCTTATGTATTTAGTCCCAGTGATCTAATGTAATGCAGTAAACATCACATTTATAATGACTTCTTTTTTGGCTGTTTGTCAAATATGAATGGTCAAAAGAATTGCAATACTAATCAGCATGTGTTTTTAGTGCCTTAAATATCCCAAATGTCTTTTTTACAGAGGCTGAAATAGAAATTTACAACCACAAAAATCTGTAACTTTGTCTTTCCACTGAAATAGATATTTTTTTTATCACTTACCTAAAGCTGTTCACATGATAATGTTTAAATGTACTTATTATTAAAGGGTATCTATCAGCAGATTTGTGCCTATGAAACTGGCTGACCTGTTACATGTGTGCTTGGCAGCTGAAGACATCTGTGTTGGTCCTCTGTTAATATGTTCCCACATTGCTGAGAAAATTATGTTTTAATATATGCAAATAAGCCTCTAGGAGCAACAGGACACATTGCCGTTACTCCTAGAGGCTCAGCTCTCACTGCAACTGCTGTGCCGTCTCTACCTTGATTGACAGGGCCAGTCATGATGATGTTTTCACTGTCTGGCCAAGTCAATCAGAGGGCGTGGCAGTTGCAGAGAGATCAGAGGCTCGCAGCCTTGCCCCTATAGGCTCATTTGCATTTATGAAAACATCATTTTTCTCAGCAGTGCAGGCATATATGAACATGGGACCAACATAGATAACTTAATCTGCCAATTGCACATGCAACAGTTCAGCCAGTTTCATAGGTACAATTCTGCTAACAGATGCCCTTTAACAGTGTTACTCAGTGTAATATGTTCAGTAGTGCATATTAAATATGCCGCTAGCGTAATGGTAGTTTGAATAAAATAACCAGGATTACATTATCTCTGCTTTCTTAATATACCCTAAAGGGGTTTTCTGGGCTTTTACATAGATGGCCCATTGGTGCTTCACTTATCAGCAGTTAGGGGGTTGTGTCCAACTGGTGGGGTTTGATAGCTGAGAACTGTCCTCTGTTCCCCTCTTTGAATAGAGTGGCGTTTGCACATATCCACTATTGCTTTACTTGACTCTCTGGGAATACCAGAGGTAGCCAATTACAGAGTGCCGCTATCGGCAGCACCCTCATAGAGTTAAAAGGAGCAGGAGCAGATGGGAATACAGTGGAGGAAATAATTATTTGACCCCCTCACTGATTTTGTAAGTTTGTCCAATGACAAAGAAATGAAAAGTCTCAGAACAGTATCATTTCAATAGTAGGTTTATTGTAACAGTGGCAGATAGCACATCAAAAGGAAAATCGAAAAAATAACTTTAAATAAAAGATAGCAACTGATTTGCATTTCATTGAGTGAAATAAGTATTTGAACCCCTACCAACCATTAAGAGTTCTGGCTCCCACAGAGTGGTTAGACACTTCTACTCAATTAGTCACCCTCATTAAGGACACCTGTCTTAACTAGTCACCTGTATAAAAGACACCTGTCCACAGAATCAATCAATCAAGCAGACTCCAAACTCTCCAACATGGGAAAGACCAAAGAGCTGTCCAAGGATGTCAGAGACAAAATTGTAGACCTGCACAAGGCTGGAATGGGCTACAAAACCATTAACAAGAATCTGGGAGAGAAGGTGACAACTGTTGGTGCGATTGTTCGAAAATGGAAGGAGCACAAAATGACCATCAATCGACCTCGCTCTGGGGCTCCACGCAAGATCTCACCTCGTGGGGTGTCAATGGTTCTGAGAAAGGTGAAAAAGCATCCTAGAACTACACGGGAGGAGTTAGTTAATGACCTCAAATTAGCAGGGACCACAGTCACCAAGAAAACCATTGGAAACACATTACACCGCAATGGATTAAAATCCTGCAGGGCTCGCAAGGTCCCCCTGCTCAGGAAGGCACATGTGCAGGCCCGTCTGAAGTTTGCCAATGAACACCTGAATGATTCAGAGAGTGACTGGGAGAAGGTGCTGTGGTCTGATGAGACCAAAATAGAGCTCTTTGGCATTAACTCAACTCGCTGTGTTTGGAGGAAGAAAAATGCTGCCTATGACCCCCAAAACACCGTCCCCACCGTCAAGCATGGGGGTGGAAACATTTTGCTTTGGGGGTGTTTTTCTGCTAAGGGCACAGGACAACTTATTCGCATTAACGGGAAAATGGACGGAGCCATGTATCGTGAAATCCTGAGCGACAACCTCCTTCCCTCTGCCAGGAAACTGAAAATGGGTCGTGGATGGGTGTTCCAGCACGACAATGACCCAAAACATACAGCAAAGGCAACAAAGGAGTGGCTCAAGAAGAAGCACATTAAGGTCATGGAGTGGCCTAGTCAGTCTCCGGACCTTAATCCAATCGAAAACCTATGGAGGGAGCTCAAGCTCAGAGTTGCACAGAGACAGCCTCGAAACCTTAGGGATTTAGAGATGATCTGCAAAGAGGAGTGGACCAACATTCCTCCTAAAATGTGCGCAAACTTGGTCATCAATTACAAGAAACGTTTGACCTCTGTGCTTGCAAACAAGGGTTTTTCCACCAAGTATTAAGTCTTTTTTTGTTAGAGGGTTCAAATACTTATTTCACTCAATGAAATGCAAATCAGTTGCTATCTTTTATTTAAAGTTATTTTTTCGATTTTCCTTTTGATGTGCTATCTGCCACTGTTACAATAAACCTACCATTGAAATGATACTGTTCTGAGACTTTTCATTTCTTTGTCATTGGACAAACTTACAAAATCAGTGAGGGGTCAAATAATTATTTCCTCCACTGTAAGTAATGTTTGTGGGAAACTCCCTTTAACTGCAGTACCTGCCACAACGATGTTCATAAGAGTGTGATTGTGCCTGGCACTGCAACTTGACACATGAACAGAGCTGACTTTCAGAACCTACACTGACCATAGATTGATGATCTGCTCATACACTATTAATGTAAAATACCAGAAATCCCTTTAGTTTATGACATACCACACTGTTGTATTCTTTATAGTGTGTAGTTAGGTTCTAAAAGTTACAGAATAGGAATGTGTGTCTCTGCTGCTAGGTTTAATTTCTGCCTTCCTAATATTCAAAGGTGTTCTTCGGGAATAAGAACATTTTATTAAGTGCCCTCAGCCTGCCTCCCTAAGCTGAATATTAATAACTGCTCCCAATTGCTCCCGTCCTCTGTGCTGCCTTCCATGTCCCCTATGTCCATGTTTTGGTCCTGGCACTGTTGCCATTTGACTTAGCATGGGCAAGCGACTGGCTTTAGCGCTTATGTGCTGCTTGTTTTTGGGGCATGTCTCCTCTGAAGCCAGCCATTAGCTGCAGCGGAGCATGTGACCATGTCCATTCTAAGCCAGATGTCAAAAGTGAGGGACCAAAACATGGCCCCAGCAGATGACCAGAGCTGTGGGAGCAGGTAAGTATGAATCGTCAGCATAGGAAAGCAGGCTGGAGGCACTTACTAAAATTTCCTTGTTCCCAGAGAACCCCTTTAAAGCTGTTTTTTTGTTTTTTTTTAGAGCTGATTTATAGTCCTAAACAATCAATGATTTGTTGTTAAAGGGTTTTCTTTACTTAGAAAACTATGGACTATCCTAAGGATAGGTCTTCTACAGAAGGGCTCGTTCACCAAAAATTTTTTTGCTTTCTGTATACGGTCCGTATTCGGAACCATTCATTTCAATGGATCCGCAAAAAAAAAAAAAAAAAAAGTTCCTATTATTGTCCGCAAATCACGTTCAGTGGCTCCATTCAAGTCAATGGGTCTGTTTAAATAACGGAATGCATACGGAACACATGTCCGTATGTCATCCGTTTTTGCTGATCCTTGCTGTAGAAATGCTATGCCCAGCATATTTTGCACATGTGTTTGGTGTTTGCGATGATTGCAAAGTTCCTGTTTTTGCGGAAAAACGGAACGGAAACACAATGGATCCAAAAAACTAAACAACAGATCCGTGAAAAACAGACCGCAAAACCATACGGCCGTGTGAACAATCCCTAAGATTGGTGGGGGTCTAACACCTCGCTTTCCACCCGATCACCTACGACAAGCAGCTGCAAGGTGCCAGAAATGATACAGTGGATGAAGCCGGAAGCACAAGTGAATGTGATCTGAGCTGCAGTACACCAGCTCTGGACACTAAATAGCGTACTGAATCTTCTGTGTACTGTATAGTTTCTGGCTCTGGAGGCTATCCAAAAGAGCTGTTCTGTGGGGGTGCTGAGTGTCGGATCCCCAATCTGATATTGATGACCTCTCCTGAGGATAGATTATCAGTAGATAAGTTCCTTAAAATCCCTTTAAAATGACATTTATTATTTTTGGGCAGCATTCTAAATGTTTGATTTGTATTAAATTATATTTTTCATACTAATATTCATTAATCTAAAAATTTTATTTTGTGTTAATAAATGTCCTAATTTTCTTAATTATGTTGTTTTTAGTGTATGTCTAAGATGTTCAGTTTATTCTTATTCAGTCTGTGTCTGGGAATAAAGTATTACATGTTTATAGACCATGTAAGATGTTTTGTTGTTATGCATAAAAGCACTGCAACAACTGCTTTTCTCAGTAAGCTTTATTGTAAAAAAAAACAATTGTTATAGAGATGCGCGACCTGATTTTAACTAATCAAATTCATTACGAATATCACAAATAATTTAAAAAGCACTGCAACAACTGCTTTTCTCAGTAAGCTTTATTGTAAAAAAAAACAATTGTTATAGAGATGCGCGACCTGATTTTAACTAATCAAATTCATTACAAATATCACAAATAATTTATTCCCAAACAAATCGGAACTTTTGGCAATTTGCTTCAGCCCAATTGTGCAAAACAGCTCCCGTCCTTCAGCCTGGAAATACATCACTATAGCCCCATTCACACTTACAGTGGAATCCAGATATTTTCTGGAGTTTACCTGGAGGGGCTGTATGTGTAAAAGAAAACATCCGCAATATCTGTCCCGGACTTTACCCAGACTTTTTCTCCGCAGAGCTATAGTACTAACTGGGTTTAGTCCGAGTGAGCACGTGTGAAAACAGCAGTAAATGTTCCAGAAAATCACAGTGGGTCATGCCTAAATTTCCCGCCCCTTGCTAGGGACCCGGAACATTTCCTGTTTAGCGAGAACGCACCCGACATGGAACATCTCCGGGGTGATAGCTACATGTGTGAAAGGCCAACTCTGGTAAATCTCCAGACCTGTTAATCTGGAAGTGTTCCGGAGTTTAGGTGTGAAAACAGCATATGTGTGCAGCTTGCAGTCTGAGAGCATGTGTCTTTGCCCTGTCTGCCAAAAAACAATTACAGACGCAAGCCCGTAATCTAGATGTGGTAGGGAGAGTATAAGGACAGTATGGGGACATCATATTTAATTAGGAACATCAGGATTTTATCAGGGAAAGCTGTGAGTTCTGTGTTTCATACTGTTTTCATATAGCTGATGGCAATTGGGAAGTTAATTTTACATAGTTAGAGGACCTGTCATGTAAAAAAAAAAAAGTAAGAACTAAGTATCGTGATATGGAGAGCGGCACCCAGGGATCTCACTGCACTTACTGTATTATACCTGGGTGCGGCTCCTGCCCCTTTTGTCCTGGACGTCTCCTTCTCCCAGGCTGTAAGCTCTGCACTGCGATTGGACAGCGCTACAGCCTGGGAGAAGGAGACGTCCAGGACAAAAAGGACAGACTCCTCCCAGTAGAACCAAGTCACCAAAGATACCGGAGGACATAGCGCGAGAACGGAGCGACGCCCAGGGATAATAGTAAGTGCAGTGAGATCCCTGGGTGCCACTCTCCAGATCATAATACTTAGTTCATACTTTTTTTTCACCTGAAAGGTCCTCTTTAATAAGGTTGTAAAAAGACATAAGGCCATCAAGTTTAACCAAAGGATAGGAGGGGACACAAATTTTAGAAAAGGGAGTGAGACCCAGATTTCTACACATTTTCATAAGCCATGTCTCAGCCACATCAACTACATATATGTGATCCTCTAGTACCATGGACTCCAGCTCCAACATACATTTAAGTGAATATCTGGGATTTTTGGGGTACCTTGGATGATATTGTTGGTTTGTAACAGGTCTATGTTACCACCAGCTTTGTTTTTAATGGGTTTACATTTGTGTCCAGTCACCTCTCTACTTTTCTCACTAACCCCAGCCCCCACTAAATCCCCACTGTCCCCTCCTATATCCCACTCTCTCAATACTATTAAGGTGCAGCCTGTCCCTACTGTAGAGCCTGTAGCTGACAGAGAAGTCAGCCCAGTTCTCCATGAACCCAAACCCTCCCTTCCGCACCAGCCTCTGAGCCACTTATTTAACTCCCTAAGCTCCTGCTGTCTCCCATTGACCCTCATGGCGCTGCTAGTATTTCTGAAAACAGTACCTTGGAGGTCCTGGACTTGAGCTTCTCTCATAGTTTCCTAAAATCATTTAAAGGGATTCTGTCACCTGTATTTTAGTGACAGAGCTTTTAACATCGTTGCATGAGTCTGCTCGTTTTGTATTAAAATATACTAGTAATACTACCCTAAGTGTTATCATTTGTATAGAAAATCACTTTTATTAATATGGTAATTACCTGAGTAAGGAGCCCAAGGGGCTGTCCCTCCGGCCGTTGGAGCCCAGACGCGCCCCTGCTCCTGGAGCCCAGCACCGCCCCACCGCCAATTTATTTACCCCTCATCGCCTGACATAATGCGTTTGCTGAGCCGTAATCTCACGCATGCGCCATGGATACACATGTTAGCACCTGGAATCGGCCTCACAGGACGCACTGCGCATGCGCCAGCCGGCAATGAGGGCAGTGCTGGGCTCCAGGAGAAGGGGCGCATCTGTGCTCCAATGACAGGAGAGACAGCCCCTTGGGCTTCTTACTCAGGTAATTACCATATTAATAAAAGTGATTTTCTAGACAAATGACAACACTTAGGGTAGTAATACTAGTATATTTTAATACAAAACGAGCAAACTGATGTGATGATGTTAAAAGCTCTGTCACTAAAATCCAGGTGATAGAATCCCTTTAAGGACCTTCCATCTCCCCCCTGACTTTGCCATTGGTACCAATGTGTACCATGACTGCCTGGTCTTCCCCAGCCCCTCCCAGCAATCTATCTAATCCGCAATATGCCAAACCTGAGCACCTGGAAGACAACACACTGTTTGGCATTCCCAGTCTCGACAGATGACCCTATCTGTCCACCTAATAATAGGGTCCTCTACGACCAGCATCTGCCTAACTTTGCTGCACTCCTCTGTCCATCCTTCCTGCAGCAGTCATCCTCCTGATTGCTGGGAGCAACACTTTGCTGCAGCATTGCTGGCCCTGTGCTTTGGTCGCTAATATCATCCAAGCAGGGATCTTTACTAGGGTGTTCCAGCTCAGTACTAGCCTCCCTAGCAATTTTCCCTCAACCCCTTCTTTTAACATTAACCCAACTACAGACTCCATAGTCCTGATCTTGCTCTCCTCCACCCACCTCTATTTCACTGACCCCAGCCAGTGCCTGCACAGTGGGGTCTAAGCCTCTCTCTAGGTTTGCACTGCAACAGCCAGCCAGCCTTTTTATTTTATAAGAAAGTCACAGTTTCTACAGTTCATAAGTGTTTTATAAGCTTATTGCCAGCCCCTCCTGCACCAGCATTAATAGCATACATTCTGCTGCAAGCATGTTATATTGCATCAAGATTCTGTGTAGTTTTAGTAAATGCGTTGTACAGCAATAACTCCATTAATGAAGCAGTTTCAGTTAATGCATTGTGTTGTGCCAAGATACAGTGCAGTTTTTGTGAACATATTGTTAATATCGGTTTCAGTTAACGTGTTGTATTGTGTCAAGGTACCCACAATTTTAGTGAACACAGTGCTCTGCAATAACT
Source organism: Bufotes viridis (assembly GCA_033119425.1). NCBI lineage: Eukaryota > Metazoa > Chordata > Amphibia > Anura > Bufonidae > Bufotes > Bufotes viridis. The sequence continues at coordinate 181,691,036 of CM065593.1, read as the reverse complement.
ACATTAACAGAACAGTTTTGTTCCACACATTGTAATGCATCAAGATATTTGCAGTTTTAGTAAACGCATTGTATTCTCCCAGTAAACGCATTATATTGTGTCAAGATACCATACAGTTTTAGTGAATTCATTGTGCTTCAATAACTACTTTAATATACCAGCTTCAGTTATTGTGTTGTATTGCATCAAGATACCTGCATTTTAGTAAGTGTTATATTGTAATAACGACATGAATATAACCGTTTCATTCCACACATTGTATTATATCAAGATACTTGTAGCTTTAGCAAACAATTGTACTCTAATAACTACATTAATATAGCACTTTCATTCCACATAATATATTGCATCAAGATACCCACAGTTTTTGTGAACATGTTGTACTGTAATACAGTAACTAGACAGTCAAGTCACATTATTATTTCAACTTCGGCTGCACTTAGCTCATGGAGGAAGGCACGTGTCATAAGCTGGCTTGGTGGGTGTATAAAGTGTGTGATAGGCTGTCCTCTTTGCTGTCGTGGGTAAAAGGAGCAACTTAGAGTTGCAAAAAGGGATAATTATTGGTTTTTGAATCTGAGTTAACCGTATTTCTGAAACTGCACAGTTTGTGAACGGTTCGCGTCATGCTGAGGTGAAAGTGAATCATGACGTGCAAATTGGAGATTTGCTCCATTGGGAGAGTGCCCACCCATACTCGCTCCGCAAAGGTATACCGAAAGGCCAGTATTTAAGACTCCGTCGGAACTGTTCGACCTTTAAAGCATTTAGGAGTCAGGCCACTGACTTGAGAATGAGATTTAGGGATAGGGGCTACCCAGATGGGGTCCTACGTACAGCTTTCGAGACCGCTTGTAGTGAGGAGAGGGACTCTCTATTGGTCCCTAAGGCAAAATTGAGAGATGGGCAGAAAATGTTTCGTGTCATTGGCACGTTTGATAATGCCCACCAAGAGGTAAAAAGGATTCTGACCAGACACTGGGATATCCTCAAAGCGGATCCCGATCTGGAGGACTTTTTGGCACCATATCCACAAATCACATTCAAAAAAGGTTGCAGCCTGAGGGATAGACTGGTGAACAGTCACTTTCAACCCCCGGAGGTACCAGGTAACTGGCTTTCTAGACGTCCCCTAGGGACATTCAAATGTGGAAATTGTATGGCTTGTGATCAGATATGGAGGACTAAAACATTTACTTGCTCTGCTACCCTAAAGTGTTACACCATAAGAGACTTTATTAACTGTCTCACTACTGGGGTTGTCTACCTGGCCCAGTGTACTTGCCCACTGGACTATGTGGGCAAGACTAAGAGGGAGTTTAGGCGAAGGATAAGGGATCATGTGAATGATGCCTTAAATAAAAAAGATACACCAGTGGCACGTCATATTTGGCAGTGCCACAACGGTGACATTAGATGTATTAAATTTGTCGGCATCCAACAGGTCCCACGACCAACCAGGGGAGGAGATTGGGACAAAATGATCCTGAGGGCTTAAGCCAAGTGGATATATAGGATGGACTGTGTTACACCAAAGGGACTCAATGAATATCTGTCCTATAAACCATTTCTATGACCTGGCATTCCCCGTCTGACTACGGTTAGTAATGGATCAAATCCCCTCACTAATGGTTCCTCTGTAAGATGTTTGTCCAAAACCTGAGAATCTGTGAATCTGTATCTGATCACTATATATGGCCATCATGTAACACGCCACTAGAGGATGTGAACTAGGATAAAATATGTTTAATGGTTTGTACTGGGCCACTGACTATTGGTTGTATCGATATTAGTTAATTCACTACAACTGCAACTGACATAGACCTGCTGGTCTCATTGAGGACTATATGTAACAAGAATGAAAGGTCCCGGTGTGCTACAGGTGTGGGGGCAGATCATGCCCCTTTGTAAACCAATAGGTCTGTGGTGATTGGCTGTCTGCCGTCACCCAATGACATTAGCCCTGTTAATAAAACAACACAAACCATTAACACGTCCGGTTTGAGTTAAATAAAGGGTTAAATCCTTTCATGCACTAATCCTTTCTGCACTAATCCCTGCAAAATGTAAATAAATGGCTGCAACATAAGATAGTGAGGTTTCTGTTATTGTATCTTATCAGCATCAGTGACCTAATGGAGCGACGTTTGTGACATAATGGAACGAAGCTGCTGTTAGATGGAGGATTGAGACTACTCCGGATTGTGTTTATACCACCGTACTCTTGACCGAATCTCCTGTGACACGATCGGCACACTCGAGATGTCAGGTAAACAAAGCCGGCGACGCGTTCAAGATCCCCTTGGAAATAGGAACGCCCACTGATTAGGTCACTTCCGGTAGGTGCGGCGGTGAGTGCCGCACACTGCTTCACAGTGTGACATCAGCGGCGCTCCCCCGACCCGGAGGGTTGTGATTTGATGCAGTGTATCTGGGCGTGAATTCTGTGATTTAACCCACACGGCCCCCGCTGATGAAACAAGCCAGGATTGGCCAATTGCATCTCAGGGAGGGCTCAGTTTGGGTATTTAAAGTCGGCACTCACTATCCATTTTGCCACTGCCAGAAACCAGATCAGGGGGAAGCACTGCCACTGCACCAGGTGCCCCCCTGACCATTTTATATCCCTGAGGTGCCACCTAAAAGTGGCGAAACGCGTCGGATACGATTACTACCAATAGGGCTTATAGAGCTATAAGTTATAAGCGGAGGGAGAGCCAGACAGAGCCGAGGTTCCAGAGGCTGGGGGTCGCCCTTTTCGGGGCGGGTGCTCCGACTACAGCCACATAGGGTTTACACCATTTAGTGAGCTGCAGGGTCAGGATATAGTGAGCCCCCCGTAGGGTCCAAGTACAAGACCCCCTAAGCCCGGATACCTCATCTGGTCTGACCTCAGATAGCTCTATAGACACAGGGAATAACTATTTAGTGTAAGAGTGACCACATAATATTTTAAAGGTTCAAAATAAAAGTTGATTTTTATTCAATAAGGCACACTCTTATTATAGTATACATAGGAAAGTGAATCATGACTGGAGAAATGGCACAATTGCGAATAAATGACCTGGAAACTGTAGAGCACCATGTGCCATTGATGTGAGAGGTGAACGTCGGCTATGAAGGTGTGCAAGGGCGCACCGACAAGCTACAGCTGAGCACATCACCACCAAAATGAACCAGGGGCTACCAGAAGCGTGTCTAAAACAACAGTTAAGAGAACCTTACTGCATATGAGGCTCTGAACCAGATGAATGGTCACTGCAACTCTGATAACAAAGTTGCATCAGCAGAAAAGGTTTTGATTTTCACAAGAGTATCAGAATTGGACATGCGCTGATTGGCTGCCTTCTCTGATGAATTAAGTTTTCTGCTTCATCAGATGGATGTTTGTGTGTCAGGTGTGAAACATCACAGAACAAACATCCAGCAATCATTTCTGGAAGAACACAAGGTGGCAGTGTTATGGTCTGGGGAATCTTTTCGTGGCATTCTCTGGGCCCACTCATCCATGTGGAAGGCACTCTTAAAAGATTTGACTATGAATGCATGTTTGCAGTTTGTGTACACCCATACATGCTGCTTGGGCAGATGGGATCTTTCAGCAAGTCAATGCGACAGTCACATAGCTAGAAATGTCCAACATTGGCTGGAAGAGCATGACTAAGTAATACTCTGGCCCCCTAATTCCTTAGACTTGAACCCAATTGGGCACCTGTGGGACCGGATCGCTCTATGGATCCTCCCCTATGCACACCCTAGCAACTGTTGGATGCACTACAGTCCGCATGGCTCCAGATACCTGTGACAATATACTAGGACCTTACTGAGTTAGCTTGTCTAGCTGTTGTGTCTGTTCTGCACACAGTGGTTACTCTGGATATTGTAGACCTTGTACGTTAATATAGAAGCTTAATTCCACACATTGTCAAGATAAGCGCAGTTTAGTTAACATACTGTGTTGTAATAACTGGATTAATATACTTAACTGCATTAATATTAATATACCAGTTTCAGTTAACACATTGTATTGCATCAAGATACCCACAGTTTTTCCGCTCATTGTATTACCATTGTAAATTGTCAATACCAGTGTGCAGTGCGTTTGTAAAAGGGGAGGTCTCATAATGAAATGTTTGATAAATGGAAGAGTGGAAAAACGAAGGCCCACAGCTTATAATCTGGGAGTCAGAATTTGGGAGGTTGTAGTAGTGCAAACAGCAGTAGCAGTGACAGCCAGGCAGTAGTAGTAGCAGTAGGCCACAGTTCTCCCTCACTTCCGATAAACACCACATTATTATTGAGGACAAAGATAGCATTGTGGACCGGATGGCTCACTCCTTGTCATCCGTTACAATAAAATGATGTTGAGGTGCTTTGGAGACAGGGGTCACAGTATTCCTCCTGCTCCTTTTTTCCTTGCAGCCCCAGAGAAACATTTCAGTTGCATCATCTATGTCTTCAATGCCACCATGTAGTGAGGCACCTTCTTTTTTCCTATTAGACAACAAAACCCCATACGCTATAGTAGGTAATGAAGATAGTCTCCCTGTTGATGAGTTCAGTGAGAACAGTCAGCGTTTGGAATGTCATGAGGTGGTTCAGGGGAAGGTTGAGGACCCCATGCAATACCTGATGGTAATTCATTTTCGCCATCTACTTTATATCGATCTGCTTTGTTGGCATCATTTTGCGAATGTCACTTTGTATAACTGCTGTTAAGTTTTATATATATATATATATATATATATATATATATATATATATATATATTGCACAATTTCTCACTTGTGGACAATTCCATTTTCCACTACGCATGTGCAAGAAACCAATGGGAGCCTGAGAGCACTTCAAAATAACACTCCTCAGCATACAAGAGCATGCAGAGATAAAGACAGTGTGAATCCCATCAGCCAGGATTGGGTGAGAGATGTGTGTGTTTAAATTTAAAGTCATTACAGTTTTAACAACTAGCAGAAACTGGGAGGCCTTACATAGTGTGAGTAATCACAACAGTGATATTTACCCTTTGATGGGATTGCTGGGTAATGTTATAGCTATGATTAGGGTCAAATTATCAGTATTTATTTTGGGCATAATGTTATTTGAAAGTTTTTAGTTCATTTGCACGTGTGGATTGGAAACTTGTTTGCATAAGAGGATTGGGTAATGGCAATATGGATGGTGGCTATAATTGGTCATTATTGACATCCACTAATATCTATTGTGGACAGATTCTGTCATCAGCATTGGGTGGGACTAATACATAATGATCTGCAATTGTTAATATGTGGAGGTGTTTATCACATAGTGTGAGAAAAAAATAAAATGTGATCTACTATTTTATATGGGATTAGATATTTTGTTGTATTGAATATATAGTACTTTCCCCAGTCGTCTCCATAACAGCACATCCTGAAACTGACTTCCTCTGATAGGACAGGAAAAAACACAGAGAAGTTTAAATCCTCACCCCTTCATTCCATTACCAGTGTTTTTTCCTGTCCTGGCATGGAAGGAAAACTAGAGGTGATGGGAGCTCTATGGGGTTCCTGGCAGTGTGTACCTTTTTTTGTGCAGACTAAGGTCAGATCCAGCTGTGCAGCTCTCCCTCATCATGTCACAGGCACGGTGACCCCAGCGAAGCTCCCTCCCGTGGTGGCCCAGAGGGGTTAGCCGCAGAGAGGAAAGATGGCAGACAAAGCAACACTGTGATGTGCTCCCTCCAGCTGCCATTTGATGATGTCAGACACTGGGAGGCGGGACCACGCATCATGACATCACTTCCGACAGCATGGGACCTGGATAGTGGCGTGCGATAGTTCACCCCAGCAAGCAAACGTTGTGTTGGACAAATATTGTGTTGGACGGGTGCAGCGGAGAAATGAATGACCCCACCACAACAGGCTCCGGATCTAAACCTGCAGAGAGCCAGGGTGGTGTGAGTAGCCTGATATCAGGCCCCTTCTTTTCCTGTAATTACACCTTGCAACGGCTGATCCTGCTTTCCCTTACATATTGCAGAGAGAAAAGGATTCATCCTCCACTGTTAAAACTAAAACAAGGAAGTCTGGAATATGTTCCAAATGCTTACCAAGTTCAGGGTCCAAGACTCTAAGGAATGCACAGTGGTAAAGGGGGAGTCATCTACTTTCCTAGAAGATATTAGAGTACTGGTCAGGGAGGAAGTACAATCTAACTTTACATATAGGGATTTAGTCTCTTCCTCCAAGACCCCTCCTGTTACCGGTAAAGAAATACAGCATTTGAGTAATCACTCTGATCCTGAAAATCTGCAATTACTCAACTTTGAGGTATGTGAAAATGGTTCTGATGAAGACAATTAATACAAAAGGATTCTATCCGGTTGATATAGATATAGATAGAAGGCAAGAGATACCAAAAAAAAAATCTGTACAGACTTCACTGCTTCAGGGCACTACATATCCTGTAACTGACTTTCATATTATCTGTTAACTCTGACTGGACTATCGCCTATATTTGCATCTCTGACCATTGTATTTATCCTGTGTGTATATAGTGTTGTCTAGTGTGCCCTTAAGCCGATTAAATATATAATTTAATCTTGCGCTGTTCTTTCTTGATCCAAGAATCCTACACATCTGTGTCTCGGTATAACATTACATGCTACCTGGGCTGGTTTCTGGCCCGATATAATCCCGTTAACGGACCAGGGTTATATCTAACGAGGAACTGCTGGCAGTCAACCAGGCTGGCAGGGCTCTGTTTTACTGTGGCAGTGAAAGGGCTCTCTCAGTCTGTCAGAGTTGTGAGTGGGTGTTGTGCCACCCTGGAGGTCGCATGGGCCACCCTCTTTCATGTGTCTCCCTGTGCCCGTGTGGACAGGAGGTGTCTGTGTACAACTGTGCCAAGCTGACTTTCACATCTTGGTGAAAGTGACGAGACCGTACCACGTGATCCCTTCGTAGTGTGCTGCAATTCGGGACTGCGAGGTGCGGCTCGTCACAGTGAGGTTCTTCCATCCGCTGATATAACATGACTTCAAACCATTCATTCCAGTGTAGGTGGCGAGTTTCCAGTGTCGTGGGGTGACCGCTTTTGCCACCTGGATTAGGCACCTAAGTAGTAAATTCTTATAGGTGGGGATATTGAGGTCAAACACATACAGTAGAAGAGATTCTGGGGTGTTTGGGATAGGGATTCCAGTCACTTCACAAATTACTTTATCCATGAAATCTCAGAAAGAGCATAAAGCGGTACAGTGCCACCAGGTATGTAGCAGCATATATACCTTTCTCCGTGCCACATCTCCAACATCAATCCCATACCATGGGAAACCACTTGTGAAGAAGAGCTGGCACTCTATACCAATGGGAATCAATCTTGTAACAGGTTTCTAGAGATTTAGTGAAGATCAATGCTTTGTTATAGGAGAAAACATTTGTTCCATTGGGAAGGAGTAAGGTGGAGACCCAGGTCATGGTTCCAGGCCTGACAGAGGGGAGGGTGCAAGAGCAATTTGTATATGGATGATATATCGTGAAACAACGCTGAGAGGAGCCAAGCAAAACTATTGAAAGGCAGACAGAGCCAGAGAGAAAGAATAGATCAAGCGCAAAGAATAATAAAAATGCTGGAGTTGAAGGTATTCAAAGGAATGTCACGCTGAAGGGTTGGTGACGCCCAACAACAAAGGCAAGAATTTCGAAGAGGATGTGGCAGAGTAGGTGCGCTTTTGTGCCCTGGAGAAAAGAAGAGGAGGAGTTCCTGGGGGGAAACCACAGATTCTCAGTAATCGGGGCAAGGGGACTATTGGGGGTCTGTGATAGAAGCATGAGGGATAATATACATGAGTATCGCAAAGATGTGAAGGGCAGGGAAAGACAGTGTGCTAAGACATGATGTGAAGTTCCTACCAGCCAGGGGAGTACAGCCCTGGAGCAAGATGAGGAGTCCTGTGCAGGGCACACCCAAGAGGGGTCAGTGCACAGCATGTCTAAAAGCCTAGCATAAGCAGTAGGGTGATAGTAGAGATGACAATCCAGTTGACCAACCCCTCCAACCTCCTTGGAACGAGTCAAGATGTCCCATTTAATTCTCGGTTTGCCAGGAGACCAGACAAATCTCATAAAACAGCGGCGGATCTGAGTCCAAAAAGCTGCTGATATGCGGGGGGTGGGGGGGTCTGCAGGAGGTAAAGCATTTTCAGTAAGAGATTCATCTTTAATATGCTGATTCTGCCAAACCAGGAGAAATGCCTGTGATGCCAAGACTCCAAATCCTTCTGAAATAATTAGTAACATAGTTCATATGGCCGAAAAAAGACATCTGCCCATCCAGTTCGGCCTGTCATCCTGCTAGTTGATCCAGAGAAAAGAAGTACTCCCTGGATCAACGACCCATCTCTAGTAGCTATAGCCTGTAATATTATTACACTCCAGGAATACATCCAGGCCCCTCTTGAATTCCTTTATTGTACTCACCATCACCACCTCCTCAGGCAGAGAGTTCCATAGTCTCACTGCTCTTACCGTAAAGAATCCTCTTCTATGTTTGTGTACAAACCTTCTTTCCTCCAGACGCAGAGGATGTCCCCTCGTCACAGTGACAGTCCTGGGGATAAATTGATGATGGGACAGATCTCTGTACTGACCCCTGATATATTTATACATTGTTTTTTAGATTTCCCCTCAGTCGTCTTTTTTCTAAAGTAAATAACCCTAATTTTGATAACCTTTCAGGGTACTGTAGTTGCCCCATTCCAGTTATTACTTTAGTTGCCCTCCTCTGAACCCTCTCCAGCTCTGCTATGTCCGCCTTGTTCACAGGAGCCCAGAACTGTACACAGTCCTCCATGTGTGGTCTGACAAGCGATTTGTAAAGTGGTAGGACTATGTTCTCATCACGGGCGTCTATGCCTCTTTTGATGCAACCCATTATCTTATTGGCCTTGGCGGCAGCTGCCTGACACTGGTTTTTGCAGCTTAGTTTGCTGTTTATTAAAATTCCTATATCCTTCAGACGCGGATTAGTATATGAGATACAGAATTCCTTAGCTGATCCAGCGGGACGTTTCCTCCTTCTGGACGTATTGATAGAGGGAGTACCATATTCCTTACTGAACATATATGGCCCCAATTCCCCGAATCCGGCCTTTTTCACTAAAATATCAGAGATGCTCACAGACAGGACGACTCGTTCGCTCATAGTGGCCGGAGACTTTAACGCTACGTTGGACTCGAACTTAGATAGGTCACATTGCAGAACGTCCACCTCGCCAGCCTCGCGTGCAATTCTGCATTTAATGGATATGTTACATTTATGCGATATCTGGAGAACTTTACACAATGATGTCAGGGAATATAGTTGTTATTCCAAATCACATGATTCGTTCTCACGGATAGACTTGATTTTGGTCTCCACCACTTTGCTGGATAACTTGCTAGACGCTACAATTCATCCGATATCGATTTCGGACCACGCACCCGTAACTGTAGCTATTCAGGCATTACAACCCCAAACTAAATCCCGCCTTTGGAGGTTCCCTACCTACCTCTTTGAATCAGAGGACTTTAGGACATATCTTAGGGTCCACTGGACAAATTTTTTGGATGACAATGCTGTGCATTTGAACGAAGTCCCATTATTATGGGCAACCTCCAAGGCGGTTATGCGGGGACACATTGTGGCCTATGTGGCCCACAGGAAAAGGCAGGCAAAGGACCGTTTTGAAAAACGACACCATGACCTCTTATCCGCCCAAAAGGACCACTCTACATCCCCACGCCCCAAACCAAACAGGCATTCATAGAAGCTAAATCACTATTAGATTCATTCGTCCAGGGCCAGGCGCACTGGTTTACCAGGTGTATACAAAACAAATATTTTCGCTGGGGCAATAGGGCAGGGACTCTGCTGGCCTCCCTCACTAAACCCTTTAAATGCTCAAAACCAATAGCGCGAATCAAATGTCCCGAGACCAACCACTTTTACTCCACCACTGATGAGATACTAGAGGTTTTTTAAGTATTACGAGGACCTTTATAGGGCCTCCCTACAGATAAAGAAAAACCGATCCTTTTTGACCTCCCTGTCCATGCCCTCCCTGTCCGAGGAACAGAGGGAGTTTCTAGACGCTGACATTACTGAGGATGAGGTGAGAGGAGTCATCTCTGAATCCCACAATCGCAAAACCCCTGGGCCAGACGGCCTGACAGCGGAATATTATAAGATATTAGCTCCAGAGATTATTCCAACCCTGACCACACTATACTCGCAGATATACAAAGAGGGGGCGGGGGTAGATAGGTTTACGGAATCAAGGGTGATAGTATTTCCCAAGCCCAATAAAAATCCTGATCTACCGCAATCTTATAGGCCAATCACCTTAATGAACCAAGACTATAAGTTTTTAACTAAAATTATTGCGAATAGAATACAAACCTTTCTCCCAAATTTAATTCACCCCACCCAGATGGGTTTCACTGCAGGGAGGCACGCGGTTAGTAATGTTCGCAGGGTGGTGGCAGCGACAGTCGCGGCACAGGATCCCTCACTACCACCGATACTCCTTCTTAGCTTAGATGCCGAGAAGGCTTTCGACACGGTGTCCTGGCCCTTTTTACAATCTGCCCTAGACATTCGGGGTTTTGGACACGATTTCAGACGATTTGTGACTAATGCCTATACAGATGTCATGACCATGATTACTATCAATGGGAAGAACTCGGGGGTCCTCGATCTCTTTAGGGGCACTAGGCAAGGTTGTCCCCTCTCCCCTGTGTTGTTCAATCTGGCCCTGGACCCGCTCCTGTACCATCTTAACTCCACGCAAATTTTTCGTGGGGTTGGGGTGGGGAATGTGGAATTGAGATCAGCTGCGTTCGCGGACGATGTCCTGCTGATGATTTCCGATCCAAAGAATTCCCTGGAAGCTTTGTTGGCGGAGATCCGGGATATTGGTGTATTATCGGGATATACCATTAACTTGGATAAAACGGAAGCATTATTAGTGAGCGGACCCAGGAGACCAATGTGGACAAGGGCCTTCCCATTTTCATGGAAAGATGAGTCTATAACGTACCTAGGGGTCTCCATCCCTAAAAAACCGTCCCAATTGTATAACTGTAACATAGGACCCTACCTCTCCTCTCTGGAGTCGACCCTGGCGAGTTGAAAACATTTCACACTCTCTTATGTAGGAAGGGCGAATCTGCTCAAAATGTCAGAGTTCCCTAAATTATTGTATGTTCTCCAAATGTTACCCATCTGCCTTAGGCCTCGAGATGAGAGGAGGATAAATTACTTGTATAGGACATTTGTCTGGAATGGGAGGCGTCCTAGAATAGCCTGGCACATACTGCGACAACCCAAACTAAATGGAGGCCTAAACTTCCCTGATATCAGACTGTACAATATTGCGGCTCTAATGCGAGTGGTGCGGGATTGGTTGCACACGACGTCACAATATACTCAGATCACGCTGGACCAGGCCTTTGTTCCACATATAGCGTTACCAAATCTACTGCATATCCCCTTTGGGGACCTTACACAGGCGGTTACAGCTAACCCTCTCCTCATGATGCCGTGGAGGGCGTGGTACAGGGTGAGAGGTCTGTGCGGATTGCAAGCGTCATCCTCGGTGCATCTGACACTGGTAGGGAATCCCTCGTTCCAGAACGGTTCTTCCCACCCCACGTTTAAGTGTTGGCAATCGCAAGGCATCTCCAGAATAGATAAACTTATCAACGTGCAAACACGTACGGTTAAACCACTCTCAGACCTGCAGAAGGAATACCCACATATAGTTTTCCCCTTCTTTCCGTACTTGCAAGCAAAAAGCTATATCAGTAAAGTAATTTCCAATATGGTGGACTTGGAATGGAGTCCGTACTTTAGACAATGGTTCCTGATCCCCAATGGGGAGAAGAAACAAATATCGATAAACTACAGGTTTCTACATGTACCCATGGACTACTCCACTTCCACAACCCCCATGACCAGGTGGCAGGAGGAGGTACCTCAGGCTACCCCATCAGTGCTGCTCCGGGCGCTGGAGTTCGCATATAAACATCTACCAGTAGCGAGATACACGGAGATGGTCTTACAGATCTGCCATAGGTCCTACCTGACTCAGAGAAGGGGGTTTAGAATGGGCATATACGATTCCACTAATTGTTTTAAATGTGGGGCTTTAGATGCAGGACTTTACCACTGCTTATGGGACTGCCCAATAATACAACAGTTCTGGAATAAAGTTATCACTTTTACTAATACACATTTAACCAATTTTACCCCACGGGACCCGCTTTGGGCGCTGTTTGGCTATCTGGATAAGGATAAATATAACTGTACCCCAGGATGTCGGAAATTATTACATTTTGTGGCAGTAGCAGGGACCAAGGCGATCCTGCAGGTCTGGCTACAGCCCACGACCCCCCCCCCTTCAAGTTGTTCTTGGAGAAACTCTCCTATATTATGCGCATGGACTGGGTGGAGGCTTCACACCAAAAAGACAAAAAGGTGGAACACTTTTTTCAGGTGTGGGAAAGTTTTATTAATATCTTGCCGATACATGTCCGAAAGGCCATACACGAATGCTTCTCAGGGACCACGTGGTTCCTACAACAGGTGGTACTTGGCGACTCACCGGTTCTATTGTCGTGAACTGGGGAGGAGGGGGCTCATAAAAAAATTCCTATATCCTTTTCCATGTCAGTGTTACCGAGTGTTTTACCATTTAGTATGTACGGATGACTTGCATTATTCCTTCCCATGTGCATAACTTTACATTTGTCAGTGTTAAACCTCATCTGCCACTTCTCTGCCCAAGCCTCCAATCTATCCAGATCCCTCTGTAGCAGTATATTGAAGAAGAGGGGTAAAATTGAGTCTAAAAAGGTGGGATAGATCAGAGTTAATCTCGATGCCCAGATAGGTAATTCCATTCACTGACCAAGCAAAAGGGTAGGAGGCTTTGAGCGAGGAGACTAAAGACCCAGGCAGGGAGACATTTAAAGCCTGAGATTTGGTCATGTTGATCTTAAAATTGGTCCATTCCCCGAAACGAGATTTCACGCTGTAAGGATGACAGAGAAATGTGGGGATTGGTTATATAGAGCAAAAGGTCACATAAAGCAATGGAGACATTGGGCATCCCTGATGCGTGCCTTTGTGGATGTAAAAGGGGGGATAGAGAGTACATTTCAATTTAAACAGTGCCAAGGGCTGTTGAGACAAACTAAGGAAATTTGATAGTAACCCCGAGACCAATGTAAAAAAGGGCTGTGCAGAGTAAAGACCAAGAAAGGGGTTCTAAGGCCTTTTCCGCAGGCTTTATCCCTTTAATGAGGAAGACTGGCAGTCAATATCCCGACTGGATGTCCTAGTTGCTAAGTTATCAAAACCTTCCCTTTGTAGGGCGCAGCCCAGCTTAGATCCTATGGATAGAAGGGAAAAAAAACACAGGAAGCTACAACTTTACTTAAGCCAGGTGTAGTGGCCACTTGTGTAGCTTGTACCCTTAATGTATGGTTGGAGCAGTCGAAGATCCATTTGGCCAATACGACCAGATTTTGCTTAAAACAGTGACTAATGGGTGTGACCGGATGCCGGGAGTGGCGGACATCTGACCTCTGAGCCCCGTGTTGTGTGTATTACAGCTGCTCACGGCATACCTCTAAGGGGGACTTTTTTGCGTTACAAGTTTCTCCCTGACTCTCTGAAGCTCTTGGGCCCTCCCTGATGATGACAAGGGGAAGGAAGAAAGGCGGGAGCCCCAAGAAAATGACAGCATTCTTTCCTCCAGGGCTAGCCCGCCACTCGGATGGCACGCCTCACTCCTCAGCAGGTTGCTCCATCTCCTACCCACCAAAACCATCACCCGAAGGTGTGTACAACAAGCAACAAAGCCTGGCTCCACATGATAATAGAGCCCAGGGGTTGGTGAGTACGGACTTTATTTCATTATCGCCTGAAAAAAGCATAACATAAAGAACCAAAAAATCATCGCATAAAGAACCAATGTGAATATCTCCCTAGCTACCCTGCAAATCAATTTCAAAGACTTAAGAGTCTTTTCAAAGAGACTTTAGGGACACCATTTCTACTATTCATACAGATCTGATATCAATCGGGGAGCGCACAGCACATCTGAAGGAAAAAATGGAGCAGTTGGTATCTGCACATAACATCCTTGTAGATGGCCATAATGTGGTTGAAGATGAACTAGCCATAATTAAACTAAACATTGCGGACCCCGAAGACCGCTCCAGGCGGAAAAAAAAATGAGATTCTGAAATATTCCAGAAACTGTACAAGATTCCCAGCTCAAAGAGTTCATTACAGATTTGATAGTAGCATATATACCAGATACTCAGAACCCTGAGCTGATAATCTATAGGGCACATAGAGTCCCTAAAAGCCCTATCAGACTCAGTACCCAGACACGTTCTAGCAAGAATACATTTATTTCACCTAAAAGAAGCAGTAATAAGGGCAGCCCCACACAAACAAGCCATTCCAGAGAGATTTTAAAATGTGGCTATATACACAGATCTATTTCCGGTGACTCTGCAAGGAGAAGAGAATATATTCAATTAGTGCTGGGCGATATGGCCTAAAATCCATATTGCGATATATTTTGAATCATATGCGATATATTATTTAAAATAATATTTTGTGTGATATAGCCAGTCATCGGCCCCGCCCGGCGCCATGCCATTGCCAATTTGTCATCATCATACATCTACCCCAGCCAGCGCCATTCAGCCCCCATGCCATTTGCCATCAGTCTGCGTCACAGCCCCATGGCATTTGCCAATAGCCATCATCAGACATGAGTGCCAATGATCAGCCCCATGGCATTTGCCATCATCTATCAGACTGTCTGATCATGGCAAAAGCTATGGGCCATGGGGCTAAAATATCTGATGGTACTGGCTCACTGGGGGAAACATGGAGTCTTATAATGGCAAATGCCATGGGGCTGATCTGATGGCACTGGCTCACTGCTGGGGGACACATGTCTGATTTAAACATGAGTCCCCCAGTGAGCCAGAAAAAAGACATTTAATTCTCATTTGAATCTTGGAGGAGAGTGAGAAAATGTGCATTTGTCTTTTACTGTTAGTACCCGATTTTTCCTGAATGCCGAGGTGGCGCTAGAGTCCAAGACTGTGGGGATTGAGGTGTTTATCGACAGTGGGGCAGGGGTGAACCTGATTGATGCTCAGTTTGTCCGTATGCAAGGGTTGTCACCAAGTATATTAGAAAAAAAAATTCACGTATTCGCTATTGATTCTGCACCTCTTGCTCAGAAGTGTTTGTCTCAAGTGGTGCATGATATCAGATTAAGAGTGGGTGACTTTCATCAAGAATTTATTTCGTGTTTTGTGTTGGAGGGTTTCCCTGCACCAGTGGTTCTGGGTTTACCATGGCTTAGCAAGCACAATCCAACTATCAATTGGCAAGCTAGGCAGATTCTGGATTGGGGTGATTATTGCATTGACAATTGTCTTAATACATCTTTTTCTGTTGTAACTACCAAGAATTGCCTAATATATTTTTTGAGAGTGAATGCCAGGATTTACCTCTGCATCAGGAATGTGATTGTCCTATCAATTGTATTCCCGCAGCTAAGTTGCCTAAATCTAGGTTGTATAACTTTTCTGAACCTGAAAGACAGGCCATGAGATAGTATATTACCGAGAGTTTGGCTAAAGGACATATAAGACCTTCCAAGTCTCCAGTGGCCGCAAGGTTCTTTTTCTTCGGCCATGTCTGGATTTCCGTGAAATAAATCGGATTACTGTCCGTGATCCTTACCCTCTTCCTTTGATTCCCGATTTGTTTAACCAGATTATTGGAGCCAAGGTGTTCTCCAAGTTAGACCAAAGGGGGCATATAATCTGGTTAGGATCAAGGAAGGGGATAAATGGAAGACAGCTTTTAATACTCTTGAGGGGCACTTTGAGAACATGATCATGCCTTTCGGGTTGACCAATGCTCCTGTGGCGTTCCAACACTTTGTGAATTACATTTTTTATCACCTGGTGGGGAGGTTTGTAGTCGTGTATTTAGATGACATTCTAATTTATTCTCCAGACATGGAAACACATCAGGATCATGTGAGACAGATGTTACAGATCCTAAGAGATAATAAATTGTATGCAAAATTGGAGAAGTCTGTTTTTGCTGTACAGGAGGTGCACTTCTCTTGGGCTACCTGTTGTCAACTTCAGGTTTTCAAATGGATCCAGAGAAAGTCCGTGCTGTATTGGACTGGGATCGACCCGAAAATCTGAAGGCTCTTATGCGGTTTTTAGGGTTCAACAACTATTACCGAAAATGTATTAAGAATTATTCGACAATAGTAAAACCCTCAACTGACATGACTAAGAAAGGGACAGATGTCTCGGTGTGGTCTGATTCAGCGTTGCCTTTTCTGCGATTAAGGCATGCTTCTCTTCTGTCCCTATTTTGATGCAGCCGGATGTATCACAACTAGTGTTGAGCGAACAGTTCGAGCATCGTTCGGGTTCGTACCGAATTTTGGGGTGTCCGGGACCCGGACCCGAACCCGGACATTTTCAAAAAAGTTCGGGTTCGGGTTCGTCGTTCGGCATGTATTTTGGCGCATTTTGAAAGGCTGCAAAGCAGCCAATCAACATGCATCATACTACTTGCCCTAAGATGCCATCGCAGCCATGCCTACTATTGGCAAGGCTGTGATTGGCCGAGTGCAGCATGTGACTCAGCCTCTTTATAAGCTTGTGCGCACGTCGGGACGTGCTCACTCCCGATGTGAATAGAACAGGGATAGACGCAGCTGATGCTAGGGCGAGAATAGGCAGGGATAATTGAATAACTGGAAGCAAATTTCTCTCCTCCACCTGTGATTCATCTGAACAACTGCAGCTGAGCTGCTTTTTTGATAGGGATTGGCTATTTTTAGAGTGGCCAGAGTGATTTTTCCATCCACATGTACCTGGGCTGACCGCCGGCCGCCATTTTGCGACTTGTAGTGCTGCAGCAGAAGCTGCCACAGTGTGCATTCCAAAGCTCCAAACAAGTCAGACATCTACACCTGGGATTCAGACCAATAGCGATTTAGCAGCACAGTCCAAGGCTATTTTTTTTAAAGGTTGTGCAGACCATTTTGTGGCACATGTTACTGGGCTGATAGGCGGCGGCCATCTTGGGACTAGTGCTGCAGCACAATCTCTCCCAACGTCCATTAATCACTTGTAATAGTGGTCTGTGCCATAGAAATCCTACATCAGGGACTTGGGTGTGCTTGTGTCACCCCTACTAATACCAGTCCACCTGTAATCCATACAGTCAAAAGACTGAAAGTATTCCAGTGAGGGAATTTTTTTTATTTAAAAAGGCCAAGTTAGTTTATCTGGCGTTCAATATACTAGATACAGTTAGGCCTGCGTTTCATACATCTGGAATTAGCAAATTAATGTGCTGGGGTTGGGAAAACATATATGTACCCATACTAGAATCTGTCAAAGAAAGCGGTACTCACATATAACAGTCATTCCATCTGTAATCCATACAGTCAAAAGACTGAAAGTATTCCAGTGAGGGAATTTTTTTATTTAAAAAAGGCCAAGTTAGTTTATCTGGCGCTCAATATACTAGATACAGTTAGGCCTGCGTTTCATACATCTGGAATTAGCAAATTAATGTGCTGGGGTTGGGAAAACATATATGTACCCATACTAGAATCTGTCAAAGAAAGCGGTACTCACATATAACAGTCATTCCATCTGTAATCCATACAGTCAAAAGACTGAAAGTATTCCAGTGAGGGAATTTTTTTATTTAAAAAGGCCAAGTTAGTTTATCTGGCGCTCAATATACTAGATACAGTTAGGCTCATGCGTTTCATACATCTGGAATTAGCAAATTAATGTGCTGGGGTTGGGAAAACATATATGTACCCATACTAGAATCTGTCAAAGAAAGCGGTACTCACATATAACAGTCATTCCATCTGTAATCCATACAGTCAAAAGACTGAAAGTATTCCAGTGAGGGAATTTTTTTTATTTAAAAAGGCCAAGTTAGTTTATCTGGCGCTCAATATACTAGATACAGTTAGGCCTGCATGTTTCATACATCTGGAATTAGCAAATTAATGTGCTGGGGTTGGGAAAACATATATGTACCCATACTAGAATCTGTCAAAGAAAGCGGTACTCACATATAACAGTCATTCCATCTGTAATCCATACAGTCAAAAGACTGAAAGTATTCCAGTGAGGGGATTTTGCTTATAAAAATAATATATTTCATTGTGGTGCGAGTTGAATCGCAACAATGAAGAAAAATACTATTAAGGGACGAGGACGCGGTCGTGGTGGTGTCCGTGGAGCCTCTGTTGCTGGTAGAGGACGTGGCCGCTCGGCCCCAGGCGCACACAGTAGGGAACGAACTCCCTCAACTAGCCGGCAGAATGTACCGCAATATCTCGTGGGGCCCAATGCCGCTCTTAGGATGGTAAGGCCTGAGCAGGTACAGGCATTAATCGATTGGGTGGCCGACAGTGCTTCCAGCACGTTCACCACATGGTCTTCCACCCAGTCTTCTGCGGAAAGCGCACAGGTGGCACCTGAAAACCAAGCCCATCAGTCTGTCACATCACCCCCAAGCATATCAGGGAAACGGTCTGAGCCACAAGTTATGCAGCAGTCTCTTCTTCTGTTTGAAGACTCTGCTTCCAGGGTTTCCCAGGGGCGTCCACCTAGCCCTTCCCCAGTGGAGGAAGACATACCATGCACTGACGCACAACCACTTATGTCTCCAGATGAAGAGGACATGGGAATACCACCACAGCAGAGTCACCGACTCTCTGATGATGACGAAACACAGGTGCCCACTGCCGCGTCTTTTGCAGTGTGCAGACTGAACAGGAGGAGGTCAGGGAGGGAGACTGGGTGGAAGACGATGCAGAGGACGATGAGGTCTTAGACCCCACATGGACTGAAGGTCGTGGCGATGACTTTCACAGTTCAGAGGAAGAGGTAGTGGTGAGACCGAGACAACAGCGAAGCCAAAGAGGGAGCAGGGGGCCAAAGCAGACGAGCCGCCGCCCCAGAGTTCGCCTGCTACTGGACATCGCCAACAGGGACCCAGCCCCACAAAGGCAGCTTCAAAGAGTTCCCTGGCATGGCACTTCTTTAAACAATGTCCTACCGACAAGACCCGAGTGACTTGCACGCTCTGCCATCAGAGCCTGAGGCGAGGCATTAACGTTCTGAACCTCAGCACAACCTGCATGACCAGGCATCTACATGCAAAGCATGAACTGCAGTGGGGTACACACCTTAAAAACCAGGCACTCGCTGAGGCTCCCCCTGCTCCTCTACCGCTGCTGCCTCGGCTTCCGCCTCGAGAGGAATGTTGCCACCTGCCGAGCAGCAAACAGAGGATGTGCCACCGCCACCGACGTCAACTAGCGTCTCCACTATATCACACAGCAGCGTTCAGCTCTCAATATCTCAAACCTTAGAGAGGAAGCGCAAATTCCCCGAGTCACCCTCGAGCCTCTTGGCCTGAACGCCAGCATTTCTAAACTGCTGGCCTTTGAAATGCTGTCATTCCGGCTGGTGGACACAGACAGCTTCAAACAGCTGATGGCCATGGCTGTCCCGCAGTATGTGGTTCCCAGCCACCACTACTTCTCCAAGATAGCCGTGCCTTCCCTGCACATGCAAGTGTCCGATAAAATCAAGTGTGCACTGCGCAACGCCATTTGTGGCAAGGTCCACCTAACCACAGATACGTGGACCAGTAAGCACGGCCAGGGACGCTATATCTCACTAACTGCACACTGGATGAATGTAGTGGCGGCTGGGCCCCGGCGGACAGTTCCTTGGCGCACGTCCTTCCGCCCCTAGGATCGCAGGGCATCATTCTCTGCCTCCTGTAGCCTCCTCCTCCTACTCGGCTTCCTCCTCCACTGCTTCCACCAGCTCATCCGGTCAGCCACACACCCTCACCACCAACTTCAGCACAGCCCGGGGTAAACGTCAGCAGGCCATTCTGAAACTCATATGTTTGGGGGACAGGCCCCACACCGCGCAGGAGTTGTGGCGGGTATTGAACAACAGACCGACGAGTGGTTTCTGCCGGTGGGCCTCAAGCCAGGCCTGGTGGTATGCGATAATGGGCGAAATCTCGTGGCAGCTCTGGGACTAGCCGGTTTGACGCACATCCCTTGCCTGGCGCATGTGCTGAACTTGGTGGTGCAGAGGTTCATTCACCACTACCCCAACATGTCAGAGCTGCTGCATAAAGTGCGGGCCGTCTGTGCGCGCTCCGCCGCTCACATCCTGCCGCTGCTCGCCTGTCTGCGCTACAGCGGAACTTCGGCCTTCCCGCCACCGCCTCATATGCGACGTGCCCACCCGGTGGAACTCCACCTTGCACATGCTGGAGAGACTGTGCGAGCAGCAGCAGGCCATAGTGGAGTTTCAGCTGCAGCACGCTCGCGTCAGTCGTACTGCCGAACAGCACCACTTCACCACCAATGATTGGGCCTCCATGCGAGACCTGTGTGCCCTGCTGCGCTGTTTCGAGTACTCCACCAACATGGCCAGTGGCGATGACACTGTTATCAGCGTTACAATACCACTTCTATGTCTCCTTGAGAAAACACTTAGGGCAATGATGTTAGAGGAGGTGGCCCAGGTGGAGGAGGAGGATGAGGGCTCGTTTCTAACACTTTCGGGCCAGTCTGTTCGAATTGGCTCAGAGGGAGGTTTGTTTAAGCAGCAGAGGACAGGTTCACAAGTCGCCAGCCAAGGCACTGTACTGGAGGACGAAGAGGAGGAGGAGGTGGAGGGGGACGAGGATGACGCAAGTTCACAGCGGGGTGGCAGCCCAGGCCCATCACTGGTGCGTGGCTGGGGGGATACGGTGGACGATGACGATACGCCTCCCACAGGGGAAAGCTTGTCCTTACCCATGGGTAGCCTGGCCCACATGAGCGAATATATGCTCCAATGCCTGCGCAACGACAGCAGAGTTGCCCACGTTTTAACGTGTGCAGACTACTGGGTGGCCACCCTGCTGGATCCCCGGTATAAAGACAATGTGCCCACTTTAATTCCTGAACTGGAGCGCGACCGTAAGATGCGCGAGTACAAGCGCACGCTGATAGAGGCGCTCTTGAGAGCATTCCCACATGTCACAGGGGAACAGGTGGAAGGTGAAGGCAGAGGAGTGGCAAGAGGTCGCCAACGCAGCTGTGTCACGGCCAGCTCATCTGAGGGCAGGGTTAGCATGGCAGAAATGTGGAAAAGTTTTGTCTCCACGCCACAGCTATCTGCACCGACACCTGATACGGAACGTGTTAGCAGGAGGCAGCATTTCACTAACATGGTTGAACAGTATGTCTGCACACTCCTCCACATCCTGACGGATG
Source organism: Bufotes viridis (assembly GCA_033119425.1). Lineage (NCBI taxonomy): Eukaryota > Metazoa > Chordata > Amphibia > Anura > Bufonidae > Bufotes > Bufotes viridis. Next base: position 181,669,618 of record CM065593.1, on the reverse strand, counting down.
GTTCGGCCCCATTCAACTACTGGGTTTCGAAATTGTCCACGTGGCCAGAGTTAGCATGTTATGCCTTGGAGGTGCTTTCCTGCCCGGCGGCCAGCGTTTTATCTGAACGCGTATTCAGCACAGCAGGGGGCGTCATTACTGACAAGCGCAGCCGCCTGTCCACAGCCAACGTGGACAAGCTGACCTTCATAAAGATGAACCAGGCATGGATCCCACAGGACCTGTCCCTCCCTTGTGCAGAGTAGTCCTTATTAACTGCCTAAAACATGTCTTGTTGTGCTACGTGCCACTTCTTTATTTGATACAAATTTTATGAAACCCACAGTTGAATGACACTCTTCTCTGTCTGGGCGCCGGGGCCTAACCAGATGAAAGTGGCCGGTTAAACTAACGGGTGACATGAAGCCATAACCTCTGCCATTGTCGGGCATTTTCATAGGTATATATATTGATACCTGGTCATATTATATTCAAAATGCATGCTCATTGTCTTTAAGAGACAGGCTGAAGTTGAACCAAAGTTTTCATACACGGCTGGAACAGGCCAAGATTTGAAGTCACACAGAGTTCAGTATGTGAAAAAGTTTACCGAATACTGAATACAAAGAACATTGTATTTTAAAAGAGTTATTGCCACAAATGTGGTCTTATCTATAAAGGAGTACACTGGATTCTCCAGACATGTCTTAGAGAACAAGGCCCATTCATACCATAATGGCCCATAGATCAATAGTGTCAGAGAGACTCCAAGTTGTCTATCTTTAGTTGATACAAAATGTCTACATTTATCCTTATCTCTGATTTACGACGACGAGGGTCAAAGTATATGATGCAAAAATACCCTAGTTAACTCTTTATAGAATGGTGCTAATAGCTTGCACAACAGTGCCATCCGGAGACAGATGGATATTGTTACACCATCCTCCATAGTTACATATGGGTAAACATGATCTCATAAGATCTTATTACATATGTTTACACCCCCTCAATTGATTGGAGAATACTAATCCAGGGGGTGGTAATGTTAGAGTACAAGGGAGATAATTACCCTAGAAGAGAAAGGAAGGAGGCAAGAAGGAGGAGAAAAGAAGGAGGCAAGAACGGGAGAAGCTAAGAAACAAAGGAGATAGCAAGGCATTCCAACATTCCAGGAGCCAACACCCAAGATGAAAGCCATGGTGATGGACCATCCAGCTTTCCTAGGAGCAGAAGTGAGATTCCTGCTAGGACTTGGTAAGAAACACAAAGAATGATGTTTCATTTTATTAAGACTATTTAGATAATGTGGGTAAAATCATAGCATCTATGTTGGCGAACATATTAATTTATTTATCATCTCTTTATATGAGATGTAGTCTTAGATATAGAATAATTGTGAGCCTTCATTCTACCTGCAGAAGAATCAAGTTTCATAATTTATCAGAGTATTAAATGATTGCATACATATATGCATAGATATAGATATATTGATAGTAGCATTCTTCGCCAAGCTAGATGATAAATTCCCACTAGAAGATTTGTTCCAAGTTCTTCCAATTTCTGTTGTCTTAATAGTCTTACCAGGTTATACAGATATGAAAGTAGTATTGACAGAAGTATACATGCAAAAGTAGTCTAGGATTTGACTACTATCTTCTAAGTTGTATACTTGAATGGATTTACCCATTACTACATGTGAGGTGTATTTTAGTTTGGTTAGAGGGGGCAGAATGTAGTTAGCATTCGATATTGGTGTCTAGGATTAGACAGGCCCATCCTGATATCATGAGGTTTCCTCTGAACAGAAGTGATGTATATACTGTAATTTAACTTCTTGTTTTGATATCCTAACCAAATAGCTTTGTTATAATGTGACAAGCTGCTCCTACCCACATGTGTTTATTTACTTATTGTGAAGCTTCTAGTGCCTGATATCAATGCCATATATATTAATTGGCATATATCATTTTTATTTACTTATGATAAGCTTGTAATGCTTCATATATCAATGCCATATATATTCCTTGGCATATATAATCGTGTTCATATACTTATTTGTTTATAATCGTGTAACTAATAAAATCTGCATATTTTTATAATATCTGCGTATTATTTAATGTCAAAACTACATCTTTAGCATTAATGTCATCTCTCATGAAAATAACTTATTATCTGAGGAAATAGTCGGCCTCAGTTGTGAATTGTATCGATTGGGTTATCTACAATTCACCAGGTCATGATTTCTACAAGTTATGAAAAAAATATTTTTATGACCATAATTAATAATTCTTAATTGAATTATTATAAACCCGACAAAAATGGAGGTCCCACCGAGATTTTGATGAGATGACATATTGCTAAGATTGTTGATGATATTAGATATTGATGAGATGACATATTGATGATTAATTGTCATGTATATTGTTGCTGGCATTAGAATGCTACAGCCAGATCACGGTTACAACCCTTAGAAGGGCGTGGTCCAGATATAGTCAGTATCACTGTCCTGGTACTGAAGGAGTTAAGCCCGTACCAGAACCGCAGATAAGTAGTTGCAGTAAAGTGTTATTACACGGATGCAACCAGTGCATGACATGTAAATCAACTCAAGAGTTGTTTGTCTATGCTAAACACAAGTTATGTTTTTGTATCGCCAGAAATTAACAGTAAATTGTCCCAAGATAGGGAACCGATGTAGGTTTCGTTAGCCTAGGCGATACTGGGTCCGGTTCTAGTCCTTTGTTTGACTCAAGAACCTTCCTATTAATTCCTGGCCAGTTAACCCCCATAGTTGGAGATTTCTCCCATATATGTAATGGACTCAGATCACAGTAGTTGATTTTATTGATGTCCTAGATTACAGGGAAGTTGAGCTCAGTAGCTCAGGGCATTACAGGATAATAGAGGGACTTTATACATAAAGTTCTGACCCGATGTTATTGATAAATAGAATCTATAAGAGAACAGTTTAAACAGGTTAATAATGTTGATGTAACCCTGTTCTTATTTTTAATGTTCTTGATTCTAAGTTGCATAAATGCAAGACATATAAACCGGCTATAAGAAGCCGTATGGTCTATGAAACATAATTGTTTAAATCACATAAAAATTGATATAATTGTTCCCAAAAAGTTAAGTCACTTAAGGGAACCAACACAGGCTTTGTAAGCCTAGATAGGAAAGTGAGTATATGGCTATCGTCCATATTTTGACTCAGAATTTTCATATAATCTGTAATTGCCGCAGATATGATAATCCCCAAGGGGGGATGAGGGGTAGTTTGTGGTATCAGCAGACCACAGTATATTCCCAGGATCACAGAGCTGATCATATGTACAAGCAGTTTTTGCAGATGCTGCATTTCCCAAAATTTCTCCACCATCCTAGAGATGGGAGGGGGGAAGGAGCACATTCCTAAGTCCTAGGTACATGTCAGCGAAGAGGTCAGAGGTCGCAAAGCTGCGCTGCACTCTGAGCTGAATCAGCTCAAGTAAAGGAGGAGTAAGATTCTCCCAAATCCATTACATGTAAATTCTTTACTTCATGAAGTGAATAAAGAGAAAAGAAAAAGTTATTTAACACTTTGCTGAGATAAGAATGTCCAGCAAATGAAACAAAATAAAGTGCTTCATTGAGCTAATAATTATAGCAAGTCAATAAATGATTGATGATATTGATTATTAATCAAATTTTTCCACAGGATCATTAACATGGTGTTTGTGTAGAGTTTTTATTTCAGTGCTAAAAAAGGCAAGAGCTGAACTGATATTGGAAAATCAAAGATTTGAAGCTGGAGACACATCATAAATTTCATGTGATTGGTGGTGGTATCGTATAAAAAAAAAAAGCCTGAACAGTTATACTAACCATATTGTTTGCCTATCAATTGTGACTAACTTGTCGTCATTGTATTCCATGCAGATGTATGGACACATATATATATTACTCTGTTTTGAGGTAGTCTCAAAGTATTGATTGGGTTATGATCCTAAATAGGCATAACACCTAAGGCTGTATTAGCCTGGCAGAAGAAGAATAGTTATATATCTATTCCTGAGACCCTGTAGTTTGTTTTTCTTTGGAAGAAAAAAAAACATAAAAAAATCCTCAACTAGCTGCTGGCTAAAGTATGGCATAAGTCAAAGGCCTAGAGTAGGCAGGTATATGTTTGATAAAGTTTTGCTGCGTTTTACTCATACTGTCTGTTGTTTTCTTAGGTTTAGATGATTGCCCAAAATGGGATCACATGTTGATGGCGGAATCCTAAAAGTCTTAGTATCCGGAACCAAGAGAACCTGAGGTCAGGGCTATCCGAGACGCAAGAGACGTCCAGTCGGAGCCACCCAGATGAATCCAAAAGGTATCCAGGAGTGACAAGTGGGCAGAGCCCCGGGGGATTCGACAGCCACGACAAGAGTGCTTCATGCCGATTCAACATGACAAAGTATTTGAGATCGCAGATGTAAAGATGTGTTGCCAAACACCGCTCGCTAAAAAGAGTAACCAAGTTGCTGACGAGACAGGAAGCCATTACTTCAAGCTTTACATTTTTGCAGCAATGTTATTAAGTTAGAGGACCAAAGAAACATTTTCACTAGAGACACATTTCAGTAAAGTCAAGAAAATTACCGGAACGTCTTTCTCTCTACAGTGGTCATAAAAGGACATAACATATTTGTAGTAAAACCAAATAGAGTTTGTGCGTTATATATATGTCGTAAGAGTACACACAAAATTGTGATTCATTTATTGCAAGGAAAAATTGTGTTCCCCAATCCATAATGATTTGGAGCATTATGCCCTGTATTGCATTTCAGCCTATTCAACCTTCTAAAAACGAAATTGAATATGCTGAAAAGGGGGGATTTGTCGGGCATTTTCATAGGTATATATATTGATACCTGGTCATATTATATTCAAAATGCATGCTCATTGTCTTTAAGAGACAGGCTGAAGTTGAACCAAAGTTTTCATACACGGCTGGAACAGGCCAAGATTTGAAGTCACACAGAGTTCAGTATGTGAAAAAGTTTACCGAATACTGAATACAAAGAACATTGTATTTTAAAAGAGTTATTGCCACAAATGTGGTCTTATCTATAAAGGAGTACACTGGATTCTCCAGACATGTCTTAGAGAACAAGGCCCATTCATACCATAATGGCCCATAGTTCAATAGTGTCAGAGAGACTCCAAGTTGTCTATCTTTAGTTGATACAAAATGTCTACATTTATCCTTATCTCTAATTTACGACGACGAGGGTCAAAGTATATGATGCAAAAATACCCTAATTAACTCTTTATAGAATGGTGCTAATAGCTTGCACAACAGTGCCATCCCGAGACGGATATCGTTACACCATCCTCCATTAGTTACATTATGGGTAAACATGATCTCATAAGATCTTATTACATATGTTTACACCCCCTCAATTGATTGGAGAATACTAATCCAGGGGGTGGTAATGTTAGAGTACAAGGGAGATAATTACCCTAGAAGAGAAAGGAAGGAGGCAAGAAGGAGGAGAAAAGAAGGAGGCAAGAACGGGAGAAGCTAAGAAACAAAGGAGATAGCAAGGCATTCCAACATTCCAGGAGCCAACACCCAAGATGAAAGCCATGGTGATGGACCATCCAGCTTTCCTAGGAGCAGAAGTGAGATTCCTGCTAGGACTTGGTAAGAAACACAAAGAATGATGTTTCATTTTATTAAGACTATTTAGATAATGTGGGTAAAATCATAGCATCTATGTTGGCGAACATATTAATTTATTTATCATCTCTTTATATGAGATGTAGTCTTAGATATAGAATAATTGTGAGCCTTCATTCTACCTGCAGAAGAATCAAGTTTCATAATTTATCAGAGTATTAAATGATTGCATACATATATGCATAGATATAGATATATTGATAGTAGCATTCTTCGCCAAGCTAGATGATAAATTCCCACTGGAAGATTTGTTCCAAGTTCTTCCAATTTCTGTTGTCTTAATAGTCTTACCAGGTTATACAGATATGAAAGTAGTATTGACAGAAGTATACATGCAAAAGTAGTCTAGGATTTGACTACTATCTTCTAAGTTGTATACTTGAATGGATTTACCCATTACTACATGTGAGGTGTATTTTAGTTTGGTTAGAGGGGGCAGAATGTAGTTAGCATTCGATATTGGTGTCTAGGATTAGACAGGCCCATCCTGATATCATGAGGTTTCCTCTGAACAGAAGTGATGTATATACTGTAATTTAACTTCTTGTTTTGATATCCTAACCAAATAGCTTTGTTATAATGTGACAAGCTGCTCCTACCCACATGTGTTTATTTACTTATTGTGAAGCTTCTAGTGCCTGATATCAATGCCATATATATTAATTGGCATATATCATTTTTATTTACTTATGATAAGCTTGTAATGCTTCATATATCAATGCCATATATATTCCTTGGCATATATAATCGTGTTCATATACTTATTTGTTTATAATCGTGTAACTAATAAAATCTGCATATTTTTATAATATCTGCGTATTATTTAATGTCAAAACTACATCTTTAGCATTAATGTCATCTCTCATGAAAATAACTTATTATCTGAGGAAATAGTCGGCCTCAGATGTGAATTGTATCGATTGGGTTATCTACAATTCACCAGGTCATGATTTCTACAAGTTATGAAAAAAATATTTTTATGACCATAATTAATAATTCTTAATTGAATTATTATAAACCCGACACCATGCTACCTCTGTCTTCTGTCTGGGTGCTGAGGCCTAAGTCAAATGAAGCGTTCTTCTGCTGTGCTGGGGGATATGAAGCTAATCTCTGACCTCTCTCCTCTGTCTGGGTCCAAAGGCCTAAATCACTGAAAGAGGCCTTCTCCTGTGGTGTGTGATATGATGCCAGAATATGTGCTGTGGGGCCTCTCTCCTCTTCCTGGGTGCAGGGGTCAAATAAACTAAATTGTGGCCTACTCCTGTGGTGGTTGATATGATGCCTGATTCTCTGATGTGGAACCTCTCTCCTCTGTTTGGGTGAAGGGGTCAAAGTAACTCAATGGTGGCTTCTCCTGTGGTGGTTAGTATGATGCCAGAATATGTGCTGTGGGGCCTCTCTCCTCTTCCTGGGTGCAGGGGTCAAAGTAACTCAATGGTGGCTTCTCCTGTGGTGGCTGATATGATGCCAGAATATGTGCTGTGGTGCCTCTCTCCTCTTCCTGGGTGCAGGGGTCAAAGTAACTAAATGGTGGCTTCTCCTGTGGTGGTTGATATGATGCCTGATTCTCTGCTGTGAAACCTCTCTCCTCCATCTGGGTGTAGGGTCAAAGTCTTTCAAAGTCGCCTTCTCCTGTGCTGATTGATATAAAGCTGATGGTTGTGCCATCTGACATGGTTGCCAGGGTCTGATTCAATGGGGGCCTACTCCTGTGGTGGGTGATCTAAATGCCTAATTCTCTGCTGTGAAACCTCTCTCCTCCGTCTGGGTGTAGGGGTCAAAGTCTTTCAAAGTCGTCTTCTCCTGTGCTGATTGATATGAAGCTGATGGTTGTGCCATCTGACATGGTTGCCGGGGTCCCATTAAATTGGGGCCTACTCCTGTGGTGGGTGATCTAAATGCCTGATTCTCTGCTTTGAAACCTCTCTCCTCCGTCCGGGTGTAGGGGTCAAAGTCTGTCAAAGTCGCCTTCTCCTGTGCTGATTGATATAAAGCTTATGCTTGTGCCATCTGACATGGTTGCCGGGGTCTGATTCAATGGTGGCCTACTCCTGTGGTGGGTGATCTAAATGCCTGATTCTCTGCTGTGTAACCTCTCTCCTCCGTCTGGGTGCAGGGGTCAAAGTAACTAAATGGTGGCTTCTCCTGTGGTGGCTGATATGATGCCAGAATATGTGCTGTGGGGCCTCTCTCCTCTTCCTGGGTGCAGTGGTCAAAGTAACTCAATGGTGGCTTCTCCTGTGGTGGCTGATATGATGCCAGAATATGTGCTGTGGTGCCTCTCTCCTCTGTCTGGGTCCAAAGGCCTAAATCACTGAAAGAGGCCTTCTCCTGTGGTGTGTGATATGATGCCTGAATATGTGCTGTGGTGCCTCTCTCCTCTTCCTGGGTGCGGGGGTCAAAGTAACTCAATGGTGGCTTCTCCTGTGGTGGCTGATATGATGCCAGAATATGTGCTGTGGGGCCTCTCTCCTCTTCCTGGGTGCAGGGGTCAAAGTAACTAAATGGTGGCTTCTCCTGTGGTGGTTGATATGATGCCTGATTCTCTGCTGTGAAACCTCTCTCCTCCATCTGGGTGTAGGGGTCAAAGTCTTTCAAAGTCACCTTCTCCTGTGCTGATTGATATGAAGCTGATGGTTGTGCCATCTGACATGGTTGCCGGGGTCCCATTAAATTGGGGCCTACTCCTGTGGTGGGTGATCTAAATGCCTGATTCTCTGCTTTGAAACCTCTCTCCTCCGTCCGGGTGTAGGGGTCAAAGTCTGTCAAAGTCGCCTTCTCCTGTGCTGATTGATATAAAGCTTATGCTTGTGCCATCTGACATGGTTGCCGGGTCTGATTCAATGGTGGCCTACTCCTGTGGTGGGTGATCTAAATGCCTGATTCTCTGCTGTGTAACCTCTCTCCTCCGTCTGGGTGTAGGGGTCAAAGTAACTAAATGGTTGCCTACTCCTGTGGTGGGTGATATGATGCCAGAATATGTGCTGTGGGGCCTCTCTCCTCTTCCTGGGTGCAGGGGTCAAAGTAACTCAATGGTGGCTTCTCCTGTGGTGGCTGATATGATGCCAGAATATGTGCTGTGGGGCCTCTCTCCTCTGTCTGGGTCCAAAGGCCTAAATCACTGAAAGAGGCCTTCTCCTGTGGTGTGTGATATGATGCCTGAATATGTGCTGTGGTGCCTCTCTCCTCTTCCTGGGTGCGGGGTCAAAGTAACTCAATGGTGGCTTCTCCTGTGGTGGCTGATATGATGCCAGAATATGTGCTGTGGGGCCTCTCTCCTCTTCCTGGGTGCAGGGTCAAAGTAACTCAATGGTGGCTTCTCCTGTGGTGGCTGATATGATGCCAGAATATGTGCTGTGGGGCCTCTCTCCTCTTCCTGGGTGCAGGGGTCAAAGTAACTCAATGGTGGCTTCTCCTGTGGTGGCTGATATGATGCCAGAATATGTGCTGTGGGGCCTCTCTCCTCTTCCTGGGTGCAGGGGTCAAAGTAACTCAATGGTGGCTTCTCCTGTGGTGGCTGATATGATGCCAGAATATGTGCTGGGGGGCCTCTCTCCTCTTCCTGGGTGCAGGGTCAAAGCAACTAAATGGTGGCTTCTCCTGTGGTGGTTGATATGATGCCTGATTCTCTGCTGTGAAACCTCTCTCCTCCATCTGGGTGTAGGGGTCAAAGTCTTTCAAAGTCGCCTTCTCCTGTGCTGATTGATATAAAGCTGATGGTTGTGCCATCTGACATGGTTGCCAGGGTCTGATTCAATGGTGGCCTACTCCTGTGGTGGGTGATCTAAATGCTTGATTCTCTGCTGTGTAACCTCTCTCCTCCGTCTGGGTGTAGGGGTCAAAGTAACTAAATGGTGGCCTACTCCTGTGGTGGGTGATATGATGCCTGGTTCTCTGCTGTGGGACCTCTCTCCTTGTCTGGGTGCTGTGGTCAAAATAATAGTAAGTGACCTTCTCCATTGGTGGGTGACTTGAAGCCTGATTCTGTGCTATGGGACCTCACTCCAATTAATATTGTTTAATTTTTATTTATTTTATGTTAACTCATCATTTCCCTATCTACATTTGTTTGCAGGGGATTTAACTACATTTTGCTGCCTTTTGCAGCCCTCTAGCCCTTTCCGGGTGTGTTTTACAGCCTTTTTAGTGCCCAAAAGTTCGGGTCCCCATTGACTTCTATGGGGTTCGGGTTCGGGATGAAGTTCGGGTCGAGTTCGGATCCCGAACCCGAACATTTTTCGAAAGTTCGGCCGAACTCGTCGAACCCGAACATCCAGGTGTTCGCTCAACTCTAATCACAACCTTTCATTGTGGAAGTGGACGCGTCCGAGGTGGGGGTAGGAGCAATTTTTTTTGCAAGGCCCGTCACCTGATAAATGGCGACCATGTGCATTTTTCTCTAAAAAAAAAAACACACTCCCGCTGAGAGAAATTTTGATGTGGGTAACAGAAAGTTACTGGCCATTAGGTTGGCTTTTGAGGAGTGGCATCATTGGTTGGAAGGCGCGATTCATCTGATCACGGTGTTCACTGATCACAAAAATCTGGCTTACCTGGAGTCAGCCAAAGACTGAACCCGAGACAAGCCAGATGGTCATTGTTTTTCACCAGATTCAATTTCACTGTCACCTATCGTCCTGGAGTTAAGAATGTCAAGGCGGATGCCTTGTCACGTCATTTTCCTAGAGGTGGTGATTTTGAAAATCCGAGTCCCATACTGTCTAAAGGGGTGGTGATATCCGCGCTTTACCCTGACCTTGAGGTGAAGGTGTTAGACGCTCAGGGAGACTCACCTGATTTGTGTCCCTCTGGGAAACTATTTGTACCACCGTAATTGCGTTACAAGGTGTTTGAAGAAGATCACTGTATGGTTCTTACAGAACACCGTGGAGGCAGATCCACTGTACCACCTGCACACGTGCTAAGGTGACATACTCAGCCTTCCGGATCTTTACTTCCGTTACCTATCCCATCCGCACTATGGACTCATGTATCCATGGATTTTATCACTGATCTACCTAACTCTTCAGGAAAGACAGTTATTCTGGTGATAGTTGATCGCTTTAGTAAAATGGTGCACTATATTGCTTTACCGGGCCTACCTAATGCTAAAACACTTGCGTAAGTATTCATTGACAACATTGTGAAACTCCATGGCAACTCCCTCTGTCATGGTCTCAAATCATGGGTTTGTTTCCAGATTCTGGAAAGCGTTCTGTACTCGACTGGGAATACAACTGTGCTTTTCTTCTGCTTTTCATTCTCAGTCAAACGGACAGACAGAGTGCACTATCCAGAGCATTTGCCTTAAACAATAGTAGTCAGGAGTCTACTGGTGAGTCGCTGTTTTTTGGGGCATATGGGTTTCACTGCAGTTTGGCACATTTTCTGGTTCTAATACTTCTGGTATCCCTGAAGACGAACGTTTTTTGTGATTGTCATCGATATGGCGAAAAATCCAAAATAATTTGAAGAATATGGGCAACGAGTATAAACGTGCGGCTGACAGGAAACGTATGAATGGTCCAGACCTACGAGTGGGTGATACTGTCCACAAGAAAGTTGAAGGTACTTTCTTGGAAGTTGGGTTCAAGTTTTATTGGTCCATATAAGATCACTGCCATCATTAATCCTGTAGCTTTTCATCTTGAACTTCCTCAGGCCCTGAAAGTTCAAAATGTGTTTCACAAATCTTTGTTGAAGAGATATGTTGATCATTTAGAGTAGTCTCCCTTGCCACCCGCTCCTGTCATGGTGGACGGTAGTTTGGAATTCCAGATCGCCAAGAAAATCGACTCTCGAGTGGATCTCTTCAGTATCTTGTCCACTAGAAGGGTTACAGACCAGAAGAGAGGATGTGGGTACCGGCATCCAAAGTGAATGCCTGTCGCTTTGTAAAAGCCTTTAACAAGTCTCACCCAGAAAAGGTCGGTCCTGGGTGTCCAGAGGTCACCCGTAGATGGGGGGGTACTGTCGCGGACACTCCCGTGACGGGTACCAGGAGATCCGAGAGACTGGCAACACGTGGGTTAATCTGACTGGTTCCTTGTGGATCATTTGTGTCTGTTTTTTTGATATGACCACATCTCTTGCAGGTGTTGTTGGTTTGGTCATTTAACTTTCCCTATTTATTGCTTCTTACCCCTTCTGGGGGTGCAGTTTATAGATTCAATTTCTGGATTCTGGGCTAGATGGTTGTTGGATCTTGGTTGATCTCCTGGTACTGCCTTTGCTTCACGTGAATATGTGTCATCTTCCCTATTTGTATTTTGTTTGTTGTCTTTCCCTGTCTTTTGTATCTCAGCCTGAGAGAGACTCCTGTTCATCTTTCTGGTGGAGGAATAGGTTGTCTCAAGTCCTGTCACTACAGGGTGTGTTAGGGCTCTACGTTCCTGTGTATGAACTTTCCTACCATCGAGGTCAGTTCATACTGATAGTAAGTGAGGACTTGGATTAGGGTTGTTCTAGGAGGTGACCTTCTCCGTTACCCTAGTTTCCAAGCCTAGTTACTGTCCCCTTTCCTCCTGTGTTCGGTGTGGAGTTTCCCACCCACACCGCATCCATGACAATACTATTCAGATTTTTATAATCTGGAAGCATTTCAGGATACCTTCCAACCAAATTTGACCCATATATAGATTCCTCGAAGGAATCTCCCTTCCCTCATTATCCCTTCAGCAATGTCAAAAAATAATTAATAGGATATCGACTTCAGAAGTACTTAAAGTTTTATATATAAGTTGAAACCTAACAAGATGTCTGGCCCGGATGGCCTCTCCAATGAATATTATACAACATTTATTCTCCCTACTTGCCCCTTTTCTAGTTAGAACATTTAACTTATTAGCAGAAGAAGGAAAAATTCTGCAAGATATGTTCAGGGCTTTAGTTATCACTTTACCTAAACCTGGCAAATCAGCTGACACTCCATCCAACTTTAGGCCAATATATTTACTTAACTCTGACCTTAAAATATATGCTAAGATCTTGGCTGAAAGAATGGTCAATATATTGCCTTCCCTCATTAATAGTGAATAAATTGGATTCATTTAAAATAGACAATCATCTGACAGCACTAGGCGATTTATTGATACAATGGATGTGGCCCATTCCTCTCGAATGCCTTCTCTGCTCCCGTCCTTGGGTGCGGAGAAGGCGTTTGACAGGATACACTGGGGTTATGTAAAAGAAACTTTGAAGAAGTTTGGAATTTCTGGCTTCTTTCTCTCAGCTGTGATGGCTCTATATTCTGACCCATGTGCTTCGATATACTCTTCAGGTTTCTTATCAGAACCCTTCAAAATTAAAAATGGAACCAGGCAAGGGTGTCCTATGTCACCATTAATCTTTGCCTTATCAATGGAAACATTTGCTGAACATATGATGATGATGTATAATCTTATATACACGCAGTCTTACCCATAGGGCCTCGATGCGCTTAGCTGGCAGAAAAAAAGCCATAACACTTGACCATAGGCTACAAGGACCATTTCACTGCCAGCCACCTAGCACATATCAAATGGAGAAACAAGTAAGGGAGAAGAAAAAGAGGGTCCAAGAGGTTCGAACTGGGTGTAGAAATATGAAGTGCAAATTAATAAGCATGATGAAGATGTCTTTCAAAATTAAAACAATACCACGTATGAAAACACGGACCAAACCTGAAAAAAACCCATATTAGTGTAAACCAAACCTAGTGTTACATAGGAAGATCAAACGCCTGTTTGAAAAGTAGGGTTCCTTTTCAGTGCCGGAGGTAGATGGTTCCAAAATCTTGCCCCTTAGGCCGAAAAAGATCTACCTCCACGTCTGATCTTATTAACTTGCGGAATATTAAAATTCACAGAGTTACTAGACCTCAATGTCCTCAACGGGGCGTACCCCTAAGATCTTCACCCTACATTAAAGGTATATCCATAAGCTCTCAGGATCACAGCATTGGTCTGTTTGCTGATGATGTCCTTATCACCTCAAATCCACTAACCTCACTCCCAGCCATAAATTATATTATACTCCTCTTTTCGAAGATATTAAATCCTGTTTAACTAGCCTCAACCTCCAATTTCTCTCATGGTTAGGCAAAATGGCTGCAATAAAAATGATCCTTCCTAAGATACTCTACATGTTACGTAATGTACCTATTCCTCTCTCTGACACATATTTGCAGAAAATGCAATCTTTACTAAATCATCATAATTGGGTCAAAGCCAGACCGAGAGTTAAATCCTCTCAGGGATGGGCAAACTGCGGCTCTCCAGCTGTTGTAAAACTTCAATTCCCACCATGCCCTGCTGTAGGCTGATAGCTGTAAGCAGTCTTTGCATGCTGGGAGTTGGTTTTGCAACAGCTGGAGAGCCGCAGTTTGCCCATCCCTGCTCTATACTATATAAACCTCTAGCTCTTGGAGGACTTAACTTTCCGTCTCTTAGTCATTACTATAAAGCTACTATTTTGGACCAACTTAGATTATTACATACCGATGCCACCTCAAAAAAATGGGTATCTATAGAAAAAGCATCCCTGGGAAACTTCTCTATACTCCTTCACTTTACAGCCCAACGTGTGTTCAGCTCCAAACTTGTGAGTCCCGTAATCTGCATTCAAGCTATTTCCAATATCTGGAACCCCCTCACTAAAGTTGAGAAACTTCTTCCTGTTCCTTTTTACACCCCTCCATTAAAATTATGTGAATTGGCCATCCCAAACCTATCTATCAACAACTGGGAAAATCTGGGAATCTCAACCATCTCACAACAATTTTGGCATTCCTAACAGGTATTTTTATAAATATTTACAACTGAGATATTTACTACAATCCCCAAATGTGTTTATTTCTGATGTTACAACCTCAAACTTACATGCCTGGTTTATAGCCACTAAAATATCCGACAAAGGTATTTCCAAAGGTTGTCAATTATTGAAAACATCTCAAATAGACCCTCTTACGCGTATTATCAACCTATGGCATTTTGATTTGAACAAGGAGTTTTCTGACTCCCAATGGCACAAAGCTTTTACTGCAACCTCTAAATTATCAAGATGTGCAGGACATCTTGAGGGAGCAAGAAGGATTTTATATAGATGGTACAAAACTCCTCATCGTCTTAGTAAAATATTTCCAGATCTCTCACCTTTGGGTTGGAGATGCCAGACTTCCCTAGGGTCTTACCTTCATATGTGGTGGCAACAATCAGAGAACGGTACTTGTTATCCAATACTTAGATGATCTGCTAATAGTGGCAGACACCAGAAAACAACTCCTAGATCCTCTGCAGACTGTCTTATTCCATCTAAAATCTTTAGGGTGGATAGTCAACAGGGAGAAATGCAGCCGTTCTTCAGATAGGCAAATAATTTTTCTAGGAATTCTTCTAAACTCCAATGTACAAAGATATTTTCTGCCACCTCATAAAATACCAAACTTGCAGTGCCAGATTCACCAGTTCCCAAAAAAGTCCATCTGTTCCATTAGAGAAGCCATGAAGATCTTGGGCAGTTTCTTGTCCTGTATCCCAGCAGTGGCATGGGCCCGATTCCGCATGAGACTCCTACAAAAGTTTGTCCTATCCAGATGGAACAGTTCACAAACAAATCTAGAACAAAAAATTCTTCTGAGCAAGGAAGCAAAGAGATCCCTGGATTAGTGGCTCTTTGAATAGAACCTAAAAAACAGTGTCTATTAGAAACATGAATGAATATTTTCCATTACAACAGACACCAGTGCTTGGGATAGGGGGCTTATGCGGATTGGGTGTTGTACCAGGGAAAGTGGCCAAGCACGTGAAGCAACAATCTTAAAATTTCAAGGACTTAATGGCTATTTGGGAAGCCATAAAAGCAACACAAACACCACCACCTAATAAACTCTGACAATTCAACAGCAGAGGCCTTCATACAGCACCAAGATGGAATGAGACACAGTCCTCTGCAGAGGCTTTCAGTGAAGATATTCTTTTGGGCAGAGACAAACGTGAAATCTTAAACCGCAGTACAGCAGAAGGGTGCGCTAAACGTGAAGGCGAACTTTCTAAGTAGACACATACTAGACCCTGGGAAATGGTCCTTTTGCCTAGAGGTATTCCACATGACAATAAGGCAGTCGGGCATACCGGAAATTGATCTGTTTGCATCAAAAGAAAATCACAAGGTAAACCAATTTTTTTTTACTCAATCCCAGGGACTCTCCCACAGCAGTGGACGCTTTCAGATACAGATGGACACCTAACCTAGTCTATGCATTTCCTCCTATTCTGCTGATCTCCAGGATGCTTCAGAAATTTCAGACAGAAATATGCACACTAATTCTTGTGGTTCCCTTCTGGCCCAGGAAATGCTGGTTCAGACTTCTAAAGACCCAATCATACTTCCACGGAAATCAAACCTACTATCTCAGGGGCCAATCAGTCATCCCAACCCCAGATTACTGAAGCTATTGGCGTGAATACTAATGAATCCATCTTGTTGAAACTAGAATTGTCAGAGAGGGTTGTAAGGACCTTATTATACAGTAGGAAGACTAATTCAAACACGGCCTACCTGAAAGTGTGAAAAAAGTTTGCTTACTGGTGTGGGGATAGGTTCAATCAATCCACTCCTAACATTTCCCTTATCCTAGAATTCTTGCAGGATGGGTTAGAATAAGGCCTTTCCCCCAATTCCCTTTGCCCTTAGTGCTCTATATTACCAGCCTTACTGATTTGGTCTGGGTATTCATATTCTTTAGAACAGCTGACAGACTCAGACACAAAAACCAAGAACATGGTAGCCCCTTGGACTCTTAATACAGTATCGTCAGGATTGACTTTTGAACCCCTGCATCCCATAACCATTAAATGGCTTACTATTAAAACTATAATCTTGGCAATATCCTCGGCGAGGCAAGTATATGAACTACAGGCCTTATCGATTCAGGAACCATTCCTTAGAAATTTAGAGGACAAATTAATAATGTAAGTTAGACCAGAGTTTTCTAACTAGTTACCTCTTTCCACAGGTCCAAAGATACTACTGTACCATCCTTCTGTGCCAACTCAAAAAATTATCAAGAAGCTAGTTTTCATAACTTAGTTGTAAGAAGGGCTGTCTTGCAATATATGGAAGCAACAAAGAATTGGAGAATTGGTAAGAATCTGTTTGTACCGTTTTGTGGACTAAAAAAACTAAAGACGGTGGCAAAGAGTTCTGCAGGGTGACCCGCGAAAAAGTAGCCAACAATAGTATGACAAGATGAACAAGCAAGTGGATAGTTTTTATTTTATTATTTAAGATGCAGAAAGTGGTCCCCATTCACATTTATGCATATTTGGGCCGATATTGCTTGCAGCTCCTCAACACTGATACAATAGATGCAAGCATTATATATAGACTCTTAGCCAATATATTTTGATCAAAACACATCTGTGTCCACCTACCCCTGCCAAGGTGGTTTTAGTCAGGCAGGTCCTACGCTAAATCTACCTATGCCGTTGGGCATCTATTCAGGAGAGCAGACTCTGCACATACTGTATAGTGTGCTGCTCCTAGTCACCTCTATGTGCATCCACCAACCAATGAGAGGAGGACCAAGCACACCTATATGTACTACCTAATCAAGGCGGTCTGTTTGATAGGAAGGGCAAAAGTTCACAGGAATGCTACTCCCAGAATAAAATAGGAGCGCATTCACACTTGAAGGTGCCGGTCCCTTTTTTTTTCTGTGATTTTTTTCATAAATGTAGCCATGGACATCCGCATAGTTATTTATCATATCGTGCAGGATGTTATTTATCTTTGTTTCTTCTCTTTTCTCTGTGATTTTTGTTTATTGTTCAACAGTGATGCTGTGGATTGTGTTTGTGATGTTTTCGTTGAGTTCATCCAGGGTATGTGGATTGTTATCGTACTTTATGTTTTAAATTTCTCCAGAGATAAAAATTGCGTGTGGACAAGTCTGGGGAACGTGGTGACCATATCCCCTTTCTCACAGTTCACTCTTCCGTAAACAGTTCATGAACCCATGCCAGTGAGTTCCGTGAGGTGTGACATGTTGTCCCATGTGTTTACTGTTTACAAACATTACTGTACATTACATTAACCCCTTAAGGACTCGGCCCTATTTCACCTTAAGGACTCAGCCATATTTTGCAAATCTGACCAGTGTCACTTTATGTGGTGATAACTTTAAAACGCTTTTTCTTATCCAGGCCATTCTGAGATTGTTTTTTCGTCACATATTGTACTTCATGACAGATGTAAAATGAATTCAAAAAATTTCATTTTTATTTATAAAAAAATATCAAATTTACCAAAAATTTGGAAAAATTTACAATTTTCTAAGTTTCAATTTCTCTACTTCTATAATACATAGTAATACCGCCCAAAAAAGTTATTGATTTACATTCCCCATATGTCTACTTCATGTATCGATCATTTGGGGAATGCTACTTTATTTTTTGGGGACGTTACAAGGCTTAGAAGTTTAGAAGCAAATCTTGAAATTTTTCAGAAATTTTCAAAAACCCACTTTTTAGGGACCTGTTCAGGTCTTAAGTCACTTTGTGAGGCTTACATAATAGAAACCACCCAAAAATTGGGGAAACTACACCCCTCAAGGTATTCAAAACTGATTTTACAAACGTCATTAACCCTTTAGGTTTTCCACAAGCGTTAATGGCAAATGGAGATAAAATTTCAGAATTTCGATATTTTTTTTTGAAAATTTTCCATTTGAATCCATTTTTTCCAGTAACAAAGTAAGGGTTAACAGCCAAACAAAACTCAATATTTGATGCCCTGATTCTGTAGTTTACAGAAACACCCTATATATGTTTGTAAACTACTGTACGGGCACATGGAAGGGCGTAGAAGGAAAGGAACGCCATATGGGTTTTGGAAGGTGGATTTTGCTGGACTGGATTTTTGACACCATGTCCCATTTGAAGCCCCCCGATGCACCCCTAGAGTAGAAACTCCAAAAAAGTGACTCCATCTAAGAAACTACACCCCTGTAGGTATTCAAAACCGATTTTACAAACTTTGTTAACCCTTTAGGTGTTCCACAAGAGTTATTGGCAAATGGAGATGAAATTTCTGAATTTCTATTTTTTGTTACCTTGCCTCAAAAAAGTGTAATATAGAGCAACCAAAAATCATATTTACCCTAAAATAATACAAAAAAAAACTGCCACCTAATCCTGTACTTTCCAAAATAGGGTCACTTTTTTGGAGTTTCTACTGTAGGGGTGCATCAGGGGGGCCTCAAATGGGACATGGTGTCAAAAAACCAGTCCAGCAAAAATCATATGGCGTTCCCTTTCTTCTACGCCCTGCCGTTTGGCCATACAGCAGTTTACTGCAAACTAGAGAATCGGGGCAATATATATTGAGTTTTGTTTGGCTGTTAACCCTTGCTTTGTTACTGGAAAAATGGATTAAAATGGAAAATTTGCTAAAAAATAGCCATTTTCGGACCGTTTTTATTTTTTGTTATTTACATCATTGAACTGACAGGTTAGATTGTTTGCTATTTCTATAGAGCAGGTTGCTACGGATGCGGCAATACAAATATGGCTACTTTTTGGGGGGTTTTGTTTCAGTTTTACCTAATAAAGCATTTTTGAAAAAAAATAATTTTTTAGTGTCTTCACATTCTGAAAGCCATATTTTTTTTTTTTTTTTGGGCGACTGTCATGTAGGGGCTCATTTTTTGTGGGATGAGATGTCGGTTTGATTGGAACTATCTTGGGGTGCATATGACATTTTGGTCGCTTGCTATTACACTTTTTGTGATGTAAGGTGACAAAAATGGTTTTTGACACCGTATTTTTATTTATTCATTATTATTTTTGTGTTCACCTGAGGGGTTTGGTCATGTGTTATTTTTATACAGCAGGTTGCGACGGACGCGCCGATACCAAATATGTATACTTTTTATTTATTTATTTAAGTTTTACACAATATTATCATTTTTTAAAACAAAACAAATCATGTTTTAGTGTCTCCATAATCTGAGAGCCATATTTTTTTTATTTTTTTGGGGTGATTGTCCTATGTGGGGTATCATTTTTTGCGGGATGAGATGACGGTTTGATTGGCACTATTTTTGGGTGCATATAACTTTTTGATCGCTTGCTATTACAGTTTTTGAGATGTGAGGTGACAAAAATGTTTTTTTTTACATTGTTTTTATTTTATTTTTTTAACGGTATTTACCTGAGGGGTTAGATAATGTGATATTTTTATAGAGCAGGTTTTTACGGACGCGGCAATACCTAATATGTATACGTTTTATTTATTTATTTTACTTTAACACAATAATAGCATTTTAGAAAAAAAAATATTTGTGTCTCCATAGTCTGAGAGTCATATTTTTTTATTTTTTGGGGCGATTGTCCTATGTAAGGACTCATTTTTTGCAGGATGAGATGGCGGTTTTATTGGTACTATTTTGGGAGGCATACGCCTTTTTGATCACTTGGTATTACACTTTTTGTGATGCAAGGTGACAAAAAATGGCTTTTTTACACAGTTTATTTTTGACGGTATTTGCGTGAGGGGTTAGGTCATGTGATATTTTTATAGAGGAGATTTTTGCGGACGTGGCGATACCTAATATGTGTAGTGTATTTGATTTTTTTAATTTTTATTCAGTGATATGTATTTTTCTTATTTTTACTTTTTTTTTCACTTGTTTGACTTTTTTTTTTTGACCCAGACCCACTTGGTTCTTGTAGATCCAGTGGATATGGTGTCTATATAATACAGTAAGTACACTATATAGTGTACTTACTGTATTTTTAACTTTACAAAGTCTAAATAGGCTTTTGCCTTAAGCAAAAGCCTATTCAGAGTTTCAGTACCATGGCAAGCAGGACGCTTCTGAAAGCATCCTGCTGCCATGGTAACCATCACCCGCTGCCATTACAGAGCAGCGGGTGATGGATGGGGAGGGAGGGGAGCTCCCTCCCTCTGCAATCCCATCCTGTCGGGGGGCTGCAAAGGCACAGCAGCCCCCCGATGGGAGAGGGAGGGACCTCCCTCCCTGTTAACACCTTCCATACAGCGGTCCGTATGGACCGCGGCATGGAAGGGGTTAAACTGCTGACATCTACAGCACAGATGTCAGCAGTTTATAGCAGGAGGTCAGCAATGTGCTGACCCCCTGCTATACCCACTAGACACCGGGGAAAGCATTCCGCAGCACCGCCCGCAATCCTCCCCCCCCCTGCACCGCCCGGGGGGACACTAATATGCCGGGGTGCAGGGGGGGGTAAAATTTATAAGTTTGGGGCATTTTTTAGTCTCTGATCCCCACGGTCACAGACCGCAGGGATCAGAGACTACAGAAAACACAGCAAACCGCAGGTCTGAATTGACCTGCGGTTTGCTGCGATCGCTGACATGGGGAGGTCACAGGACCCCCCTGGGCATTTTGCCAAGATGCCTGCTGATTGATTTCAGCAGGCATCTTGTTCCGATCACCGCCACGTGCGCAGCGGTGATCGTATATTCGCAGGGTTTACATGTACACCCTGCATCCTAAAGAGGCTAATGATTGGAAATTTTATGTTTGACTTTGCGATCCATATACGGATCTCATACGGAAACCATATGGAGATTTTTTGCAGAAATACGGAACGGAAACAAAAAACGGAACAACAGATCCATGAAAAACGAACCGCAAAATACATACAGTTATGTGAAAAAGGCCTTACACTCACCAGTAATCTGATTTCCTGGAATTCTCCATGACAGTACATTTCCTACCCATTTGTTTTGTTTCAATTATTTTAATCTCTTTATCCTTGTTGTTATGTTATAAATACACTGGTGATGGAGAGAAGGGGTGAGGATTTAAACCTCTGTGTGTTTTTTCCTGTCCTATCAGAGAAAGTCAGTCTTTCTCTGATAGAAGACTTCCAGGAAACCAGATTACCAGTGAGTTTAATATTCGTATATGAGTTATCCGTCAGATAAAGCCCTTCTTTAAAGGGGTTTTCTGACTATTTGTAACTGATGACCTATCCTCTGGATTGGTCATCAGCAAATGATTGGGATGGGTCTGACACCTGGGACCACGCCGATCAGCTGTTTGAGAAGGCCCAGCGCTCCTGTGAGTGCTGTGAGCCTGTGACCCTAGCGTTGCTTACATCACATGCATCGGTCAAGAGGCCTGGGTACAGCTCAGCCCCATTCAAGCACCAGAGGATAGGTCATCAGTTACAAATAGTCTGATAACCCCTTTAATTTATCTTTATGTAAGTATATCAGCAGCCATAGTCTGTGTGGGCCACTCACTGGCAGTTGATTGGACCAGGATCACATTAGTCTTAGGTTTTATTTTATTGTATTTTTTTCTTATGATTGTTAGTGATATATTGATATACCTATTAATTGTAAAAAAACAATAAGCAATACTTGGTGATATATTGGATTCCCTATCATATAAAAAGAAAATTCAGACATTGCTACTTGTAGACCCAGTCATTTCAAATATAGTTTACATCACACGACTGCTGCAGCCAATCACTGACCTCCGTAGTCTCATGCCATATAACACTGAGGCCAGTGATTGGCTGCAGTGGTCACAGGATGTTTACATCAATGTCACTACTGCAACTTGTAAATAAAAAGCAGATATGTAGGACCAGAGCAGCAGCGCTGGAAACTATGTAAAATAAACACATATCACTGAATAAAAATTAAAAAAAATAAAATGCACTACACATATTAGGTATCGCCGCGTCCGTAAAAACCTGCTCTATAAAAATATCACATAACTGAACTCGTCAGGTGAACGCCATAAAAAACAAAAATGGTGTAAATAAGCCATTTTTTGGCACCTTACATCACTAAAAGTGTAATACAAAGCGATCAAAAAGGCGTATGCCTCCCAAAATAGTACCAATCAAACCGCCATCTCATCCCGCAAAAAATGAGCCCCTACCTAAAACAATTGGCCAAAAAATAAAAATAAACTATGCTTCTCAGAGTAAAACATGATTTTTTTTTGTTTCAAAAATGCTTTTTAGTGTTAAATGTAAAAAAAAAACTAAAAAGTAGACATATTGGGTATCTCCACATCCGTAAGAATCTGCTCTATAAAAATATCACCTGACCTAACCCCTCAAGTAAAAACTGTAAAAAAAATAAAATAAAAACTTTGTCAAAAAGCCATTTTTTTTGTTACCTTACATCACAAAAACTGTAATAGCAAGCGATCAAAAAGTCATATGACCCCCCAAATAGTGCCAATCTAACAGTCACCTCATCCCGCAAAAATTGAGCCCCTACATAGGGCAATCGCCCAAAAAAATAAATAAATTTGGCTCTCAAACTATGGAGACACTAAAACATGATTTTTTTTTGTTTAAAAAAATTTTATTGTGTAAAACTTATATAAATAAATAAAAAGTATACATATTATGTATTGCCGCGTCCGTCACAACCTGCTCTATAAAAATAACACATGACCTAACCCCTCAGCTGAACACATCAAAAAAAAATAATAATACGGTGTCAAGCCATTTTTGTCACCTTACATCACAAAAAGTGTAATAGCAAGCGACCAAAATGTCATATGCACCCCAAGATAGTGCCAAACTGCCATCTCATCCCGCAAAAAACATCCCTACATAAGACAGTCGCCCAAAAAATAAAAAATAAACTATGGCTTTCAGATTGTGGAGACACTAAAAAATAATTTTTTTCAAAAATGCTTTATTATGTAAAACTGAAACAAAACCCCCCAAAAAGTAGTCATATTTGGTATTGTCGCGTCCGTAACAACCTGCTCTATAGAAATAGCACACAATCTAACCTGTCAGTTCAACGATGTAAATAACAAAAAATAAAAACTGTCCCAAAACAGCAATTTTTTGCAAATTTTCCATTTTAATCTATTTTTCCAGTAACAAAGCAAGGGTTAACAGCCAAACAAAATTCAATATTTATTGCCCTGATTCTCTTGTTTGCACAAACACCCCATATGTGGTCGTAAACTGCTGTATGGCCAAACGGCAGGACACAGAAGGAAGGGAACGCCATATGGTTTTTGGAAGGCAGATTTTGCTGGACTGGTTTTTTTGACACTATGTCCCATTTGAAGCCCCCCTAATGCACCCCTACAGTAGAAACTCCAAAAAAGTGACCCCATTTTGGAAACTACGGGATAAGGTGTCAGTTTTGTTGGTACTATTTTAGGGTAAATATGATTTTTGGTTGCTCTATATTACACTTTTTTTGAGACAAGGTAACAAAAAATAGAAATTCTGAAATTTCATCTCCATTTGCCAATAACTCTTGAGGAACACCTAAAGAGTTAACAAAGTTTGTAAAACTGGTTTTGAATAGCTTGAGGGGTGTAGTTTCTTAGATGGAGTCACTTTTATGGAGTTTCTTCTCTAGGGGTGCATCGGGGGGCTTCAAATGGGACATGGTGTCAAAAATCCAGTCCAGCAAAATCCACCTTCCAAAAACCATATGGCGTTCCTTTAGTTCTGCGCCCTGCACTTTGGCCATACAGCAGTTTACGACCACATATTGGGTGTTCGTCCAAACTACAGAATCGGGGGAATAAATATTACGTTTTGTTTGGCTGTTAACCCTTGCTTTGTTACTGGGAAAAATGGATTCAAATGGAAAATTTTCCAAAAAATCGAAATTCTGAAATTTTATCACCATTTGCCATTAACTCTTGTGGAAAACCTAAAGGGTTAATTACGTTTGTAAAATCAGTTTTGAATACCTTGAGGGGTGTAGTTTCTAGAATGGGGTAATTTTTGGGTGGTTTCTATTATGTAAGCCTCACAAAGTGACTTCAGACCTGAACTGGTCCTTAAAAAGTGGGTTTTTGAAAAGTTCAGAAAAATTTCAAGATTTGCTTCTAAACCTCTAAGCCTTGTAATGTCCCCAAAAAATGAAATAGCATTCCCAAAATGATCGATACATGAAGTAGACATATGGGGAATGTAAATCAATAACTTTTTTCGGCGGTATTACTATGTATTACAGAAGTAGAAAAATTGAAACTTGGAAAATTGCAAATTAAAAATTTTGGGTAAATTTGGTATTTTTTTATAAATAAAAATGAAATTTAGTGAGTAAAGTGACACTGGTCAGATTTGCAAAAAATGTCAGAGTCCTTAGGGAGAAATAGGGCTGAGTCCTTAAGGGGTTAAAGGGACCTCTCACACCAGAGAGCTGATAAACTTCCCACAAACTCAAGCCAGGCTGATGTTTTGCTCAGAAGGAATACTCAGGCATGTGCTATAACACCAGTTATGGAAGGGTGAATACTGTAGAGCAGGGGTACTCAACTGGTGGACAACGGTCCAGAGCCAGCTGTCCGGATCCCCTGCATGCACCCGCCTCTCAGGGGGTGCCAGAGTCCAGAAGCAATGAGCTCTTCCATCAATACAGATGGAAGCGCTCATTGCTGGAGCGCAGGTAGCTGATGTCCTGTCACTCACCACTCAGCTCCCCCGCTCCTTCCCTCCTTCAGGCCAGTGGCGCACTGCATGGTGAAGCAGGAAGACTTCTCCCACCTCCACCATTCAGCCTGCAGGCACGGATTGCGCTGACGGCATGTGTGGGCGAAGCCTGCAGCCAGAAAATCTGTGTAAGCTCCACCCACACAGTGCTGCAGAGCGATTTGTGTCTGCAGGGGAGAGAGGACTGTGATGTTCAGGAACAGGACAAGGTGAGTAGTTACTGTGTTTTTTTAACACCGAGGGGGCACAATGGGCATTTCTACTCTGGAGCGGGCACAATGGGCATTGCAAATGTAAAGGGGGCACAATGGGCATTTCTACTCTATAGGTGGCACAATGGGCATTGCAAATGTGGAGGGGGCACAATGGGCATTTCTACTCTGGAGGGGGCACAATGGGCATTTCTACTCTGGAGGGGGCACAATGGGCATTTCTACTCTGAAGGGGGCACAATGGGCATTTCTACTCTGGAGGGGGCACAATGGGCATTTCTACTCTGGAGGGGGCACAATGGGCATTTCTACTCTGGAGGGGGCACAATGGGCATTTCTTCTCTGGAGGGGGCACAATGGGCATTGCAAATGTAAAGGAGGCACAATGGGCATTGCAAATGTAAAGAAGGCACAATGGGCATTGCAAATTGGGAATGGGGCACAATGGGCATTTCTACTCTGGAGGGGGCACAATGCGCATTGCAAATATGAAGGAGGCACAATGGGCATTTCTACTCTGCAGGAGACACAATGAGCATTGCTAATATGGAGGGGGCACAATGGGCATTGCTAATTTGGACGGGGCACAATGGGCATTTCTACTCTGGAGGGGGCACAATGGAAATTTCTACTCTGGAGGGGGCACAATGGGCATTGCAAATGTGAATGGGGCACAATGAGCATTCCTAATATGGACGGGGCACAATGGGCATTTCTACTCTGGAGGGGGCACAATGGGCATTGCTAATGTGAAGGGGGCACAATGGGCATTTCTACTATGGCACAGTGCACAGAAGGCATTACTACTATGAAGGGGGCACAGTGCACAGAGGGCATTCCTACTATGAAGGGGCAAAATGTGTATTTTTACTATGGAGAGGGGGCACAATGGGCATTATTACTGTGAAGGGGGCACAGTGGGCATTACTACTATTAAGGGGGCATAATGGGCATCATTACTTTGAAGGGGGTACAATGGGCATTACTACTATTAAGGGGCATTATTATTATGAAGGAGGCACAATGGGAATTATTACAATAAAAGGGGCACAAGGGGAATTATTACTGTGAAGGTTGCACAGAGGGCATTACTACTGTGAAAGGGGCACAGAGAGAGTATTAATACTGTAAGGGGGCACTTAGGGTATTCATACTTTATGGGGAGGAACTAACGCTGCCTCATTGTTGAAGACTGCTAGTTAACCGTTCCTGGGTATACCTTGCTGGCCAATGTTTATATGTCAGAAGGGGATATCCCTCGAAGAAGGAGCTTCACGCTACAGCCAGATAGATCAGCCTGGACCTACGGTATGCAGTAGAGGCAGGGCTGGCGCCACCCATAAGCAAGATACGCAGCCGCGTAGAGCACCCTCTTGCTGGGGGCGCCGGCCTGCACCTCTGCTCTCCTCCTCCTCCAGCGCACTCTAAGTGACTTACTTACTGGCGCCAGCAATGCGTTTAATTAATCCCTGCCGCGCAGCCAGACCTGCATTCTTCAGCGGCCAGAGTGCTGCTGGGCGCCAGCCCCGCCCCCAGCCAGGCTATGTGTGTGCCGTGTGGTGTGCGGCCCTCCCTGAGCGGTGCGTGCGGCTCAGGCGCAAGGAGGCGTGACAGGCAGAGGCGCCGCGGCGGACGGCAGCAGCAACTGACTGGAGGGATGCGAGGTGGAGCTTGGGGGCTGCTGTGGCCTGTAGGCCTGTAAAAGCTGCCTGTCAGCAGACACTGTGGACAACTTCAAGGCAAGTAGGTACTGCACTGATCTCAGCCCAGAGGCGCTGCTGAGTGAGCCTCATGATTTCCCTGAAGGGGAAGAAAAGAAATGTGCCACCCATTGGGGGCGGGGTGACATGATGAGGGACAATGATGAAGTCTGTGCCATGGGGGGTTGGAGTCTGTGCCCCCCTTGGCACAGACTTCAACACTGTCCCTCATCATGTCACCCCCCCTGATGGTACAGACTCCAACATTGTCCCCCATTAGGGAGCATGATGGATGTTGGGCTGACATGGGGGCCATGATGGATGTGGGCTGATGGCTGACATGGGGGTTATGATGGATGGGGGGCTGACGGCTGACATGGGGGGTATGATGGATGGGGAGCTGATGGCTGACATGGGGTGTATGATAAATGGGGGGCTGACATGGGGTGTATGATGGATGGGGGGCTGACGGCTGACATGGGGGCCATGATGGATGGGGGCTGACGGCTGACATGGGAGTTATGATGGATGGGGGCTGACGGCTGACATGGGGGGTATGATGGATGAGGGGCTGACGGGGGGTATGATGGATGGGGGGCTGACGGCTGACATGGGGGGTATGATGTATGGGGGGCTGACGGCTGACATGGGGGGTATGATGGATGGGGGGCTGACATGGGGGCCATGATGGATGGGGGCTGACATGGGGGGCTGACAGCTGACATGGGGGTTATGATGGATGGGGGGCTGACGGCTGACATGGGGGTATGATGGATGGGGGGCTGACGGCTGTCATGGGGTTTATGATAAATGGGGGGCTGACAGGTCAAAGGGCGTGGTCAATGGGGGCGGCAAAATTAGCTTTTGCCTAGGGTGGCAAAAATCCTTGCACCAGCCCTGAGTAGAGGTCCATCAAAAGGAGACCCCGACAGCGGAGTGGAACAGTCGACTGATCATGGCCCGGATGGAGGTGGACTGCAAGACCCTGATTCCAGGACAACAGAAGTTGCTGGAAGACACCCTTTGGGAATTTCAGGAGACATTCTCGAGACCTGATGAAGACTTTGGGTGTGCCTTTGCCATCAAGCACGAAATCCCCACCGGCCACGCTGCACCGATCAGGGAACGTTATCTGCAAATCCCGCCTAAAATGTACCAGGAGGTGAAGGACATGGTGGCCAGCATGTTGGAAAACCGGGTGATCCAGGAGAGTCAAAATCCTTGGACTGCACCAGTAGTCTTGGTGCAGAAGAAAGATGGGAGTCTCCGGTTCTGCGTGGATTATCGGAAGCTGAATACCCAGACCTTCTGTGATGCCTACACCCTTCCGCGGATTGAGGAGTCATTTTCCGCCCATTCAAAAATCTTCTCGACTCTTGAGCCTGTCAGTGGGTATTGGCAGGTGCTGGTAGCCTAGAAGGACAAAGCGAAGACAGCCTTCATCCTACCTATGAGACTCAATGAGTTCAACCGGATGACGTTCAGCCTGTCCAATGCCCCGGGAACATTCCAGCGGTTAATGGAGCACTGTCTGGGGGATCTCAACTTTGAGTCGGTATTGATATACCTGGATGACATAGTAGTGTTTGGGACCTCCTTTGAGGATCACCTCCAGAAGCTGCGACAGGTCCTAGGACGGCTGCGAGACCATGGGCTCAAGATCAAGCCCAAGAAGTGCCAACTGTTTGGACAGCAAATAGAGTATTTGGGACATTTGGTCACCCAGGAGGGGGTAAGGCTGGCCTCCAGCAAGGTGGAGGCTGTCCAGAAGTGGCCCAGCCATGTACATTATGAGAGGTGCGGGCATTTGTGTGAATGGCCGGCTACTACAGGAGTTTTATACCCAAATTTGCTCATTTGGTGGGCCCATTAAACTAGTTTTCAAGGGGCACTGGGGGGGCCCGAAGAATTGTTCCATCAAGTGGGGACCCCGGCAACAAGATGCCTTTGAAGCGGGGAAGGAGGCGCGGACCAGTTCCCCGATTCTGGCTTATGCACACTTCGACACCCCATTCCTGCTGTACACTGTCGGAAGTCTACATGGTCTGGGGGCCGCGTTAACCCAAGTCCAGGATGGACGTAAGAGAGTCATTGCCTATGGCAGCCAGTCTTTGATGGAGTCAGAGCGCAACCCTGAGAACTATAGCTCCTTTAAATTGGAACTGCTGGCACTGGTGTGGGCCATGACCAAAACATTCGCTGAGTACCTGACCGGTGCAGAGGGGACCGTGATGATGGACAGCAACTTGTTAGCACATGTGGAGAATGCCAAACTCCTTACATCACAAAAAGTGTAATACCAAGCGATCAAAAAGCCATAGGCACCCCAGAATTGTACCAATCAAACCGTCACCTCATCCTACAAAAAATGAGCCCCTACAAGAAACAATTGAGCAAAACATTAAAAAAAACTATGGACACACTAAAACATGATTTTTTTTGTTTGTTTCAAAAATGCTTTTAAAAATGAAAAAAGTAGACATATTAGGTATCGCCTTGTCCATAACAACCAGGTCTATTAAAATATCACTTGACCTAACCCCTCAGCTGAACACTGTAAAAAAAAAAAAAGTGTAAAGTGTAAAAAAAAAGCCATTTTTTATCACCTTTCATCACAAAAAGTGTAATACTAAGCGATCAAAAAGTCATACGCACCCTAAAATAGTACCCGTTAAACCATAATCTCATCCCGCAAAAAATGAAACCCTACCTAAGACAATTGCCCAAAAAAACAAGGCTCTCAGAATATGGAGACCCTGAAACATGATTTGTTTCAAAAATGCATGTTTGTAAAACTTAAATAAATAAAAAAAAGTAACATATTAGGTATTGCCACGTCCATAACAAACTGATGTATAAAATTTCATATGACCTAACCCCTCAGGTAAACACCGTTGTTGCCACCTTACATAAAAAAAAATGTAATACCAAGTGATCAAAAAGTCATATGCACCCTAAAATAGTACCAATAAAACCTTCAGTTCATACCGAAAAAAAAGAAAGAAAGACAGTCGCCCAAAAAATAGAAAAACTATGGATCTCAGAACATGGAGACACTGAAACATGATTTTTTTTTTTCAAAAATGTATTTATTGTGTAAAACTTAAATAAAGAATAGAGAATTATACATATTAGGTATTGCCGCTTCCGTAACACCATAAAAAAAACTGTCAAAAAGCCATTTTTTGTCACCTTACATCACAAAATGTGTAATACCAAGCTATCAAAAAGTCATATGCACCCTAACATAGTACTAATCAAACCGTCATCTCATACCAAAAAAAATGAGACCCTACATAAGACAGTCGTCCAAAAAATAAAAAAAAACTATGGCTTTCAGAATATGGAGACACTAAAAATGCTTTATTATGTAAAACTCAAAGAACCAAAAAAGTAGTCATATTTGGTATTGTCGTGTCCGTAACAACCTGCTCTATAAAAATAGCACATGATCTAACCTGTCAGATGAACATTGTAAAAAACCAAAAATAAAAACCGTGCCAAAACAGCTATTTTTTGTTACATTGTCTCACAAAAAGTGTGTATAATACAGTGTGTACGGTAAAAATTACATTGTCTCTGGGCTAGTGTAGTGCCGAAAATCTGTATTTTTCTGTATCCAGTACTGTCCTGCATCAGAAAACTGTCTTTAGCGGACAGTAAAACAATCTGCGCCACATCTACAGACAAACCCATTAATATGAAGGCGAGCACAAAGGGAGGGGGAAGTGGGCGTGATTCTAATGGTGCAGGCAGAGACCGTGGCCCTGGGCGTGATGTTGATGGTGCAAACAGAGGCCGTGGTGCTGATGGTGCAAGCAGAAGCCGTGGTGCTGATGGTGCAAGCAGAAGCCGTGGCCCTGGCTGTGATGCTGATGGTGGAAGCAGAGGCTGTGGCTCTGGGCGTGATGCTGATGGTGCAACCAGAGGCAGTGGCCCTGGGCGTTACGCTGATGGTGCAAGGAGAGGCCATGGCCCTGGGTGTGATGCTGATGGTGCAAGCAGATGCTGTGGCCCTGGGTGCAATGAAACTGTGCCTGCTGCTAGTGCATTAGAAAAAACTAAAAAATCCACCTTACCCAACTTCATGTCCAAGTTAGCTGGGCGGCACAGGACAACACTGTCCAAGTCAGACCAGTGCGAACAGATGGTCGGTTGAATTGCAGAAGATAATGCTTCTAGTCGGTTAAGCTCCACTCTCTCTTCCACAAAGTCCAGTCTCTGTAGCCAAGAGTCTGGTCAACCGAATCCTCACTCTGATCCTCCTTCCTCCTACCATGTCGCGTCTGCCCAAACAAGTGATCCCACACTCGGATAGTCACATGACCTCTTTTCATCACCAGTACTTGGTTGGGCTCTCTCGCCAAGCATGCTTGAAGAGGTACCTGAGATATTGTGCCCTGATTCCCAACCTCTTGAGCTTTCACAGTCTCAAGAAGATGACGGTGGTGAACCGCAATCATTCGTTCAAGAGGTGGATGATGATGAGACACAGTTGCCAATCACTGAGGTGGTGGTTAGGTCAAGTCAGGAGGATGAGCAGAGTGAGGAAGTGGAAGAGGAGGTGGTGGACGATGAGGTCACTGACTCAACATGGTTAGGTGAAAAGACGAGCGAGGACAACAGTACAGAGGTAGTGGGGTTGCAAACGGGAGATGTCGGCCCACACCAAACAGGCCCACAACCCTTACACCTAGCACCCCAATGCGTAAATCTACCTTGCCAAGGGGTAGGTGTTCCACAGTATGGCGCTTTTATGAGAAAAGCGCAGACGACAAAAGAGTGGAAGTTTGCAACCTGTGCCGTACCAAAATGAGCCGGGGCGTGAACACTAGCAACCTCCCCACCACCAGCATGATCAGCCACATGGCATCCAAGCACCCTAATAAGTGGGCTGAACGCCTGGGTCCACACTCTGCGTCTGCGGGTCCCAACATTGACTCTACTTCCCTTGTGTTACGCACTGCTGTGGGTAAGCGAATACAGAGCAACCAACAATCATATGTACCCTAAAATAGTACCAACAAAACTGCCACCTTATTCCGTAGTTTCCAAAAAGGGGTGACTTTTTTGGAGTTTCCACTCTAGGGGTGCATCTGGGCATCTTCAAATGTGACATGGCAGCTTCAACTTATCCGAGTGAAATCTGCCCTCCAAAAACCACATGGCGCTTTTTTCGTTCTGCGCCCTGCCGTGTGCCCGTACAGCAGTTTACGATCACAAATGGAGTGTTTCTGTAAATTACAGAACCAGGGTAATAAATATTGATTTTTGTTTGGCTGTTAACCCTTGCTTTGTTAGTGGAATTTTTTTTTTATCAAAATGGAAAATCTGCCAAAAAAGTTAAATTCAGAAATTTCATCTACATTTTCCTTTAACCACTTCAGCCCCCCTAGCTTAAACACCCTTAATGACCAGGACACTTTTTACAATTCTGCACTACACTACTTTCACCGTTTATTGCTCCGTCATGTAACTTACCACCCAAATGAATTGTACCTCCTTTTCTTCTCACTAATAGAGCTTTCATTTGGTGGTATTTCATTGTTGCTGACATTTTTACTTTTTTTGCCATTAATAAAAATTTAACGACATTTTTGCAAAAAAATGACATTTTTCACTTTCTGTTGTAAATTTTTTTTTAAAAAAACTACATTTCTATATAAATTTTTCTCTAAATTTATTGTTCTACATGTCTTTGATGTGTAAAGAAAAAAAAAATCCAATAAGTGTATATTTATTGGTTTGGGTAAAAGTTATAGCGTTTACAAACTATGGTGCAAAAAAGTGAATTTCGGCATTTTGAAGCAGCTCTGACTTTCTGAGCACCTGTCATGTTTCTTCAGGTGCTAGAATGCCAGGAAAGTATAAATACCCCCCAAATGACACCATTTTAGATAGAAGACACACCAAAGTATTCGCTGAGGGGCATGGTGAGTTCATGTATCATTTCATTTTTTTTCACAAGTTAGCAGAAAATTACACTTTCTGAGGAAAAAAAAATATAATAAAGTTTCCATTTCTGCTAACTTCTGGCAAAAGAAAAAAAAAATCTCAGACGGACTCACTATGCCCCTCAGTGAATACCTTACCTTAGGGTGTCTACTTTCCGAAATGGGGTCGTTTGTGGGGTGTGTTTACTGTTCTGGCATTTTGGGCGGGGCTAAATTGTGAGCAGCCATGTAAAACCTAAAGGTACTCGTTGGAATTTGGGCCCCTTTGGGCTGCAAAAAAGTGTCACTCATGTGGTATCGCCGTACTCAGGAGAAGTAGGGCAATGTGTTTTGGGGTGTATTTTTACATATACCCATGCTGGGTGAGAGAAATATCTCTGTAAATTGACAACTTTGAATAAAAAAATTTTAAAAGTTGTCGTTTACAGCAATATTTTTCACATAAAGTATGGGTATATATAAAAATATACCCCAAAACACATTTCCCTACTTCTCCTGAGTTCGGCGATACCACATGAGTGACACTTTTTTGCAGCCAAGATGCGCTAAGGGGCTCTAATTCCCATGAGTACCTTTAGGATTTCACAGGGCATTTTTACGCATTTGGATTCTCACGCTTTTGGACCCCTAAAATGCCAGGGCAGTATAAATACCCCACATGTGACCCCATTTTGGAAAGAAGACACCCCAAGGTATTCTGTGAGGGGCATGGCGAGTTCACAGAAAAAAAAAAATTTTTTGGCACAAGTTAGCGGAAATTGATATATATATATATATATATATATATTTTATTTTTTTTACAAAGTCTCATATTCCACTAACTTGTGACAAAAAATAAAATTTTACATGAACTCTCCATACCCCTCACGGAATACTTTGGGGTGTCTTCTTTCTAAAATGGGTTCACATGTGAGGTGTTTGTACTGCCCTGGCATTTGAGGGTCTCCGCAATCATTACACGTATGGCCAGCATTAGGAGTTTCTGCGATTCTCCTTATATTGAGCATACGGGTAATGAGATTTTTTTTTTTCTGTTCAGCCTCTGGGCTGAAAAAAAAATAAAAAATGAACGGCACAGATTTTTTCATTCGCATCGATCAATGTGGATGAAAAAATCTGTGCCAAAATCAGTGAGTGCAGTGGGCTGGGCGCTAGCTACCTAACAAGTAGCTAACTGGGGTTGATAAGGGACCCTTATGCCCCATTCACACGTCCGCAATTCTGTTTGCGGAACGGAATTGCGGACCCATTCATTTCTATGGGGACAGACTTTGTCCTGCTCGGATCCGGAATTACAGATCCGCGCTTCCGGGTCTGCACTTCCGTTCCGCAAAATATAGAACATGTCCTATTCTTGTCCGCAATTGCGAACAAGAAAAAGCATTTTCTATATAGTTCTGGCAATGTGCGGATCTGCAAAATGCGGAAAGCACATTGCCGGTGTCCGTGTTTTGATGATCTGCGGATCCGTGGATCAGATCTGCGGATCCGTGAATCCACGGATCCGCAAAACACATATGGACGTCTGAATGGAGCCGTACAAGGGGTGTGATCAATGACAGGCGGTGATCAGGGAATCTAGATGGGGTGATCAAGGGGTTAACAAGGGGTTAATAAGTGAGGGTGGGGGGGGTTAGTGTAGTGTTTGGTGCAACTTTACATAGCTACCTGGTCCTCTGGTGGTCGATCCCAGTAAATGGGACCACCAGAGGACCAGGTAGCAGGTATATCAGACGCTGTTAACAAAACAGCGTCTGATATGCCTCTTTGATGCGATTTAATCCGCATCTACAGCCTGCCAGCGATTGATCATCGCTGGCAGGCTGTAGTTAAACTCCTGAGATGCGCGGCACTGTTCACAGGAAATCTCGCGAGATGACACGCCGATGCGTCAGATCAGAACTACAGGACCGCCCGTCGGACGCATCCGTGCGTTAGGCGGTCCTGTAGTGGTTAAAAGGAGTCTGTCACTAACCTGATTGTCATCACATAGTTCAGTGGGGCACAAAGACATGACACAGATGTTACCTGTGTTTGGTTTTTCAGATCTTTTAAATCGGCTACAAAGTCATTTTTATTATATGCTAATGAGCCGTCGCAAGTGCCCAGAGAGTTTGCTGAAAGTGCCCAAGCTCCCCTGCCTCACTCGCGTCTAACTCAGCCTCTCAGTAAGCTCCGGCCAGCCCTGTGGCTCTGTGACATCATATTTCCCTATATCCCCTTTGCTCATCACTGCTGTCCCTGGGCACGCGCAGTTACAGGCGTAAAATTGGAGCATGCGCACTGCATAACTCTGTGCCTCTGCCCACAGTGGGCAGAACACTGCACATGCCTGGGGCCGGCAATGACGCACAAAGAAGATATAGGGAAATATGATGTCACAGAGCTGGCTGAAGCTTACTGACTGGTGGAAACTTGGGCACTTTCAGCAAACTCTCTGCCCCTGGGCACTTGCGGCGGCTCATTAGCATATCATAAAAACGACTTTCTCGGCGATTTGAAGGATCTGAAAAACTAAACACAGGTAACATCTGAGTCATGTCTTTGTGCCCCACTGAACTATATGTGATCGGCTTAAAACCGGTCAGGTTGGTGACAGACTCCATTTAATTCTTCTGGAACACCTAAAGGGTTAACAAAGTTTGTAAAATCAGTTTTGAATACCTTGAGGGGTGCAGATTCCAAAATGGGGCCATTTATGGGTGGCTTCTATTACGTAAGCCCCTGTCACGGGTATATGTGAACAACAGGAGCATAAACAGTGCTGAAGCTACTGACCGGACCCAAACTAGTGAGCATAAAGGGTGACCCCTGTCAGACTCTAAGAGCTCTCCCTATGCTGCTATGCCCTTGCCCAGACCCTGATGCTGGGTCGTAGCATGCCCACGTACCTAAGGCTGGTGACAGCTGAAACCCCTACAATAGTGGGAGGGGCACGGCCACCGGCGCCCTGCTCAGAACACGGACGGAACCGGGGTCGCCTCGGATCCAGTCAGCAAACAAACCAAAACACACAATGTCTGCAAACTTATCTGTAGGAGCTGCAGCAGCAGTGAAGACAGATCCAAACTCAGCAGACAATATCCGATGTTACTTGCTTCAGCAGAACACAGGTCCAGTGAAAAGGGACCACACAAGTGCAGATATTCCAGAGGTTGACACAACTCAGATGAGAAATATAATCCGCACAATTAAACAGGAAGAGGGGTGTTTTATAGGAAGAGGAATCAATCACAGGAGGGACAGCTGGGAGGAGGGAAACTGAAAGTAAAGACCTCATCACAGGGGCGGAGGAACAGAGCTGTGAGAACTCCTCAAAACTCTGGTAGTGACATCATCACAGGGGCGGAGAAACAGAGTTGTGAGAACACCTCAAAACTCTGGTAGTGACAGCCCCACAAAGTGACTTCAGACCTGAACTGGTCCTTAAAACTTGGGTTTTGCTTCTAAAATTCTAAGCCTTCTAAAGGCTCAAAAAAAGAAAATGTCATTTACAAAATGATCCAAACATGACATATGGGAAATGTAAAATAATAACTAGTTTAGGAGGTATCACTATCTGTTTTAAAAGCAGGGAAACTGAAATTTTGAAAATTGCAAATTTTTCAAAATTCTTACTAAATTTGGTATTTTTTTAATAAATTTTGACTCAAATTTACCACTGTCGTAAAGTACAATATGTGACAAGAAAACATTCTCAGAATCGATTGGATACGTAACAGCGTTTTAAAGTTATCACCACAAAAAGTGACACATGTCAGATTTGCAAAAAATGGCCTGGTCCTTAAGGTGAAAAATGGCAAGGTCCTGAAGGGGTTAAGTAAAATTCTATTTTGGCAAAAGCTGGTGGTGGAGTTCTTTTCCTCGTTCTTGACTTCGCTGTATCCTGGGGAGCCCACCCCAGTACGCGGCTTACACCCTCACAGCAGTTCATGACCGCATATGGGTTGTTGTCACATACAGTACAAAATGGGTAACAAATTGTGGGGTGCATTTTCTCCTGTTACACCTTGTAACAATCCAAAATTTGGGCCTAAAGCAAAAATCTTTTTAAATATATTAAATTTTTCTATTTCACGGGTACGGGCTTGTTCAACATGACCGTTATGGATTCTGTCATTGTTTTCCTTAATGACATGGTAATAATGGAAAATAACGGAATCCATAAGACGAAAGTCAAAACGGAACATCCAAAGTGGATTTGCATAAAACTTCAATCCAATACTGTACGGAGCGAATGCTCCGTACAGTATTAGAATGTATTGGCTCAGATGAGCCAAAGTTATTAGCCAAAGCGTGACTTTGCACAATAATGAATAGAGTAACCATGGTACTCAAATTGTAGTATGCAGTAGTAAGAATATGTTTTATTACTTATTGTTCATGGCCTATAATATACATACATAAAAAATAATAAGTGATGACGTAATAAAAGTATACAAACAGTACAAGACATTAAAGAGAATAATATCAATAGGAGATCAAAAGAGACATCATTTTGTATCAGTAGATGGTCTTCCCAGGGATTTCTTGTACAATATGTTGTAGCCGTATTGGCGCAGAGTGCTGGGAATATAATAAAGGTACAATAGACAAACATTGAACATATATTAAGTATACATTAAACATGGAGGATGGCGTATTGGCAATGGGAAATGCCCTGCGCTTTTAAATGTGTCGGGTGGACGGCGTCTGATGTCACGTCCAGCCCACATATGCGCATAGGATATTGTAGGGCTATGTGGGTATTGGCAGCATCGGGCAGATGACTACTAGCGTCACGTCGAGCTCGCGCATGTGCACTCTGGGCTGAGGATTTGCTGAAGTACTGCCAGATGTCCAGTTCATCTAAGCAGCGCATGTGCCTGGAATATAGCGCACCCATTATAGGGTATATGCAGAATGTCGTGTGGCGTATATAAAAAAAAAGGGGATTTACATATTATGATTGGTATATATAGAAATTGAGGAAAATTATACATAGTATGAAGTTAGATATTATGAATAAGGATAGAGTTATAAAACAAAAGGATAATATGGAAAAAAGAAAAATAGTGAAAAAAGTGAGAGAAATGAAAAAAAATAAGGAAACAGAAAAGTAATAGAAATAATCTAGTAACCCTGTAATACCTTAATGTCATTATGTAAGTAGTTTTTAATACAAAGAAAATAAAAAGGTTAATAGGTTACAACTGGCTAGTAATGGTTTAGAATTAGTAAAATACTGAGGAGATATTACCTGTCTGTGACACACTTTATTTAGTCTGTAAATAAATAAAGCAAGGAAGATTAGCCATATGTCTAGTTCTATATATGACTTTTGTTATATTACACAAAAATTGAAATCCCTATTGAGTCCCCAGGGTGAAAGGGTGTTCAATTTGAAAATCTAATACGCTTCACGCTGTTTTAAACGTGCAATCCTATTGCCCCCCGTCGTGCTGATAGAACCTTTTCCAAGATTTGGAATTTAAGTTGGTTAATTTGATGTTTGGCGAATATGAAGTGATGTGTGATAGGGAGCTCTGTTTTTTTACAATGTATGTCAGATTTGTGCTTGGAGATGCGGTCTCGTATACTTGCGAGACCGCATGGGCAATGGATAAGATAAACTACATATGACGTAGTGCATGTATAGAATGCTTTGCTGTAGTATATTTTACCTGAATGTGGATGAACTATTCGGTTGCCCTTAATCAAGTTTGTGCATTGCGCACAACTTAGACATGGGTAAGTTCCAGTTTTAGCAGGTGCTAGTTTGTTTTAAGGATGGTGTAAGAGAGCCAATATCAGCTTTTACCAATCTGCCTCTGAGATTTTGTGGTCTCTTATAACAAATCCTCACTGGGTTTTGGAATTCTTGAATTT
Source organism: Bufotes viridis (assembly GCA_033119425.1). Taxonomy (NCBI): domain Eukaryota; kingdom Metazoa; phylum Chordata; class Amphibia; order Anura; family Bufonidae; genus Bufotes; species Bufotes viridis. The sequence continues at coordinate 181,630,720 of CM065593.1, read as the reverse complement.
CTGGGTATGATTGTTGTAGAAGGGGCCTGTGTTTTTGTATGATAGAGCGAATTTGTGGAACAATAGGATGATAAGTAACCACTAATGGTAATTGAGGGGTAATTTTGTTGATGGTCTGAGTAGTGGAAGCACTGTTCTCTAGTGAGAAGAGATATGGGGCAACCTCTTGCTTGAAATTTCTCTGACATTTCCTTGATATGCTGTCAACAAAGTTCAGGATCACTCACAATCCGCTTAACTCGTTAAAATTGTGAGCAGGGTAGAGACTTTTTTGTGTTGTGTGGGTGACAGCTATAGTATAGGAGAAGGGTCTTCCTCAAATTTAGCCATGAAGGCATTTGCATAGGGGGGCACCACATTCGTGCCCATTGTGGTACCTTTCTTTTAAACATAAAAAAATTGTTTTGTAATACAAAATGCAATTTGCTGTATGCAAAATGATTGGGCAGATTGGGTTAGTGTAGATGTAGATAGAACTGTTGTAGAGGCCGCTATTCCTTTGTTATGTGATATAGAAGTGTATAGACTGTTTACATCTAGTGTGACTAGTGGACTATCTGGAGGTATGTTGCGTAGGTCAGAAATAATGATCAAAATATGAGATGTCTCCAACAAAAAAGAACATGTCTGTTTGATTAAAGGAGTGAGGATCTTTTCGAGAAAGATGGAGAGGAGACAATAAGGAATCTGTGCAGGCTACAATAGGTCTTCCTGGTGGCTGAGTCAGATTTTTGTGAATTTTAGGCAAAATGTAGAAGACAGGTATGATTGGGTTCTCATTGAAAAGAAAGGTGTGTGTCGCTTTGTCAATGGTGCCTATTAATAAATGCTCATCCAGGAAGGTTCTAATGTCTTTTTTGAGCTGGAAAGTCAGATTACTATAAACCTTTTCGTAAGTACTATTTTCAGAGAGTTGTCTATATATTTCTTTGATATATGCTGTAGTGTCCATGACTACTATAGCCACACCTTTGTCAACTGGTTTAACAGTAATTGTTTTGTCTGATTGTAGTGTTTTCAATGCTATATGTTCCTCACTTGTAAGTTTTGTGGGGATATGTAAGTTCCCTCTTTTAAGTGCCTGTATGTTACTTTTTATTTCTTTATCTATCAGGTTAATATAGGCCTCAACTCCATGGTGATTCTTTGGGGGGCATATAACGACTATTGTTTCTAAGGCCAAGTTGATGTATGGATAGAGTGGTGGACGATGATGTAGCTGAAAGTGTAGTAGTGCTTTGTGAAAAATGTGCCTTTAACCTAAGGGATCTATAAAATCTATTCAATTCTTATTCAACAGTAAAATGGCCTAAATTGCTATATAGACAAAATGAAAGTCCCTTCGACAGCACCCTTGATTCAGCCGGTGATAAAGTTTGCGAATAAATGTTTACAACTAAGTCCGTACCTGTAATCGTGTCTGGATGCTGGTAAGATTTGGATCGGTGGATACCCCTCCCGCGGTCTGTTGCCTTGAGACCGTTGAGATCGATAATTTGTTGATCTTTCGCTGCCTGAAGAAGAAGATGCAGAATCTGCATAGGGTGTATATTCATAAGATGACATCGTGTCTTGCCATTGCCAGAGGTATACTCGATTCAGTTGATAGTCCCTGTGTCTCGGATGAATTTTGAACGTTTTGTGTTCTCTAGGTATTTTTTATGTTCCTCTACAGTTTTTTCTGTTTTATTTCAGTCCATTCGGTGGTAGAGATAGTTGATATGAGCTGTGTTTCGATATTGGTAAGTTTCTCCTTAGATTCTTGTATAGCTTTTTGAAGGAATTCTATGCTCAGGATAATAATGTCCAATGGGCATTTGTTTACAATGGTTTAAAATTTATTGCAATATTCCTTATTTGTAGGAAACGGGGTCAGACGTAGGTGGACCCTTAGTCCTCGAGGGATCCTTGCGTTTTTGTAGTATTTTGCAAGAGTTGTACAGTGAAACTCGGATGATAGCATCTTCTTAGATTCACGTTCCCAGCCGCCTAAGCGATATTCACTATGTGGTACATGCAAAAAATGTCGTTCCCACCACACCATGTATATATTTGCTATGGATGGTGAGTGTTTGGCCCCCATTGAGACACCTGACATTTGGAGATAGTATTTCCTATTAAACAGGTAACCCGGCATCAGGGGTATGAGTGGTTGTAGCAGGGAATCAGTCCACTCTGATAATTTCTCAGAATAGGATCCAATGCCTGCCACAATCGGACGCATAGGGGGTGGAAAACCCGGTTGCACTGGCAATTATAAATGTGGAAGTAGGAGATGTATATGCTGCCGATATATGTGCGTTACTAAGAAGGTTACGTCCACAGTGAATAATAACAGACACACTTTGAAACAATATATTAATTGTAATACGGAATTTGTTGTGTATGTTATCACATGTAAAATTTGAAAGCTTCAGTATGTTGGATCCACTATGAAAGAGTTAAAAATACGCATTAGAAAACATCTTAGTGACATCCCTTATCTTCAGACTCGTAACGTATCGGCGGCGACTTTCCACTTCGCCACTGTTCACAAAGGAGACGCATCTGCGTTTGGTGCACAGGGGATCGAAGTGGTGACATTGCCTATGAGAGGAGGGGACCGTAGACAAAAACTTCTCAGTAGGGAAACCTTCTGGATGTTTTCGCTTGACACCTGTATACCAAAAGGGCTAAATAGAAAACATGATCTTACTCTGCAATACAACTAAGATGTCCTCATTATGTATATGTATGCACCACCTGTGATGCTGGATCTCCTCCCCCTGGATCACTGAATGGTTCACATTCTAGGTTCCAGGTGCAGGATATCTTGTTAATTAGAAGAGGTTGGACCCTGTGCTGTATAAAAGGAATGGTTTTAATACACTTTGTTATGTCTTGATGAAGGGCTGGATTCTGTAGCTCGAAACGCGTCACTTTGATGTCATTTTCTGTGACTTTGATGGATTTTATATGATAAGCCAATAAAGAGATGTTTTTATTCCATAAGAAGCTGGATCCCATTTTTTCATTGGATACTCTTTTAAACCTCGTCTCCTTTATAGAACATGTGGCTCAGTTAGTTGCATGCCCTGCAGCACTCTAATATCCTTCATATAGATCTACCTCATTTAAATCTGATGTGTTTCATATCATTCCATTGTCAGTCCTGCTTCACTACACTCCTTTACTATTCTCTCTACCATAAGATATATACAGTAAGATAATAAACGAGACTTCTGGTTCCAGCGCACACATGTGAGGAGGCAAGGAAGCAGAGCTCCATCTCTCCGGATAGTAAAAGCAGGTGTAGCCGAGACCTGGGGCTTCCTCACCCCGAATATCTACCTCCCTGGTATACCGGGAGGTTCATGGAGAAGTTTGTGGTGCGCAGTGGCACCCCGCTGATAAGTAAACCTCTTCCGCCACGCGACATACCGGCGCATCAGACAGGCAAGATGGCCGACGCTAAGAAGAGAGCGACAAGGTCCTCGTCCCAGCCCCCCCGCCGAATGAAGCGGGCGACTCCCAACCTAATCTGCTGGCTACTACGCAGCAAATGTGGGGCTTGAATCTTCCTGCAAAGAAATGGCCATAGAAGTGGCTAAACTACTGGCCCCAGATATAAAGGCTGCCTTAGAAGCCATGATCGCAACTACCCTGCAACATTTACAAAGGGTGGTGGCCCAGAACCCGGCACAAGTCCAGGAGCTGGAGCAGCGAGTGGGCATTATGGAGGATGAGATTGAGAGGGCGCATACCCAAATCAGAGAAGTGATACGCTCCAACAATGCTGCGGGACAAATCTGAATATTTAGAAAACCGGTCCTGCATCATTAACATACGAATTTTAGGCCTGCTGGAAAGCATTCCGGCCCACCAACTGGCCCATATATGCGCAGAAGAACTGCCACAGGCGTTGGGTCTCCAGACCCCTGCAACGGTGGAGAGAGCACATAGAATAGGCCCACCACGAGACAACTCCGATGACTGTTCTTCGAGGAGACCCAGAACGACGATTGTTAAGTACCTCAACTACGCAGATAAGGAGGCCATATTACTTAAATATAGGCGGTTGAACCAACTGCTCAATTGCATGGACATGCGATCCTACTTTTTGGGGACTACTCCATTGAAGTGTCTAAGAGGAGAGCCTTTTCTCAAATATGTACCCAGCTAGTTCGCAAAAAAAATTTAATTTGCACTAATATACCCAGCAATTCTGTGTGTCAATTTCCATGCCGCCGAGTGTTTCGGCGGCATGGAAAAGTGGATACATTTCTCACGTCAGCGGATGCCGTAGAAGCACTGAATAGCTGTGATTCGCCGAAAGGCTCCAACATGGGAACACCTAACAGAGGTGGCGTGTCACCCTGATGAGGCCATTTTGGTAATGGACGCAGCGTGCGATCCCCCGCGACTCCTTCAGCATCATCGGGACAGTTGAGAGATCCTGCGTCCAGCCCGGAATAGGGATAACTGCACTAACCTGTGTGAAGGCCACGTTTGACTGTGACCGCAGAGGGACCTAATGATGGGAGTGTTCCAGCCTGGCGCGGATTATGTAAGATACTAAAGGGAAAAAGTGCGTATCGAGCTTAAATTCTAGAGGGGGGAGAGGTAGGAGTTTATGACTGTCTATATTCATTGTCATCCGGGGAGAGGAGAGCGTCAGCGACAAGAAGATGTCTGACTGGTTGGACTCTGGGCTGAGAATTTGCAGCGATCCAGCCCAGGTCGGTGCGAAAAAAGAGAAGTTCAGTAAAGAGTCTTATCGCTGGTTGCTTGCTCCCATACCCTTTTATGGGGCTCGAAGTTATGTTTTAACAGTTATAATGTTGGGAAGGGGGGGTAAGTTTAGTTTTGTTTTATAGTGTCATGATTCATGGATACATAGGATAGCGGAACGGGTTACCACCTGACAGGAGTCAGCCTCCCACAGGGTTACCTCCCTCAGTATCATGCAACCAGCCTAATTTATAAAACTTATTACATGGAATGTGAAGGGATTAAGATCCTCCCATAAAAGGATAATGGTTCTACGCCATCTCAAACGGCTGCGAGCCGACATAGCTTTGCTCCAAGAGACGCACCTGGGGAGGCTGATTTCTGGCGCATGCAACGCATGTGGGTGGGGCATGTATATGGATCTCCTTCTGAAGGTAGAAAGGCGGGTGTGTTGATCCTTATGTATAAGAAACTCCAATGTCATGTTTTATCTGCTGATAATGATGATAAAGGGAGACTACTGAGGCGCGACTTAGACACAGGTGCAGGTAAACTCATACTGTTTAATGTATATGGACCCAACTCCATGCAGACAAGCTTCTTCTCTGACCTGGAGTTGAGGCTCCTGCAGGAGGGACAGGGAGGAGTAGTGGTGATGGGAGATTTATATGCAATTTGTAATACCCAGGAAGATTGCAAACAGACGGTTGACACTAACATACAGGGGCGGAGTTCTACTGTGCATAGACTGACACTTAAACCCTTCTTGCAGTCCACAGGCCTGGTAGACTCAACTGAGCGGGAATTCACTCATTTCTCTTGCGCTCACCAGTCTTGGTCTAGATTGGATTACGCATTGGTCTCACCACAGCTATTGGGGGAGGTCCAGGGAGCGGAGATACTGGATATGCTCATATCTGACCACGCCCCAGTATCTCTGATCCTCATGGACAATGTACCTAGAGTTAAGGATTACATATGGTGTATGCCTAGCTACCTAGCTGCAGATGAGGAATTTCTCCTCCGGCTAAAAGGGTGGTGGTGGGAATATGCAGATACAAATGCAGAACTTTGGGATAATCACACCCTTTACTGGGACACGGCCAAGGCGGTAATTAGGGGACGGATCATCTCGTACACTACAGCAAAAAATAAAACATTGTCCCAAAATCTAAATGCAGCGACGGACGAAGTACGTAACAAATACACTGCCTTTTTGAGTAACCCGAATGAGCTCATTAAGACTCAATGGGTCACAGCTAAGCATAACTATGATTATTATATTGAGCAGAAGTCGAGGTTGTATATGGATCACAAGATGGCACACTTATTTAAATATTTAAATATGGCAATAAGGCAGGACGGATGTCATCTAATCTGACCATACCAGGACGGATGTCATCTAATCTGACCATACCGTATGTACCCAGCACAAACATTAAGTGAATAGTCAACACAATGGGAGACAAGATTACAGACCCGACGGAAATAGTAGACTGTTTTGGGCAGTTTTATGCTGCTTTATACAACCAAACAGACTATGATCATGACAGAGCGGAGGAACTCATATTGAAGGTCTCCCTTCCGTGTCTCACAGAAGAAAGGCGCTCACACCTTAATAAACAGATCACGGAGGAAGAAGTCAAAATTACTATAAAATCACTAAACAGTGGAAAAGCGCCAGGCCCAGACGGGTATGGCGCGGATTTCTACAAAGGGCTGTTTGAGGAGGTCACTCCCTCTTTAATGGCACTTTTTAATAGTTGCATGGGAGGTCAGGACATAATGCAATCGAGTAACGCATATTAAACTTATCCCCAAACCGGGCAAAGACACTGAACAGCCAGCTTCATACCAGCCAATTTCCTTGATCAATCAAGACCTTAAGATACTGACTAAGTTACTGACCAACAGGTTAGTGCAGCCACACCTTATTGGACAACACCAAGTGGGATTCATAAAGGATAGAGCTGCAGTGGCAAATATTAGATCGGTTCTGGTGGCGCAAGATTACATCCACCATAATAGTAACCATAGGGGGAGTGGCCCTGCCTTGTTGTCTGTTGATGCGGAAAAGGCTTTTGACATAGTGAATTGGAAATGGTTATGGAGGGCCCTGGAAGCTTTCGGAATAGAGGGTCCATTTAGGTCCCTGGTGCAGAATATCTATAAAAGCCCACAGGCACAGGTCAGTACGCCGGGCTTTCTGTCAGAACCCTTTCGGCTTGGTAGGGGCACGAGGCAGGGCTGCCCTTTATCCCCCCTTCTCTTTGACCTGGCCCTCGAGCCACTAGTCCAGCATCTAATCCAGTCTTGCACATTCTCGGGGATCCAAATAGGAAGGAAAGAACTGAAACTAGTTTGTTTTGCGGATGACATACTACTATTCCTAGACTCACGAAATCTACATCTCCAAAAGGTCCTGGATACACTAGAATATTTCGGGGCGACAACTGGAAATAACTTTTGCTGACATTTACTTTATCTAGATAATTCTGGGCGTCAACCTCCGTCTCAGCAAGAACTATGCGGAGTGGAGGTGGTACCACACTACTTGACTTATTTAGGCATTAAAATTGGCCAATACCCATCTTCTTTGTATAAGCTAAATTTTGATCCCTTAATTAGGATAATTGAAATGGAACTAGATAAATGGTCTAAACTACCTCTCTCCCTCTTTGGCAGAGACCACCTTCTGAAAATGGTGAGTTTTGCAAGATTACTCTACCCCATCCAGACTATACCACTTTTGATAACACATATTGACGTTAATAGACTTAAGAGGGCATTTACACGCTTTTTTTGGCAGGGAAAACGTCCTCGAATTGCATATGACAAACTTTGCTTAACTAAATGGGAGGGTGGGCTTCAACTACCATCTATTAGAAGATATAATTTAGCTTCCCTGTTTCGGCATGCTAGGGAATGGTTGAGAGGGACTTCGCACTTATCCAATACCCCCCTAGAAGAGGAACTGGTAGCCCCATGGGACTTAGGGGCAATCCTACACACGAGGACGAGATATCTTCCTGCGCCGGTTAAGCACTATGTGGGTTTGAGCTATACTTTGGCTGCTTGGAGAAGCCTGCACTAACTGTATAAATTACCCATGTATATCACCTCTTATATGCCACTGTTCCCAGAAGGCAGACACTCAAGCCTGTTCCAGCTGTGGAAGAGCAAAGGAATATTTATAATGAAACACCTACTAAATGACGAGGGTACTGAGCTCCTCCCGTGGCATGGCATTCAATCCAAATTTCAGATTCCTGCCTCCCACTACTTGGCGTACAAGCATGTACATTCTTATTGTGTAGTCGAATCTGCGAAAATGGGTGCACCTGAGAGACTGGCTTGGTTTGAGGCCCTGGTGGGAAGTCCAGACTTTTCGTTGTCAGACCTCTATAGAAGAGTGCAAATTATTCTGTCTAACCCACTGGGAAACAGGGTGTATAAGAGGTGGGAAAAGGAGCTAGAAGATGACTCAGTGACGCCCAAGTTGAGAGAGGGAATGGAGAGAGTGAGGCAGGCAGTAGTTAGCGAAACATGGAAAGAAATGCACTTCAGAATTTTACATAAAGCAAAATATGCATTTGATCTATCATATAGGGATGCACCGGCACACTATTTGAGGTGGTGCCCTAAATGTCTTCAGCAAAAAGCTAACTTACTACATGGTCTATGGCAGGGCTTGACAAATTTCCTTGGAATCTAGGAGCCAGCTAAAAAAGTTAGGAGCCAGACGGAGCCGCATCATAAAGCCCCGAATAGATGCCCCCATAGTGCTCCCCCCCCCCACTTCTCCATAGAGCCCCCCAATAATGCATGCCAATACATAGGGCCCCCAGTAGATGCCCCCATAGTGTTCCTTCCCCTGTTCTCCATAGTGCCCCCCATAATGTGCGAGTATATAGGGCCCCCCATAATGCTTCCCCTCTTCAATAGGTTATATGACACCTCAGACGCTGCCAGCGTCTAAGTGATCGCCACTTGCGGCCACCATGACATGTGGAAACCCTTACAAGGATTATTGGGTCCGGAAGGGAGGGCAGAGGGGTTCGGAGGCGAGGGCAGAGGGGTCCGGAGGAGAGGGCAGAGGGGTCCGGAGGGCACAAACACAGCGAGCACCATGACATTTTACTGAGCACTACAACCCCCAGCTGGCGCTCAGCCTCTGCAGTCCCCGCATAACTACAACGCCCAGCTCTTTCCCCCCTTGTCATTATCTTTCCCCCTCTTGTCATTCTCTCCCCCCCCCCCGTCATTATCTTTACCCCTCTTGTCATTCCCTTTCCCCCCCCCCCCTTGTCATTATCTTTCCCCCTCTTGTCATTATCTTTCCCCCTCTTGTCATTATCTTTCCCCCTCTTGTCATTATCTTTCCCCCTCTTGTCATTATCTTTCCCCCTCTTGTCATTATCTTCCCCCCCTTGCCATTATCTTTCTCCCTCTTGTCATTATCTTCCCCCCTTGTCATTATCTTTCCCCCTCTTGTCATTCTCTTCCCCCCCCCTTGTCATTATCTTTCCCCCTCTTGTCATTATCTCCCCCCCCCCGTCATTATCTTTCCCCCTCCTATCCCCCCCCCCTGTCATTATCTTTCCCCCTCTTGTCATTATCCTTCCCCCTCTTGTCATTATCTCCCCCCATCTTTCTTGTCATTATCTTTCCCCCGCTTGTCATTTTCTCCCCTCCCTCCCCCGCCTGTAATGTAGCGTGGCCGAGCTCTGTATGGTCCCACGGGTACAGGAGCTTTAGTTTCCTGTACCCGGGAGGACTGACAGGAAGTGCACACTGTGTACAGGACTCCCTGTACCCGCGGACTATGCAGGGCCCAGCGACGCTACAATGAGGGAGCATTTCCCTCCTGTCAGTCCCTCTCTTCATGCTGCGCCCGGGAGGTGCGCCCTCATGGACGCGCCAGCCTGGGCAGTGCTGCAGCCGCCTGAGGCTCTCTATAGAGCGCTTTGGCGGCTGCAGCATGACGGGGGCCGGCGCTCCTAGGACGCGCCGACCCTGCGCCCGGCTACCTTTGCAAACAGGCTGACAAATACCCAGGATTTGTCAAGCCCTGGTCTATGGAGCTGCCCCAGTCTGAAAACTCTGTGGGATGAAGCTATCGAATACATTCAGCAAGTGTGGGAGATAAGACCACAACTATCACCTGTACACTGTATCTTTCATTACATTCCACTTGATTGAAAAGGAGAAATATTGCATTCTACTCAGGTTGAAGGTCTACACGTATTCCTTCTGGCGGTTAAGAAAATCATACTTAGACATTGGATATATCCCACTCTTCCCACGTTGCATGAAGTGATAGGGACGATGAAATATATCATGTACCTAGATAGATTAGAGGTAGAACAATGTACGGAACAGGCGGCAAAAGGTTTTTTTAGTAAGTGGAAAAAGTTTATTATACACTCACTGACGACTACAGAAAGGATAGAAGTCATGATGCCTTTTATTAATACTAAATGGTAACTGGAGGAGAAGGTGAAAGGTACGTCAGGAAGCTTGGAGATACCTTGATACGTAGGAGGGAAGAGGAATAGTAAACAGTCACGACTTGCGATTTATCACACATATTGGTGGGGAACGTTTGGCCTTACGGTGTATAAGCTATAGGCTATCCCTGACACTATTTGTTGGGATAAAGTTGGGAGGTGGGAGGGATTAGTTGGGGAATCAATAATAAAAATGGTTTCAGAAATGTTATTAATTCTTGATGCTGATTCATTTCCACTATAATGTTAACTCTGTTTGAAACTGGTACTCCATATACTGCGACCTTGTGATTTAACTGTGATTCTTTAATGCCTTCGTGCATGAGTACTGAACAGTCTGTACTATGATGTAACATGCATATTTTTCCAAAATAAAATTGTTTATAAAAAAGATAATAAACGATACTCAAAGCCACATTAGATTATACGATCTGTCTATATATATATGGTACCTTGTGGTACCTTGGAACCAAACCCGAGTTCAGGAAATGTTTTTTTTTTTACAGTAAAAGTTAATCTATAAAGATATAACGCGAAGTCACGCGAGACGTCGCAAAGTAATAACTTTAGCTTACCTGAGCCAATACATTCTAATACTGTACGAAGAGCTCGCACTCATCGACTGCCACGCACTCGGAGCCTAGAGAAGAGCCATACATATCACTCTCATCTCAACCTCGCTCTCGGAACATACTATGCGACACCTGCTGGACTCCTTGAGACCTCGCTAAGAGACGACATGCAAGGTATGCTAAGAAAGATTAAGAGAGACTTACAAGCACTTGGTGACTACACCACTCATGTTGAGGGCAAGATGGCAGAGTTTGCCATCTCACATAACTCCCTTATAGATGCGCATGAAGCTCTGGACGAAGAATGTGCACAGATGGCCACTAAACTCGAAGACATGGAAGACCATAATAGACGGGACAATGTCCGTCTCTGGGGAGTCCCGGAATCTGTGGTGCCAGAAGCCCTTGAGGGCCTATTGAAGGAGCTTGTAAAAGCTGCAGTTCCCACGGCGACTGAGCTTGACCTTACCGTGAATCGAATCCACAGGATCCCAAAGCCGTCTGGCCTTGACTCTGGCATTCCACGGGATGTACTGGCCAGAATTCATTTCGATCATCTAAAAAATACCTTTCTCTGCAGGCTCTGTGAGAATGCCACACCTTCGGATCTGTTTATCGGAATTTCTGTCTACCCCAACTTGTCGGCAAGCACCTTGGCTAAACGCAAGGAGTTCACGCCTGCTACCAAGATCCTCCGGGAAAACAACGTCTGGTACAGGTGGGGGTTCCCCGTGAAACTTTTGATCTATCATAAAGGCGTACTCCATACCTGCAGATCGTCGCAAGCAGCCCAGTCTTTGCTGCATTCATGGGGTCTCATATCCGCCTAACCTCAGTCCCCCACTGGTACCTCTACCAGACCTGATAAAGTGGCTCCTGAATGGGAAAAGGTCTGAAATGATCCACATCACCTACACTTCCTTTTCGGGACTCTGAGATATCTCATCGGGTGCCTGGGCCCCTGTTTGGCAGGTAACCCCACTGGTTCCAGGACTTCATAGCTGGTCCCACTTTTACCTCTCGGCGACTTTTATGTTTACCTTGGTTGCTCCTCCTACTGTATGCTACCTATGGAAAAGTCAGCTCTCAACCCTGTGATCTGGACAGTAAGATCCCTCTGCATAGGGCACATCTGTCTAGGGGACACGGATCATGGGCATTACAGCATCCTCTCCTCTATCATTTATTATGGGTTTGAAAATTATCTCTTAATGAAAGGGATTGAACTCCCCTTTCAAAAGATCATTGCTTCCTTAGGGGGAAGATTATGGCTTATACAGGTTCTAGGAAAAGGGCAGCAAAGACAACAATTACAAGCTTAAGTGACTCTCTACGTAGAGCCTATACTGCTTTTTGCACAGCCCCGGCTCCGGACATGCAAAATCGATGGAAAGCAGCCAAATCGGCATATGAGGAGAGCCTATTAAAATGGGAAAAATTATCCTACTCCAAATGGGAGGCCCAATTATTTCAGCATGGCAATAAGGCTGGTAGACTTTTGGCCAGATTGGCTCGTGGAAGTCGTCCTCTGACGAAAATACCAGCACTGAAGGACCCCACTGGTCGCGTACATACACATCCGCAGGAGGTCAATGACATATTGAAGTCGTTTTATGCCCAACTTTACCAGTCGGACAACTGCCCTTCTGAAAATAGACCGCATTGGCTGAGCACCACCCTGCTGCCTAAACTTTCGGATGCAGACAGGGAGCTGCTTAATGCTCCGATTACCCCAACTGATGTATCAGTGGCTATAAAACACATGGCCTTGGGGAAAGCTCCTGGCCCTGATGGGTACACAGGTGAATTCTACAAAATACTGTCAACGGAGCTTTCCCCAGCGCTATCTTGATTGTTTAATGGCTATTTCCAGGGAGCCGACATCCCTCAACAAACCAATACGGCCTATATTAAGGTATTACCTAAACCTAATAGAGACCTTACTTTGGCATCCTCCTATCGTCCCATTTCATTAATCAATGTGGATCTTAAACTTGCCTCTAAAATATTAGCAGATAGGTTGGCAACTGTCCTGCCTAAACTGATCTCCCCGACACAGGTAGGGTTTGTACAGGGCAGATCTGCAGTAATAAACATACGGAAAGTACTGACTGTTTTAGATGAGATCAAGACACGTCCAGCTCTCCATCCATCCCCGGCCAATGTGGACTGGGGATGGATGGAGGCCGTTCTTGATGTGGTGGGACCATTTAGGCTATACCTTAAATCTCTCTAGACTTCTCCTCAGGCGAGGATCCACACTACGGGATTCTTGTCAGCTCCTTTTGATTTGAAGAAGGGTACAAGACAGGGGTGCCCACTGTCACCCCTTCTCTTCAACATAGCAATAGAACCACTGTCCCGCAAATTATCCTCACTAACGCACTTAGAGGGTATAAAGGTAGGTAACTCTCGTATTAGCCACGCCCTATTTGCAGATGATCTCTTGTTATTCTTAGGCAACGCCCAGAAAGATTTAAAGCCTATGTTTGATGTACTGACAGACTTTAGCAAGATTTCAGGGTTCAGAATTAATCAGACCAAATCCGAAATCTTATTTCTTAACGGAAACAACCTATCTGGACAGAAAGAGAACCCCACAATCCATATTCAAATTGCTTCAACGTCCATAAAATATTTAGGGATTCACATAGGCAGACGCCCGGAATCCATATATTTGTTAAACTACCCACCTCTCTTTAAGAAACTGCTAGGGGAAATGGAAAGATGGAAGTCATTACCATTGTCGATCAGCGGTAGGTGCCATCTCCTGAAAATGATTACCATTCCAAAACTTCTTTATTTAATGCAGACAATCCCTTTGCTCATTAAACACACCGACCTGACAAAATTGGATTCTGCTTTTAACACCTTTATCTGGAGAGGGAAAAAGGTCAGGATAGCACTGAAAAAGCTCCAACTACCCAAACACAAAGGCGGCCTTAATTTCCCAAACCTACGTCTATATAACCTAGCCAGCCTCACCCGTCATTGCATAGACTGGATATTCAATTCTAGATATTACTCCAATGTATCGTTGGAAGCCCGCTTAGTCCACCCTTGGTCTTTAGATGCCCTACTTCACTCGAAGGTGGCAGCAATACCTCAGGAGGTGAAACACAGTTTGTTAATGACCGACACCATAGCCACATGGAAGGAGATATGCAAAATCTGTCAACACCCATACATGCTCTCAACCTTTATAGATTTGTGGGGACACCCAGAGTTTGCAGCCGGACTGGACTCTAAATACTTCACACAATGGAGGGACAGGGGCATAAAACGCTTGGGGGACATGTGGCACACAGGAGAAAGGCGTTTTTATTCTCTCCAAGAGTTCCAAGATAATTACAGCCTGAGACACCCGCAGCATGTGTTCTCATTTATGCAACTAATGGCCTTTCTTAGAGGTAGGGCACAAGACATAACGAGATGCTTTGAGACTAACCACCTGACTTCATTATTGGGTAGAGGAGAAAGGAAGAAATCTCTTTCTGAATTATATCAGGGGCTGAGGGAACTCAAACAAAAAGGTATCTCGGAAACTCTTTTCAGAGGATGGAACAAAAATTTCCCTCAACTGAAAATAGAAGAAGAGATACTGCAAGGCTGGAATCAATTGCAAAAGTTGGTCTGGAATAAAATCTGGAAAGAAACCCAGTTCCGTATGCTACATAAAGCTATTTATGGTTTCCAATACACCAATAGTAACTCTGATCAGTCCAGACTCAGGGGCTGCCCAAAATGTCATTTACCAGGTTCAGACATGTTACATGGTATTTGGTTATGCCCAGACACTCAAAGATTTTGGCGTATGGTCAAATCTCAGGTTAAACAATATCTAGGGGTAAAAATACCACTTACACCGGAGCTTATATTATTCCATGCCCCGATAGTGGATAGGCACTTTCCTCCGATAGTGCATATAACCCTTCTGGCGGCAAAGAGGTGTATTTTTCGGGAATGGCTCCAGCCAAGACTCCTGTCCATGACTGAGGTGTTTTTACACCTATGAAAATGCTTTGAGATGGAGAGGATAGAAACGGAACAAATTAAAGGAAACAGAATACGTAGTTTCTTTAGAAGATGGGAGACTTTTATTATGGCAGCACACTCTGGTACAGACCTGGAATTTGTGATGAAACCCTTTGTTTCTTCTGAATGGTACCTAAATCGCAAAGTGGCAGGTACGTTAGGGAAGCTACAGATAGATTAGAAGGCAACGCACATAAGGGATCTTATCGAACGTTGTGAGTAGGATGGCACGGGGGTTTAGGGGATTGGGAGTTGGGGTAAGTGGGAGGAGATTACTGATATGCTGTTAGTTTTGCTTTTACTGTACCCATTGATAATTACTGTCTTTTACTTTGTACCCTATTACTTTGTACCCTATTTTTATTACCCTAACACTGATGTTGTACCTCATTACTGTATTTGACATACACGCTGTAATTATGGGTATAAGTTTGTACTTGAAAAAGTTATAAAAATTATGTTAAAAAAAAAAAAAAAAAAAGATCATTGCTTTGGAGGGAAGTCCAGTCCTAGCATTGTGACGTATTCATGGCACAGGAAACGCACTTAGTTGAGTCTGACTCCCGTAGATGCTCACACTGCATGTTTCCTCATATTTTCTACTCCCTATCTATCAAGAAGGGAAAAGTGGGGCTAACTGTGGGGATCAGATCATCTGTGTAACTTTGGCTGCATGAGTGCATCACTGATACAGCAGGGAGATATATAATTCTTAAATGTCATTTAAACAATGTGCTTTACACCATTGCGGCCTTGTATGCTCCCAATTCCAATCAGATTTCTTATCTTCGATGATTTTTCAAGAAATTACAGAAGATAACTGTAGTGTGTCTGAGACGGGAATTTGGAGCATCATGCACCTGTCAGTTTAACGGTCGACACTGGTCTGCCCAATCCTCCTCTTCCTGCATGGAGGCTTAACCCCTTCCTGTTTCATAGTAAGGTGTGGTTGTATATGCTTTTACGTGAATTGAAGACCTTATTCACTCTTAATGGCACCACCGGAGTCTCTGTGTCGACCCTATGGTGTTCCCATAAGGCCTATAAGCCTGCTGTTAAAAGAGGCCTCTAGACTTAAAAAATGTAGAGAGCAACTACTGACTCAGATCACAACTAAACTAACTGTGCTAGAAGCACAGTTAGTACGCTCACTCCGTACAGTATTCTAACAAAGTTTTAAGCGAATCAACTTTGAATGTTTCATCCAAAGTCGATTCGCTCATCCCTAGTTGAGACCCTAATAGACCTATTTCCCCTAAAGAAATCCAAAAAGCTATCTTGGTATCTAAGCCACACATGTCATAGGCTTATATGCTGATGAAGTCATACTATCGCTAACAGACTCTGTCAACTCTTTGGAGGCAGCTTCATCCATTCTTCAGCAGTTCTCTGATGTATCTTACTATAAGCTAAATGTCTCCAAATCTAGCATTCTCCCCTTAAATCTCCAGGGTGAAGCCAAGGGAAAGATGACCATGTTTCCTACTTAGGAATCTTACTGCCCCCAACTACTAAGAGAGTGATCTTAACTTCAGTGCCTTATCGGACGAACTTAAAATAGATTACCTTAAGTATTCCTCTCTCTACTTGTCCTGAATCGCAAGGATAAATGCAGTAAAGATGTTAATCCTGCCAAAGATTTTGTACCGCTTCTGGTACATACCTTTAAAGATCCCCAAACAGTATATACGGAAACTACAGGCTAATATGTTACAGTTTGTGTGGGGAGAGAAACGCCCTAGAGTAAATGCCACTACCTTACACCCTCCTTAAAGGAAAGGTGGACTAGGGGTCCTAAACCTTTATAAGTACTACATTGCTAGCCTAGGAGACCAGGTCAGGGAATTGTGGCTGCCAGCTAGTCCACAAAAATGGTTCCAGTTTGAGGAACATTTTGTGAAAAAGAAATCCCTGAAAACCCTCCTGACTGCTCATGCACTAGGTAATCCAATTACCCCTCCCACTTTGGACATAATGCATGCCTCCATCTTTGCTTAGAAATACCTCTTACAGAATAGCAAATGTTTGGACCTGCAGGGGATAGACCTCCCAGTCTCAGTGTTGGAATATCTAATCCCATATCTCTCTCTCTCCATCTGGGTGGAAAAGGGTATTTTATCCATAGGTCGCCTTTATAAAGATGGAAGACTCCTTGATTTTGAGTCTCTACACTCCCTGTTTGACCTCCCTAACAAGGTCTTTTTCCAGTATCTACAGATCAAACATTAACTATCCACCCCTTCTCTTGAGGTACAGAACCGAAGGTCCTATAAACTAAACTCAGTTTTCGGGGACACTGTCCACACAACCTCTAGCTTATCCATAATCTACTCAGCTATTCTGCCATCTGAGATCATATTTAAATACTCATTTATGATTAGATGAGAACAGGAACTAGGTAGCGAATACTCCTTGGAAAGATAGCACTCTGCTCTTCACTGGGGCAAAGGGGAAAACTTCAATTACTAGGGCGAACTAGGATAGGTACGAGGACGGAGAGGCTCCACCATCAGGAGTTGTCTCCGGGCTAAGGGTGTGATAGGATCTCTATAGGGAAAAACATTCAACTGGAGAGCACCCCCTCCCACCTTTTTTCTACACTATCCATAGCCACTGTTTCTTCATTCTTCATTTTGTATATTTTCTTAATTGTGTACTTGCCTACTGACCAGTGCTGTGATAGCCATTTATTGCGACCTGCAAGGTCAGGTCCTTTTAAATGATTCTAATAAAATTGAGATTTTAAGGGTCTTTCTTTGATATTTTTTGAACTTAGTCACTTTTTACATGCAGGTCCACTGATCTGCATGCCAGCAATGTGTTGGGAAAAGGGCCACTGATGGAGAATTCCATCCTGTCAGCGGCCTCCTTTTACTTAAACTGGGGACTGGCAGGGAAGTTAGCACATGTGCAGTCGCCCCCAGTGTAAGTGAATAGAGGCCGCTGATGGACGGAATCATCCATAAGTGGCAATGTTCCCAGCACATCAGTGTCATGCCTTCGCAAGCAGTAATATCTGTTTTAATGTATTGCCCCCTGCTAATTACTTTGAAAACAGCGCCATCTACTGTCATGATGCAGCCTGTTTTATACCATTTCCTATATCAGTAATTAGCTCCTTCTGAGCTCTCATAAGTTTGGCCATTCCAGCCACCTTAGTTTCCCATCTGCCCTTGGGTTCTCCCCCTTCTTCTAGCAGTAGCCATCGTGTCTTCATGGAGGCCAGACATGTCTGTCTCTCTCAACCATTTAGCTTCATCCTGCTGTTTAACCCTACCATAGCACAGTCGATGAGTCCTACTTTCTCATCACCACACAGGGTTATCAATGTATTGCCTGTAGTGACTTTAGCATGGTGTCATTCAAAGGTATAATGTGTCCTGCAATAAACCCCATATGGCTGAACAGAAAAATAAAAAAGTTGTAGATCTGGGAAGGCAAGGAGTAAAAAAACTAAAATAAAACAAAAAAGGAAAATTGCTTGGTCATGAAGGGATTACAGGGGTTGTGCCATTACAAACACTTATCCCCTATCCACAGGATAAGGGATAAGTGTCTGATAGGATTCAGACCCTGGGAATCCCCACCAAACACGAGAATGGTGGCCCTATGTATGAATGGAGTGGCAGTCATACTTGAGCGCTGCTGCTCCATTCAACTCTATGGTACTAACAGTGATAGCCGAGTGTTTGCATTCAGCTATCTCCAGCAGTCCCAATGAGTTGAATAGGGTGGCAGCACACATGCGTTGCCACAACTTCATGCAAACAGGGGAACACTAGGCTCCCAGTCTCATGATCAGCGCGAAAGACACTTATCCCCTATCCTGTTGATAAAGAATAAATGTTTATAATGGTGCAACCCCTATAAAATAGAAACTTGATTATATATGACACTTTACATATTCATAGAACTATCACAGAAATTTATTTGGGACTGTCTTCAACAATACCAATGATAAGGCATGAAAATAAAATTCAAAAATCAAGGTGTATATTTTTTTTATTATTATTTTAGCTGGGTCACATGATGCATCAACTCTTAATCGCAATCTTCATAAGACTTGGATTACACTTCACTTTTAGTATATAATAGAGGTACACATGTTGTTTCTTAGAAAGTATACTGCAAAAAAGGATGCAAATACAAGTATGTAAGATAGGCTCAAAAATATAGTGAGGACAGAGCCTTACATTGGATGGAGCTTAGTTGTCACATGACTGACAATATACATAACCGAAATAAAAAATTAGTACTGTAGTGAAAGCGCTATCAGCCTTTAATGATGAGAAAAGACCCATTTACTCCAAATGAATGATTGTCAATGCGCAATATGGGGAATTATTAACTACTATATCATATTCAATTATTAATTTCACGATCATTGTTCATTTATTGTTACATTTTTTCCCTTTAATTATTTGAAAGAATTATTTTATGTCTGATAGTTTTTTCATGTTGCAACCAATAAACACCATGGAGGGAATTTATTATGAGGGGTAAATCTAAAGTCAGTTTTGCTTAAGTCTGTGTTAGAGTACTTTATGGCACATTTATTAAAAGTCACGTTTGATAAATTCGACTCATCATTAAACCGAACTCTTTTGTCTAGAAAAGCTACTCCAGTTTTCCTACTCCACCTTCCTACTGGAGTGAGAATGTGACTTTTTCAAAAAAGTCTTGGTGATAAATCTGGAGTGAAACTCACTAATATTGCTAACCACTTCCCCACCCATATTTCAAAACTGGGGTGAGTGGTGTAAAATTGCAAAAAGTCGCAACATTTTTGCATAAGCAAATCCACTTTTTGAAGCTTGAAATCTGGAGTTAAAGGGTTTCTGTCATCAAGTTTTGACATTATAAGCTGTCTGACATTAGCTATGGGCTAATGTCAGAGCAGCTTGATAATGTCTTTTTTATAAAAATCCGATTTATATTTTGGCTGAAAAACGTACTTTTATAATATGTAAATTAGCCTCTAGGAGCAGGGGGGGGCGTTGCCCTGCTCCTAGAGGCTCCGTGCGGCAACCTGCTGTCACGCCCCTTCTTACTTTGAGTGACAGTGCCGGGCAGCGATCCTCCGGCACTGTCTCCTTCTGAAATCCCGCTCTGTCCTTGCTTCCAGGTGTACTCAGAGGTATTCAGCGCAGGCGCGGTGAGCTGAGGACAGCAGGCACCAGCGTCCTCTGCTCACCGCGCCTGTGCTGAATACAGAGCGGCGGCGCAGGCGCGGGATTTCAGAAGGAGACAGTGGTGGAGGATCGCTGCCTGGCACTGTCACTCAAAGTAAGAAGGGGCGTGCCAGCAGGTTGCCGCACAGAGCCTCTAGGAGCAGGGCAACGCCCCCCCCCCTGCTCCTAGAGGCTAATTTACATATTATAAAAGTACGTTTTTCAGCCAAAATATAAAATCGGATTTTTATAAAAAAGACATTATCAAGCTGCTCTGACATTAGCACATAGCTAATGTCAGACAGCTTATAATGTCAAAACTTGATGACAGAAACCCTTTAAGGCATGATAAGTCAGGGCCCTTGTTTAAATGCATCTGAAAGAATGTCCTCAATGAACTACAACTGGCTGCATACCTTTGCAGCTGTATCATCACCAACTCACAGGTGGTTTGCTTTATTTTTCTTGTAGCCTGTCCTTTTCTACTGCTATTGGTGTCACTAGTTTCAGCATCTGATAACAGTAAATTGTCAGGTGGGTGGTCTCCAGCACTCAGTATCATCATCATGCAACATCATCTAAGCCAAGGAGGCTACCCACCTGACAACACCCTGCTATAGACTCCAAATGGGAGAAGAAAGAAAAAAAAAAATAAAAAATCGAAGGAGTCACATCACTGTTTAGCGTTCTGTTCTTCTGATCCGTCAGAAGAACAGGAAAAAAAAAGGATCCGTTATTTTAAGCATCAGTTTGTGTCAGTTCCGTTAAAGTTCAGTTATTTCTGAATGGAGAAAAAGTTCTGCTTTGCAGGACTTTTTCTCCTGTCAAAAATTAGTTTTCCGTTCTTCTGATTCGTCAGAAAAATAAGGGATGCTTTATTTTCAGTTAGCATCAGTTTGCATTAAAAATAACTTAGGGTACTTTCACACTTGCGGTCGTGTGATAAGCCAGGCAGTTCCGTCGTCGGAGCTGCCTGCCGGATCTGCAGTTTAGTGTCACAACTGACAGCATTTGTAGACGGATCCGGATGCGTATCCGTCTACAAATGCATTGCAAGAACGGATCCGTCCCTCCGCTTGTCATGCGGATGGACGGATCCGTCCTGCACTCTTTCACAGTTTTCCGTTGTAGACGGATCCGTCCTTCAGTTGTTTCGCAATGCCGGATCTGGCACTAATACAAGTCAATGTAAATTAATGCCGGATCCGGCATTCCGGCGACTGATCAGGCATTTTGGACGGACATAATAGCGCAGCATGCTGCGGTATTATATCCGGCCAAAACGTCTGACAGTGACTGAACTGAAGGCATACTGATGCAAACTGAACGGATTTCTATCCATTCAGATTGCATGGGAATATGCCTGATCAGTTCTTTTCCGGCATAGAGACCTTTTGACGGAACTCTATGCCGGAAAAGAATAACGCAAGTGTGAAAGTACCCTTATCCGTCTTTTGCATGCAGGAATTTTTCTCCCATCAAAAATAACTGATCTCTGACGGAAGTGATACAAACTGATCATAACTTATGCTCAAAATAACAGACGCGTTTTTATTTATTTATTTATGTTTTTCCGACAGATCTGAAGAATAGAAAGCTTAACTCAGCCAAAGAGATGGCTACAAATGCCTTCCCCTGATTAAATACAGCAGGGGAGATTTATCAACACTGGTGTAAAGGAAAACTGGCCTAGTTGCCCCTAGCAACTAATCAGATTCCACCTTTCATTTTTCAAAGATCCTTTGAAAAATGAAAGTCGGAATATGATTGGTTTCTAGGGTCAACTAGGCAGCCAGTTTTCCTTTACACCAGTTTTGATAGATCTCCCCCAGTGTCCTATCCATTTTATGGACAGGAGCAATAAGTGGCCACATCAGCACAAACTGTAATGTGCTGCTGATGTCCTATTTTAGATTATTTTAGTAAGCCTAACTGAACTCATCCATAACGGCTACAATTCTGAAGGTTTAATATGCTTTCAATACATGTGAGGACACTAATAAGTAATGCAATTAATGCTAAATGCCCACTACACAAATTGTTTGCTAAATTGTACAAATATCAAGATAATGAAAATGGTCACAAATATGATAAGCTCAAAAAACTGTTCTACCTAGTTATAAATGTTTCTTCTAAAAATATAAATGTATATCTTAGGTTATATAAAATAATATAGTAGCTTACACTGGCAGTGGTTTTAAATTGCTTTGATTATAAATCAAGAGTATACATACAAAGAACCTGTAAAAAACACAAAGTACAGCCCACAAAGCTGTACAAACCTGAGATAAAAGGTAGATAATTTTCTTGTCATAGGTAGAAACTGGAATACTGCAATTGAAAGAGAAATAGTTAATTCCTGTGCTTTTCTCTGTACATGTTTTATGACTGATGATAGTGGTGGTAATGGTGGTGGTGGTGGTGCTCATGGTGATGGTGATGCTCATGTCTTTGTATGACAGGAATAACATAGCCCTTATTGGTTAGAACAGGTGGGAAGTCCCGGATGAATTCATGCTCTACAGCTGGTTGAGAATGAGAGGTCTTCAGAGGTGAATGAACATCTTTGCTCTTCTGTCTGTACCTCTTGTGGTTGTATTGCTGTTGCTGGAGGTGATAAATATCTTGCCCATTCTGAACAGCTTGAGATGGAGTCACTGGCATGCTGTAGTTCATAACTTTTCCTAATTTTCCACCACTTATACCATTGGGTACTGTGGAAGGTTTTACACATCCTTTGGGTGTCTTGATAAATTGCTTATCCTGGCTCCTGCTCCTTTGCTGCATTTCTGGTAGTCGAGGCATTGGTTCTATCAGTGGAGTTGAATAATCGTAAAATACCTGTGACCTCCTGTGATGCACTGGATGGGTATCTGATTCTTGTGAATGTGACCTCCTCTGAGAATGAGTATTCTTGTGCTGTTCTGGCTTAGTGTTGTCATCAGGTAACCCTGCAGAAACATTCAACAAAAGAAAGCTCTCAACATAAAGACAAAGTAAATAATAATTGTTATATTCTTTGCTGCATACACTATGCTGCATCAGTTTATTAATATTTAGTCTGAGTATTTTAACCCTTTATAAGGGATTGTCCAGGTTGTGGGACTTTTTAACAAACCCTTGCATCATGTGGAACATGCTGAAAAAAAAATCAAACACCTGCTCCCTGACTCTCCTTTCCAACTCCCTGGCGTCATTCAGTGATCTTCCAATCCCCAGTCTATAAATGTCAAGACTGACAGAGTAATTTTCGCCGCTGCAGTTAATGATTGGCCCAAGCAGTAGAGATGAGCGAACTTTAAAAAAAAGTCCGGTGTTCGGCGTTCGGGTTGTGGTAAGTCGCGCATCCCATTATGGATTCCACTATAGCGGCATATGGAATCCATAAGGGGCGGCTGCCACCAACCCGAACTGTTAAATAGCCGAAGGACCTGGGGTGACGTCACTGTCATGTGATCAGTGCATGGGGCGTGGCTCAGCACTGGATTTGATCCCGTGATGAGCCACGCCCCCTGCACTGATCACATGACAGTGACGTCACCCCAGGTCCTACGGCTGTTCAACAGTTCGGGTTGGTGGCAGCCCCCCCTTATGGATTCCATATGCCGCTATAGTGGAATCCATAACGGGATGCGTGACTTGCCACAACCCGAACACCGGACTTTGTTTTAAAGTTTGCTCATCTCTACCAAGCAGTGATGCATCCTAAATTGGCATGTAACTCCTGGGTCACACCACTGTTGAGGCCAGTCATTGGCTGTAGTGGTGCATGTGACCACAGCCATCTGGCAGTTTACAAGCCTGTAAGCAACAGATTGCTTAACATTACAGTGGGAAGCAGAGGAGTATGATTTTTAAACAGGTACATCATGCTGCAGATGCCTGTTTAAGTCCCAAAAACTGGAAAAACCCTTTAAAGGGGTTCTCCGGGAATTAAGAAAATGAAAATAATTAAATAGGACTTTATTATAAATATATTCCCAAATACCTTTCATTGGTTATAATGGATTGGTTTGTCCAGGGAGCAATCATTAGGAGAAATAAAATGTCTGCCATCCTATTAGTACACACAAAACCTGTCCTAATCACACAGCAGGACAAGTTACTTCACAATACTGAGCTAAAGATCTGCCTCATCCTCCTCCCTACTATGCTTGTCAGGGATTATGATCCTGAATACAGACGATAAGATCTTCAGCTAAATCTTTGTAGGAATAGAGTTCATTAGGACACATGAAGTACAGAGAGGAGGTGTGGATGTGGCTGATGAGCAGTAGCACTTGTATGCAGTCTCCATTACCTCAGCCCTACATTATCGCAGTCTGTCCTGTTCGTTCTCTCGGTACTTCATGTCTCCTCATGAACTCTATTCCTACAAAGATTCAGCTAAAGATCTTCTCAGCCGTATTCAGGATCATAATCCCTGACAAGTAGATCAGACAGGAGGATGAGGCAGTTCTTTAGCTCAGTATTGTGTTCTGAATTAACGTGTCCTATTGTGTGATTACAAAAGGACGGTGGACATTTTATTTCTCCTAATAATTGCTCCCCAGACAAAAGGAGCCATTATAACTAATAAAAGGTATTTGAGAATATATTTATAATAAAGTAATCTATACGTATTTCTATTTTCTTAATTCCCGGAGAACCCCTTTAAGGACTAAGCAAAGACATTATCGTTTTTCCCTTTAACTTTTGTCTGTCAATATAGCCATATCAGAGCTTGTTTTTGCTAGCCAACTTTGAGGAGTTAAAATAAAAAATGCAGTTTTGCCTTTGTTGTTTTTTTTTTTTTTCCTTTTTTTTTACAGCAATCAAACTGCGATACCAATAACATGCTAACTTTGTTTAGATGGAATTGTTATTTTTGCAGGGAGCTCTGTAGTTATTGATACTATGTGTACATGTGAATTTTTCATGCTTTTCATTTATCTTTTTTCTTTAAGGCAAGGTGACTAAAAAAACAACTACCCTGATGGGACTTGAGCCTGTGATTATTTCACCTTTTCCCAACATGACACCTGTTATGGCTAATCTCTGTAACCAGTGAAAATGCAGATCACAGACGTATAACCCCTCAGAAAGCACAAAACCTGGAGGAGCTGCGCTTCCAGGCCTGGAACTGATCCCTCATGTAGTGATAGGCGAGGTATTCATTGTCTGTGAATGGGCATAGCCTGCTGAGGCTCCAATGCCTTTTACAGGTACATTCAGATGTAGGCCTGCAGGTGGCCACACTGCTTTGGAATATACTGATCTTTGTATATTGTAATGGATAACATTCCATTACTTTATACAAATTGCAATCCAATGAAATCCAAATGAAAAAAATGAAAATTAAAAGTTTAAAAAATATAAAAAGTTCAAATCAATCCCCTTTCCCCAAAATGAAAATAAAAAACATAAAAAATCATAGGCATCGCTGTGTTCAAAAATCTCTGTAATATAAAAATATTAACACAAGAAAAACTATACATATATGGTATCGTCATAATCATTATGACCTGGAGAATGAAGAGCACAAGTCAGTTTTACCGCATAGTGAATGCCATAAAAACAAAACCCATAAAACTGTGGCAGAATTGTGTTTTTTTTCCAACTGCTTCCCATTTGGAATTTTTTTCCAGCTTCCCACTACATCCTATGCCATTAGAAAGTACAACTTGTCCCACAAACATTAAGCCCTCATAAGAATATGTGAACAAAACAATTAAAAAGTTATAGCTCCAAGAAGGCAGAAAGTAAAAATAGGAAAATGCAAAAAAAAAAAAAAAAGGAAAATAGCTCCACCGGGAAGGGGTTAATTCACAGTAGTAGGTTTGTATTGCCAAAAGCAGAGTGTTATAGGAGTCGTAACGTGGCCAGTCTAAGGCTGGCTTCACACGTCTGTTTAAAACGGACGTGAACTGTCCCTGGTAACTTGGGCTGGATTCCTGCTTAGAGCTGGAGCGCATGGAGTCATTGGTTGCTATGATGCCATGCGCTCTCTGCTGCCGCTGCAGTACAGTTATGCACTGATATGATCTATATGAATGTATTACTGTACTGCAGCGGCAGGAGAGAGCGCATGGCGTCATAGCAACCAATGACACCGTGCGCTCCTGCTCTAAGCAGGAATCCAGCCTAGGTTACCACAGACAGTTCACGTCCGTGTTAAACGGATGTGTGAAGCCAGCCTAAGACTCCCATAACAACCAATCAACACTATTAAATCGACAGGTCCTACAGCTGGATGTGAGCTGTATAACACAGCCAGCACCTACCAGGCATGGAGTGTGCTCAGCTCATGATCGACACTACTGAGCAGCCAATGACGTACATTTGAATTTATTGACAACTAAGAGGTTAAGCTCTCGTATTGCACATATTCATCAATATAATTCAGATTTTTTTTTTTAAGGGCTCATACATATTTGTACTGTAGCACCCTTAAAGTGATATCTTACTTTATCTACTTAAAGGGGTATTAGTTATGTGACGTTATGTCCTATCCCAGCAGTAGGACTCTCACTGATCATGAGAATGGGAACCCATACTGCCCCTCGAAATGAATGGAGGAGCCAGATGGGGATGTGCGCAGCCACTCCATTCATTTCTATGGGAGTTCCAGAGACAGCCGAGCTGTAGAACCCCACCGCTCTAATAGTTATACACTATCCTATGGATAGGGTATCACCTTACATAACTGGAAAACCCCTTTAAGTAAAAAGGCGAAACACTGGTACAGAACAATAAATGGGATGACAGTCCCAAACAATACAGTGTACAAAATCCAGGGCAATTTTCTCATGAAAGGATAATCAAGCTTTATTCTATAACTTCACAAAATCAGAAGTGAGCAACAACACACTGGTAACTCTGGCTGAGCTCCAAAGATCCTGCTGCAATGTAACAATCTGGGCTTTATGGCAGAGGGGCCAGAAACAGGGCTGTGGAGTCGGTAGATAAATTGTCCGACTCCGACTCCTCAGATTTTGAAACTTCCGACTCCTCGACTCCAACTCCTCTGTATTTAATATGCAAATACGAAGCTGTTCCACCAAGTTCCTCTAATCTCCTCTAGCACAGAGAGGTAGTTGAGCAGAAGCTGCTGCCTTCTCCTTTGTGTGCTGATCTTCTGCTGAAGCAGTGGGAGGATCCAGGAAGGGGCAGGGGAAGGGGCATTTATTTTAAAACATGATTTTCCTAGTAGAATCCCATAGTCATGTTTAAAATTTAAGCTAACAATCTGAGTTTACATGTTTTATAGCCTTAGCTGAATGATAGCAGTTTTTCAAATGGTTTACAGCTTCAGTCTTGAACTATTGACTATCCATTCCCTTCACTTATACAAGTGTCTCCAGTCCTTAATCAGTTGTCAGTGAGAGGCGAGGATAACCATGGGTTCCCTGTAACAGCAGACCACAAGACAATGGAAAGTGTAAGTATTGCCGCTCCTTAAAGGGACACTGACAGGCTGATTTTCCAGCTAAAGATATATATATACTGGTATTCATCAGAGAATTAGGAATAAAACTATACTAATGTTACCCCCAGTTAAGCTGTACTTGTGTTTAAAAAACATTTTAATCTGTATGCAAATTCACTATCTTTGTGCCCAATGGGGCAGCGTCTCCTGCGGCCTTGTGCCCAGCCGTGCCCGAAGTACAGCTTCCCAGCGCTGTTCCCCTCGTTATTATTTACCGCACTGGCCTTTTTTTTCAGGCTAGCCGAACGCTGAATTCCTGCGCAGGCGCACGTGTAGAGTGCTGGCAGCAGCCTCGTCTGGCTATGCTGAGGCTGTGCCAGCTTTCTCTCTTCCTCCTCGCTACCTAGTCCTGTCTAGTGCTGCCAGTACTCTACATGTGCGCCTGCCCCCTTGGGCACAAAGGTAGAGAATTTGCATATTGATTAAAACGTTTTTAAACACAAGTAAACTTCAACTGGGGGTAACAGTCGTCTAGTTGTATTCCTAATCCTCCGATGAATACCAGCAGATATATCAGCCTGTCAGTGTCCCTTTAACTGCATAGTAAAGCATATGAAAAGCGCGCTTCTTCACGGTCACTTAACGTCTTTGTTTAGCGGTAACGTGACGCACTGCATGCATTGGCCTTTATTCTTACAGTAGAGAAGTAATTAATAATAACTTTATCTGAATTGGGACATTTAAACTTGCTTTTTTTTTTATTCCAATTTTTTTTTATTCTAATTTAAATCTAGTAGGAGTCGGAGTTGGTCCATTTTTTGCCGACTCCGACTCCAGGTACCCAAAATTGCCTCCGACTCCGACTCCTCGACTCCGACTCCGACTCCACAGCCCTGGCCAGAAATAAGACTTTCCTCAGTAAAAGTCACATGAAAGCCCACCTGGGAGTTTGCAAAAAAGGACTCGGAGACTGTGAGAGACAAGTTTCTCTGGTCTGATGATGCCATGATTGAACCATCATGATGTGGGAGTGTTTTTCAGTGACTGGGACAGAAAGACTGAACAGGAAATTGAGGCATCTTATGAGTGCGGGACAATTGCCCCGCAGGTGGCCTGATGTGCACAGCATCATTGTAATCTATGATGCGGTGTGCTCCTGTGCGCACGATCAATGCCGCTCCGGACACACAAGAGGCCTTACAAGCAGTGAGTATGGACGCACTGTGTCAACGACTTTGGGCTAGTCCTGGCGGTGTTATCCTGGGGGTCCCTTGGTTTTCAGCCTTTAAGCCCTATACAGGGACCTGGTCTTTGCTGCAGGGTAGCCACTAGGCCGCTACATCTTTAAATAGTCACAGTGTGGTTGGCTGCTGACCCACGAACATAATAAATTCACTGCGCTCAAAATTAAAATGATGCAATCAATTCATATTTCTATTGTGAACAAAAAAACCTACTTCTGGTTGTCCAGATGTAATAAAGAGAATACTGTATATAATGCCATGTATATCAGTCCATATGTGGGCAGTTTCTGAGCAGTTAAATTTGTGGCATGCAATATGAAGCCAATCCAATAAATTACCAAAAATTTCAATCATTCTGTTTTCACATTGTCATTTTGTGAGCAGAATGATGGAGAAAAACATGATTTTTTCATTATTTTCTATTTCTTTCTTCTATCATAGCACAAGGTGCAACATAAAAAATATCAAGAAGTGAAAGTGTCTGAAGACTATCCCAATGCATTATGTGAATGTATATGTAGTATATACACAATCCTTAAAATTTAAATTGCAACACCAAGAAAGACAATCTGTAAGGTTATACAAATCAAGGAAGTAGCAGGTTTGTTAAAATCTGCAAATGATCACATTTTCAAGCACATAGCTTCAATCTGTAGCATGTGGAAGGTGCATAAAAGCCAAATTGAAAGCAAAGTTTTTTAGCCACATAAAAGCTCAAAAATCGTATCCTTGAACTGAGAGTCCTTGGTTTATCACTCTGGAAGATAGCTACACACCTAGGCCAAGATATCAGCAGTGTAAAACACTGCATGTCCTTGTAGTTTGGAAAACAATGAAAAACTGGAAAGAGGGCAAAAGGTGCACAGAGGCGAGCCTCTGCACAGTTGATTGTCTAATTAAAAGAATCGCGTGTAGTGATCCCTTCTTTGCTGCAAGTGAAATTGGACGTCACCCCTTAAGCCTAGGGCAGCAAGCAGTGTCTACACAAACCATCAGAAGAAGTTTGCACAACATGGGCCTATGAGCCAGCCATCCAGCTAAAGGTCTTCCATTAGCCTGACTTCACTGCTCTCAAAGGCTATTGTGGTGCACAGCAAGACTGCAGTGGAGGCTGGAATGCAGGTCTGTCTTCTTTTATACATCTATGAAAAAGGTTTCCAACAGTCAGAAAATATATTTTTAATCACTGACTGTTGCTGTAAAATACCATTTTCAACTAGTATTACAAAACAGACTAGTATTGCAAACCACGGTAAACTGGGCTCCTGCACAGAGCTGCATGGCACAAGGGGGCAGCACTGCAAAAGCTTTGTGGCTATTTGCTTTTGTTACGGAAGAATATGGTTCCCAACCAGACACTTATGCCTATGACTACATAAAATTTACCTGGTGATTGGATATGGTATACACTGATATTATTCAGTGATATTCACCATTGAGCTGTTTATATGCCCAGAAGCCATCTGGTCACTGTGTCCCCATGTTAGCATTTCAAAAGCAGCTCCGTAAAGCAAGTACACACTGTAAAGCTGGTTCAATTGACTGGTCATAGGGTGGCTTGAGACTTGAACATTTAAAGGAAATTTGCCATCAAAAGTGTATCTGCCAGTTAAAACCAGATAGCAGCACATATCCTTTTTTTCTAATAAGTTTTTATTTTCTGGGTTCATATTTATCATATTTCCTGAACATGATTATTGGGGCTGCCATCTTGCCTGAGCTGTTCTTAAAAGCATTCACATAGCATTTAAAGAATTGCTTTACGGCAGCTCCATGACACAATGGTCTCTGGAGGGGACCTCATTGACTTCTATGGCACATGCATGCTGTGACCTGACCAGAGGACAATGGGACAATGTACAAGGAAAGAATAGATAAGCTTTGACAATCACCTATTGTAAATATTGGATCCTGTCTTATCTGTCATTCTAATCACGCCTGTGATCATGCCCAAGAATGTATTTTCTTTCCGTGTCCTTTCCGGGGTTTTTTTGCGGACCATATGCGGAACCATTCATTTCAATGGGTCCGCACAAAACAGAAGTTGTGTGTAAAAAATAACATGTCCTATTAATGTCCACAATACAGATAATTAAAGGACTGTTCTATTAGGGGCCAGCTGTTCCGTTCAACAAAATATAGAATGCACACGAACGTCATCAGTATTTTTTGCGAACCGCAAAATACATACAGTCATGTGCACGAGCCCTAATGATATCACCTCTATGTATAGATAAGCAAGTCATTACAGTAAAGTGATCTGTACAGACCAAGAGGTGCCTATTATTAATCTCAGTGGCCAAAGTAAAAACTGCAGGATTTTATGGTCTTTGTGTAACCCCTTAATCCACCTTAACGTACCTGTATGTCATGGACTGCAGTGCATTTACCCCTTAGGATGCATGACGTACGGGTACGTCATGATTCCCGAGTCTATAAGGACCCATGACGTTCCGATCCGTCATGAGTATTTCCGATCACTGCTCAGCTAGCAGTGATCGGAACAAGGTACCTGCCGAAATCATTCAACAGGTACCTTGTTACAATGCCCAGGGGGGTCCTATGACCCCCCCCCCCCCCCCCATATTGGTGATCTCTGCAAACCGCAGGTCAATTCAGACTTGCGGTTTGCAGCGCTTTCTGCGGTCTCTGATCCCCGCGGTACACTGGCTAAAGGCAGAAGTCTGATCAGACTAGTGAAAAGTTAAAAGTACAGTACACTATATAGTGTACTGTACCGTAATATATCACCATTCATTGCTCTGCTAGATTTATATCAAGCTGGCAGCTCAAGGGCAGTGTATTTTCTGCTGCAGCTGAGGGGGCGTGTCCGTACTCTCCCTATCACAGCTCAAGAGGCAGTTAAAGGATGAAACTGAGCATGTTCTGCCATCTTAATGAGCAGGACAAAGAAATAAGAAAAAAAACTAACTGCAGGTGACGCTAGACAGATACATTTTATTGAATATCTCAGTAGTTATAAAAAAAAATGTAATCACATGGAATTAGAAAACTATTCTGATCCAGGTGCTGGTTTGAAAACTGTAGAATATTTTTATGTGGAATAACTCCTTTAACCCCTTAAGGACTCCGGCCAAATCTGATCAGTGTCACTTTATGTGGTGATAACTTTTAAACGCTTTTACTTATGCAGGCCATTCTGAGATTTTTTTTTCGTCACATATTGTACTTCATGACAGTGGTAAAATGGAGTTGAAAAATCCCGTGATCCATGCGTGTGGGGCACCCTGACGTCACTCTGGAGCGCCCTGAGAGCCGCACGGATGGTAAGTATACTGCTCCCCCGCTCCCCACTACATTTTACCATGGCAACCAGGACTTTAGCGTCCTGGCTGCCATGGTAACAATTGAGAAAAAGCTAAACGTCGGATCCGGCGATGCGCCGAAACGACGTTTAGCTTAAGGCCGGATCCGGATTAATGCACTTCAATGGGCTTTAATTCCGGATTCGGCGTTACGGCATGTCTTCCGGATTTTTGGACGGAGACAAATCCGCAGCATGCTGCGCTTTTGTCAACGTCCCAAAAACGGAAGACATCCTGATGCATCCTGAACGGATTTCTCTCCATTCAGGATGCATTAGGATAATCCTGATCAGTATCTTTCCGTCCTAGAGCCCCGAGGACGGAACTCTAGGACGGAAAGCAAAAACGCTAGTGTGAAAGGGGCCTTACACTTTTTTTGAGGCACGGTAAAAAAAAATAGAAATTCTGAAATGTCATCTCCATTTGCCAATAACTCTTGTGGAACACCTAAAGGGTTAACAAAGTTTGTAAAATCGGTTTTGAATACCTTGAGGGGTGTATTTTTTTAGATGGAGTCACTGTTATGGAGTTTCTACTCTAGGGGTGCATCGGGGGGCTTCAAATGGGACATGGTGTCAAAAATCCAGTCCAGCAAAATCCACCTTCCAAAAACCATATGGCGTTCCTTTCCTTCTGCGCCCTGCAGTTTGGCCATACAGCAGTTTACGACCACATATTGGGTGTTACTGCAAACTACAGAATCAGGGCAATAAATATTGAGTTTTGTTTGGCTGTTAACCCTTGCTTTGTTACTGGAAAAAATGGATTAAAATGGAAAATGTTCCCAATAAAATCGAAATTCTATCTCCATTTGCCATTAACTCTTGTGGAAAACCTAAAGGGTTAATGACGTTTGTAAAATCAGTTTTGAATACCTTGAGGGGTGTAGTTTCTAGAATTGGGTCATTTTTGGGTGGTTTCTATTATGTAAGCCTCACAAAGTGACTTCAGACCTGAACTGGTACCTAAAAAGTGGGTTTTTGAAAATTTCTGAAAAATTTCAAGATTTGCTTCTAAACTTCTAAACCTTGTAACGTCCCCAAAAAATTTAATAGCATTCCCAAAATGATCGATACATGCAGTAGACATATGGGGAATGTAAATCAATAACTTTTTTTGGTGGTATTACTATTTATTATAGAAGTAGAGAAATTTAAACTTGGAAAATTGCAAAATTTTCCAAATGTTTGGTAAATTTGTTTTTTTTTTCTAAATAAAAATGAAATTTTTCAACTCCATTTTACCACTGTCATGAAGTACAATATGTGACGGAAAAAAAATCTCAGAATGGCCTGCATAAGTAAAAGCGTTTAAAAGTTATCACCACATAAAGTGACACTGATCAGATTTGGCCGGAGTCCTTAAGGGGTTAAAGGAGTTATTCCACATAAAAATATTCTACAGTTTTCAAACCAGCACCTGGATCAGAATAGTTTTCTAATTCCATGTGATTACATTTTTTTTTATAACTACTGAGATATTCAATAAAATGTATCTGTCTAGCGTCACCTGCAGTTAGTTTTTTTTCTTATTTCTTTGTCCTGCTCATTAAGATGGCAGAACATGCTCAGTTTCATCCTTTAACTGCCTCTTGAGCTGTGATAGGGAGAGCACGGACACGCCCCCTCAGCTGCAGCAGAAAATACACTGCCCTTGAGCTGCCAGCTTGATATAAATCTAGCAGAGCAATGAATGGTGATATCTTTGCATCCATGTGAGATACAGGGCTGGTTCAAGCCTTGTTAGACAGAGATTGTCATGTACTATATGATGTCTGATTTTAATTTTTTACATTAATCATGGGATAACCTCTTTAAGTCACTCAGACGTACAGCTTAGTCATGGCTGCAAACTGTCACCATATCTATACATATGATGACAGTGCTGAGATCATGGCTGTTACATACAGCCAGGGATCTCTGCTAACCAGCCTAGGACCAATGAGGGTGGTCCCGAGCTGGTGATCGCTCTGATTGGCTAGTCTGTACAGACTAGCCAATCAGAGGATTCTAATGCAGCTACAGGTTTTGATCCCCACAGTTCATCATGACTGTGGGATCTGAATCTGGTGAAATGCATCTTTGGACCTCCCTGCAGCCCCCTTATAGCCTCCAATTGGGCCCCTGCAGCTGCCAAGTTCCGGATGGCCGCCAGGCCATAGCAGCGAATTTCAACTGTAACATACAGCTGGCACTCTGCTACAATGGCCGACATCAGTGCTGGCATCGATCCTGGCTGTTTAACCCCTTCCATGCCGCAGTCCGTAGACACGACCGCATGGAAGGTGGTTCAAAAAGCGGGAGCTGCCTCCCTGTCCCATTCGGCCGCTTCGCTGCCATGGCAGCGTCCCAATGGTTAGGGGCTAACAGGGGGAGGGAGCTCCCTCTCCAATCGAGCCACTGTCATGGCAGCGTCTCAATGGTTACCATGGTGACAGGAGACCTTACAAAAGGCATACAGGCTTGCCATGTACCCTAAGCCTGACAGGTCCTGCCAGAGTCTTAAACCTGATCAGGCTTAGTGTCACTAAACTGCAGTGGACTATTGCAGTATATTGTAGAGCTATTAGACACACTGGGTCTTCAAGACCAAGTGGGCCTGGGTGCAAAAAGTGTTTAAAGAAAAAATAAATAAAAATAAATTAAAAAAATCAAACTTTTTCCTATATTCCACATTTATAATTGGTTAAAAATGGGGAAAAAAAAATATATGTATATACTACACATGTAGTAGCCAATCAGAGCGATCACCAGCTCGAGACCACCATCATTGTTCCTAGGCTGGTTAGCGGAGATCTCTGGCTGTATGTAACAGCCATGATCTCAGCACTGTTATCATGTTACTAGATAAGTTTTTGATCCAGGAAGTTATTCTGATTGTCTGATTGGAGTCGGGAAGGAATTTTTTTTCTCCTAAAGTGAGGAAAATTGGCTGAACTGGATGGACAGATGTCTTTTTTTTCATCCGTATAATTTATGTTACTATGTTACTTTTCCTGCACTATGACGGAATTGCAATTTTGCCCACCTCACTTCCCAAAGAAATGGTATAACAAGTGATAAAAAAAGTCATATGTTCCCCCAAAATAGTATCAATAAAAACTGCAGCCCATCCGGCAAAAAAACAAGCCCTCAGACAGCTAGGTTGGCGGAAAAATAAAAATATTATGGATGTTATTACCGTATGTGGCGATGCAAAATATAACTTATTTCCAATAAAAAATGATTTTACGCTGAAAAATTAGTAAAACTTGAAAAAAACTATAATTTTGGTATCGCCATAACTGTATCGACCCAAAGCAAAAAGTTATATATACTGCATTGAGAACCCTATAAAAATTTAAAACAGTGAATGGCAATTTTTGCCCACCTCACCTCCCAAAAAAATTGTATAAAAAGTGATAGTCATATGTACCCCAAAATTGTATAAAAAAAATACAGCTTATCCCGCAAAAAACAAGCCCTCACAAAAAAAAATTTATGGCACCTAAAAACAATTTAGTCAAATTCCATGTTAGAAAATCCATATGTTGTTTCTTCGCTTCTGAACACTGCCATGTCCCCAAAAAGCAGTTTACGATCACATATGGGGTGTTTCCGCATCCAGGAAAAATGCATAACAAGTTGTGGGGTGCATTTTCTCCCATTACCCCTTGTGAAAATTTTAAAAATTGGGGCTAAAGCAACATTTCATTTTCACAGCCAAGTGTTTCTATATTCTATGAAACGGTTGCTGGGTCAATACACTCACCACATCCCTCAATGAATGCCTTGAGGGGTGTAGTTTCCAAAATGGGGTCATTTTGGGGGGTTTCCTTTCTAGGGGTACCTCAGGATCTCTTCAAATCTGACATGGCACTCAAAAACTATGCCAGCAAAATCTGCCACATGGCACTTTTTCGCTTCTGAGCCCTGCAGTGTGCCCATATGGCAGTTTATGGCCACATATGGTGTGCTGCTTTAGGAGAAAATGTATAATAGATAGTGGGGTGCATTTTCTCCTGTTACCCCTTGTAAAAATGAAAAATGTTGGCCTAAAGTGACATATTCTTGTAAAATATGTATTTTTCATATTCACAGCCAAGTGTTTCTTTTTATTTTTCTATGAAACAAAGTGCTCACTACCGCCCATGAAATATTTCTTGCGAATAGTGATATAAAAAGAAGAAAGGCGCTCATAGGGTGAAAATGTTTGAATGCAATTTCTGTCGTATGAACAAATGTCCTGCAATATGCTCACCTTATATTACTCCTCTTTGTAGTTGGGGAGGAAGATGGTGAGAGCAAAAGGATCAGGGAAGATCGGGAAAAACTGGTCGGTCTTGCCAATTTGGGTCGCCCTGGGTGGGAGCCACCCCACTGTTCGGGTAAGGGGACAACTTGAATAACTGCCAGAGGCTGGCAACACCAATGGGGCGCACAATAACGACCAAGTCTTCTCCAGCAAAAACAAACCCTTTATTCAATTGACTACGCATTTCGGGGCTCATGTGACTAGTGTTGAGCGAACAGTTCGAGCATCGTTTTTGGGGTGTCCGGGACACGGACCCGAACCCGGACATTTTCAAAAAAGTTTGGGTTTGGGTTCGTTGTTCGTCGATTACTTCCCGCTTTCTGAAGGGCTGCACAGCAGCCAATCAGCTAGCGTTTTACTTCTTGCCCTAAGAGCCCATCACAGCCATGCCTACTAATGGCATGGCTGTGATTGGCCAAGTGCAGCATGTGACCCAGCCTTTATTTAAGCTGGAGTCACGTAGCGCCGCACGTCACACTGCTCTGATTAGTGTAGGGAGAGGACGCAGCTTCTGTGAGGGCGAGATTAGGCAGGGAAAAGTCAGCAACAGCACCTAATGAACGGATCGATCTACAGCTGTGAATGATTGAACTTCTGCTAGTTACTTGCTCACTGGTTTTTAGGCTGCACAGAGCGTTTTTCTGTCACTTATTTTCTGGGGTGATCGGCGGCCATTTTGTGACTTGTGGTGCACCAGAAGAAGCTGCCACCAAGTCCATCAATACTAGTTTTTTTTTGCTATATCCTACATCAGGGGCTTGGCTGTGCTAATTGTCACCCCTAGAAACTCAGGATAGCAATTTCTATATTTTATTAAGGGGTTAAATACAATTGCCCAAATGCCAATACCCTAAATCTGGTGTTCCAGCTTTGGCTAGACAAGTATAATACTGTCTGCTGTCTGGCAAAGGATAGATTATTTTCTGTGGTGAAATTCAATTGCCAAAATAGCAATACCATAAATCAGTGGTTTCAGCTGTGGCAGGCAAAATATAATAGTGTCCGCCAAAACATATATTTTGTTCTGGGGTGTAATTCACTTGCCAAAATAGCAATACCCTGAATCTGGTGTCCCAGCTGTTGCAGGCCACGTTTCATAGTGTCCGCCAAAACATATATTTTGTTCTGGGGTGAAATTCAATTGCCAAAATAGCAATACCCTGAATCTGGTGTCCCAGCTGTTGCAGGCCAGGATTCATAGTGTCCGCAAAAACATATATTTTGTACTGGGGTGACATTCAATTGCCAAAATAGCAATACCCTGAATCTGGTGTCCCAGCTGTTGCAGGCCAGGATTCATAGTGTCCGCAAAAACATATATTTTGTTCTGGGGTGACATTCAATTGCCAAAATAGCAATACCCTGAATCTGGTGTCCCAGCTGTTGCAGGCCAGGATTCATAGTGTCCATAAAAACATATATTTTGTTCTGGGGTGAAATTCAATTGCCAAAATAGCAATACCCTGAATCTGGTGTCCCAGCTGTTGCAGGCCAGGATTTATAGTGTCCGTCAAAACATATATTTTGTTCTGGGGTGACATTCAATTGCCAAAATAGCAATACCCTGAATCTGGTGTCCCAGCTGTTGCAGGCTAGGATTCATAGTGTCCATAAAAACATATATTTTGTTCTGGGGTGACATTCAATTGCCAAAATAGCAATACCCTGAATCTGGTGTCCCAGCTGTTGCAGGCCACGTTTCATAGTGTCTGTGAAAACATATATTTTGTTCTGGGGTGAAATTCAATTGCCAAAATAGCAATACCCTGAATCTGGTGTCCCAGCTGTTGCAGGCCAGGATTCATAGTGTCCGCAAAAACATATATTTTGTTCTGGGATGACATTCAATTGCCAAAATAGCAATACCCTGAATTTGGTGTCCCAGCTGTTGCAGGCTACGTTTCATAGTGTCCGTCAAAACATATATTTTGTTCTGGGGTGAAATTCAATTGCCAAAATAGCAATACCCTGAATCTGGTGTCCCAGCTGTTGCAGGCCAGGATTCTTAGTGTCCGCAAAAACATATATTTTGTTCTGGGGTGACATTCAATTGCCAAAATGGCAATACCCTGAATCTGGTGTCCCAGTTGTTGCAGGCCACGTTTCATAGTGTCCGCAAAAACATATATTTTGTTCTGGGGTGACATTCAATTGCCAAAATAGCAATACCCTAAATCTGGTGTCCCAGCTGTTGCAGGCCAGGATTCACAGTGTCCGCAAAAACATATATTTTGTTCTGGGGTGACATTCAATTGCCAAAATAGCAATACCCTGAATCTGGTGTCCCAGCTGTTGCAGGCCACTTTTCATAGTGTCCGCAAAAACATATATTTTGTTCTGGGGTGACATTCAATTGCCAAAATGGCAATACCCTGAATCTGGTGTCCCAGCTGTTGCAGGCCACGTTTCATAGTGTCCGTCAAAACATATATTTTGTTCTGGGGTGAAATTCAATTGCCAAAATAGCAATACCCTGAATCTGGTGTCCCAGCTGTTGCAGGCCAGGATTCATAGTGTCCATAAAAACATATATTTTGTTCTGGGGTGAAATTCAATTGCCAAAATAGCAATACCCTGAATCTGGTGTCCCAGCTGTTGCAGGCCAGGATTTATAGTGTCCGTAAAAACATATATTTTGTTCTGGGGTGACATTCAATTGCCAAAATAGCAATACCCTGAATCTGGTGTCCCAGCTGTTGCAGGCTAGGATTCATAGTGTCCATAAAAACATATATTTTGTTCTGGGGTGACATTCAATTGCCAAAATAGCAATACCCTGAATCTGGTGTCCCAGCTGTTGCAGGCCACGTTTCATAGTGTCTGTGAAAACATATATTTTGTTCTGGGGTGAAATTCAATTGCCAAAATAGCAATACCCTGAATCTGGTGTCCCAGCTGTTGCAGGCCAGGATTCATAGTGTCCGCAAAAACATATATTTTGTTCTGGGATGACATTCAATTGCCAAAATAGCAATACCCTGAATTTGGTGTCCCAGCTGTTGCAGGCTACGTTTCATAGTGTCCGTCAAAACATATATTTTGTTCTGGGGTGAAATTCAATTGCCAAAATAGCAATACCCTGAATCTGGTGTCCCAGCTGTTGCAGGCCAGGATTCTTAGTGTCCGCAAAAACATATATTTTGTTCTGGGGTGACATTCAATTGCCAAAATGGCAATACCCTGAATCTGGTGTCCCAGTTGTTGCAGGCCACGTTTCATAGTGTCCGCAAAAACATATATTTTGTTCTGGGGTGACATTCAATTGCCAAAATAGCAATACCCTAAATCTGGTGTCCCAGCTGTTGCAGGCCAGGATTCACAGTGTCCGCAAAAACATATATTTTGTTCTGGGGTGACATTCAATTGCCAAAATAGCAATACCCTGAATCTGGTGTCCCAGCTGTTGCAGGCCACGTTTCATAGTGTCCGTCAAAACATATATTTTGTTCTGGGGTGAAATTCAATTGCCAAAATAGCAATACCCTGAATCTGGTGTCCCAGCTGTTGCAGGCCAGGATTCATAGTGTCCGCAAAAACATATATTTTGTTCTGGGGTGACATTCAATTGCCAAAATAGCAATACCCTGAATCTGGTGTCCCAGCTGTTGCAGGCCAGGATTCATAGTGTCCGTCAAAACATATATTTTGTTCTGGTGAAATTCAATTGCCAAATAGCAATACCCTGAATCTGGTGTCCCAGCTGTTGCAGGCCAGATTCATAGTGTCCTAAAAACATATATTTTGTTCTGGGGTGACATTCAATTGCCAAAATAGCAATACCCTGAATCTGGTGTCCCAGCTGTTGCAGGCCAGGATTCATAGTGTCCGTCAAAACATATATTTTGTTCTGGGGTGAAATTCAATTGCCAAAATAGCAATACCCACGAATCTGGTGTCCCAGCTGTTGCAGGCCAGGATTCATAGTGTCCGCAAAAACATATATTTTGTTCTGGGGTGACATTCAATTGCCAAAATAGCAATACCCTGAATCTGGTGTCCCAGCTGTTGCAGGCCAGGATTTATAGTGTCCGCAAAAACATATATTTTGTTCTGGGGTGACATTCAATTGCCAAAATAGCAATACCCTGAATCTGGTGTCCCAGCTGTTGCAGGCCAGGATTCATAGTGTCCGCAAAAACATATATTTTGTTCTGGGGTGACATTCAATTGCCAAAATAGCAATACCCTGAATCTGGTGTCCCAGCTGTTGCAGGCCAAGTGTAAAGGATACCTTTCATCCAGGGCCTAAATACTAGCCCTAAAAGAGATATTCCCTAAATCAGTGGTTACTGCTGTGCCTGGATTAGTGTAATACGCTACATAAACAATTAGGCAGATAGTGTTAGGTGCCTGTAAAAAAAGGCCTGAATTTGAAATCAATACATTGGGCCAAATATTTTTTCCTTATTGTGGTGCTTGGTGAGCGGTAACAATGAGGAAAACATCTAGTAAGGGACGCGGACGCGATCGTGGTGGTGTTAGTGTACCCTCTGGTGCTGGGAGAGGACGTGGCCATTCTGCCACAGCCACACGTCCTAGTGAACCAACTACCTCAGGTTCCAGTACCCGCCAGAATTTACAGCGATATTTGGTGGGGCCCAATGCCGTTCTAAGGATGGTAAGGCCTGAGCAGGCACAGGCGCTAGTCAATTGGGTGGCCGACAGTGGATCCAGCACGTTCACAACATTATCTCCCACCCAGTCTTCTGCAGAAAGCGCACAGGTGGTGCCTGAAAACCAAGCCCATCAGTCTGTCACATCACCCCCATGCATATCAGGGAAACTGTCAGAGCCTCAAGTTATGCAGCAGTCTCTTATGCTGTTTGAAGACTCTGCTGGCAGGGTTTCCCAAGGAAATCCACCTAGCCCTTCCCCAGTGGTGGAAGACATAGAATGCACTGATGCACAACCACTTATGTTTCCTGATGATGAGGACGTGGGAATACCACCTCATCGGAGTCCGCACATCTCTGATGATGACGAAACACAGGTGCCAACTGCTGCGTCTTTCTGCAGTATGCAGACCGAACAGGAGGTCAGGGAGGAAGACTGTGTGGAAGACGATGCAGGGGACGATGAGGTCCTAGACCCCACATGGAATGAAGGTCGTGCCACTGACTTTCATAGTTCAGAGGAAGAGGCAGTGGTCAGACCGAGCCAACAGCGTAGCAAAAGAGGGAGCAGGGGGCAAAAGCAGCCGCCGCCAAGAGAGTTCGCCTGCTACTGGCCACCGCCACCAGGGACCGAGCACCCCAAAGGCAGCTTCAAGGAGTTCCCTGGCATGGCACTTCTTTAAACAATGTGCTGACGACAAGACCCGAGTAATTTGCACGCTGTGCCATCAGATCCTGAAGCGAGGCATTAACGTTCTGAACCTTAGCACAACCTGCATGACCAGGCATCTACATGCAAAGCATGAACTGCAGTGAAGTAAACACCTTAAAAGCAAGGAACTCACTCTGGCTCTCCCTGCTCCCTCTTCTGCTGCTGCCTCGGCCTCTTACTCCGCCTCGGGAGGAATGTTGGCACCTGCCGCCCACCAAACAGAGGATGTGCCACCGACAACACCACCTGCGTCACCAAGCCTCTCCACCATGTCACACGGCAGCGTTCAGCTCTCCATCTCACAAACCTTGGAGAGAAAGCGTAAATTCCCACCTAGCCACCCTCGAGCCCTGGGCCTGAATGCCAGCATTTCTAAACTACTGGCCTTTGAAATGCTGTCATTCAGGCTGGTGGACACAGACAGCTTCAAACAGCTGATGTCCATGGCTGTCCCACAATATGTTGTTCCCAGCCGCCACTACTTCTCCAAGACAGCTGTGCCTTCCCTGCACAGCCAAGTATCCGATAAAATCAAGTGTGCACTGTGCAATGCCATCTGTGGCAAGGTCCACATAACAACAGATACGTGGACCAGTAAGCACGGCCAGGGACGCTATATCTCCCTAACTGCACACTGGGTAAATGTAGTGGCGGCTGGGCTGCAGGCGGAGAGTTCCTTGGCGCACGTCCTTCCGCCGCCAAGGATCACAGGGCATCATTCTTTGCCTCCTGTAGCCTCCTCCTCCTACTCGGCTTCCTCCTCCTTTGCTTCCACCAGCTCATCCAGTCAGCCACACACCTTCACCACCAACTTCAGCACAGCCCGGGGTAAATGTCAGCAGGCCATTCTGAAACTCATATGTTTGGGGGACAGGCCCCACACCGCGCAGGAGTTGTGGCGGGGTATTGAACAACAGACCGACCAGTGGTTTCTGCCGGTGGGCCTCAAGCCCGGCCTGGTGGTGTGCGATAATGGGCGAAATCTTGTCGCAGCTCTGGGACTAGCCGGTTTGACGCACATCCCTTGCCTGGCACATGTGCTGAATTTGGTGGTGCAGAAGTTCATTCACAACTACCCCGACATGTCAGAGCTGCTGCATAAAGTGAGGGCCGTCTGTGCGCGCTTCCGGCGTTCACATCCTGCCGCTGCTCGCCTGTGTGCGCTACAGCGGAACTTCGGCCTTCCCGCTTACCGCCTCATATGCGACGTGCCCACCAGGTGGAACTCCACCTTGCACATGCTGGAGAGACTGTCCGAGCAGCAGCAGGCCATAGTGGAGTCTCAGCTGCAGCACGCACGCGTCAGTCGCACTGCGGAACAGCACCACTTCACCACCAATGATTGGGCCTCCATGCGAGACCTGTGTGCCCTGTTGCGCTGTTTCGAGTACTCCACCAACATGGCTAGTGGCGATGACACCGTTATCAGCGTTACAATACCACTTCTATGTCTCCTTGAGAAAACGCTTAGGGCGATGATGGAAGAGGAGGTGGCCCAGGAGGAGGATGAGGGGTCATTTTTAGCACTTTCAGGCCAGTCTGTTAGAAGTGGCTCAGAGAGAGGTTTTTTGCAACAGCAGAGGCCAGGTTCAAATGTGGCCAACCAGGGCCCACTACTGGAGGACGAGGAGGATGAAGATGAAGCAGGTTCACAGCGGGGAGCACCCGACACAGCTCAGGCCCATCACTGGTGCGTGGCTGGGGGAATACGGAGGACGATGACGATACGCCTCCCACAGAGGACAGCTTGTCCTTACCTCTGGGGAGCCTGGCACACATGAGCGACTACATGCTGCAGTGCCTGCGCAACGACAGCAGAGTTGCCCACATTTTAACGTGTGCTGACTACTGGGTTGCCACCCTGCTGGATCCCCAGTACAAAGACAATGTGCCCACCTTACTTCC
Source organism: Bufotes viridis (assembly GCA_033119425.1). Lineage (NCBI taxonomy): Eukaryota > Metazoa > Chordata > Amphibia > Anura > Bufonidae > Bufotes > Bufotes viridis. The sequence goes on along the minus strand of CM065593.1, from coordinate 181,587,221 downwards.
TGCACTGGAGCGTGATAGGAAGATGCGCAAGTACAAGCGCACGCTGGTAGAGGCGCTCCTGAGAGCATTCCCAAATGTCACAGGGAAACAGGTGGAAGCCCAATGGGGATGGCAGAGGAGGAGCAAGAGGTTGCCAACGCAGCTGTGTCATGGCCAGCTCCTCTAAGGGCAGGGTTAGCATGGCAGAAATGTGGAAAAGTTTTGTCTCCACGCCACAGCTAACTGCACCACCACCTGATACGGAACGTGTTAGCAGACGGCAGCATTTCACTAACATGGTTGAACAGTACGTCTGCACACCCCTCCACGTACTGACTGATGGTTCGGCCCCATTTAACTTCTGGGTCTCCAAATTGTCCACGTGGCCAGAGTTAGCATTTTATGCCTTGGAGGTGCTGGCCTGCCCGGCGGTCAGCGTTTTGTCTGAATGTGTATTCAGTAAGGCAGGGGGCATCATTACAAGCTGACGTTCATAAAAATGAACCAGGCATGGATCCCATAGGACCTGTCCCTCCCTTGTGCAGAATAGACATTTATAACTGCCTCCCCCTCAACCATGTATTCTTGTACTCCGGGGCACTTCTTTATTGAATCCTCATTTTTTTAACTTTACCATGATTTTGCGGTGCAACCCAAAGTTGAATGAACCTCTCCTCTGTCTGGGTGGTGGGGACAAAATAAATGAAAGTGGCTGTGGCGAAACCAACCTCGCAACAGTGAACTGGAGAAGTCTAGTTGCCTGCCTCTTGCCTTCTGACTATGGCCCTGGGATGTATTGCCCGTTAAGAACTGATTTGGACTTATGGACTTTTATTGTACAGTGTTGGCCCTTTTAAAAACAGTATACGGACACGTGGAAACTTTTTGGACAGGTAAAGCCATGCTGCCAAGGGATAATAAAGGGACCTCATCTAACCTTTTAAACCCCGGACGGATTCATGTGATTTTTACATATGTTGCTCCCCAAGTTATGCTGATCACAGAAATATAAGTTTTATCCGTATGTGATGTAAGATCAGGGAGTTATTAAAATTCCCTTCCTCCCCAGCGGCAGTGTGTACCACAGGGAGCTGAATGTGTTGTCCTCCCTCCCCAGCGGCAGTGTATACCCCAGGGAGCTGAAAGTGCCGTCCTTCCTCCCCAGCGGCAGAGTGTCCTGCGGGGAGCGGAGACCGCCAGTTTTGCACCCCAGCAGCAGGACAAAATATTGAAAGGGAGACAGTTGGTCCCCCCTCCACCAGCAGAGAGCGGGTCAGGAGAGGAGCCTGCTACCCCTCTCCCCAGCGGCAGTCTACAGTTCAGAGAGAGGGGCTTGTTACACCCTCTCTCCAGCGGCAGCCTAACGCACCAAGGGGAGATGTTACGCCCCCCAACGGTGCAGATGGGACCGTGGTCTCTGCACTTGCAGCACAAGGGGCAAGGACGGTCGGTCCTGTCCCCCAGCCACAGAGCGGTTTATCCAGAGGGGAGACAGTCGGTCTCCCCTCCCACAACCAGGCTCCAACCAGGCTACTTCCGTGGTAGCGCTGGCCCCAGGGCAGAGTACCGCGGGTCTCTGCCCACTCAGCAACCCACCAAGGCAGTCTACCAGTTCCCCGCACAGCCGTGGTGAGGCACCTGGACATGGACAAGTTGCTACTTTATCCAGGTGTAGTAACCATTTATTGTGGGTGGGCTGTACTGCTGTTTGTGCTTCGTGGGTGGGTTGCTGGACTAACCAGGGCACTGACCAGCAGGAGGTCAGATACCCTGTTAGTCTAGTTGGTAAAGGGGAGAAGTGTGGCGAAACCAACCTCGCAACAGTGAACTGGAGAAGTCTAGTTGCCTGCCTCTTGCCTTATGACTATGGCCCTGGGATGTATTGCCCGTTAAGAACTGATTTGGACTTATGGACTTTTATTGTACAGTGTTGGCCCTTTTAAAAACAGTATACGGACACGTGGAAACTTTTTGGACAGGTAAAGCCATGCTGCCAAGGGATAATAAAGGGACCTCATCTAACCTTTTAAACCCCGGACGGATTCATGTGATTTTTACATATGTTGCTCCCCAAGTTATGCTGATCACAGAAATATAAGTTTTATCCGTATGTGATGTAAGATCAGGGAGTTATTAAAATTCCCTTCCTCCCCAGCGGCAGTGTGTACCACAGGGAGCTGAATGTGTTGTCCTCCCTCCCCAGCGGCAGTGTATACCCCAGGGAGCTGAAAGTGCCGTCCTTCCTCCCCAGCGGCAGAGTGTCCTGCGGGGAGCGGAGACCGCCAGTTTTGCACCCCAGCAGCAGGACAAAATATTGAAAGGGGAGACAGTTGGTCCCCCCCTCCACCAGCAGAGAGAGGGTCAGGGAGAGGAGCCTGCTACCCCCTCTCCCCAGCGGCAGTCTACAGTTCAGAGAGAGGGGCTTGTTACACCCTCTCTCCAGCGGCAGCCTAACGCACCAAGGGGAGATGTTACGCCCCCAACGGTGCAGATGGGACCGTGGTCTCTGCACTTGCAGCACAAGGGGCAAGGACGGTCGGTCCTGTCCCCCAGCCACAGAGCGGTTTATCCAGAGGGGAGACAGTCGGTCTCCCCTCCCACAACCAGGCTCCAACCAGGCTACTTCCGTGGTAGCGCTGGCCCCAGGGCAGAGTACCGCGGGTCTCTGCCCACTCAGCAACCCACCAAGGCAGTCTACCAGTTCCCCGCACAGCCGTGGTGAGGCACCTGGACATGGACAAGTTGCTACTTTATCCAGGTGTAGTAACCATTTATTGTGGGTGGGCTGTACTGCTGTTTGTGCTTCGTGGGTGGGTTGCTGGACTAACCAGGGCACTGACCAGCAGGAGGTCAGATACCCTGTTAGTCTAGTTGGTAAAGGGGAGAAGTGTGGCGAAACCAACCTCGCAACAGTGAACTGGAGAAGTCTAGTTGCCTGCCTCTTGCCTTCTGACTATGGCCCTGGGATGTATTGCCCGTTAAGAACTGATTTGGACTTATGGACTTTTATTGTACAGTGCTGGCCCTTTTAAAAACAGTATACGGACACATGGAAACTTTTTGGACAGATAAAGCCATGCTGCCAAGGGATAATAAAGGGACCTCACCTAACCTTTTAACCCCCGGATGGATTCATGTGATTTTTACATATGTTGCTCCCCAAGTTATGCTGATCACAGAAATATAAGTTTTATCCGTATGTGATGTAAGATCAGGGAGTTATTAAAATGTATAAAAAAGTGTAACTTTTCAGCTTGGAGATAATTGAGTATATCCTGTAATTGACTGACTCAATTATCTCCTAAGCAGAGGTGAGGAATATGCTGAGTGTGTCTGTATTGTCCCATTGTATCTGATTGGCTTCTGTACTTGCATTGTATGTGTTGTAATGTGTTTATTGGTTGTTCTGCAAAACCCTGTGGGCTGTAATGTGTTTGGGAATTGGGAATAAAAGAGGCTGTATGGGCCAGTAAAAGGGAGTTCCTGCTTGACCCTCAAAACGAAGTGTCGTTTCGTTATTGGGGGGGATTTATTGTATGCTGTTCCAGTTTGACTGCAAGGAGTGTAAACCTCTTCATATGGTTTTTCCTAGTCGGCTGTTTACCGCATTCATATGCTTCTCCGATTTGGTGGTTGTAGTGTCGGGTAGAGCGCTTGGAATCCTCAAGAAGCGCTAGGAGCATCTTTCAACGGAGGTACCCAGTCAGGGTGCCCGTTGATCCGTTACAGTGGCCTTCTCCGGTGGTGGTTGATATGACGCATGATTCCTTGCTGTGGGACCTCTCTCCTCTGTCTGGGTGCTGGGCCGAAATAACTGAAAGTGGCCTTCTCCAGTGGTGGGTGATATGACGCATGATTCCTTGCTGTGAGACATCTCTCCTCTGTCTGGGTGGTGGGGCCGAAATAACTGAAAGTGGCCTTCTCCGGTGGTGGTTGATATGACGCATGATTCCTTGCTGTGGGACCTCTCTCCTCTGTCTGGGTGCTGGGCCGAAATAACTGAGAGTAGCCTTCTTCGGTGGTGGTTGATATGACGCATGATTCCTTGCTGTGGGACCTCTCTCCTCTGTCTGGGTGCTGGGCCGAAATAACTGAGAGTAGCCGTCTTCGGTGGTGGTTGATATGACGCATGATTCCTTGCTGTGGGACCTCTCTCCTCTGTCTGGGTGCTGGGCCGAAATAACTGAAAGTGGCCTTCTCCAGTGGTGGGTGATATGACGCATGATTCCTTGCTGTGGGACCTGTATCCTCGGTCTGGGTGCTGGGCCGAAATAACTGAAAGTGGCCTTCTCCAGTGGTGGGTGATATGACGCATGATTCCTTGCTGTGGGACCTCTCTCCTCTGTCTGGGTGCTGGGCCGAAACAACTGAGAGTGGCCTTCTCCGGTCGTGGTTGATATGACGCATGATTCCTTGCTGTGGGACCTCTCTCCTCTGTCTGGGTGCTGGGCCGAAATAACTGAAAGTGGCCTTCTCCGGTGGTGGGTGATATGACGCATGATTCCTTTCTGTGGGACCTCTCTCCTCTGTCTGGGTGCTGGGCCGAAACAACTGAGAGTGGCCTTCTCCGGTGGTGGTTGATATGACGCATGATTCCTTGCTGTGGGACCTCTCTCCTCTGTCTGGGTGCTGGGCCGAAATAACTGAAAGTGGCCTTCTCCAGTGGTGGGTGATATGACGCATGATTCCTTGCTGTGGGATCTCTCTCCTCTGTCTGGGTGCTGGGCCGAAATAACTGAAAGTGGCCTTCTCCAGTGGTGGGTGATATGACGCATGATTCCTTGCTGTGGGACATCTCTCCTCTGTCTGGGTGGTGGGGCCAAAATACCTGAAAGTGGCCTTCTCCAGTGTTGAGTGATATGACGCATGATTCCTTGCTGTGGGACCTCTCTCCTCTGTCTGGGTGCTGGGCCGAAATAACTGAAAGTGGCCTTCTCCAGTGGTGGGTGATATGACGCATGATTCCTTGCTGTGGGACCTCTCTCCTCTGTCTGGGTGCTGGGCCGAAATAACTGAAAGTGGCCTTCTCCGGTGGTGGTTGATATGACGCATGATTCCTTGCTGTGGGACCTCTCTCCTCTGTCTGGGTGCTGGGCCGAAATAACTGAGAGTAGCCTTCTCCGGTGGTGGTTGATATGACGCATGATTCCTTGCTGTGGAACCTGTATCCTCGGTCTGGGTGCTGGGCCGATATAACTGAAAGTGGCCTTCTCCAGTGGTGGGAGATATGACGCATGATTCCTTGCTGTGGGACCTGTATCCTCGGTCTGGGTGCTGGGCCGAAATAACTGAAAGTGGCCTTCTCCAGTGGTGGGTGATATGACGCATGATTCCTTGCTGTGGAACCTGTATCCTTGGTCTGGGTGCTGGGCCGAAATAACTGAAAGTGGCCTTCTCCAGTGGTGGGTGATATAACGCATGATTCCTTGCTGTGGAACCTGTATCCTCGGTCTGGGTGCTGGGCCGAAATAACTGAAAGTGGCCTTCTCCAGTGGTGGGTGATATGACGCATGATTCCTTGCTGTGGGACCTGTATCTTCGGTCTGGGTGCTGGGCCGAAATAACTGAAAGTGGCCTTCTCCAGTGGTGGGTGATATGACGCATGATTCCTTGCTGTGGGACCTCTCTCCTCTGTCTGGGTGCTGGGGCCGAAATAACTGAAAGTGGCCTTCTCCAGTGGTGGGTGATATGACGCATGATTCCTTGCAGTGGGACCTCTCTCCAATTGATATTGGTTAAATTTTATTTATTTTATTTTAATTCATTTCCCTATCCACATTTGTTTGCAGGGGATTTACCTACATTTTGCTGCCTTTGGCAGCCCTCTAGCCCGTTCTTGGACTATTTTACAGCCTTTTTAGTGCCTAAAAGTTCGGGTCCCCATTGACTTCAATGGGGTTCGGGTTCGGGATAAAGTTCGGGTCAAGTTCGGATCCCGAACCCGAACATTTTCGGGAAGTTCGGCCGAACTTCTCAAACCCGAACATCCAGGTGTTCGCTCATCTCTACATGTGACCCCTTTTTCAAGTCTGGAATGATGGGTTGGCTGAGCGTACGATGGCTGGCCCTGAATGAAAGGAGACTGTGTCTGACTGCTTTTCCATGCAATTACCAAACGTGAGGAATATTTCAAACATCTGTTTTGCAGGAGCTGAACGATTCCTGATTCTGCCCATGATTGAAGCTAGCGGTGCAGCAGGAAGAGATCACAGCAAAATCTGTCAATAAACGTACCCGCCACCATACACTCAGCCAACCCATCATTCCAGACTTGAAAAAGGGGGTCACATAAGCCCCGAAACGCGTAGTCAATTAAATAAAGGGTTTGTTTTTGGTGGAGAAGACTTGGTCGTTATTGTGCGCCCCATTGGTCTTGCCAGCCTCTGGCAGTTATTCATGAAATATTTCTTGGGGGATGTAATTTCCAACATGGGTCACTTTTTTTTTGGGGGGGGGAGGGTGGGGTCACTGTAGGGGTGCATCAGGAGGTCTTTAAATGCAACATGAGACCAGAAAACTATTCCAGCAGAATCTGCACTTCAGAAGCCATATGTTAAGGCTCCTTCCCTTCTAAGCCCTGCGGTGTGGCCACACCAGTTTATTACCACATAGGGGGTGTTTCTGTAAACTGCAGAATCAGGGTAATAAATACTGAAGTTTGTTTGGTTGTAAAACCTTGCTGTTTTACATGAAAATTGGTTTGAAATGGAAAATATGAAAAAATTTACATTTTGAAATGTCTCTGCTATTTTCCTTAAATTCATGTGGGACACCTAAAGGGTTAACACAGTTTCTAAAATCCATTTTTTAAAATGTGAGGGTTGTAGTTTCTAAATTGGGGTCATTTATGGGTGGTTTCTATTGTGTAATCCCCACAAAGTGACTTAAAAACTGAATTGGTCCTTTAAAAAAATAAAATGCCATTTACAAAATGATGCCAAATAATTATTTTATAAGGTATCACTATCTGTTTCAAAAGCAAAGAATTTCATATTTGGAAAATTGTGAATTTTTCCAATTTTTTTGGGTGAATTTTGGATTTTTCAATAAAGGTAAAACTTATCAACTCAAATTTTCAACTAATATGAAGTATGATGTGTCATGAAAAAACTCAGAAGTGATCGGATAATAATAGTGTTCCAAAGTTATTACCACATAAAGTGACAAGTCAGATTTCCAAAATTTGGCCTGGTCCTTAACACCTTAAGGACCCTGCCATTTTCATCTTAACCCCTTCAGGACACAGCCATTTTTCACCTCAATGACCAGGCCAAATTTTGGAAATTTGACATGTCACTTTATGTGGTAATAACTTTGGAAAACTTTTAATTATCCAGACTATTCTGAGTGCTTTCTCGTGACACATTGTACTTTATGATAGTCATAAATTTTAGTCAATATATTTCACCTTTTATTTATGAAAAAAATCCCAAATTTACCAAAAATTCAAAAAAATTCGCAATTTTCAAAATTTCAATTTCACTGCCTTTAAAACAGAAAGTGATACCTCATAAAATATTTTTTACTTAACATTCCCCATATGTCTACTGTTGGCATCATTTTGTAAATGTTATTTTATTTTTTTAGAACGTTAGAAGGCTTAGAATTTTAGAAGCAATCCTTAGAATTTTGATGGAAATTTTCAAAACCCACTTTTTAAGGACCAATTCAGCTCTGAACTCACTTTGTGGGGCTTACATAGTGGGAACCCCCCCCCCCCAATAAATGACACATGGGTGTTTGTACTGTTCTGGCATATTGGGTGGGGCTAAATTGTGATTGTGAGCAGCCCTGTAAAACCTAAAGGTACTCGTTGGAATTTGGGCCCCTTTACGCACCCAGGCTGCAAAAAAGTGTCACTCATGTGGTATTGCCGTACTCAGGAGAAGTAGGGCAATGTGTTTTGGGGTGTATTTTTATATATACATGTTGGGTGAGAGAAATATCTCTGTAAATTGACAACTTTGTATAAATTTTTTTAAAAAGTTGTCGTTTACAGCGATATTTCTCACACCCAGCATGGGTATATGTAAAAATACACCCCAAAACTCATTGCCCTACTTCTCCTGAGTACGGAGATACCACATGTGTGACACTTTTTTGCAGCCAAGATGCGCAAAGGGGCCCAAATTCCCATGAGTACCTTTAGGATTTCACAGGGCATTTTTACGCATTTGGATTCTCACGCTTTAGGACCCCTAAAATGCCAGGTCAGTATAAATACCCCACATGTGACCCCATTTTGGAAAGAAGACACTCCAAGGTATTCTGTGAGGGACACGGCGAATTCGCAGAAAATAAAATCTTTGGGCAAAAGTTGGCGGAAATTGATATTTTATTTTTTATTTTTTTACAAAGTCTCATATTCCACTAACTTGTGACAAAAAAGAAAATTTTACATGAACTCACCATACACCTCACGGAATACCTTGGGTGTCTTCTTTCTAAAATGGGGTCACATGTGAGGTTTTTGTACTGCCCTGTCATTTGAGGGTCTCCGCAATCATTACACGTATGGCCAGCATTAGGAGTTTCTGCTGTTCTCCTTATATTAAGCATACGGGTAATTAGATTATTTTTTCCGTTCAGCTTCTTTTTATAGGTCACATTAAAGGTGGAAAAAGTTCTGAAATTATTTATCTTTGTCTCATTTTTTTACAGCACAGAAACCTGACATTTTAACTGGGGTGTGTAGACTTTTTTATCCACTGTATGTCTACTTTCTTTGTTTCAGTTTTAAATAGTAAAGCATTTTAAAAAAAATTATGTTTTTGTGTCCATTTTCTGAATGCCATGTTTTTTTATTTTTCTGCCGATCGTTTGGGGAGGGGCTTGTTTTTTGCAGGAAGAGTTGACATTTTTATTGTACCATTTTTGGGTACATATGATTTTTTGATCATTTATTGTAACACTTTATGGGCAAGGTGACCAAAAAATTGGTTGTTTTAACACAGTTTTTATTTATTTATTTTTACAGAGTTCACCTGAGGGGTTAGGTCATGTCGCATTTTTATAGTGTAGATCGTTACGGACGTGGCAATACATAATATGTACATACTTTTTCTCATTTATTTAAGTTTTACACAAGATGTTTCAGTGTCTCCATAGTCTGAGAGCCATAGCTTTTTTATTTTTTGACCGATTGTCTTAGTTAGGGTCTCATTTTTTGCGGGATAAGGTGACCGTTTGATTGTTACTATTTTGGGTGGCATACGCCTTTTTGATCACTTGGTGTTGCACTTTGTGATGTTAGGTGTCAAAAAATGGCTTTTTTGGCACTGTTTTTTTTTTTACAGTGTTCACCTGACAGGTTAGGTTATGTGATATTTTTAGAGAGCAGTTTGTAACGAATGCGGTGATAATTAATATGTATACTTTTTTTTATTTCACTTTAACATAATAATAGCATTTTTTAAACAAAAAAATGATGTTTTAATGTCTCTATGTTCTGAGAGCTATAGTTTTTTTTATTTTTTAAGCAATTTTCTTTTGTAGGGGCTCATTATTTGAGGGATGAGGTTACGGTTAGATTGCTACTATTTTGGGGGGCATGTGCCTTTTTTAATTGCTTGGTGTTGCACTTTTAGTGATGTAAGGTGACCAAAAAAGTTTTTTTAGCACAGTTTTTATTTTATTTGACGGTGTTCACCTTAGGGGTTAGTTCATGTGATATTTTTATAGAGCCGGACAATTTGTACATGTCGATACCTAATATGTCTACTTTTCATATTTTTTTACTTTATTTTGGGAAAAGTGCGCTTTTTTGTAACCTAGTACATAAGGCCGAAAAAAGACATTTGTTCATCCAGTTCGGCCTGTCATCCTGAAAATTGATCCAGAGGAAGGCATAAAACCCCTGTGAGGTAGAAGCCAATTTTCCCCACTTCAGGGGAATAAAAAATTCCTTCCCGACTCCAATCGATATGTATATGTCGATACCTAATATGTCTACTTTTCATTTTTTCCCTATCTTATACAATTTTTTTTTACATTATTTTGGGAAAGGGGCACTTTTTTTATTTTTTTTATTTGAAACTTTAAAATTTTTTTTTTTAACATAGTACATAAGGCCGAAAAAAGACATTTGTTCATCCAGTTCTGCCCGTCATCCTGTAAGTTGATACAGAGGAAGGCAAAAAACCCCTGTGAGGTAGAAGCCAATTTTCCCCACTTCAGGGGACTAACTCCCTGGATCAATGACCCATCTCTAGTAGCTATAACCTGTAATATTATTATACTCCAGAAATACATCCAGGCCCCTCTTAAATTCCTTGTACTCACCATCACCACCTCCTCAGGCAGAGAGTTCCATAGTTTCACTGCTCTTACCGTAAAGAATCCTCTTCTATGTTTCTGTACAAACCTTCTTTCCTCCAGACACAGAGAATGTCCAGTCGTCACAGTCCTGGGGATAAATAGATGATGGGAGAGATCTCTGTCCTGAACCCTGATATATTTATGCATAGTAATTAGATCTCCCTCAGTCGTCTTTTTTCCAAAGTGAATAACCCTAATTTTGATAACCTTTCAGCGTACTGTAGTTGCCCCATTCCAGTTATTACTTTAGTTGCCCTCCTCTGAACCCTCTTCAGCTCTGCTATGTCTGCCTTGTTCACAGGAGCCCAGAGCTATACACAGTACTCCATGTGTGGTCTGACTAGTGATTTGTAAAGTGTTAGGACTATGTTCTCATCACGGGTGTCTATGCCCCTTTTGATGCAACCCATTAACTTACTGGCCTTGGCAGCAGCTGCCTGACACTGGTTTCTATTGCTTAGTTTGCTGTTTTTTAAAATTCCTAGATCCTTTTCCATGTCAGTGTTACCGAGTGTTTTACCATTTAGTATGTATGGATAACTTGCATTATTCCTTCCCATGTGCATAACTTTACATTTGTCAGTGTTAAACTCATATGCCACTTATCTACCCAAGCCTCTAATCTATCCAGATCCCTCTGTAGCATAAAACTGTCCTCTTCAGTGTTAATTACTTTAGACAGTTTAGTGTCACCTACAAAAATTGATATTTTACTATGCAAGCCTTCTACAAGATCATTAATAAATATATATAGATCATTAATAAAGAATATGGCCCAATACTGACCCCTGAGGTACCCCACTAGTAACAGTGACCCAATCTGAGTGTGTACCATTAACCACCTCAGCCCCCCAGCTTAAACACCCTTAATGACCAGACCACTTTTTACAATTCTGCACTACACTACTTTCACCGTTTATTGCTCCGTCATACAACTTACCACCCAAATGAATTTTACCTCCTTTTCTTCTCACTAATAGAGCTTTCATTTGGTGGTATTTCATTGTTGCCGACATTTTTACTTTTTTGATATTAATCAAAAATTACCGATTTTTTTGCAAAAAAAAATGAAATTTTTCAAATAAAACTACATTTCTATATAAATTTTTCTCAGAATTTATTGTTCTACATGTCTTTGATTAAAAAAAAATGCAATAAGTGTATATTTATTGGTATACAGTAGAAACACCCCACAAATGACCCCATTTCGGAAAGTAGACACCCTAAGGTATTCGCTGATGGACATAGTGAGTTCATGGAAGTTTTTTTTTTTTTGTCACAAGTGAGCGGAAATGGAATTATTTTTATTTTTTTTTACAAAGTTTCATATTCCACTAACTTGTGACAAAAAAAATTTGTCACTGCGGCGGGGCGGGCGTGGGTGAACGCACGTGTGGGCGACCGATCAGGCCTGCGTTTTGGGTGGGGGGCGAACTAAGGTGACACTAATACTATTATAGATCTGACTGTGATCAGTTCTGATCACTTACAGATACTATAAAAGTACAAATGATGATCAGCGCTACGCTAATCAGTGAATCAGTGAGTGCGGTGGGCTGGGCACTAACGGAAGCTAACTACCTACCAAAGAGGCCTAAACTAAACTAAACCTAACAGTCAATACTAGTGAAAAAAAAAAAGTGACAGTTTACACTGATCACTTTTTTCCCTTTCACTAGTGATTGACAGGTGATCAAGGGGTTAATTGGGGTGATGGGGGGTGATCTGGGGCTAAGTGTATAGTGTTTGGTGTACTTACAGTCACATGTGCTCTCTGCAGGGTCCAACCGACGAAAAGGACCCAGAAGAGAGCACAGAAGCCATTTAACACATTATATTTATAAATATAATGCATTATATGGCTTGTGATTCGATTTTTTAAAAGTCATTAGCCTGCCAGCGCTAATCATTGGCTGGCAGGCTGATGACCAACTCCTTCTAAAACTTTTAACGCCGCGCACTGCGCATGCGCGGCTGCATCAGCGTGTCATCTCGTGTGATGACGCACCGATGAGTCCACCCAGAATAACCCGACCGCCCGGCGAACGCATCCGTACGTTAGGCGGTCCAGGAGCGGTTAATAATCACCCTCTGTTTTCGATCACTGAGCCAGTTACTTACCCACATGCAAGACATTTTCTCCCAGTCCGAGCATTCTCATTTTATATACTAACCTTTTATGTGGTACAGTGTCAAATGCTTTGGAGAAGTCCAGCTATACGACATCCAGTGATTTGTCGCTGTCAAGTCTAGAACTTACCTCCTCATAGAAACTGATTAAATTAGTTTGGCATGACCGATCTCTCATGAAGCGATGCTGATATGGCGTTATTTGCTTATTTCCGTTGAGATCCTCTAAGATAGCATCTCTTATAAAAAAAAAGTTGTAAAACTTTTTTTTTCTTTTACATATTTTTTCACTTTATTTTTTGTCCCACTATGGGACTTCAATATTTCAGGGTCTGATCCCTGTTTCACTACAGCACAACACATTTGTATTGTGCTATATTGAACTGTCAGTGTCTTACACTGTAAGACGCTAACAATTGCCTAGGAGACCCAGCCCTGAGGCTGAATCTCCTGGGCTTCCGTAGCTGGAAGTCCGGTTCAAGGCATCGGGGCTGCCATAGCAACCATCGGGTCACCGCAGCACAGGGACCCAATGGGGATGTACAAGCTGCCGCAAACCCCCTGCATACAGGGGGTTAATCTGCTGGCATCGGTGTTTTCACCAATGCTGGCAGATACAGCATGGGTCCGGCTGCCAGTATCAGCTGAGCCCCTGCGGCTGATCGTGGCAGCCAGTTAACCCTAGGGCGAGAATGCTCATCCTAGTGCGTTAAGTACCGGCCAGTTAGGACAAGCATTCTCGTCCCAGGTCGGCAACGTGTTAAGGTGAAAAGTGGCTCAGTACTGAAGGGGTTAAATATAGATCTGGCCATGGAAAATTAAAAATAACACCAAAAATTTGTTAAACATAAAAACATGATTTAAACAATAGGTAATTTTGTGATTACACATTTCCTAAAATAAAAAAATGAATAAATAAAAAAATTCAAGTTTTTCCCTCTCATTCTATACTCAATACCCCATAATGACAATCATTCTGACCCATAGAATAATGGTAATGTGTCATTATTTTTACCACAGGGAACACAGTATAAACTAATCTCATTAGAGAGTGGGCAATTGTGTTTTTTTTTTTTTTCTAAATGTACCCCATTCATTTTTTTCCCACCTTCCCAATACAAGAATGTAGAGGAGGAAAATAAGTAAACAATATTTTTCATCAAATCCCCAGACTCCATTAGACCTCAGACTAGACCTTTATCAGATCCCAAGCTTCATCAGCCTCAGATCAGACCTTTATCAGATCCCAAGCTTCACCAGCGTTCAATCAGACCCCCATCATGCCTCAGATCAGACATTAAAGAGAACCTGTCATGAACTTTATGCTGATCTCACTGAGGGCAGCATAAAATAGTGACAGAAATGCATATTTCAGCAGTGTGTCACTCATGAGCTAAAAGTAAGAGTCAAATCTACTTGAGAAGAATCTGGTTATTTATAATCTCCTGCACTCTCACCCATCTGTTAATTATTAGCAGTTCTCTCCTAGAGAAAAAGGGAGAAAACTAGCTAGAAGACTGTCAGCCATCAGCAGGTGGGCAGGCAGAGCAAGAATTCATGAATAACCATGACTCCTCTCAGGTGGCCCGGACTCTTTTCCAGGCCGAGTCTGCAATGATTGTGATGTTGGTTCTCGGCAACCACTTACTTTTAACTTATAAATAACAGACCGCTGAAATCAACTCACCTGTCTCTATTTTATGCTGCTGTTAGTATGGGCAGCATAAAGTTGATGACAGGTTCCCTTTAAAAATAAATAAACTTACCTCGCTTGTTCCAGATGGCACTGCCACTCTACAGATCCAGGACTCACCCCCTCCTTGGTCTTCCTCCGACCCGTGCTGCACTGTGACCTTACGTTGCACAGCGCCAGGTCATAGTGCACGCCTACATGCACTATGTCCTGGCGCTGTATGCAGTCAGGACACAGTGTACAGTGGAGACCGGAAGAAGAGGGAGGGGAGGGATGAGTGCAGGGCTTCCCTCACCACTCCCCGTGCCTCCTGCATACTAATGACGTCTTCTATGATGGAAGTGGTCATTAGCATTCGGACTTCACACGGGTGAGTTTTCCGCGCAGGTGCAATGCGTGAGGAGGACGCATTGCACCCGCACTGAATCCAGACCCATTCTTTTCTATGGGGCTGTGCACATGAGCGGTGATTTTCATGCATCACTTCTGCGTCGCGTGAAAATCGCAGCATGCTCTATATTGTGCGTTTTTCATGCAACGCAGGCCCCATAGAAGTGAATAGGGCTGCGGGAAAATCACAAGCATCCGCAAGCAAGTGCGGATGCAGTGCGATTTTCCTGCATGGTTGCTTAGCAACGGGACCAGATCTTTATTATTTTCCCTTATAGCATGGTTATAAGGGGAAATAATAGCATTCTTAATAAAGAATGCATAGTAAAATGAAGAGGAAGGGGTTAAAAATAATAAAAGTTGACTTACCTTAGCCACTTGATCGCGTAGTTGCGATCTGTCTTCTCTTTTCCAGCATCAGCTAACAACTAAAGGACCTGTGATGATGTCACATCACATGGTCCAATCACATGGTCCATCACCATGGTAAGATGGACCATGTGATTGGACCATGTGATGTGACGTCATCACAGGTCCTTTAGTTGTTAGCTGATGCTGGAAAAGAGAGGACAGATCGCAACTACGCGATCAAGTGGCTAAGGTAAGTTAACTTTTATTATTTTTAACCCCTTCCTCTTCATTTTACTAAGCATTCTTTATTAAGAATGCTATTACCATATAATAAGGGAAAATAATAAATTCTCCAGAATACTTTACCCGAAACCGGACTTTAGTGATGAAGTCCGGCTTCGGGTCTGGGTACCAAACATGGTGATTTTTCACACGCGCGTGCAAAACGCATTACAAACGTTTGCACCTGCGCGGGAAAATCGCGCATATTCCCGCAACGCACCCGCCTCTTATCCGGGCGTCAAACATGACGCCCGTGTGAAAGAGGCCTCAGAGGCACTGCCATTGTCCCCCAACTTTTGGGGGGGGGGAATGTGCGTCTGAAAAATATGGTATTGTATAAAATATTAAATTGTGCTATTAGAAATTAACACTAGTCCCTCATATGTTACAGGGTGTTAAACTGGCCATGAAACACATCTGGAAACTTAAAGCACAGTATCACACGCACCACATACTACATATTTTTACCTGGACCAAATCTTGACGTATAATTTTCTATTCCAGCTAAGTCAAGATAATGGTTTCTGCGTTCTGTATTTTCATCTACACAGTAATGATCACTGGTTTCATTACATGATTGTTGTTCACTGACATTTCTCCTAAACATGAGAGAAAATACACAACATGTATTAAGAAGCAAGTTTAATGTTTATAGATGTCCACACACATAAAAAAAACGGACTGCTGTATAAACATGTACGGTGGATCGACCAAGTGTGCATGTTCAATGCTAATGGGTGATAAGCATCACTACATGCGTTGGTGACTGTTTATCTGCAAAGTGGAACAAATAATCTGGCTGGATAAAATCCAAGCTCTGGTTCTATCTGGTGTCTACTCAATCAGTTAAATGTTTTACATTATCTTTGCACAAAATTGGAAGTGTCAGACAATTAAAAATTTAGGCCACTTTCACACAGTCTGTATTTTTCATCAGTATTTGTAAGCCAAAACCAGGAGGTGGTCCAGAAAAGCAGAAGAGGCAGAAACATTCTCATTATACTTTTTCTCTGCAGAATACATTCCTAGTTTTGGCTTACAAATACTCATGAGTAATATCTTTTATTGTTTTAATACATTTCAAAACTCTGGAAAGATTTTCAACAAAGGACAACCCCTTTAACTTGTAATAATATATTGTGATAGATCAAATATAGATCTTTCATAGGATTCAAGCATTCCATATGGTATGCATTTTAATTAATGTACTGCAGAATGCTAGGATTATTACCAGTAAGTATTGCTGCATTTTGCCAATGATCAACATCAGTCAGCTAAAAGAGGTTTTTATTTGGCATCTTCCCCCTGATGCAGCATAATTTGACAAGACATACAAGATGAACTGTAATTGTCAGACACAACCTATGGACAGGTAAGGTAAAAAAGCAGGTGTGTTTTTATAATCCTGCACAAACCATTGAAAGCTCTAGCAACTTCTCACACCAACATGTGCACTCCACAGACCATTTTGTAATCCAGCAGATCTTTGATTATGTTTTATGTGTACTTGGCATATATTTTGAATCTAGGTATTATACCGCAAGCACTTTATATCACATGCACAATTGCCCATTCCTTCGCTTTTGTCATGAGTAAAGAATAGCTAGAACGCCTATCTTAGGGTACGTTCACGTGACGGAATTTGAAAATGTGGTGAAAAAAATGATCACATAATCCACGCTGAGCATATTGCTTCTTTTTTCCACGCTGATTTTTTTACACTTTTTAGAGTCGCTTTTTTTGCGTGGAAAACGAGAAAAACAGAGCGGCAGAACATTTTGGGAACTGGCCCGTACGCTGAGTTCACAATGCGTTTACAGTTTATATTTAGCGTGTATACTAGAAAAGCATCTAATATACAAACTACAAAATGGATTCAGTTGCCGGATGGAGACCAATAGAGCATCTTTTGGTCTTTGCCTGGACAGTATACACCAGTATACTGCAGCAAAAAGAGTATGGAATAGTATAGTAGACAATGCTGTTTCAGGCATGGTGTAACTAGAACTGACTGGGGCCCCACAACAAATGTTTGAACAGGGCACCGTCCAGCAATTCCCTCCTTCCATGCAACAGTCACTTCGGCGGCTAGTCAGGACAGCTCTCTTAGACCAGGACAGACAGCCACTCCGTCCGTTTCCTACATGTATATACAGTATGGTGTTTCATGTCACTGTATATACTGTCACTGTATATAATGTCACGGTATAATACTGTTGAGGGGGCAGTGACAAAAAATATCTTTCAGTCTCCCTCCTGGTGGGGCCCGAATTTGCACCCCACAGCAGCCACTTCCCCTACTTTTACTATAACTACGCCTCTGATTAAAGGGGCTATCCAAACCTTCCAGCATGGCAGACCCGTGGTGGAGATCATACTTGCCATAGTGGTGACTTGTTCCCCATATGTCACATTACCAGTTATTTCTCCCCATGACGGATGTTGATTTCAGTGTTGTAGGGAGAGGAAGAGCTGGCCTTGGAGTCACAGACGCAGAACCCAGTGGTGGGGACCAGATATGTATGCTTTCCCACCACGGATCAGCCACTCTGGGAGGTCTGTCATACTCTTGGATAACTGCTTTAAATGTATACATTTTTATTTTTTAACATAGTAGCTTACGGGTGACCTATATATGGCATACATCATAAGCATCTGTTAAAGTTTTAGTGCACATCATGAGTCTTTAGCTTTTCATGACATCCATTAAATGGATGCCATTATGGGTGACAAAAGTATAAAAAGAATGACTTAACAGTGGAATCTGTCCCCAATAGGTTAAATGGTGTCTATTATAACAGAAACTGTACATCATGAAAAGCTCATGATATACTGTATACATTAAATTGATACAATTATGGAGATGGATGCTAATGCATCCGTAACAGCCAATGTTTAGTGTGTACGTCGCAAGCCTTTCTGAGTATGTATTTTTAACAAAGACAAAAAATGCAATGTGAATATATAGCCTTACCAAAGTACTAAAACTATATAAGGGCACTTAAAGGACATAACACAGGAATGCTGTTGATCAGCTAGAATCCTATGTCAGACAAGAATGGGACAACACTCCTCTCCCTAAACTTCAGCAATGGGCGGCATGCCCCTGTCCCAACGTTTTGAGATGTGTTCATGTCAAGTTCTAAATTTTTTTCATGAAATGGTAAAATGTCTCACATTCTACATCTGATATAGTTCTATGATTAAAATATGGGTCTTTGAGATTTGCAAATCATTAAATTCTGTTCTTATTTACACTTTACACAGTGTCCTAACTTTTTTCGAATTGGGGTTGTGAAAGGGCACAGTGATGACATTGTGAAAAACAGTGTTTTTAAACTGTAAGGCTCCCATCAGTTGTTGAGGTGATAGTTTTAACAGAAGAGATCATATGATGAACAGGCCTTTCTCTGGTTGTACCAATCTCTTTTTTTTTTCCCTAATGAGTTCCAGAGAGAAATGAAAGATACACCTCTTGTCCCAATAGTAACACAGGCGCTTCCTTTGTCATTTACCCATACTTTGGTAGTATACAGTAAAAATGAGCTCAGCAAAATGTTCAGAGAAGAATGAAATCATTATAAACAGCCAGATAAAAAAAAAAAAAAAAACTCATGTAAGAAAGAATAGTAATTGTCTCACCACACATAAACCAATTAGACAGAGTGGGATGTTTTTTTTTTTTTTTTAGCGCATTTACCTGACATGAGCTGATAAACGCTTCTCAGCAACTTTTATTTCTTCAGAGAGTTCAGGTCTGATGGCTTCTCTGTCTAGAAAATAAAGGTTTTCTATAATTAAAATTCAACTAACTTCAAAAAGACACATTCAACACCAATTGAAAACTGCAAGATGAAAATATAACCCCCCCTTGTGCAGAATAACTGCTATGAAATGTTTCCTTTAATTGATGATCTGTCCTGAACATAGGCGTGAAAGAATATTGGCCTAATCCTCCATACAAAATAGCTAAGGATGTCCCAATACCATTTTTTTAAGACCGAATACGAGTACCGATACTTTTATTTAAGTACTTACCGATACCAATTATAACAATGAAATAAATAACACATAATTTAGGGGAGATTTATCAAACCTTGTACAAAGAAACAGCGGTGCAGTTGCTGATGGCAATAAAAAAAAATAAAGCTGGAATTTGGTTGCTATGGACAAATGCTTTACTTTTCCTTTGTACAGGGTTAATAAATTAATAAATGGGCATATAACAGTGTTTCCCAACCAATGTGCCCCCAGCTGTTGCAAAACTACAACTCCCAGCATGCCCAGACAGCCTTTGGCACACTGATTTGGAAACACTGGCATATAAGGAGGGGAATGGGCATATAACAGTGTTTCCCAACCAGCGTGCCTCCAGCTGTTGCAAAACTACAACTCCCAGCATACTCAAACAGCATGCTGGGAGGTATAGTTTTGCAACAGCTTGAAGCACACTTGTTGGGAATCACTATTATGGTGCTTGAAGGTGTGTGATGGCGGATCAACATGCTATAGTGGAGCAGCTCACTGCCAAAATAAACCAGAGTGCTACCAGATGTATAGCTGAAACTACAGTTCTGCAAACCCTACTGTGTATGGGGATCCAAAACAAACAGAAGGTCACTGCACCTCAGCTAATGATGTTACATCGGCAGAAAAGGTTTCAATTTTCATGGTATTATCAGAATTGGATCTCCGCTGATTGGCAAAGGGTTGCCTTCTCTGATGAGCAACATTTTCTGCTTCACTGAGCAGATGAACGTTGGCGTGTCAGATGAGAAACATTAGAGCAAATATATCCTGCAAATATTCCTGGAAGAACACAATCTCGTTGTGGCAGTGTTACGGTCTGGGGATTGTTTTTATTGCATTCTCTGGGCCCACTCATCCATGAGGAAGACACTCTCAACCGACTTTGGTATGAATCTATCCGTGCAGATCACATACACCCATACATGCTGATTGTCTTGATTGGGGAGGATGGGATCTTCTAGCAGGACAATGCGCAACATGTCACATGGCTAGCAATGTCCGCCACTGGTTGCAAGAGCATGTCCAAGACTTCCAAGTACTACCCTGACCCCATAATTCCCCAGACTACAACCCAATTGAACATCTGTGGGACAACTGATTGTGTTCGCTCTATGAATCTACCTCCAGCAGCTGTGGGATGCACTGCAGTCAGCATCCACTAAGACCTTATTGAGTCACTCCCTGCCTATTACTCTGGATATTAGCTGGTGGTCATAATAATGTGACTCGACTGTGTATGTTTTATCATTCTATGCTAGCACACTACAAAGCATAACGTTAAATGACTGAAGATGCATGGAAATGTAATTTCCTTTTGTAAACTTACCTTGAGTAGCACTTGAATTTTCCCTTTCCTTTGTTGAAGGTTCAGGGCTCACAGTTAGTTTCACCCGGAGTGTTTTACTGCTGTTAGAGGAGTGGTTAACAGACTGATCTACAACTTCATAAATTGTGTGCATCAAACTGGACATATCCTGTGGAACACAATATTTAATTCAATTTATTATCAAGACTGTTCTTCATGAGCAAAGTACTCAATGCTCCATGTTGTAAATTATATGTAAAAATTCCTTATATATTTTTATATATATATATATATATATATATATATATATATATACACACACACATACAGTCCGGTCAAATGTTTGGACACACCTTTTCATTCCATTTTTTCTTTTATTTATTTTTTTACACTGAAGATTCATATGCATCATATTTAAGACATGAAATCGATGGAAACGCATATGGAATTAAGTAGCAAACAAAAAAGTGTTAAACATGTTTTATAATTTCAATTATTCAAAGTAGCCCCCTTTTGCTTTGATGAGAGCTTTGAACACTGTTGCCATTTTCTCAATCAGCTTCATGAGGCAGTGGCCAGGAATGTTTTTTCAAGTCTTTTAACCCCTTAATGATCCACGCCGTACATGTACAGCGCAATCGGACGTAACTTACGGCGCAAGGTCCGCAGGACTCTGGGGAACGATCACGGGAGAATCGCGGCACCATGGCTGCTCTTACCGGCAGGCAGCCATGCCGGGTAAGGGCAGCATTGTGCTGCATCACCCCCTTGCAGCTCCAAGCGCTGCGATTGGCGGGTCAATGAAGACTGGCACATTGCAGCGCCGGAAGCCCGTAAGAAACATCGGGCAGGGGGAGGTGACCAGTTCAGCACCGGTCTCCTCCGAGGTAAGGCAGGGAACACCGGTCTTTGGGGTCCCCTGCCAGCGCTGCGAATCGCTGGAACAACGCTCCAGCCAATGGCAGCGCTATAGCTGCACAGGAAAGGGCTGAACTTCCCTGCATGCAGCCATTCTAGCTGGTGACTGCATGAAGAGAGGTTCTGTCCTTTTCTGTGCTGCTGTTGGCTTGCTGGGACTTCTGGTGCACCACCACAGCGCTTTTAACCCTTTCCTGCTCAAAGAGCAGCTTTGCAGCTGTTCCAGATCCCTAAACCACCCTCCCCCCCGTCCTTTTTTTTTAAGGATGCTATTTGGTCTGTGTGCTTTTTTTGGTCTTTTTTTTTTTTACAATTTTCCAGCTCTGCACCACTTTTTCTACGTGCAAGCTGTGACCACCAAGTGCTGTTCAGTGCATACCTGTCTGTCAGCACCTGGGGATTATTCTCTGCACTTTTTTTTTACATCTGTTCAAAAAGAAGAAATAGGAAGTTCTATAAATATATATATAATGTTAATTTTTAGCCAGTGTTCACTTGAAGTGCATTTTTATAATTTTTTATACTACAGTTTTTGCACGCACGCAAGATCTGAGTACGTGTGTGCGTGCTGCAGAGCACCGATCTGTAGTGTGCACATTTTTGCGTTTTTTTTTTTAAAGAAAAAACCAGCAGTGAGTGGTAGTTAGTTAGTTATATATGTATAAGCAAGTAGTGCTGTGTTTGTGGGAGGGCAGGCTGATTACGAGGCTGTCTACATGCACCTGTGGGCCTAGGCTGGCTGTTTGCTAGGCTATTTATAGGCACCTGTGGGCCCAGGCTGGCGCCGATTCAGCTGATTTCACTACCTCTGGGTCAGCTCTAGGATACAGCAGCATGGTGTACAGGCTCCTTACGGCTGGGCGACAGCAGTATGTCTCAGGAGGGCGCTGGTATTCATGGTAGGATCGGAGTTTTTTGCACGGGATCCACGCTGTGGTCCGCGACATGTTGCGCAGCTGCATCGTGTGCAGGTTTATTCACGCCTGGGCAGCGACAAAGTGCCAGGCGAGTGCTGGCATTCACTGTAGAATCACATTTGTTGGCACGCGACCCACACTGCGGTATGTGACTCGCAATACTCTGGGACGAAGCGAAGTTGGGCTCTAATGGTCAAGCGACTGTTGTTTGTTTTTTGTCCGGCTGCTTAGGGGATTGTTGGGGGCTTTTGCATATAGTTATTGGTGTTGCATGCGCCTAGAGTAGGTATGGCCGCATGTTTTCTGATATCTGTATCATACGGGACGCCTGTCTCCAAGCTACGCACGCTGCGTTTAAGTTATGGTTTTGTTTAGTTATTTCTCTGGAAGGGTCATGTGTCAAGGGTCATTATATGAAAAAAAAAAAAAAAAAAAGTGCATGTTTTCTGTCACAAGTTGTACATGTGGGGCGCACGTCCGCAGTTAGCGCCAGACATGCAAGGTGTTGGTGAATGTGTATCAGTGGCCCATGTATGGGGGCAGCAAGTTGGTAAAGGTGCCTGTGTTTGAGTACTGATGCTCTGGTAAGTGTGTTTAATCTATAAATTGTATGTTTAGGGCCCGCATGTGTCAGCGGTTCTGTGCTATTGTGGTGTTTAATTGGCGTTGCATCAGGGTTTATGTTCAACCACGTTTGTTTTCTTACAGGAATACGAGGTGGTGCTGTGGCGACCATCATTTAAAAAAAAAAAAAAAAAAAAAAAAAAAAATCCTGCAGCATCATGTGGAGGTTCGTTCGCGCCTGGGCAATGGCAGTAGGTGCCAGGCGAGTGCTGGCTTTCACGGTGGGATCGGACTTGGTTACACGGTCTGCGACTTGTAGCCCTCTGGGGCGAAGGGGGTTGGGCACTAATGGTAGAATGTTCATGGCTAGGTTCGTTACCTGCAAAAGCTACGTCTGTGTGTCTGCATTTACGTTTTGTCCTGTACTCCATTCGCTACCAGAGCTGCGTTCATGCTTCTGTTGTATCATGTTAATACTCTGCTCACTTTAGGTTGCATTCATACGGCTGCTTTATATCATGCTCTTCATGCTCACGCACAGAGCTGCGCCCATACCATGTGTTAGGCACTACTCACATCCCGAGCTGCTTGCACCCACCTGTACTTACACCATGTGGTTATACACTGCTTCCACTTATAGCTACATTTTCTTTTTAATTTGACATCAGGGTTAGCCAGTGTTCTCACTAGGGCAGTCAGTACACCTCTTCACACCTGTTCATTTCAGTAAAAAAAAAAAAAAAAAAAATTAAAAGAGAAAAAAAAAATAAAAATTTTTATAAAAAAAAAAAAAAAAAAAAATTAAAAAAAAAAAGAATTCTTAAAAGAAAAAAAAAAAAAAAAAGTGAGAGGGCCCGATGATCGCCTCGGCTCATGGCTCCGGGTGGCCTCAGGCATATACGCAAGTCCGTCACGTCTTCGGACTCATTGTAAGTCCTGTCACGCACCTCAGGCATATACGCAAGTCCGTCACGTCTTCGGACTCATTGTAAGTCCTGTCACGCACCTCAGGCATATACGCAAGTCCGTCACGTCTTCGGACTCATTGTAAGTCCTGTCACGCACCTCAGGCATATACGCAAGTCCGTCACGTCTTCGGACTCATTGTAAGTCCTGTCACGCACCTCAGGCATATACGCAAGTCCGTCACGTCTTCGGACTCATTGTAAGTCCTGTCACGCACCTCAGGCATATACGCGGGTCCGTCACGTCTTCGGACTCATTGTAAGTCCTGTCACGCACCTCAGGCATATACGCAAGTCCGTCACGATTCGGACAAGACGAGTCCTTTACAGAGAAAAAAAAAAAAAGTCGCATGCCGCCTGTGCAGTGCAGGTAGGTACCCATTTCACCGTGCGGCACTGCCATTAGAGTCTCTCACGTATGGCTTCTCCAATTAAGTATCCGCCATTAGAGTCTCTCACGCATGGCACCACCACTAGTGTCTCTCGCGCATGGCTTCTCCGGTTAAGTGGTTCATATATGACTTCACCATTTAAGGTCGGCCACGTGGCCCACCACGAGTAGGTTCGTGTCTTTTTCCGCTGCTCGGGCTGAGGGTGTTGGTGTCGGGCCTAAGTCCTGAGTATTAGTCCGTCTTCCAGTTAGAAGTACAGTAATAGGCGCAATTCACAATGTCTCATGTCTACAGACACGGCGAGCCATATCAAGACTACAGGCGCAGCGTACATGGTTATTACGACCTTAAGCTCATTGCCTGTCACTACTCCAGGTATGGTGTGTACGTTTTTCTGTCCTCGGTACAGGCAACATTAGCTCGCTAATTGAAATAGCCGTGTATTCGTGTTGGTGGTTCCCCAGGTTCTGGTGAGTTTATACATTCCACTTAATCTACTAATAGAGAAAGACGGCATACGTCATGCTCTAACTTTTTGGCCCCTTATATATATATATAAAAGGTGTGGCCTGGGGAATAAGTAGAGGTGTAGTAGTTAGCAACCAGGAACAGTTGGTGCCCGATCAGGGTCCTCGGCGAATGCTTGGAATTCATTTAGGCCTTCCAACAGATTCACCATTGTTTGTTTCAGTCTGCAGCTCTCAGGATTCACACCTTCTCGTAATATGTTCACGTGTTAGTATACATAGGTGTAAATGGTTTCTGATTACCGGCCACTCCTTCACTCACATCAGCCACCTCCGAGGACGATGTGCCGCTTCACATGACTAAGAGGTAAGGTAGATGGTAGTCACTGTGGTGTGTACAATATATTTCGCACCTTTCGGCAAATGTCTTTTACGTTCAAAGTGGGTGTAGTAATGGTATATATATATGTTTTGCTCTAACTTGAGGTCTGGCCTTTTTGGCCCCTTTAGGCTGCCCTACAGCAGCAGTTATGGCACAACTCTACTGCTTGTTGTAGATAGGGTTAGATAGGTTAGGTACACCTTTCTGATAGCCGAGCCGACCACAAGTATAAGCAAGTAGTGCTGTGTTTGTGGGAGGGCAGGCTGATTACGAGGCTGTCTACATGCACCTGTGGGCCTAGGCTGGCTGTTTGCTAGGCTATTTATAGGCACCTGTGGGCCCAGGCTGGCGCCGATTCAGCTGATTTCACCCACCCACCCACACCATCTTACAGTCATTTCATATTAGGGTGGCCCCCTTTAGGCTGCCCTACAGCAGCAGTTATGGCACAACTCTACTGCTTGTTGTAGATAGGGTTAGATAGGTTAGGTACACCTTTCTGATAGCCGAGCCGACCACAAATATATATATATATATATATATATATTTCAGTTAGTGTCAGTTTAGATTTTCGCACCATCTGCGTACGTGCATTTTGCAACCACTGAGCACCGATCAATAGTGACCATTTCTGATCGCGTCTGCTCAGTTTGCACTGCAAGTTCATTTTTGTGCAGAAAATATTTTTTTTTTTACAATTTTTTTCTTTTAAATTCAATTTCAAATTTATTACAAGCCCCTTCACGTGTGAAAACACAACATACACACCCCTCACACTAAATAAAGGTTTACACATTTCACATGTCACACTCCAATAAAATAAAAATGTCCAATTCATCCCAACGAGTATACTCAGCTGAAGAGGCATACGCCATTCTTGCCTCCAAAACGGAGTCTGCCAGTGAGGGAGAACTAGATAGTGGAGAAAAATATAGCAAGAACAGTGGAGTGGAGAACAGGTGGGCATTTTAGGGGCCCTAAAGCGTGAGAATAAGTCTGGTATCCAAATGGCTAAAAATGCCCTCCTAAAAAGGTACTCATTGGAATTTGGGCCCCTTTGCGCATCTTGGCTACAAAAAAGTGTCACACATGTGGTATCGCGGGAACTCAGGAGAAGTAGGGCAATGTGTTTTGGGGTGTATTTTTACATATACCCATGCTGGGTGTGAGAAATGACAACTTTTAAAAAAAAATGTATACAAAGTTGACAATTTACAGAGATATTTCTCTCGCTCAGCATGGTTATATGTAAAAATACACCCCAAAACACATTGCCCTACTTCTTCTGAGTACAGTGATACCACATGAGTGACACTTTTTTGCAGCCTAGGTGCGCAAAGGGTCCCAAATTCTAATGAGTACCTTTTAGGAGGGCATTTTTACGAATTTGGATTCCAGACTTCTTCTCACGCTTTAGGACCCCTAAAATGCCAGTGCAGTATAAATACCCCACATGTGACCCCATTTTGGAAAGAAGACACCCCAAGGTATTCCGTGAGGTGCATGGCTAGTTCATAGAAGATTTTTTTTTGGCACAAGTTAGTGGAAATTGACTTTTTTTTTTTCTTACAAGGTCTCATATTCCACTAACTTGTGACAAAAAATAAAATTTTACATGGTACCCCTCACGGAATACCTTGGGGTGTCTTCTTTCCAAAATGGGGTCACATGTGAGGTGTTTGTACTGCCCTGGCATTTGAGGGTCTCCGCAATCATTACATGTATGGCCAGCATGAGGAGTTTCTGCTATTCTCCTTATGTAACGGATCAACGGGTGTGGACCCGCTGTGCCACTTACCGGTTTGGCTTTGGGCCAAACTTGGGAGCGGAGTCTAAGTGTCCCCCTGGTTTTCACCCTTTATCCCGCTCCAGGATGCGGAAGCTGGACTCAGCTGCAGGGGAGACACCAGGTAGCTACCGCAAGAGTGGTCCCGGTTAAGTGGCAGCTGGCCGGGCAGGCCAGAAAGCCCCGATGCTAGCACTGGGGAAACAGGCAATATAGCAGACAGCCGCAGGATAATGCTGAGCTGAGCAAGTGGTATAGCAGAGCTAGTGCTGTGAGAACAGCAGAGCTGGGTTAGTCCAGGTGGAGCTGGTGTAACGATCTGCACAGCAGACAGAGGCGAGGTCGACAGTCCGGGTCTTTAACTTGAGAGCAGCGAGGTACAAGAGGATCAAGCAGAGACGAGGTCAGGATACAGGCAGAGATCATAAGCAGGATATCGAATGCAGGGACAACAGGAGCCTTAGCTGTAGGAAGTACAATATTGCTCAGGTATTGCAGGAAGGGGGAAGCACCCTCATAAAGGTGGTGCCTGGCCAGGATTGGAGAGAGGGCGGAATCAGGGGCGTGCATTAACCCTTAAGGTACCAGGACGCCTGCGGCTCCTACAAGATACAACAGAAGCTGTCGTAGCCTGCGACAGTGCAGGAAAGCGGGTCCGGAGCCTGCAGCGAAGAGGAGGAGCCCCGCGTGCAGCTCGACTGAGGTACGTATTTGGACGCACTGCACGCTGGCGGCTGCCAACTGCCATTGTTACACCTTATATTGAGCATATGGGTAATGAGATTTTTTTTTTCCGTTCAGCCTCTGGGCTGAAAAAAAAAATTTGAACGGCACAGATTTCTTCATTCGCATCAATCAAGGTGGATGAAAAAATCTCTGCCAAAAAAAAGAGAGAGGAAAGGACATAGGAGTGCTTGCGAAGTAAGGCCCCATTCACACGTCCGCATCTATTCCGCAATTCTGCTCACCGCATCAGCATTTTCTCCGCAAAAGATAGAGCATATCCTATTCTTGTCCGCAATTGCGGACAAGAAAAGGCATTTTCTATATAGTTCTGGCAATGTGCAGATCCGCAAAATGCGGAAAGCACATTGCCGGTGTCCGTGTTTTGCGGATCCACGGATTCGTGGATCCGCAAAACACATACGGACGTTTTAATGAGCCTTACAGGGGGGTGATTAGTGACAGAGGGTGATCAGGGGGGTGACATGGGGTGATCAGGGCGTTGCCCTGCTCCTAGAGGCTCCGTGCGGCAACCTGCTGGCACGCCCCTTCTTGCTTTGAGTGACAGTGCCGGGCAGCGATCCTCCGGCACTGTCTCCTTCTGAAATCCGCGCCTGCGCTGCCGCTCTGTATTCGGCGCAGGCGCGGTGAGCAGGGGACGCTGGTGCCTGCTGTCCTCTGCTCACCGCGCCTGCGCCGAATACAGAGCGGCGGCGCAGGCGCGGATTCAGAAGGAGACAGTGCCGGAGGATCGCTGCCCGGCACTGTCACTCAAAGTAAGAAGGGGCGTGCCAGCAGGTTGCCGCACGGAGCCTCTAGGAGCAGGGCAACGCCTCCCCTGCTCCTAGAGGCTAATTTACATATTATAAAAGTACGTTTTTCAGCCAAAATATAAATCGGATTTTTATAAAAAAGACATTATCAAGCTGCTCTGACATTAGCACATAGCTAATGTCAGATAGCTTATAATGTCAAAACTTGATGACAGAAACCCTTTAACAAAACAGCGTCTGATATGCGATTTTTTTAACTACTACACCCTGCCAGCGCACGATCAGCGCTGGCAGGCTGTAGTTAAACTTCCTCCCGACGTGATCCTGTGAGCGCGGAAATTCACAGGAAATCTCGCCTCTCGCGAGATGGCGCGCCGATGTGTCAATGAGGAATAACCCGGCCGCCTGCAGGACACATCCCTGCGTTAGGCGGTCGGGTAGTGGTTAACAAGTGTTTCTGCCTTCTATAAGACACCGGTTTGCAGGAATCTTTTAAATGCGACATTGCACCTAAAGTCAATGTCTGCCAATTCAGGTCAGCAAAATCCATATTTTGCTGTTTGACTCTAGGGCCCTACTGGGCTTGAGCGGTGTAGTTTATAGAATGGGGTCACTTTTGGCAGTTTTCCACTGTAGGGCCACCTCAGGGTGTCTTCATATAAGATATAGCTCCCAATTACCATTCCAGCGAAATTTGCTCTCCAAAAGCCATATGGTGCTCCTTTCACTCAGAAGCCTGCTGTGTGCCCATACATCATTTTTTGAGCACATATGGGGTATTGCTGTATTCAGGGGGAAATGAGGAACAAAATGTGGGGTGCATTTTGCCTGTTACCCTTTGTAAAAGTGAAATATGTGGGTGTAAAGCAACTTTTTCTGGAAAAAATTGTAATTTGTCCTTTTCACAGCCAAGCGTTTCCTAATTCTGTGAAACGCCTGATGGGTCAAAGTGCTCACTACACACCTTGAAATATTCCTTGAGGGGTGTAGTTTCTGGAATGGGGTCACTTTTTGGGGGTTTCCACTGTAGGGCCACCTCAGGGATGCTCGGACTGGGAGAAAATGTCTGTAAGTGGGTAAGTAACTGGCTGAGTGACAGAAAACAGAGGGTAGTTATTAACGGTACACACTCAGATTGGGCAACTGTCAATAGTGTGGTACCTCAGGGGTCAGTACTGGTCCCTATTCTTTTTAACATATTTATTAATGATCTTGTAGAAGGCTTGCATAGTAAAATATCAATTTTTGCAGATGACACTAAACTGTGTAAAGTAATTAACACTGAAGAGGACAATATACTGCTACAGAGGGATCTGGATAGATTGGAGGCTTGGGCAGAGAAGTGGCAGATGAGGTTTAACACTGACAAATGTAAAGTTATGCACATGGGAAGGAATAATGCAAGTCACCCGTACATACTAAATGGTAAAACACTCGGTAACACTGACATGGAAAAGGATCTAGGAATTTTAATAAACAGCAAACTAAGCTGCAAAAACCAGTGTCTGGCAGCTGCTGCCAAGGCCAATAAGATAATGGGTTGCATCAAAATGGGCATAGATGCCCGTGATGAGAAAATAGTTCTACCACTTTACAAATCGCTTGTCAGACCACACATGGAGTACTGTGTACAGTTCTGGGCTCCTGTGAACAAGGCAGACATAGCAGAGCTGGAGAGGGTTCAGAGGAGGGCAACTAAAGTAATAACTGGAATGGGGCAACTACAGTACCCTGAAAGGTTATCAAAATTAGGGTTGTTTACTTTAGAAAAAAAACGACTGAGAGGAGATCTAATAACTATGTATAAATATATCAGGGGTTAGTACAGAGATCTCTCCCATCATCAATTTATCCCCAGGACTGTCACTGTGACGAGGGGACATCCTCTGCGGAAAGAAGGTTTGTACACAAACATAGAAGAGAATTCTTTACGGTAAGAGCAGTGAGACTATGGAACTCTCTGCCTGAGGAGGTGGTGATGGTGAGTACAATAAAGGAATTCAAAAGGGGCCTGGATGTATTCCTGGAGTTTAATAATATTACAGGCTATAGCTACTAGAGATGGGTCGTTGATCCAGGGAGTACTTCTTTCCTCTGGATCAACTAGCAGAATGACAGGCCGAACTGGATGAACAGATGTCTTTTTTCGGCCTTATGTACTATGTTACTATGTAACATATCTCCCAATTACCATTCCAGCTAAATCCGCTCTCCACAAGCCATATGGTGCTTGTACCACTCTGAAGCTTGCTGTGCACCCATACATAATATTTTACATAGTATATAAGACCGAAAAAAGACATTTGTCCATCCAGTTCGGCCTGTTTCCTACAAGTTGATCCAGAGGAAGGTCAAAAAACCCCTGTGAGGCAGAAGCCAATTTTCCCCACTTAAGGGGAAAAAAATTCCTTCCCGACTCCAATCAGGCAATCAGAATAACTCCCTGGATCAACGACCCCTCTCTAGTAGCTATAGCCTGTAATATTATTACACTCCAGAAATAAATCCAGTCCCCTCTTGAATTCCTTTATTGTACTCACCATCACCACCTCCTCAGGCAGAGAGTTCCATAGTATCACTGCTCTTACAGTGAAGAATCCTTTTCTATGTTTGTGTACAAACCTTCTTTCCTCCAGACGCAGAGGATGTCCCCTTGTCACAGTCACAGTCCTGGGGATAAATAGATGATGGGATGTTGCCGTATATGGGGTGTTGCCGTATTCGGGGGGAAATAGGGAACAAAATGTGGGGTGCATTTTGCCTGTTACCCCTTGTGGAAGTGAAAAATGTGGGTGTAAAGCAAATTTTTCTGCTCCTTCCACTCTGAAGCCTGCTGTGCACCCATACATCAGTTTTTGAGCACACATATGGGGTGTTTCTGTAAACTCCAGATTCAGGGTAGTAGATTTTGAGTTTAGTTTGGCTGCTAACCCTTGATGTGTTGCAGAAAAAATAGACTAAAATTTAAAATCTGTTAAAAAAAGTGAAATTTTGAAATTTCATTCCCATTTTCCTTTAATTCTTGTGAGGCACCTAAAGGGTTTGTAAAATCAGTTTTGAATAGCTTGAGTGGTGTAGTTTCTAAAATGGGGTGAATTATGGATGGTTTCTAATATGTAAGCGCCAGAAAGTGACTTCATAACTGAACTGGTCCTAAAAAAATTGGGCTTTGTAAATTTTCTTAAAAATTTTAAGATTTGCTTCTAAACTTCTAAGTCTGTTAACGTCCCAAAAAAATAAAATGTCATTTTCAAAATGATCTAAACATGAAGTAGACACATGGGGAATGTAAATTATTTTGGAGATATAACTATCTATTATAAAAGTAGAGAAATAGAAATTTGCTAATTTCTCAAAATTTTTTTAAATTTGGGATTTTTTTCAAAAATAAAGGTGAAATATATTGACTCAAATTTATGACTATCATGAAGTACAATATGTGATGAGAAAACAATCTCAGAATAGCCTGGATAAGTAAAAGCGTTTTAAAGTTATCACCACATAAAGTGACACATGTAAGATTTGCTAAAAAAATGGCCTGGTCTGTAAGATAAAAAATGGCTGGGTCCTGAAGGGGTTAAAGAGTTCCCAGAGGTACCCAGCCATTGCAGGCTGTTTTTCCTTCACTTGACGGCCCAACTCATCCCAAACCATCTCAGTTGAGTTAAAATTGGGTGATTGTGGAGGCCATGTCATCTGACAGCACTCCATCACTCTCCTCTTTGGTCTAATTGCCCTTAGGGCTCTTTCAAATGAGTGGATCCCGTGCGTGGAATCCACCGAGTGAAAGCGTGCCAAGCCCCATTCCGGACAGCAGAGGCACGGAGCATTGACATGATTGATAATGCTCTTTGCATCTCTGTAACCTTTTTACTACAAAATCACAGTGACAACTTTATCTCACTGTGCTTTTGTTGTAAAAAGATCACAGAGGGGCATGGAGCATTATTAATCATGTCAATGCTCCAGGTCTCTGCTGTCCGGAACGGGGCTTGGCTATCTTTCATGAAGCAGATTACCCTTCACAGCATCTGCTCGTGTAAAAGAGCCCTTACATAGTGTGTAGGTGTGTTTGAGTCATTGTAATATACAATGGATGCAGGGATGCTCAACCTGCGGCCCTCCAGTTGTTGTAAAACTACAACTCCCACGATACCCTTCTGTAGAATGATAGCTGTATGCCAGGGATAGGCAAACTGCGGCCCTCCAGCTGTTGTAAAACTACATCTTCCACCATGCCCTGCTGTAGGCTGATAGCTGTAAGCAGTCTTTGCATGCTGGGAGTTGTAGTTTTACAACAGCTACAGAGCCGCAGTTTGCCCATCCCTGCTGTAGGCTGTCAGGGAATGATGGGAGTTGTAGTTTTGCAACAGCTGGAGGGCCACAGGTTGAGCATGCCTGTACTATACAAAAACAAACCATGGTCTCACTAAGCACAAACCAGATGGCATGTCACTGCAGAATGCTGTGGTAGCCATGCTGGTTAAAAGGAACCTGTCACCTCTAGGATGGTAACAGTCCTGCTAATTTCAGCAAGTGGCTCCGCCTCCTGACCAGGACTGTCAGATTTCTTTCCTGTTATGCATAGGAAAGAAACCTGCCAGTCATGGTCAGGAAGTGGGGCGACGTGTCTCATTGGACTCATTTCCCTTGCAGCGCTGGTGCAAGCTGCAGGATTCAGACTGTCAGTACTGTAAAAGTTCAGAATTGACAGCCTGCTAAAATCAGCGGGTCTGTCACTATACTATGCTGCTCTCTGTGAGGGTAAAATAGTAGAGGAGGTGACATATTCCCTTTAAATGAGCCTTGAATTTTGAATGAATCCCCAACAGTGTCACTTTTATCCCTGTAAAAAATGTATACAGGCTCTAACCTAAATTGCTGTTAATTAGTAGTTTCTGAGGCTGGTTAACCGTATTAATTAATCCTGTGAAGCAGAGGCAACTCTTTCACAATACAGACTGTCTCAGGATATGTTCTGGTATAGCATGCAAGTTCAATCAGTTTTGTCTGCAATTGCATGTGTTTTTCATATGCGTGAAAAAAAAGAATTGCAATCTACATCTCCTAGCAACCATCAGAGAGAAACTGCATTCGGATGCCTTCCGTTTTTCATGCAACCCCTATTCACTTCTATGGAGCCAGAGTTGCATAAAAACGCACAATATAGAACATGCTGCGATTTTTTCTGAACACAGAGATGATGCATGTACACAGACCCACTGCAATGAATGGGTCAGGATTCAGTCCAGATGCTGTGATCACTACACGGTATTGCATCTGGAGGGAAAACTCACTGATGTGAAAGAGCCCTTATGGTCCGTTTACATGGACCAAAGATCTTTCAGATTATCGGGAATGAAGCAGATGCTACCGATAACTGTCAAATCATCAGTGGAGATGAGGGCTGCATTTACATGCAGCGATAACCTCCACTGTATGGGGAGAAGCGACCAATACAGAAACACCACAATCTGCTGCATAGGAACGATGATATACTGTGCCGCCTGAAGGACACCACTACTCATTCATTAGGTGATTGCTGGCACTTTTTACACTGGCAGATTATCAGGAACAAGCGTTTATAAAAACACTCCCATTAATCTGACAGATTATCAGTCTGTGCAAAAGGACCTGTAGGCCAGACACACATGAGCGAGTTGAAGGCAGCAGCATGTGTCAGTGAGAGGTCTTGTTCTGGCCTCAGCTCCTCTGATGGGATCGCGCAGCATTATACTGATTTCTAATGTTGTGTAAACCTGAGGGTCCTAAGTACAATTAATTGATGCCTATACCCACTAGATTCTAGCCTATTTCTGGAAGAACCACACCGCTGCTGTATCTCTGAATAAGATAAATACACAATTCAATCAATAATAGTTGTTGATATTGGATGTTCGTATTATAAGTTTCTCAATGTATCCTGGCAGTTCTGTTACTTTTCCAGTGCTATTTGGTAGTGGTATTTTGATGCGGCAGCGCTTTACTCACTGTAAGGGTCCATTCACACGACTGCACATTGCCGGCACTCTCATAGAAAATGCCTTTTCTTGTCCGCAATTGCGGACAAGAATAGGACATGTTCTATTTTTTTCGGGAACGCAATTGCGGACCCGGAAGTGCGGATCCGCAATTGCGGACCCGGCCGGGACATCGTCTGTCCCCATTGAAACTAATGGGTCCGCAATTCCGTTCCGCAAAATGCGGAATGAAATTGCGGACGTGTGAATGGACCCTAAAGATGTTCCTGCAATATATACAAATGTCTTTACTCGGTATAGCCGGTAATAGATAGATAAATAAAACAATTGTGCAGCGGCTTATCTCACCACCCCGGGGTCTCCCTGAAGAAGGTCCTTGGCTGGTGTACAAGATTTTAGAAATTTCTGTATCCCTTTGGTTTGGGCTGCTCCTTCACGTGCCTGGCATCTCATTGTATTAAAGAGGACCTTTCATGACTTCTAAAGATATCAACTAAGGATGCTCACATGGAGAGCGGCACCCAGGGATCTCCCTGCACTTACTATTATCCCTGGGCGCCGCTCCATTCTCCCGGTATAGGCTCCGGTATCGACGCTCACCAAGTTATAGTAGGCGGGGACTTGGTGGAATTGGTTATAGTAGGCGGAGCCTGCCCTTCATCTCCTTCTCCCCGGCTGTAGCGCTGGCCAGTCGCAACGCAGAGCTCATAGCCTGGGAGAAGGAAATGAAGGGCAGGCTCCGCCCACTATAACTTAGTGAGCACAGATACCGGAGCCTATACCGGGAGAACGGAGCGGCGCCCAGGGATAATAGTAAGTGCAGGGAGATCCCTGGGCGCTGCTCTCCATGTGAGCATCCTTAGTTGATCTCTTTAGAAGTCATGAAAGGTCCTCTTTAACTTTGCGTGCAAGACTTGACAATAGCAGTCTAAGTGATGTCATACATTACAGGCCCATATCCTTTATTAACCCTTTCAGTAACGAGCCATTTTTCACCTTAAATCCCAGGACGATTTTTGCAAATCTGACGTTTTACTTTATGTTTTAATAACTTTGGAACGCTTTTACTTATCCAAGCCATTCTGAGATTGTTTTCTCGTGACATGTTGTACTTCATGACAGTGGTTAATTTTCAGTCTATATATTTCACCTTTATTTATAAAATAATCCAAAATTTACCAAAAATTTGGAAAAATTCACAATTTTCTTAATTTTAATTTCCTCTACTTTTAAGACAGATAGTAATACCTCATAAAATAGGAATGAATCAACATTCCCCATATGTCTGCTTTATGTTGGCATAATTTTGCAGATGTCATTTTATTTTTAGAAGGAAGACGTTAGAAGGCTTAGAAATTTAGAAGCGATTTTTTACATTTTCTAAACCATTTTCTTAATCACCAATTCAGTTATAAAGTGATTTTGAGGGGTTTACGTAATAGAAATCACCCATAAATGATTCCACAAGAATTAAAGGAAAATGGAGGTGAAATTTCAAAATTTCAATTCTGTGGTAGATTTTTTATGTTAATCAAATTTTTCTTGCAACACAGCAAGGGTTAACAGCAAAATAAACCACAATATATATTAGTCTGATTCTGCAGTTTACAGAAATACCCCATATGTGGCGTAAACTGCTCTATGGGCATGGGGTCAAAAGGAAAGGAGCGCCATATGGATTTTGGAAGCATATTTTGCTACAATGGGTTTTAGGCACGATTTTGTATTTGAAAAGACGCTGACGTACCCCTACAGTGGAAACCCTCAAAGAGTGACCCCATTTTGAAAACTACACCCCTTAAAGCAGGGGTGCATAACTCGCGGACCGCATGCGGCCCCCAGAGCTAAGGCTTGCGGCCCCCGTCGTCCTGGACAGAAACACTCAAAAAAAAAAAAGAAAAGAAATAAAATATGATGTGGCAAAAAATAGAAAATTATAAAAAA
Source organism: Bufotes viridis (assembly GCA_033119425.1). Lineage (NCBI taxonomy): Eukaryota > Metazoa > Chordata > Amphibia > Anura > Bufonidae > Bufotes > Bufotes viridis. The sequence continues at coordinate 181,550,932 of CM065593.1, read as the reverse complement.
AAGATTGAATACAAATAAAAGAAAAAAATAAAAGGAAAAATTGTAAAATAAAAGTGTGTTCACTGTCCCCTAACAGTCTTTTTATTATCCCTTGGGGGACACATTATGTGGCCAAAATATATTTAAAAAAATAATAGAAAATAAAAAAATAAAATACAAATAAATGAAAAAAAGAAAAAGTGCAAAATAGTAGAGTATTCATTGTCGCCCAACAGTCTTTTTATGACCTCTTGGGGGACATATTATGTGTCAAAAATATATTTAAATAATAAGTCACAAATCAATTATGAAAAAAAAATTAATAAAATACAAATAAAAGTAAAAGATAAAAAGTAAAAAGTGAAAAATTAACAAAAAGTGTCAGTGTATTTGTACCAGAAATATATTAAAAATTAAGTTAAAAAAGATAAAAATAATAAAATACATAAAAGAAAAAACACCAACACCAACCAAAACATTAGCCATTATTGCCCCATTCACATGAAACTTTACATATTATATAACAAAATGACCGACACAAAATAGGGAACTAATTATAAAAATGTATTTTGGTGTCAGATTGCATATTTAAAGAATAAGGAGCTATAATTCTTTTTAAAAATAATCTTTTTTAAAATGTTTCGTACAGTTTCCCCCAAATAAAACAAAAAAATAAATTATAAAGTCATATGTGTTAAGTGAAAAATTGTTGCAAAGATTATTTTGGTAGTCCCAACACATAAAGTTACAACTGTTCGAACCACCACGTTCTCTAAATCAGTGGTCCCCAACCTTTTTTGCACCAAGGACCAGTTTCACGCAAGACAATTTTCCCTGGTCCCGGGTAGGGGGTTCTAGGGTGGGGCTTAGGAGTGGGTGGGGCTTAGGGGATGCTGGTCGGCGCTGACTGATTCACGCGCATAACAAAACACAAGGTGCATATTCAAATATATAACACTATGTAACCCCGCAATGCCTCAGATCAGCCCCCCAGGTCAGCCAGCCATCAGCCCCCCCAGGTCAGCCAGCCATCAGCCCCCCCAGGTCAGCCAGCCATCAGCCCCCCCAGGTCAGCCAGCCATCAGCCCCCCAGGTCAGCCAGCCATCAGCCCCCCAGGTCAGCCAGCCATCAGCCCCCCAGGTCAGCCAGCCATCAGCCCCCCAGGTCAGCCAGCCATCAGCACAAATAAAATAAAAAAAACTACAAACCACTTACCTCTCCTGCTCCTGGACGCCACCGCTGCTCACCATCACAATCCTCTTCATCCTGCTGTTGGCTGTATATCAGTGTGAGGTCACAGTGTGCAGCCCTGCACAGCCGAGCACCAGGAAGCGGTGAGTACAAATCCTTCACCGCTTCCGGGTCTTCCGGTACTAATGAGCGCTTCCAGAATGGAAACGCTTCATTAGTACCGCGTTAAAGATGGCCCTGATTGCTGCGGCCCGGCAAACAATCTTCCAGGGCCCTGTCCTGGGCCACGGCCCGGCGGTTGCGGACCGCTGCTCTAAATCACAAAAAAAATGTCTGTTCATGCCTGGTTATTAAAGTGTTAACCAATAAGTGCTTTCCCCACTAGTAAGGAAAAATGCTTACAGGTTATTGCATGGCGCCTGTAACTCGCAGGAGGTGGTAATAACCAGAGAGCGCTACCCTCTGCAGTGAAGGAAAACGCTGATTTATGAATAGGAGGCAGGAAGGAAATGCCGCCACTTTTCCGTAAAAATTACTTTTAACAAGTTCCTGCAGCATTGCCGCTGAAACAGAAGATTCATACTTACCTGCTTCATGTCGCCCTGTCTCCATCTTCCGGTTCCTGCACTTTTACACCTGTCACTGCATGGCCATGGTCTCATACAGCGCTCCAGTCAATGACTGGCTTCAGAAGTGACATGCTGCTTGTAGCCACATCACCGCTGAAGCAAGTGATTGGCTGGAGAGGTGCATGTGACCATGACCATGCACTGCCAATGAAAAACAGCACAGGGAGCAGGTAGGTATAACTCTTCAGTTTCAGGGGCCATGCTGCAAGTTAAAAATAAATGTTTACTGGGAAATCCCTTTAAGCCCCTAATACACTGCGAGATATTCAGGTCAATTACTGGGAACAAGGGTTCATAACTGGTCTGTATAATCGTGCCGCATATCTCTGTGTAATCAGGGATGTGCTACTGATAATCAATATAACTAAATGAAGGAGGTATGACTGTGATAGCGATCATTCCTCCCCAGTCACTTTACATTGGTCTGTGTAATAGGCTGATGCAAATGAGCGCCAATCAACTTTTTTTTTACTTTGCGCCCCCCTGAAATAGAGCGATGTGACAATGCGGCCCTCAGACCAAAAAAAGTTGTGCATCCCTGCCTTAAAGAATATATTAATGAGGGTACTGAGCACTTTAACCAAGGGCTTGACAAATTTCCTTGAAATCTAGGAGCCAGCTAAAAAAGTTAGGAGCCAGGCGGAGCCGCGTCATAAAGCCCCCAATAGATGCCCCCATAGTGCTCCTCCCCCCCCACTTCTCCATACAGCCCCCCAATAATGCATGCCAGTACATAGGGCCTCCAGTAGATGCCCCCATAGTGTTCCTTCCCCTGTTCTCCATAGTGCCCCCCATAATGTGCGAGTATATAGGGCCCCCCATAATGCTTCCCCTCTTCAATAGGTTATATGACACGTCAGATGCTGCCAGCGTCTAAGTGATCGCCACTTGCGGCCTCCATGACATGTGGAAACCCTTACAAGGATTACAGGGTCCGGAGAGGAGGGCAGAGGGGTCCGGAGGGGAGGGCAGAGGGGTCTGAAGGGCACAAACACAGCGGGCACCATGACATTTTACTGAGCACTACAACCCCCAGCTGGCGCTCAGCCTCTGCAGTCCCCGCATCACTACAACGCCCAGCTCTTTTCCCCTCTTGTCATTCACTTTTCCCCCTTGTCATTCTCTCCCCCCCCCCCTTGTCATTCTCTTTCCCCCTCTTGTCTTGTCAATCTCTTTCCCCCTCTTGTCATTCACTTTCCCCCCTTGTCATTCTCTTTCCCCCTCTTGTCATTCACTTTTCCCCCTTGTCATTCACTTTCCTCCTCTTGTCATTATCTTTCCCCCCTTGTCATTCACTTTCCCCCCTTGTCATTCACTTTCCCCCCTTGTCATTCACCCCCCCCCCTTGTCATTCTCTTTCCCCCTGTTGTGATTCTCTTTCCCTCTCTTGTCATTCACTCCCCCCCCTCCTTTGTCATTCTCTTTCCCCCCTTTTCATTCTCCCCCCCCTTGTCAGTCTCTTCCCCCCCCCCCCTTCCTCCCCTGCCTCTAGTGTAGTGTGGCCGAGCTCTGTATGGTCCCACGGGTACAGGAGCTTTAGTTTCCTGTACCCGGGCGGACTGACAGGAAGTGCACACTGTGTGCGCACTTCCTGTCAGTCCGGCCGGGTACAGGAGACAGATGCTCCCTGTACCCGCGGACCATACAGGGCTCGGCCACGCTACAATGAGGAACTGACAGGAGGGAGCGCTGAACGTTTCCCTCCTGTCAGTCCCTCTCTTCATGCTGCGCCCGGGAGGTGCGCCCTCATGGACGTGCCAGCCCGGACAGTGCTGCAGCCGCCTGAGGCTCTATATAGAGCGCTCGGGCGGCTGCAGCATGAAGGGGACTGGCGCTCCTAGTCCGCCTATAGAACGCTCCGGCCCTGCGCCCTGGCTCCTGAAAGAACGGGCTGACAAATACCCAGGCCTGGCGCCTGGGATTTGTCGAGCCCTGCTTTAACCCCATCAGCGTTTTACGGAACTTGGAAACACTTGGCTGCGAAAATGAAAAGTATTGTTTCTTACAATAAAATATTGCTTTAACCCCAAATGTTTCATTTTCACAAGGGATAACACTAGAAAAAGCACCCCATAATTTGTTACCCATTTTCTCCTGAATATGGTAACAACCCATATGTAGTGGTAAACTGCTGTGGGGGCACATGGCAGGATTCAGAACGGAAGGAGCACCATATGGCTTTGATGGTTTGGTTATGATAGTTTGGTTTACGGGTGTCATTGGTTTTTATTTTTTGAGTGATTGTCATATGTGGGGGTTCATTTTTTGCAGGTTGAGGTGACGTTTTCATTGGTACCATTTTGGGGTACATAAAACTTTTAGATCGCTTGGTATTACACTTTTTGTGAGGCAAGTTGACAAAAAATGGCTGTTTTGGGGATTTTTTTTTTTACAGCATTCACCTGAAGGGGAATATCATGTTATATTTTTATACAGCAGGTTGTTATGGACGCGGCGATACACAATGTGTCTATTAGTTTTTGTTAAGTTTTACACAGTAAAAGCATTTTTCAACAGAATAAAATCTTGTTTTCGTGTTGCCATTTTCTGAGAACCCTATTTATTTATTTATTTTTGGGTGATTGTCTTAGCTAGGGACTCATTTTTTGCGGGATGAGATGACAGTTCGAGTGGTACCATTTTGGGCTACATACACCTTTTTAATCGCTTGGTATTACACTTTTTGTGAGGCAAGGTGACCAGAAAATGGCTGTTTTGGAACAGTTTTTTTTTTTTACAGTTTTTTTTTTTACAGCGTTCAATTGGGGAGGATCATGTGATATTTTTATAGAGCCGGTTGATACGGACGTAGCTATACCTAATGTCTACTTTTCTTTTTTCCCCTATTTTTTACAATTCTTTTTTACTTTATTATGCAAAAAGGACGCTTTTTTTTTTACTTGAAACTTTACATTTTTTTATTGTATAAAACTATTTTTTTTGTCCCACTCTGGGACTTCAACTTTTGGGGGTCTGATTCCCTCTACAATGCATTACAATACATCTGTAATGTAATGCATTGGCTGTAAGTGTATTACCAGTGTAATACAGCAGGGGTCCAGCAATCAGCGACTACCGGACCACTGTAGATGCCCATGGCATTTTTCATGTACAAAGTTAATACAAGCCACTTACTAATATATTATGATTGTCCATGTTGCCTCCTTTGCTGGCTGGATTCATTTTTTCAATTGCATTATACACTGCTTATTTCCATGGTTACAACCAACCTGCAATCCAGCAGTGGTGTCCGTGCTTGTCTACTATAGGAAAAGGCGCCGCCGTCTTTGGGTGCTTTTTTATTTTTCCTATAGTCTGCAAACATGGCCACCGCTGCTGGATTGCAGGGTGGTCATAACCCCAGTTTACTTTGTCTGCATCATGAATGCCATTTGCCGAAGTGAGACAATCGGGCTAAGATAGCTGCATGTCAGCTCTCTTAGCTTAGTGGAGCAGGCAAAACAGGAGCCCGCTCCACTCAGCTAATCCTAGCATAGTACATGGTACCTATGTGCTATGCCAAGAGTTAGTAATAGTCTAGGGAGTATGGGCAGAAGCAGCAATGAGCGCTCCTGTCCGTACTCACAGCGCTGCTGCTGCCCATTCATAAAATGTACTCCGTACTCCGTAAACCGCTGACAGCTCAGCAGTGTACAGAGAACAGAGTTTTAAGCGCACCAGGGAATGGTGTGCTTTAGGTAGGAAAAGGTGTAGTAAAAATAGAAAATTAATTAATAAAGTATATTAGAGTTAGTTTTATTAGGGCATTAGGGAGCACATATTAGATAAAGGTTTAGTTAATGTTACTGTTTCAGTTTCCGACAATGATAATACTTGTGTATGAGAGGCATTTAATATGTCACAGACATAATTCAGCCCTGCATCGCTCCGTCACCTATGAAAGATTCTAGGAGGAGTCCCTTGTTGAAAATCTGGCTTTCCTTTAAATGTGTGCAAGTAGTGTGGGTAAAGACCCACTGTCCGTCTGAGATAACAGGGGGCTACAGGTACATGTAGAAGAAAGAACATGCCATATGTTTGTCAACTGCAATCATTGCATTAAATATATTAAATAATATAAGTTACTTAATACACCATAGACATAACCTAAAATGTTTCTTAAAAAAAAACCAACTCATTTAAAATTAATTAAACGGTTATAACTGCTGGAACACAGAGGGGGAACATGTTACTGGTCCTTAAGGCTAAAATTATGTCACTAAGGGATTAAAAATGCAATTCAGTGACTAGATTTATTTCAGAGACATATGAAGACCTTCAAGACCAAGCCAGTTTTCACCTTAAGGACCAAGCCACATTTTGCAAATCTGACATGTTATTTATATAAGCGATTCTGAGATTGTATTCTCGTGACACATTGTACTTGTTAGGGGTAAATTTGAGTCAATATGTTTCAACTTTATTTATAAAAAATTCCAAAATTTACTGAAAATTTGGTAAAATTCACAATTTTTGATATTTGAATGCCTCTGCTTTCAAAGCAGATTGAGATACCTCATAAAATGGAAATGTACAGTAACAACTGAGATGTCTACTTCATGTTGGAATTCACAGCTAAGACAATAACCCGTCAAAGGGTCCAATTGCTTAAGGTAGTACATTATCAATAAAGTCTCACAGACTACTACCCTATTAAAACGTAGCCTTTAATAAATCCATTAAAAATAACCCTGAATAGTAAATTATGATATAGAAAAAATAACAAAAAAAGAGAAATAGTGTTAAATAGGCAAGTATGCGGGTCAGTTGATGACTGGGGAAGTATCCCTAAATCTCGCCCCCTATACTGTCAGCCCTGCCTATAAAACGGGATGGCTGCCCCGATAGGGTTGATCCCGAATCAGGAACCTCCTGCACGCCTTAGGATGGCCTTGGTTGGGGATAGGTGGCCCACTCAATAGGTGGCCTCTCACTAAACTATAAATCAACTACCACTGGCACAAAAATAATAAACAAATATATACAAAAAGTGATCATCCCAATGTGAGTTAAAAAAATATAAAAAAACATATTCCAAGTCCGACACATTACCACAATTGCCAAGTCGATGGTATATACAATGATACAGTGTTATATACGATATCGATGTATCAATAACATATTCTCTCAGTTCCAACGCGTTTTGCCCGACTCAATCTGGGGATCATCAGAGGACAAACCAGTACACTCAAAATAGTGTCACCATTATATTATTAGAAGACATAGTTAATGGTTAGTTGTTAATATACACAGCATGGATATCTCCCCCATCAAGGTTCAATAATGTGGGTATCAAAGTAAGTGTGCTGCCTTACATAACACCGTCAGATAATCTATATATGTTCCCCACATTAATGATTCATATATATAATGTGGGTGATTCACCCCCTCAGAAATGCACATTAAAGATAATGTGAGGTTCCTGACCCATGTGATGGGGGACCACGTGACCCAGCTCCGCATCAAGTGACCGGTAACCTCTGATCACATAATGATGTCTAGGGCCAGTCACGTGAACAGACAACCACAAGAAGACAAATAACAGGTCAAAATAAAGTGGCAGCACACTAAAAAGATTGATATGGATATGGGAGAAATCAATACCCATGATGGTTATTTTAAACATAAACCCATAGTAAAAGCTTGAATCAAAATTATAGGTTATTTAATAGCATTAGAAGGGCCCAAATTCTCGGTATTAGGGAGATGGCTACTCCCAATTTACCATGATATTAAACCGAGATTGTCTGGTTTAAAAGATACTAGCCCATTTAACTAGAGGTTGGCTGTTCAGTTAAAGAAAGCATGTATAGTCAATATTTTCATTGAGACCAAAAGGTATGACAGTAGGTCCATCTCAAATCTTTTTGTCTAAACAGCCCATCAAAATCACCACCCCTAATAGACTGTTTAATTGTCCAAATCATTGAGAATCGTATCGTTTTTATATTACCAGAGTGATGAAGCAAAATATGTCTTGTTCAAGGGTCGTCTTTTTAAACATTCTACACGTCTTTCCCACATATTTTAGTCCACAATCACACTGGGCCATGTATACAACTCCAACCATGTTGCAGTTGGCAAAGGAACGGGCTCTATAGACCCTTCCTTTTGTGCTATCAGTGAAGGTGCCACTCACTGCAACATACAGGCATGCTCTGCATTTGCCGCATTTGAACGTGCCTAATTTTTTATTGGACAGCTATATGCTTCAAATGACTATGTACTAGTGAGTCCCCTATACTACGTCCACGTCTAAAGGTGACTGCTGGGTAATCAGGGAAAACCTTCCCCAGATCAGGATCCATTTTTGTAAGGTACCAATATCGTCCTAAGATCTCACGGACTTGATGAGATGCGGTGTCATAAGTACTAACAATTCGAATTATTTCTGATTGATCTTTTTTCTTTTTAGATTGAAGCAACGTGGTCCTGTCCATAGTATTGGCATTACTCCATGCTTCATATAAGCAGGAGTCTGGGTATCCCCTTTGTTTGAATCGATGGAATAGCTGAGATGCCTCCCGAGTGAAATCACTATGTTCAGAGCAGTTTCTATGAATCCTAAGAAACTGCCCCTTAGGTATGCCTTTTTAAGTGATTTTGGGTGCAAGCTATTCCATCTTAGGAGACTGTTTGTTGAAGTCTTTATGCGATATAGAGTTGTCTTGATGGAATTATTTTCACCTCTTTCGACTTGTGTGTCAAGAAACGTGATAGAATCATGTGGAGCACAAAACGTCAAATATAGGCCTATATGGGGCGTGGCTTGGCCGCCGACAGTGATGGCTGCTTGAAGACGGAGCTCCCGCTGACCAGCGACTGTAACGCAGCATAGCCCGCGTGGGAGACCTACATTTCGGCACTCTGTGAGCCCCACGTACCTCAGGAGACATGGGGAAAGCGAGTAAGCCCCTTGCAAAGATTGGAGGTGACAGCTTGGAGAAATATTTCGAGAAGGGGAGAATCCAAGATGGCGCCCGGAGCCCTGGCAGCACGGCACTCTCACCTCCGCCACATGAAACACAGCAGAAGCAAGACGCGGGCGATGACACACCATCTCCGCCGAGATTTTCCCCGGACTTCCTGCATCATGTGGAACACTCCTTGACTAACTCCCCGGAGGAGGTAAGCCCGCAGCATCATGAGGAACACACGCCGCAACATGGCGCTTCCATGCCGCACTTACCAAGACAGGGCACCTGTGCTGATCAGGATGGCTTGTCCAGGCCAGGTATCGGGGTGGGCTTGCAGACTGAGGGAGAAAACACACTCCTGAGGCCCCAGACAACACAACAGCAGTCCGGAGACGCCTTTGAGAGCTTCCCCACCTCAACGCAACCTGTTTCAGAAATCACCCTGAAGCAAATGCTCACAGCTCTTAAATCCTCTATTTGCCAAGATTTGAATACTCTCCTACAACCACTGTCTGCAAAAATCAATGCTATTGATGACAGGGTGTCTCACGTAGAAATAAAGATGGGCGAATTTGCTGCATCACAAAATGAAGTTATTGATGCCCATAATGATTTGTCAGATGAAGTGGAGGACATAAAATGCAAAATAGCAGCTCTAGAAGACCGCTCCCGTAGAAATAACGTTAAATTTCGGGGGATCCCAGAAGAAGTGACCGGAGTTGAATTAACACCTTACCTCCAAAAGCTAATATCTACCTTGCTTCCCCGTCAAGACTTGCTAATTGATAGGGCCCACAGGGTCCCAAAGCCCAAGCATCTGGGGCCAGACGACCCAAGGGACACGCTAGCCTGAATACACTTTTATACCACCAAAGAGGCGATCATGTCTGCAGCGCGAAAAATAGGGCGCCTTTCAGCTCCTTATACCAACGTGCGTCTATATGCTGACCTATCTGCTACCACGCTCAGACAGAGGCGCACCTTACTGCCTGTTACCTTGGCCCTCCGCTAAAGCGGAATCGCCTACAAATGGGGGTACCCTTTAAAATTGTTGATCCATAAAGAGTGCAAAACTTTTGTGGTTCAAACCCTAGCAGATGGCAAGCAGCTTCTTCATGAGTGGAGTATTCCTCTGGGAAATTCTGAGCAAAGCTTCCGATCAGTGCCTGGGAGAAGCCCGAGACGATATTGCTTCACCTGCGTGATTGACCTCTACTGGGTGGTCTACCTTTGTGGGCACAACACGGGCTACGCATACCACCGTTGTCAGCGGCGGGTCTCTTGCATAATGTCCTTTGTCCGACACTGGAGACGCTGCTTTGTCAAGTCGGCTTCTTGCTGGACACTTCGCTCTTGGTTGATAGTAGGGGTTCTACCTACTTGTTGACTTCTGTTACTTTTTACCTGTTGATTTGGTTCTTATTGGAGCTGATCTTATATTCATTGTTATATGTTTCTGGAGAGCAGGGTGGGGGCCCATCAGAGCATTTATGTACTCAGAACTTCTGTTCCCTATCATGGGGCTGAAGATTTTATCCCTTAATGTCAAGGGTCTTAATAGTCCTCAAAAGCGTTCTTTTCTATGGAAAGAAGCGAAATTGGAGAAGGTAGACATACTGTGTGTGCAGGAGACTCATCTATTGCAGAAGGATGCTAACCGCTTAAGACATCGTTCTTACCCGACTATCATCCATTCTCATCACACGAAAAAAGCTAGAGGTGTGTTTATAGCTATTAACCACCATGATGTTTGTTTCTCTATTATTTCGCAAAAGGTCGACTTGGGGGGCAGGTATGTTATCCTGGTATGTAAGGCGAATAATATTGTGTATACTTTGGTGAACGTGTATGCACCCAATGAAAACCAGCTATCCTTCCTTAACAGGATGATGAGAAATGTCCGAAAGGTGAAGCAGGGTAAGCTAATCATATGTGGCGATTTTAACACAGTCATAGACCCGTCTCTTGACTCCACTAACCCTTCCAGACGAAATCCCTCAAGCCTCTCCAAATTCCTCATCTCGGAAGGTTTGACCGATGTTTGGCGGGCTCAGCATAGCCAAGAACGGGATTATACATTCTTCTCCCCAGTACACTCTAAATATTCCCGGATTGACTTGTATCTGGTAGATAATAATGCTCTCTTCCACACCATAGAGTCCAACATTGGCTTGATCACATGGTCAGACCATGCCCCCATAACTCTCCATTTAGAGGAACAATACCAAGCAATACCCCCATCACTGTGGAGAAATAATCCCTACATCCTCTCACATCCAAAAAGAGGGAAGAGGAAATTACAAATACGCTTGCGGCTATCTCTAATTTAGAAAGGATTAACAAGATCTGTCCGTCGGCTGAAAGTTCCGTGCTCCTGAAGAGCGAGAGGGACAAATTGCTGAATATTTTGAATAAGAATTTCAATAAATCACTGACGCGTTTGAGGGCTAGGGTCTATGCTCAGGGTGACAAAGTGGGTAAGCTGCTTGCCTCTAAACTTAAACAACAGAGAACCAAAGCTAAAATTCCGTATGTCAAACACTCGGCATCTGGAGCTAAATTATACGATCCTAGGGATATAGCAGAGCAATTTCGCCAATTTTACAATCATCTTTATAACTCACAAGACAGAGTGCCTTTGCCGGACAGTTATGACTCGCTGATTGAGGGTTTTTTGGAGAAAGCCCAACTTCCCACTCTTACTCTAACCCAATTATCTTCATTGAATGCACCCATCACGCAGGGCGAACTGCAAAAGATACTCACATCACTTCCAGTGGGTAAATCTCCCGGCCCTGACGGTTTGTCGAACGAGTATTATAAGAAATTCCAGTCGGTGTTGATTCCACATATGCTGAAAATATTTAATGCTGTCATGGCGGGCACGCCCTTCTCTCAAGAGATGCTTTAGGCGGTGATAGTGACGCTGCCGAAACCCAGCAAAAGCCCTGATTCTCCACCAAACTTCAGACCTATTTCCCTATTGAATTCTGATATAAAAATTTTTGCCAAATGAATTGCTAGTAGAATGTCCTCTGTGCTCCCGTCATTAATAAGTGATGACCAGGCTGGGTTTGTGAAAGGTAGGCAAGCGTCGGATAACACTAGGAGACTCTTTAACATACTAAACGTAGCGGAACTAAAGAAGACCCCTGTGGTTGCGGTGAACCTCGATGCCGAGAAGGCGTTCGACCGCCTACGCTGGTCGTATGCCTTCTCGGTGCTCTCTAGATTCGGTTTTTCGGGCCCAGTTCTTAACGCCATCAGGGGACTATATGCGAATCCCTCGGCCAAGATTCTGGTGAATGGCATCTTGTCAGATAGCTTTCAAATTACAAATGGTTCGCGCCAAGGATGCCCATTATCCCCTTTGATATTCATTCTGGCCCTCGAGCCCCTGGCCCAGACAATACGACTTTCACCATTGGTAGAGGGAGTACAGATCGGTGATAAATCTCACTTAATTTCCTTGTATGCTGACGACATTATACTCACGTTCACTAACCCCGGGAGATCCATGGAGCATGAGTTCTCTCTTATATCACATTTTGGCCAATTGTCGTATTATAAACTTAATAGCTCCAAATCCCAAGCCCTCCCTATTAATATAACAGATTCTCATCTAGCGGAGCTGAAGCGGCGGTTTGATCTTGATTGGCAAACTTCTTCACTTAAATATTTGGGCATATCATTGACTTACCCTTGCTCACTCGCATATTGGGATAACTACACCCCCCTGCTGTCGACCATGGCAGCGGATTTTGCCAGCTTTGCAATGACGGAGGTGTCTTGGACAGGCCGTGTTGTTGCGTTCCAAATGATGGTCTTACCAAAATTGATATATGTGTTCAGGGCCTTACCTATACCAGTACATAATGCATTTTTTGTCTCTGCCCAGAAATTATTGAACAATTATGTGTGGAACACTAGCAGACCGAGGTTAGCACATTCTATAATGACCAAGAGGAGGAAAGTGGGCGGTGTAGGTCTTCCCTCTATTAAGGATTACTTCATTTCCATAGGCCTGTCCTTCTTGTGGGAGTGGTGGAAAGATGATCTAGAGAAAAATTGGGCATTAATCGAAAGCCATTTTGTACCGAGGGGCTCACTACGTGACATGTTGTGCTATTGCTTATGGGGATCACCTGTTCAGGAACGCACACTATTAACTATAACACACGCTTGCTCATTGTGGACGCAATTCCACCGCTCCCACGGAAGTAAAGACGCCCTGAACCTGAACCTGCTGTCCATGACGGTTCTAGAAAGGCTTATAGGAGACATTAATCTGTCCAGGTGGAGAGAATCCAGCATACGCTCAGCTGAACAACTGTTTGTGTCATCCCATCTTATGTCCTTTGAGCAGATACGTGTGAGATTCGGTCTTCCCAATTCCGAGTTTTTATCGTATCTGTGCATACGAAGCTGTCTAGATACCACTAACAAATCGGAACACCTTGTTCATAAAGGTATAATCTCCCTCTTTAACTCCCCGATACGAAAATTGGTTTCCTGTACGCGTCAGATATATGACTTGGTGGGGAAGAAGGAAAAGTTTGTTAAGCTACCGACCATGCTTCGTTGGGAGAGGGAACTGGGACGGGAGTACTCAATGGAAGAACGGGCAGCGGCGACTAAATTCGCTGCTACTGCGTTCAAATGTGTGACCCACTATGCAGCAATCACCAAAACTATCCTCCGCTGGTACTACACCCCTGACAGACTCAGCCTGATGTACCCGGGCACCACAGCGTGTTGCTGGCGGGGGTGTGGGAACACTGGAACACTATATCATATTTTATGGTCTTGTCCGCGTTTGAAGAAGTAGTGGTTGCTCTGAATACAACGTGTAGATATGAACACCAATATATCAAATAGAAAGAAAATATCACCAGTCCTATGTGAGACGCTGCGATTCCGTAATGTGTTGTGGGTATTCAACACTAAACAGTTTTGAGGACAGGATTCAGACCGCGCGTAGGAATCGAAAGTCCCAAAAAGCAGTTCACTTATCCCTCCAGGAAATGCTGAGGTCTGCAGATATCCTGGATATAGATATCCTGCAACTTGTAAAAGATGTACAATAGTGAAGTTCCGTGAGGTTCCTCACCTCTTAATTGCTCAGTTTATACTCACAAAAGTAGCAGGTTTTTCAGGCACATCAAGCTGGAGTTGCAACTTCCACCCTTCACAGGATCCGAGGGCACACTCCCACAGTAGCAGATAAAAGGTGTAGTATACGCTCAGGAACCCACCGACTTCAGATGAGGCTTCCTTTCTTTTCAAACACTGCAAACCAGAAGCTCTCCAACCATAGTGAGGATCCGATGGTAACTTCAAAATTTTTTAATATCAATGTACTTACAAACAAATTTCTTTAAAATCACATAAAATCAAGCGTTTTGCAATCCTCTCGCCCAGGGCGAGAGGATTGCAAAACGCTTGATTTATGTGATTTAAAGAAATTTGTTTGTAAGTACATTGATATAAAAATTTTGAAGTTACCATCGGATCCTCACTATGGTTGAGAGCTTCTGGTTTGCAGTGTTTGAAAAGAAAGGAAGCCTCATCTGAAGTCGGTGGGTTCCTGGCGTATACTACACCTTTATCTGCTACTGTGGGAGTGTGCCCAGATCCTGTGAAGGGTGGAAGTTGCAACTCCAGCTTGATGTGCCTGAAAAACCTGCTACTTTTGTGAGTATAAACTGAGCAATTAAGAGGTGAGGAACCTCACGGAACTTCACTATTGTACATCTTTTACAAGTTGCAGGATATCTATATCCAGGATATCTGCAGACCTCAGCATTTCCTGGAGGGATAAGTGAACTGCTTTTTGGGACTTTCGATTCCTACGCGCGGTCTGAATCCTGTCCTCAAAGATATGAACACCGCCTTCCAGCCTCTATGATTAATACATCCCTTAGGGATAAAATATCGGACCCTTGGCTGAAAAGCCAATACTATGTTCAATAGAAGTCTATGCTCTGTGTGGTTTGTTGGGCTCCCCCCACCCCCTGATTTGCTCTTTGTTTTCTGTGGTTCTGAGTTATGTTTTTCCTTTCCTACCTTGTAAGTTTCTACTGACCTGTGCAGCTCATTGAGATCTACTTGATGAGTGATAATCTGCATCGTTTTATACTCAAATGTTACTGCGAAATGGCGTAGGTATATACTAGCATCGGCTATGCCACCAGGTTGGCAGCATCCGAGCGGATGCCCTGGTGTCAACTGATATATCATCCACACTGGTCTATTCTGAATTCAGGGGTGGGACTTCAGCCTAATAATGCCATTGCACTGTTGACTTCATGCATGTTCTGACTTTTGAGATGCATCTATTGATACTGACTATGGCCATTTACTTTTTTCATATCAGTTGCCTTTCCTACTTTGTCATATAATGCTGTGGCTGCGTCCACAAACTCTTGATATATTTTTATTTGAAAAATTTATAAAAAATAATTATACTAAAATATAGGCCTATATGACTCATGTTTAATTCACCCATAAACAATCTGAAGTCCTCTTTAGTAGTGATGAGCGGCAGGGGAAATATTCAAATTAGCGATATTTTGCAAATATTCGTCAAATTCGCGATTATTTTTTCCGTCAGTGTAATATTCGCGTATTGCGCACGCAATACAGGCGTGGGTCACTTTTGCTACATTTTTCAAGCTGCTAGAAGTTTACTGAGACTAGAGAAAATGGTTGGCACGGCAGAACATTACAATACCTTTACATGCAGATATTCGCGACTGCGCAAATCGGCAATTGATGCGCATATTTTTGCGCAATATGGGCAACTTCACATTTTAGCAGACTACATATTACTGATTGGTGCACTAAGTATTGTGAACTTGTGACATCACAGCACTATGTCTGTATCACGTATGTATGGACAGCAGAACTACACTATATCACTCTAACCCAGGGCTTGACAAATTTCCTTGGAATCTAGGAGCCAGCTAAAAAAGTTAGGAGCCAGACGGAGCCGCGTCATAAAGCCCCCAGTAGATGCCCCCATAGTGCTTCTCCTCCCCCCCACTTCTCCATAGAGCCAACCAATGATGCATGCCAGTACATAGAGCCCCCATAGTGGTCCTTCCCCTCTTCTCCATAGTGCCCCCCATAATGTGCGAGTATATAGGGCCCCCCATAATGTGCGAGTATATAGGGCCCCCATAGTGCTTCCCCTCTTCAATTGGTTATATGACACGTCAGACGCTGCCAGCATCCAAGTGATCGCCCCTGGTGGCCGCCATGACATGTGGAAACCCTTACAAGGATTAAAGGGTCCGGAGGGGAGGGCAGAGGAGTCCGGAGGGTAGGGCAGAGGGATCCGGAGGAGATGGCAGAGGGGTCCGGAGGAGAGTGCAGAGGGTTCCGGAGGAGATGGCAGAGGGGTCCGGAGGAGAGGGCAGAGGGGTCTGGAGGAGAGGGCAGAGGGGTCTGGAGGAGAGGGCAGAGGGGTCTGGAGGAGAGGGCAGAGGGGTCTGGAGGAGAGGGCAGAGGGGTCCGGAGGAGAGGGCAGAGGGGTCCGGAGAGCATAAACACAGCGAGCACCATGACACTTTACTGAGCACTACAACTCCCAGCTGGCGCTCAGCCTCTGCAGTCCCCACATCACTACAACTCTCACTTGGGGCTCAGCCTCTGCAGTCTCTGTATCACTACAACCCCCAGCTGGGGCTCAGCCTCTGCAGTCCCCACATCACTACAACCCCCAACTGGGGCTCAAGCTCTGCAGTTCCCGAATCACTACAACCCCCAGCTCTTTTCCCCTCTTGTCATTCTCTTTCCCTCTCTTGTCATTCTCTTCCCCACCTTGTCATTCACTTTCCCCCTCTTGTCATTCTCCCCCCCCTTGTCATTCTCTTCCCCCTGTTGTGATTCTCTTTCCCCCTCTTGCCATTCTCTTTCCCCATCTTGTCATTCTCTCCCCCCCCCCCTTGTCATTCTCTTTCCCCCCTTGTCATTCTCTTTCCCCCTCTTGTCATTCTCTCCCCCCCCCTTTGTCATTCTCTTTCCCCCTCTTGTCATTCCCCCCCCCCCCCTTGTCATTCTCTTTCCCCCTGTTGTCATTCTCTTTCCCCCTGTTGTCATTCTCTTTCCCCCTGTTGTGATTCTCTTTCCCCCTGTTGTGATTCTCTTTCCCCATCTTGTCATTCTCTCCCCCTGTTGTGATTCTCTTTCTCCCCTTGTCATTCTCTTCCCCCTTGTCATTCACTTTCCCCCTTGTCATTCTCCCCCCTCCTTTGTCATTCTCCCCCCCTCCTTTGTCATTCTCCCCCCCCCCTTGTCATTCTCTTTCCCCCTCTTGTCATTCTCTCCCCCCCCCTTGCCATTCCCTTTCCCCCTCTTGTCATTCCCCCATGGCATTCCCTTTCCCCCTCTTGTCATTCCCTTTCCCCCTTGTCATTCACTCCCCCTGTCATTCACTTTCCCCCTTGTCATTCACCCCCTTGTCATTCACCCCCTCCTCGTCATTCTCTCCCCCTCGTCATTCTCCCCCTCCCCTCCTTTGTCATTCTCTTTCCCCCTTTTCATTCTCCTCCCTTGTCACTCTTTCTCCCCACCCCTCCCTCTAGTGTAGCGTGGCCAAGCTCTGTATGGTCCACCGATACAGGAGCTTTAGTTTCCTGTACCCGGGCGGACTGACAGGAAGTGCACACTGTGTGCGCACTTCCTGTCAGTCCGGCGCGTACAGTAGACAGATGATCCCTATACCCGCGGACCATACAGGGCTCAGCCACGCTACAATGAGGGAGTGACAGGAGGGAGCGCTTCCCTCCTGTCAGTCCCTCTCTTCATGCTGTGCCCGGGCGGTGCGCCATTATGGACGCGTCAGCCTGAACAGTGCTGCAGCCGCCTGCGGCTCTATATAGAGCGCTTGGGAGGCTGCAGCATGAAGGGGGCCGGCACTCCTTAGGCACCTTAGAAAACGGGCTGACAAATACCCAGGCGACCTGGCGCCTGGGATTTGTCGAGCCCTGATCTAACCTACACTGACTATCTCACACTATCTTTATTATATATAAATATATATATATATATATATATATATATATATATATATATATATATAAATATATATATATATATATATATATATATATATATATATATATATAATATACTAACTAACTATGTAATGTGACAGCAAAACACAGAGCACCTAGAGGGAACTATAGTTCATTGAACCCACTCAGTGTCATAGGAATTACAGATCTACAGAAATGGAAGCCTTACAACAACTAGGCATGAACAGAAATCTGGTATTCAAGCCCTCTGTCTGGACGGCAATATTGTTGTCTTGACCCTTCATACAAAGACGTGCCTATCACTTCTATCAGACAAGAACAGCTATGAACTATTGACATCTGATCAGATGCTGTGGCAGGCCCTTGAGGGGAAATTGATTGATCGGAAGGAATTTGAATATCTTTTACTAACCTTCCCTAAAATAGCCACCTTTGATGGTCTCCCTAAAATACATAAGGGAACCAATCCCCTCAAGGGCCGACTGATAGTTTCTGGGAATGGAAGCCTGACTCAACGAGTAGGCACTTACACTGACCAAATACTTCGTCCATTTGTTGTAGCGTTACCATCTTACCTACGGGATACCACAGATCTTCTTTAGCGCCTTGAAGGCATAACGATTAAGCCAAATACATAGTTAGCCTCGATTGATGTAGAGGTACTCTACACCTCTATTCCCCATAATAAAGGTCTGGCAGCGGTAAAATATTTTTTGGACTCTAGATCCAATGAGTTGAGCGAACATAACCATTTTGTAATCCAGCTTTTAAACTTCATACTCACCTATAACTATTTTGTTTTTGACGGTCACTTCTACCACCAGCTCAGGGGCACTGCAATGGGTAGCCTAGTTGCGCCCACTTACACAAATTTGCTCCTGGGCTGGTGGGAAGATACCGTCGTCTTTTCAGAATCCATGACCCACTGGACCAGACATATTATGTTATGGTCCAGATTTATAGAAGACATCCTGCTGCTATGGTCTGGTACTGAAGAGGACTTCAGATTGTTTATCAGCGAATTAAACATGAATCATATAGGCCTATATTTTACGTTTAAGCTCCAACATGATTCAATCACTTTTTTTGACACACGGGTTGAAAGAAGTGAAAATAATTCCATCAAGACAACTCTATATCGTAAAAAAACTTCAACAAACAGTCTCCTAAGATGGGATAGCTTCCACCCAAAATCACTTAAAAAGGCATACCTAAGGGACAGTTTCTTAGGATCCGTAGAAATTGCTCTGACCATAGTTACTTTACTCGGGAGGCATCTCAGCTATTCCATCGATTCAAACAAATGGGATACCCGGTCTCCTGCTTATATGAAGCATGGAGTAATGCCAATACTATGGATAGGACCATGTTGCTTCAATCCAAAAAGAAATAAGATCAATCAGAAATAATTGTTGGTACTTATGACACCGCATCTCATCAAGTCCCTGAGATCTTTGAACGATATTCGTCCCTTATAAAAACGGATCCTGATTTGGGGAAGGTTCTCCCTGATTACCCAGCAGTCACTTTTAGACATGGACGCAGTATAGGGGACTCACTAGTACATAGTAATTTTGAAACTCCTTTGAAAAGCACGTGGCTGTCCAATAGAAAATTAGGCACATTCAAATGCGGCAAATGCAGAGCATGCCCGTATGTTGTGACACCTTCACTGATGTGTAGAATGTTTAAAAAGAGGATCCTTGAACATATAGGTGACATTCGCAACAAACGTGACAAACCCTTGTCGAGACATATTTTACTTCATCACGCTGGTAATTTAAAAGCAATACGATTCTTAATGATTGAGACAATCAAACAGTCAATAAGGGGTGGTGATTTTGATAGGCTGTTTAGACAAAAAGAGTCGAGATGGACCTACACCCTTAATACTGTCATACCTTTTGGTCTCAATAAAAATATTGACTATACATGCTTCCTTTAACTGACCAGCCAACCACTAGTTAAACGGGCCAGTATCTTTTAAACCAGACAATCTCGGTTTAATATCATGGTAAATTGGGAGTTTGTAGCCATCTCCCTTGATACCGAGAATTTTGGCCCTTTTAATGCTATTAAATAAGTTCTTTTGATTCAAGCTTCTACTATGGGTTTATGTTTAAAATAACCATCATGGATATAGATCTCTCCCATGTCCATATCAGTCTTTTGTCTTCTTGTGGTTGTCCGTTCACGTGACTGGCCCTAGACATGATTATGTGATCAGCGGTTGCCATAACACAGTTATTACCGGTCACTTGATGCGGGGCTGGGTCACGTGGTCCCGGTCACATGGGTCGGGAACCTCTCGCGCGACCAACGTTACTCCAGGGCTAATCACATGACTTATTTGTACACGTGACGATTCGGCGTGTCCGGCGGCCTATTTAAACTGGCGTGTTTGTAACATACTCACCCGACACTCTATCGCAGACGCCGCCTATGTGTGGATCTTCTTCCCCATCTGGGTATCGCTGCTTAATCACCCCAAGGCTTATCTACTGCATCAGCCATCATTAATGGGCAACACATACGCAAGTAGCTTGTGACAATTTGTTGTAGACAGCACATTTATCTGGTTATCTTTAATGTGTATTTCTGAGGAGGTGAATCGCCCACATTATATATATAAATCATTAATGTGGGGAACCTATATAGATTATCTGACTGTGTTATGTAAGGCAGCACACTTACTTTGATACCCACATTATTGAACCATGATGGGGGAGATATCCATGCTGTGTATATTGACAACTAACCATTAACCGTGTCTTCTAATGATATGTTGGTGACACTATTTTAAGTGTACTCGTTTGTCCCCTGATGAGCCCCAGATTGAGTCGGGCGAAATGTGTTGGGACTGAGAGAATATGGTATTAATACATCAATATCGTATATAACACTATCATTGTATGTACCATCGACTTGGCAATTGTGGTAATGTGTCGGACTTGGTGCATTGTTTACTTCATGTTGGCATCATTTTGTTAACGTCATTTTATTTTATTAGGACGTTAAAAAGCTTAGAATTTTAGAAGCAATTCTTAAAATTTTTAAGAAAATTTCCAAAACCCACTTTTTAAGGACCAGTTCAGTTATGAAGTCACTTTGTGGGGCTTGCATAGTAGAAACCACCCATAAATGACCCCATTTTAGAAACTAAACCTTTAAAGTTATTCAGAACTGATTTTACAAACTTTGTTAACCCTTTAGGTGTTCCACAAGAATTAAAGGAAAATTTAGGTGAAATTTCAAAATTTCACTTTTTTTTTTTTTTGCAGATTTTCCATTTTAATCTATTTTTCCCTGTAACAAAGCAATTTTTAACAGCCGAAGAAAACTCAATATTTATTACCCGGATTCTACAGTTTACAGAAACACCCCATATGTGGTCGTCAACTGCTGTATGGGTACACGGCAGGGTGCATAGGTAAAGGAGCGCCATATGGATTTTGGAGAGCAGATTTCACTGGGATAACATGACATTTGAAGACCTCCTTATGCACCCTAGAGTAGAAACTCCCAAAAAGTTACCCCATTTAGCAAACTACGGGATGAGATGACAGTTTTATTTGTACGATTTTGGGGTACATATTATTTTTGATTGCTCGTTATCACGCTTTTTGTGAGGCAAGGCAAAAAAAGGGCTGTTGTGGCACAGTTTTTATTTTTTGTTTTTTTACGGAGTTATCCTGACAGGATAGATCATGTGTTGCTTTTATAGAGCAGGTTGATACAGATGCAACAATATCAAATATGTGTATTTTTTTTACATAATAAAGCATTTTTGAAAACAAAAATAATTTTGTTGTGTCTTCATTTTCTGACAGCTACATTTCTTTTATTTTTCTGCTGATCATCTTGTTCAGGGGCTCTTTTTTTGCAGAAAGAGCTAAAATTTTTATTTGTACCATTTTTGGGTACATATGATTTTTTGATCATTCAAAAAATACGTGGGGAATAGTCATTGCATAAAGTGACCATGAACATTAGGTTATCTATGTAATGTGTACAGTATGTTGGTGTCCTGACTTTTCCCTGACAGAAAATATCAAGTGAGAAAGTAGGATTGGGCTGTTGGATTTCAACATGCCTGATCCTTTTGTTCTCAGGGGAGATAAGTGGTTGCAAGTGATGTTTGTCATCTTACTCCTCCATTTAGAAATGCACGGACGGCGAAGCTGAACATTCATTTGCATGAGGAGGTTGTCAGGAAGAAAGTGTATGTGCAAGTTTAGAGTTTATCTTGTTTTTTTTTATCATTCTATATCATTCTATATATCTGTTTAAACCAAAGGTACCTCTTTTGTTACTTTTCCACTGTTGTCAAAGTCGTACAGTGTGAAAGTCCATTCTTGATAATTGTCATCTTCAACAGAAACATTGCACTCTAATTCCTAGGAATATTAAAAGGTAGGATTTAATCTGTGAGATGTTACTGCCAAAAGTAACAATAATCATAACCGCCCTATATACAGAATAGGTACGTTCTGGTAAGGTTCCCAATAAACAATTACATTTTAGAAGAGGATCTTTTGCAATCTTTGAGAACTGGTAAAAAAAAATGTGCCGGGCTGGCTCTATCTGGCCCCACAAAGAGTTGGAAAACCTCGAATAAAAGGTTAATAATTTTGCATAAGCAGGGCATGCACCAAACTTTGCAATTTTTAACAGTTAGTTTAGCAGGTTTAAAGCTGGTTTAAAGCTGGTGTTTGAATCCATATGCAAATGATCAGTTTAGTGCACCAAGGGCAGGCCCAAGCCACTCTGTGCATTCTTGCATATTCCTTTTCCTCTGCCAACCTCTACTTCTTGATTGACAAGGCCAGGAGAGATCACTATGCAGGAACCTGTTCCTGTCACTCAGGAAGGAGATTGAAGGGCTGCCAAAGGAAGCAGGAGGAGCAGGGGTGCACATGGTGACTTTGGCCCACCCTCATTGCACTTAACTGCTATTGTGGCTGGTTTAGCAGTGAATTTCCGGGTGGCATACTTCTTTTAAAATTGTGCAGCACTCATTCAAAGTCAGGGAGAATGGTGAAACAGGCTACTCCAAAGGACAAGGAAAGTGGAACCCGGGAAGATAACACTAATGTATATACAATACATGTATATAAACATAATACATATAGAGATTTAAATTTAGGTAGTCTTCAATTCATATATGTATTATAATTTTTATGTAAATGTACAATATATACTGTACATTAAGATGATTTTTCAGTGCATTCCAGGGAATAATGGTGAAACCAGCCCCATCAATTATTACAATTTTAACTGACAGGGCTGGATTCAACATTTGCCCAATATTACCACCATTAATGGTGCGCTGAGATTTCCACAGCTATACTAATAATGGCAAACATAATTTGGCTGACATACTGTTATATATCCAGGAGGTGGAGCTCTTGTTTTATCTGTATTATTAATGCAGGAGTCAACAACTATATGGCACTTCAGCTGTTGTGAAAATAAAAAGCCCAGCATGCTCTA
Source organism: Bufotes viridis (assembly GCA_033119425.1). Lineage (NCBI taxonomy): Eukaryota > Metazoa > Chordata > Amphibia > Anura > Bufonidae > Bufotes > Bufotes viridis. The sequence goes on along the minus strand of CM065593.1, from coordinate 181,527,681 downwards.
TTGGAGTTCCATGAACAGCTAAGAATTAGAAAGTGTTCATGCTAGGAGTTGTAGTTTCAAAACAGCTGCAGCATCAGAGGTAGCTCATTCCTGCGTTAACTTATGATTATTATGCCTTATTTTACTTATAAACTGCTATAGATTTAATTCTCAAATACAGGACATTTATGCCATTGATTATAAGAGATGGACTATAATGAGATGAAGATTATATCACTAATGTGCATGAACACCTCAGTTGTTAAAATTATTGCTCATTACTATTATTTAGACAGTATACTACTTTATGTATATTGCTACTTCACTGCATACATATGAAATTGAATGACCACAATTTTTATACATGTATTTGCACTTATGGGGTCATTTATCAAACTGGTGTAAAGTAGAGCTGGCTTAGTTGTCCATAGCAACTGATCAGATTCCAACTTTCATTTTCCAAAGGAGCTGTCAAAAATGAAATGCGGAATCAGATTGGTTGCTATGGGCAACTAAGCCAGTTCTGCTTTACACCAGTTTGATAAATGACCCCATTAGCACTTTAAAGATGATCATTCATATTGTACTGTAGTACTTTATTAGTTGATGAACTGTGTCATTGATTCATTGGGTGCAACACTCAGTTCAGGATAGTGTGAGTAAAGTTGGGGTCTTTCCTACTCTTTCTTTATGCTTTGGTGCAAACTAAATCATCTGGTAGTCAGTTTAGCAAATATAGAAATATTGCTGCACTCCAATGATATGATACAATTAAAGTATAATTTATTTTACAAGGACATCAGATTTCTGATCCAGACATATATATAGTAATTATTCCACAATATAGATCACCGGACGGGTTTTAATACTGAAAAAATAGATATTTGCATCGCTATATTTTGACACCCATGCCTATTATATCTCCAACTACAGAGCTGTGTGAGGGCGCATTTTTTTGCAGAGCGAACCTTTTACTGATACCACTTTGGAGTGTGTGCAACTTTTTTCGGGGAAACAACGAAAAAACTGTAGGTCGACCATTTAGATTTTTTTTTCTATTATGGCTCTTACCATACAGGATAAATACGATTATTTTTTAATAGTACAGGCTTTTTCAGACACAGCAGTGCAAATGATCTTTATTTTTTGTTTTTTTATTATGATACTAGAGTGATTTAAATTTTTATTTTTTAATACTTTTTTAAAAAACATTTTCCTTTTTTTTTTCCTGGGGACCTAAACAAGCAATCATTAAATTATCTTTTTGATACACTACTGTGCTTTAATACAGTAATGAATGGAAAATTCCCTATATTGTAAATGAATATACCTGTGATAGGTTTCCCCGATCTTGGCACGGAGAAGCTGTCGGAGGAAAGCCACTTCAGATTCAGTGGTCAAAACTGAGCATGGCTCTGAGAGGTTAAATAGCTGCAATCAGCCTAATCTGCATTACCCACTCCTGGGTGCCATCTTTAAAGACACAACATGCATACATGAGCAGCGCATGTCGTTAAGGGATTAATCAATAGCACACCATTAGGAATAACACTTTTTGGCCATTATATCACTTGTATTTGGCATTGTTAGTAGTTTTCCTAATACACAGTTTGAAATTCTTCTAGAAATTCCAATTAGATATGGTTGGAGACTTGCTGACATCCACTGCACACAGAAAGTAGAGGAGATTCTGCTTCTTAACCTTCTCTTATGCACTCAGTATCAGCCTAGGATCATGGCGAACATTACAGCAGTCTGCCTGTCTGTGAGTGCTCCTGCTGACTCCTCCCCTCTCTGCTCTCTATAGACTTGCATTCAAATGTGTAACATGACTCTCCTGTGTAGCTGCACCTATCTAGGATCTGATTAAGGCATTTTTCAGCGTAAAGAGCAATTAGCAAGCAGGTTGGGTTGGGGGTAGTTAGTAGCTGATAAGAAGACAAGAACAAGAACTAGACATTACTCAGTGATAAGGGTAGTTTCACACTAGCATTAAAACTATCCAGCAGGCTGCTCCAGCAGAGGAATAGCCTACTGGAGTTCATCATATCCAGTATTTTTGGATACTTATTTTCCTTTACTGCCTTTTGCTGGATACTGGGGCCCATTGACTATAATGGAACTTGGCAGGGATCCAGCGTGTTTCCACCACCACTTTTTGTCTGCCTGAATCCTGGCACTGCCGGAAACAGGCCAGATCCCCGCCAGATGCCATTATAGTCAATGGGGCCTGGCGGTGCTCTGCCCATTTCTGGCTATCCCAGATACAATAAACTATTTTACTGTACGCTTTTACTATTAATTTATGCCAAGTTGTGTGAAACGGTAGTGATCATTTACATTTTTAAGAAGTGTTGTGCTTCTCAGGCTCTGTTTGGGTCAGACTTTTAGTTACAAGTAGTGTTGAATGAATCGAAGCCAAACAAATTGACTTTGATCAGAATTTCAGGAAACAAATCTATTTTTCCTGAAATGGCGTAAAAAAAAAAAATACATACCTCATCCATTTGCTCGTGGAGAGGCCATCAAAGCCATCTTTATTGAACATCCAGTGCAAAATCTCATGTGAGGTCGCTGTGCCTGGCCAGCATGATGAGGTCTTTATGTTACCGCTGTTCCATGTCACTGCGCACGCTACATACAAAGGAATACCCTTTGTGATGAAGTCATTCGTCACAAATCAAATTTATTTGTGAAATTCGGAGAAGAAGCCGATTCTAATTTTTCATAACTTCGCTCAAAAATTCCACGAAGGTTCCCATGACTGTAAAATGTTGGCTGGTGGTATAGATGGTGAAGTGGTTGATCACAATATTTGACATGTGTTATAAATTACCTGTGTCCCAGTTCCCGAACAGCTGTTGAACTGATGGGACGTCTCACAGCAAATTAAAATGAGTCAAATTATAAAATTCTGGCAACTGCTTTAAGGGGAAAGTTCATTGTATACAGTTGTATGCCTTATTCACATGTCAGTGATTTACATCAGTGATTTTGGGCCAAAACTAGGTGTGGCTCTAAACACAGAACCTGATCCTGTCTTCACAATCACTGATGGAAATCACTTACCAAAACACTCGTAGTAAGGCTGAAAAAGTTCAGCCTGCATTTGTGGGAGGGGCTTGGGCCGCTACTTATACCTCCCCCCCCCCCTCAAGCAATCAGCCTCGGCATGAACGGCGGCCGTGCGTTGGATCTATGCGTATCCTTTCCCTGACGTTGTCCTGCACGTGCCTCCCGTCTCCTCCCTGCCAATCACCACAACACACCATGGCTCTCACAGGTGGTAAGCGCGCCTGCACCAGCCGTCCCTGCGCTACTCACAGCTTCCTGAAGCGATTTCCGGGAATCAGGTTAGCTGGGGGGGGAGCCGCTGCCGCCTCAATGCCCGGCACCCGGTGACTGCCGGCTCGTTCCGTCACTCGGCACTCCCCCCTGGGCTGGGTCTCTGTCTGCGGCATTGTGCCTTCCACAGTTGTCAGCTCTCCGCTGTGCGGCACTCATTGGGGAGCTATTTGCAGTTGCTGCACTATAGATGTTGTTCACTAGTGTGCAGGTGACCAATTACATTTATTTTAGCTGTTAACTTCTTCCCAGGTGTTATCAAGACTGTTATGAACGTTCATATGTTTTTAGGCGGCAAACTGAGGGAGCGGCGTCCCTCAGCTCACTTCTGGGTCAGGGCTCGCATGATCCTCCTTCCTGCAGCACGTTACACGAGCTCCGTCCTCTCACTGACTGTCCCCTGCCCTTCCTTAGCGCCGACAGGACCGGTTAAGAAATTCCCCCCGCCCTTTGCGCCGCAGGCACCCCCGTCTAAGCTCCCCACTACCAGCGCCCCCTTTTCGCAGCGATGGTGTGCGTTCCAGCTTGGAACGCACACCAGGCATAACATGTAATATCTCTGTGCCACACTCCCTTCTGTGGGTGTCCATGGCCCTGCCTCAGTGCGGTTACAGAGCCGCTAGCGGCAGGGGGTATGGAGGCTTCCACCCCCATGGTTACGGCACGGCGGTGCGGCTACCATCACACACACGTGCAGACTAGTACGGTCCTAGTTGCCCAGCCTCCTCCCCACATCATCAGTCCTTCCTGCAGAGGGATCCTTCGTACCTCCGCAGCACTGCTACTGCGCGGTTGGCTTTATCACTTGCGCTCCACGGTGGTTCGCGCTGGCACCCCTTTTCTCCACTCACCTTCTACTGCATGCCTCATTGTAACTCTTCTCCTGTCCCGCTCCTACTCTCTCTCCCTTCTTTCCCTGGGTATGGCCTGCAACCCTTTTACCGCCGATTTGTATAGTTCTGGCATCTTCTGCAGATTAAATGGTGCATATTCCCTTCGCTTACTAAATTCTGTACTTTCTACCCCTGTCTCTCTCCCCTCATTGGTTCATGCCTGTTCTTCCTTTTCTTGGGTATTTTACCTATTGTTCCCCTGGTCTCGCTCCTCCCCGCCTGCTCCCCCTTATCCATAGCAAAATACATTTCAGAATTGGTATACAATACAAAAGTTGGGCTCTTATTTCCCATAGGGCCCACGTTGTTCATAGTGTTATTATTTAACCCGCCTTACTGAGTATCACGCCTCCATGGTTTTGGTTTTTCAGGTTTTTGCCGCCTCATGCTTGCAGCCTCCCGCCATCTCACTGCACGTCAAGCTTCCGCTGCGGCGCTTCCCATAAACCTGTGGCCGTTGTACTTTGTCATAGTTTGCCTGAATTGCTCAGTTCTGGCTTTATTCAGCATAATATTAGTCCCTGAATCGCTCAGGTCATGCATCATTCATTATTTAGTTGCCTGAAATCACTCAGGTCTTGTATCATTCATTTATAGGTGCCTGATTCGCTCAGGTCCTGTACTATACACGTATTGTGGCCTGGTTCGCTCAGGTCAAGCTTCATGCATTATAATGTTGATTCCCGTATCGCTTAGGTCATGTATCATGCATGTATAGTTGCCCGAATCGCTCAGGTCCTGTATCATACATGTATAGTTGCCTGAATCGCTCAGGCCCTGTATCACACACGTATAGTTGCCTGAATCGCTCAGACCCTGTATTATACATGTATAGTTGCCTGAATCGCTCAGGTCCTGTATCATTCATGTTTAGTTGCCTGAAGCGCTCGGGTCACGTTTCATTCAGCATAGTTGCCTGAATGATTCAGGTATTGTGTCATACACGTATAGTTGCCTGAATCCCGGGTCATGTGTCATTCATATATTGTTGCCTGAATCACTCAGGTCATGTTTCATACATGTTTATTTGCCTGGATCACTCGAGCCACGTTTCATTCTGCATGGTTGCCTGAATCGCTCCGGTCATGTATCATACATGTATATTTGCCTGAATCGCTCGGGTCATGTATCATACATACTCAGTTGCCTGAATCGCTCAGGTCATGTTTCATACATGTATATTTGCCTGAATCGCTCGGGTCACGTTCCATTCTGCATAGTTGCCTGAATCGCTCAGGCCATGTGTCATACATGTTTAGTTCCCTGAATTCTCAGGTCATGTATCATACATACTCAGTTGCCTGAATCGCTCAGGTCATGTTTTCGAACATGTATATTTGCCTAAATCGCTTGGGTCACGTTCCATTTTTCATAGTTGCCAGAATCGCTCAGGCTATGTATCAGACATGTTTAGTTGCCTGAATCCTCGGTTCATGTATCATACATATCCAGTTGCCTGAATCGCTCAGGCCATGTATCATACATGTTTAGTTGCCTGAATCTCTCGGGTCATGTATCATACATACTCAGTTGCCTGAATCGCTCAGGTCATGTTTTCATACATGTATATTTGCCTGAATCACTCGGGTCACGTTTCATTCTACATAGTCGCCTGAATCGCTTAGGCCATGTATCATACATGTTTAGTTGCCTGAATCCTCGGGTCATGTATCATACATACTCAGTTGCCTGAATCGCTCAGGTCATGTTTCATACATGTATATTTGCCTGAATCGCTCGGGTCACGTTTCATTCTGCATAGGTGCCTGATTCCCTCAGGTCATGTATCATACATGTTAAGTTGCCTGAATCCTCGGGTCATGTATCATGCATATTCAGTTGCCTGAATCGCTCAGGTCATGTATCATACACGTTAGTTGCCTGAATCCTCGGGTCATGTATCATACATTTTCCGTTGCCTGTATTGCTCAGGTCATGTTCCATCCTTGTATAGTTGCCTGAATCGTCCAGGTCATGTTTAATTCATGTATGCTTGCCTGAATCACTCAGGTCATGTATCATTCATATATTGTTACCTGAATCGCTTAGGTCATGCATCATACATATTTAGTTGCCTGTTTCGCTCAGGTCATGTTCCATACATGTATTATTGCCTGAACCACGCAGGTCATGTTTTCTTCTGCGTAGTTGCCTGAATCGTCATATATAGTTGCCTGAGTTCCTCAGGTCATGTGTCATTCATGTACAGTGGCCTGATTGCTTAGGTCATGTTTCATTCTGGTATAGCTGCCTGAATCGTCCAGGTCATGTTTCATTCATATACGGTTGCTTGGATCGCACAGGTCAGGTGTCATTCATATTCTTGCCTGAAGCGCTCAGGTCATGTATCATACATGCATTTCTGTCTGAACCACTCAGGTCATATTTTCTTCCATTTAGGTGCTTGAACCTCTCAGGTTCATGTATCATTCGTATATAATTGCCTGAGTCTCTTTTCCGTTTCCAGTCCGGGTCCAATATCAGTGGGAGTTTTCACCCTGGTCCAGGTTCACACAACCTTTTGAATCCCATCCAGGTGGTCAGCACGGTCTTATGGCTGTATTACCCAGGTCCGGCTCGCCAAAAGGTTGGGTACTTTTGTCAGGCTTCTAGTCCCGGGTTTAGGGTTAAGTGCGATTAGCCGTCAGTTTCGATGCACATACAAGTTCAATCGCTTGTCTAGGTTCATATGGAGCACCCCTCCACGTCATTCCCGTTCATTCTGCAGTTCCGGGTTTAAAAAAAAAAAAAAAAAAAAAAAAAGCTAGTCGGCGGTATTTTTAGGCCCTTCTTCAAGGCTGGACGGCCCCTTCGCTATGTTTTCGGTCCAGATCGCACAAACAGGTCCCAGTACAGGGGCCAGCTTGGCCAGCCACACGCATTGAGCCGGTCCATTACACCCTTCATCCTGCTCCTCGGTAGCCGTAATCCCACTACACTCTCCTACAGGTGGACTTTACTTTTGCCCCCTTCCTGGCCTACCCCGTCCTGGCTCCGGGCACAATTCAGCCAGTAATAGGTATAGTCAGGCCATCCGCACCTGAGGATGGTTATCGTCATCTCCTCCACCCAGATGGTGGCACCGACCATAAGTAGTAAGGCTGAAAAAGTTCAGCCTGCATTTGTGGGAGGGGCTTGGGCCGCTACTTATACCTCCCCCCCTCAAGCAATCAGCCTCGGCATGAACGGCGGCCGTGCCCCACCCTCCCTCCCTTTCTTTTTATCCTTTCAATTAGGGTAGGCCCCCTTCCTGGCCTACCCCGTCCTGGCTCCGGGCACAATTCAGCCAGTAATAGGTATAGTCAGGCCATCTGCACCTGAGGATGGTTATCGTCATCTCCTCCACCCAGATAGTGGCACCGACCATAAATGTATGAATAAAACATTATACTGTTTTTACTTGAAGAGATTGTCCGGGCTTTTAATAATGATGACCTATCCTCTGCATAGGTCATTAATATCATATCGGATCCGGCACCCCGCACCCCCACTGATTAGCTGTATGAGAAGACGGCGCGCAGTGCGCACGTTCCGTCTACTGTCTCTCTTGCTGTTCGCTGCTTCTTTGCCATAGCCAGCAGCGGTGAGCAGGAAGAGACACTGGAGACAGCACGTGCGCACTCCTCATACAGCTGATCAGCGGGGGTGCTAGATGTCAGAACCCCGCTGATTTGATATTGATGACCTATCCTGAGGATAGGTAATCAATATTAAAAGCCCGGACAACCCTTTTACACAGAACTAGTTGCATAAATCTACATGAAATGTGCTCTCTCTAGTGGCGTCTGGCAGTGTAGGTGACGTCATTCAAGGGAGACATCCATGACAACTCAGCTTATAATACAGAAAGCATTGCCATTAGTTCACTAGTATGGCTATTATAAAATAGGTTCACATTACATAGGTTATTTTTCATTCTATGTTTATTTGGCCTCTAGTTTTTTTAAAATATTTTCTTCTGGCAGGGCTCCAATAATACTGCGCTGTTTCTAACGTTCACAAATACTACTTATATAAAGCAGTTGTGAGAGCATGAGACCTTGAATCTGTATTCTGAGTACATGCACATGTTATTAGCTACCTCATACTGTTGACTGCAGTGTCAAGATGTGAATTTTTGCATTTAGTAAATCCTTAACCAAATCTAAAGGTTTCCAACTTTAAGGAGTTGTCTGGTTTTAGGAAGAAATCTGACAACAGTTGAAGCATGCACTGCTTGAGGCCAACAGAGCTCAGCCAAGAAAACAGGAGCAGCAGCATGGGATATGCTAAGTAAGTATGTCTTCTTCTTTTTTTTTTTTTTTTTAGGCACACCCGGGTGTTGTCTACTCTCTACTCATACCCGGGTGCTGGACATCCCCTTTAAGTCAAATATGGCCCATTTTTTTGTTGACAATTTTTATTTATCACTGTAATATGCTTTTTTTCCCATGATCACATTTCTAAAATAACTTATACTCCCCCCGCCCCACACAAACACACTGATAATCCTGAACACAGTTCAATCAAACAGACAAGGACAATCCTCTTTTAAATGGACGGTGTCCAGACTATGTGGCTAAGGAGGTGGGGGTGCTTCAGAGTACTCTTTCTTGGGGTTCAATTGAGCTAGACACATATCAATGATACAGATATACAAATAATCCAAAATTGATCACTGAACATGAAACTTCACTTTTAAGTAATCCTTAAAGGGATTGGCCACTTTCTGGTTACTGTTGATCTTTGTTTTTGTAAGATGAATATATGGCTGTGTTAAAATTCTGTGCCATTTTCTACGTTTCACTATATTTCATAAGATATGCCCCTTTTTTTGTGCTGTAGACAGGGAGGTCCTGTCCCTAAAATGGCTGCTGATGGAAAATCGTGTGATCTGGCAAATCACTTCCATGTGATGTCTCCTCCACTCAAATCCACCGCACCTGCTATATGCAGTTGCACTTTTGGGAGTTTAGTGCAGATGCAGTGTGTTTGAATAGAGGAGGCTGAGTGATATCAGATGACCCTCAATCAGCAGCCATTTTAGGAACAGGACATGCTTGTGGACAACACGAAAGACTTAGCAAACAAGGGGCATATCTTATAAAATATGGCAAATAATTTACAAAAGGCTACATCAGTAAGTGCCATGTAGTGATCTTACAAAAACATTGGTAAACAGTATCCAAAAAGCAGCCAATCCCTTTAAATACAGAGAGTAGAATATGCTCTTCCATGTAGGGAGGTTTCATTTTAAAGATCAGTCAGTTGACTGTGCCACATTTAGGTGTATCACAGGAATTATACCAGGAATTGGACCAGAAGTGAACAGGATTTTAAATTTTTTTTTTTTTTTTTTTACATATCCTGACAACATTATTCTCTCTATCACTATCTCCTAAACAGGCTATTTCACCACCCCACTATTCCTACACCAAAGATCTATTATCTCAACTCTTATCTCTCTATTCAGAGCATTATGGAACTCTCATTCCATTTGCAATAAAGTTTCCTACGTCCATGGCCTCTTCATTTCCCAGAAACTTATATTCCTTGGCCTCACAGGAACATGGCTGAAACCCACCAACACAGCCTCCCCTGCTGCACTATCCATTGCGAAACTTCAGTTTATTCACATCCTCCCCCAGACAGACATAGTGGTGCTGTTAGCCTCCTCCTATCGGGTAACTGCTCCTTCAACTTATCTGCACTCGTTCACAACTTCCTCTCCTTTGAAGTCCAATCTATCCGCATCTTCTCTGCCTCCAAATAGCTGTCATCTACTGTCCACCAGGGCCTACTACTGTCTTATTTGACTACTTCAATACCCGGCTTCTGCATTTCCTCTCTGCTGACATCCTCACCATCACCATGGGAGATTTCAACATCCCTACTGTCTTCCTTAGACTCACACAATGGTCCTCTACAGCCACCCACAGAGACGGACAAACGCTAGACCTTATCTTCACCCTATCTAATCTCTCAATCTCTCCTCTCCCCCTCTTGGACCACAATCTTCTTATGTTCTTAACTACTCTCTCCTCAACTGCCCGTCCAGTCCATAAACTAGCATACCCTGGTAGAAACCTCAAACATCTCTCTATTCACATACTCTCTGACTCCCTCTTACCGCTGTCCACCGTATCACCCCTTCACGATGCTGACACAGCTGCTGCTTTGTACAACACTGCAATTATTTCAGCCTTTGACTCAGTCACCCCCTCACACACTCTAGAACCCAGCAAATCAATCGACAACCTTGGCACACTAACCTGAAAAAAATACTGAAACAAACATCCATAGTTGCAGAATGATGCTGGAGGAAAACACAATCTAAAGATATCACCTCATACAAACAAGCTGTTCTCAAATTCAAGCATGCACTTACCTCATCTAACCAGGACTACTTTACAACTCTCATATCATCTCTTTCCCGCAACCCCAAACAACTGTTAAATACCTTTAACTCTTTACTCAATTCCGCGTTTCCCCTTTCCACATCCCTTATCTCAGCTGAAGACTTTGCCTCATATTTCAAACATAAAATTGACAAAATCTGTGAAAGGTTCAAACAACCCCCTCTACCCACTTAGGCTACTTTCACACCTCCTTTGTGCTGTCCGGTTTTGAGATCCAGCACAGGGTCTCAAAACAACACTTCAGTTTTGTCCCCATTCATTGTCAATGGGGATAAAAATGAACAAACTGGAAGGGAGTGCACCAGATTGCGTTCCGTTCCAGTTTAATGTGTTCCCATGCCAGACACAAAATTGCTGCAGGCAGCATTTTTGTGTGCGGCATGGGAAACTGAAGAAAAACAGTGTAAGTCAGTGGTGCCGGATGTTTTTTTTACAGACATTTCGTCATTTTCGATATAATACAACCAAATCTGTTCAGAATGGATGCAGCCGGTTGTATTGTTATAACGGAAGTGTTATGCTGTGGTTTTGAGATCCCCTGCCAGATCTCAAAACTGTACAGCAAAAATGCAGATATGAAAGTTGCCTTACACAGCTACCCAATGCACTTCCTACATAATCCAGTTTATCACTGTAACAGAAAAAAAGGCTTACTACCTTAATCTCTAAGGCACACCTCACCACTTGTGCCCTTGACCCAATTCCATCTCACCTCATCCCTACCCTCAACACTATAGTTATTACTGCCCTAACCAACCTCTTCAACCTATTGCTAACCACTGGCATCTTCCCTTCCTCTTTTAAACATGCAACCATCACACCCATACTCAAGAAGCCCTCCCTGAACCCATCCTCTTTATCTAGCTGTCATCCCATCTCACTACTCCCATTTGCATCAAAACTCATAGAACAACCTTTCCATCTGGAATTGTCCTCCTACCTCTCATCCTACTCACTTTTTGATCAGCTGCAATCCGGCTTTCACTCCACTGAAACTGCCCTAACTAAAGTCTCCGACGATCATCTTCTTTCCAAAGCTAAACATGACTATTCTGTGCTCCTCCTCCTTAACCTGCCCTCTGTCTTTGATACTGTTGACCACTCTCTCCTGTTACAAACCCTCTCTTCCCTCTGCATTAAAGACCTGGCTCTTTCCTGGATGTCCTCGTACCTCACCAACAGAACTTTCAGTGTTTCCTATTCATATACCACCTCTTCATCACGCCCCCTCAGTGTCTCTCAAGGCTCTGTCATGTGTCCCCTACTAAAAAAGAAAAGGAGGAAAGGGGGAGAAAAGGAAAGGGAAAGGACTATATATTCATCTTTTATTGTTATACAATATGGATATTTATAAGCCTATACGTTTCTACTAATTTTATAATATTTTAGTACACCAGAGGCTATTTATATATATATATATATATATATATATATATATATATATATATATATACATAGATATATAATTTTATGTCACCTCTAACTGTAGATATGTATACCTCCCAATTTTATTAGGCATTTCTAACATAGTTTTTATTGTTATATATGTATTAATTTATATCGAGTTTTATCAGTTTGTATTAATTTAATTAACTTATATCTATTTCTAAGAATCTAGTGTCACGACGGGGAGTGGGGAAACCCCCCGCCGCGCACTATCCACGGCCGCTGGGCCAAACAAGGACTAAAAGCAGGGACAAGGGAACCGCTAATCTAGCACGTCCCTAATGCTGGCCCTGGTCTCCTAACAGTATGGGCCGACCCCGAAGGTAGGAGGGCCCATACGTCCGGAACCTAGAGCCCTGGACATCCCTGCTTCACCCTGGATCTAACAGGGCAGAGACCACCTGCTCACCCAGGGACACGGATGAGCAGGAGTCTCCCGAGGCCCCTCTGCAGCCGGGACCCTGACAGTGTGAACCCCAGTACCGCAGGAGAGCATACAACCAAACACTCTTACCTGCCGCACCGCAGAAGATAAAGCGGATCCAAGAACTCCCGACCTCCCATGCGGACAACTGACGCATGCGGATGGATCCCAAAGTGGCAGCACACCATCAGGTAGGTACCACACCCCTCCGGGCAGGCAAGCCCCTTCCGGAGCGTCACACCGTGTCAACAAACACCAAACATACCCACACCATACAACAGCAACCAGGTGGGGAAGGGATACACAGACACTCACCAGGGAAGGAACAACATAGCAAACAATATAACAAATAAGGGTGGCTCACGCAGACATCAAGTGGGGAACAGACAATAAGCTCCAGCCATGCTCACACCATGACTGGACAAACCAAACTGACCTCCAGGCTCCAAACACAGGAACTTAAAGGACGCCTGAGGACACACACACAATGCAGCCACACCTTAACCCTGTGCACGCCACACAAACACAGAAGACACTAAACAAGGGAATCGTGCACAGGAAAGGGGGAAAGACACACATGCACCACAAGAAGTTGCTAGCAGCAACCAGCATGTGTGTCTATGTGTCACCACACCAAAGACAGAGCAGCCGTGGCCCTGCGCCAAACATAACACATACACATACGAGATAACCTACATCAGTGTATGCGAGGCCACAGGTAAAAGCCACGACCGCCAGGCGGGTGACCCGTTGCCAACGGCGACCGCACATAGGGCAACGGGGTAGCAGCCCTCCGTGCAGACGACACGTTGCCGCTGACAACCACACGCACGACCTAAACCTGGGTCGTGACACTCCCACCCCTCAAAGCCCCCCCCAACAAAAAAGGACAGTTGGAAGGGCACACAACAAAGGGAGGGGGGGAGGGGCAATTCAAAAAGACCCCCAGTGTCTTCCTCCAAACTGCCGCCAACACACCTGCACCGGAAACAGGTCCCAGGCTGCCGGCACCGAGACGGACGAAGAAAGACCACCGGAGACACTGCCCAGAAGATGCCCGTCAATACCCCCAGACTCCCGCCGAACTACCTGGACCACTACCTAGGTCCACAGGCAGTCACAACACAGGACGTCTGAGGATACCGTGGACACCTCGTCCAGCTCAGGAAAAAAGCTCCTACTCCAGGTCGTTGCCCTCAACAACAGTCCCAAGTCCGAACCCAGCCAGACACCGAGGGTAACGAAGAGAGCCAAACGAACGGAGTTAGGAACCCTAAAGCATGGAGACCTCATCCAGCTCAGGGGAAGCTCCTACTCCAGGTCGTTGCCCTCAACAACAGTCCCAAGTCCGAACCCAGCCAGACACCGAGGGTAACGAAGAGAGCCAACGACCAGAGTCAGGAACCCTGAAACGGACAAGGAGGGGGGGGGGAAACACCACTACGGACACGGTTAGGAAGGTGACAGGGGAAAAGCCACCAACCATGCCGTACACGGTGAAGAAACCCCGTAACGCTCTCCCTCCGGAGAACGCGCACGCGTGCCAGAAAAGAGCCGGCAATGCATGCTGCGCCCTCTTTCGAAGGCGGAAGACTGCGGAGCCATTATTTGTTATAATGTCACGACGGGGAGTGGGGAAAGCCCCCCGCAGTGCAGTGTCCGCGGCCGCTGGGCCAAACAAGGACTAAAAGCAGGGACAAGGGAACCGCTAATCTAGCACGTCCCTAATGCTGGCCCTGGTCTCCTAACAGTATGGGCCGACCCCAAAGGTAGGAGGGTCCATACGTCCGGAACCTAGAGCCCTGGACATCCCTGCTTCACCCTGGATCTAACAGGGCAGAGACCACCTGCTCACCCAGGGACATGGATGAGCAGGAGTCTCCCGAGGCCCCTCTGCAGCCGGGACTCTGACAGTGGGAACCCCAGTACCGCAGGAGAGCATACAACCAAACACTCTTACCTGCCGCACCGCAGAAGATAAAGCGGATCCAAGAACTCCCGACCTCCCATGCGGACAACTGACGCATGCGGATGGATCCCAAAGTGGCAGCACACCATCAGGTAGGTACCACACCCCTCCGGGCAGGCAAGCCCCTTCCGGAGCGTCACACCGTGTCAACAAACACCAAACATACCCACACCATACAACAGCAACCAGGTGGGGAAGGGATACACAGACACTCACCAGGGAAGGAACAACATAGCAAACAATATAACAAATAAGGGTGGCTCACGCAGACATCAAGTGGGGAACAGACAATAAGCTCCAGCCATGCTCACACCATGACTGGACAAACCAAACTGACCTCCAGGCTCCAAACACAGGAACTTAAAGGACGCCTGAGGACACACACACAATGCAGCCACACCTTAACCCTGTGCACGCCACACAAACACAGAAGACACTAAACAAGGGAATCGTGCACAGGAAAGGGGGAAAGACACACATGCACCACAAGAAGTTGCTAGCAGCAACCAGCATGTGTGTCTATGTGTCACCACACCAAAGACAGAGCAGCCGTGGCCCTGCGCCAAACATAACACATACACATATGAGATAACCTACATCAGTGTATGCGAGGCCACAGGTAAAAGCCACGACCGCCAGGCGAGTGACCCGTTGCCAACGGCAACCACACATAGGGCAACGGGGTAGCAGCCCTCCGTGCAGACGACACGTTGCCGCTGACAACCACACGCACGACCTAAACCTGGGTCATGACATCTAGATCCTTTACATGTAAGAATCATGTGTAGAGTTGAGCGAACACCTGGATGTTCGGGTTCGAGAAGTTCGGCAGAACTTCCCGAAAATGTTCAGAATCCGAACTCAACCCAAACTTCACCCTGAACCCGAACCCCATTGAAGTCAATGGGGACCCGAACTTTTGGGAACTAAAAAGGCTGTAAAATAGCCCAGAAAAGGGCTAGAGGGCTGAAAACACACAATGTAGCACAATGTAGGTAAATCCCCTGCAAACAAATGTGGATAGGGAATTGACTTAAAATAAAATAAAATAAATAAAAATTAGCCAATATCAATTGGCAACTTGGAGGAGGAGGTGGATTAGGAGGTTGATGTTCTCATCACAGCTAAAAAGGATTCATGTCTGCCTGCAGTGCCACAGGCCTCATTCACAGACTCAGGGCCATGGCACCCGCAAAGAGGAGAGCGGTCCCGTAACAGCAACACAGGCCTCAGGTCAACCTGCAATGGAATAGGCCATTATCATTTGTGTAGGCCCCTGACATCCAAGCAGAGGAGAGAGGTCCCATAGCAGTGAAAGAGGCATCATGTCACCCACCAACGGAGAAGGCCACTTTTAGTTATTTAGGCCCCAGCACCCAGACAGAGGAGAGAGGTCCCAAAGCAGAGAATCAGGCTTCATGTCACCCACCAATGGAGAAGGCCACTTTCAGATATTTAGGCCCCTGGCACCCAGATGGAGGAGAGGTTCATTCAACCTTGGGTTGCCCCGCAAAATAATGGTAAAATTAAAGAAAAGAGGATTCAATAAAGAAGTGCCCTGGAGTACAAGAATATATGGTTAAGGGGAGGTAGTTATAAATGTCTATTCTGCACAAGGGATGGACTGGTCCTGTGGGATCCATGCCTGGTTCATTTTTATGAACGTCAGCTTGTCCACGTTGGCTGTGGACAGGCGGCTGCATTTGTCAGTAATGACACCACCTGCCGTGCTGAATACACGTTCAGACAAAACACTGGCCGCCGGGCAGGCCAGCACCTCCAAGGCACAAAAGGCTAGATCTGGCCACATGGACAATTTGGAGACCCAGAAGTTGAATGGGGCCGAACCATCAGTCAGTACATGGAGGGGTGTGCACACGTACTGTTCCACCATGTTAGTGAAATGCTGCCTCCTGCCAACACGTTCCGTATCAGGTGGTAGTGCAGTTAGCTGTGGTGTGGTGACAAAACTTTTCCACATCTCTGCCATGCTAACCCTGCCCTCAGAGGAGCTGGCCGTGACACAGCTGCGTTGGCGACCTCTTGCTCCTCCTCTGCCTTCACCTTGGGCTTCCACTTGTTCCCCTGTGACATTTGGGAATGCTCTTAGTAGCGCGTCTACCAACGTGCGCTTGTACTCGCGCATCTTCCTATCCCGCTCCAGTGCAGGAAGTAAGGTGGGCACATTGTCTTTGTACCAGGGATCCAGCAGGGTGGCAACCCAGTAGTCCGCAAACGTTAAAATGTGGGCAACTCTGCTGTCGTTGCGCAGGCACTGCAGCATGTAGTCGCTCATGTGTGCCAGGCTGCCCAGAAGTAAGGACAAGCTGTCCTCTGTGGGAGGCGTATCATCATCGTCCTCCGTTTCCCCCCAGCCAAGCACCAGTGATGGGCCTGAGCTGCGTTGGATGCCACCCCGCTATGAACATGCTTCATCCTCCTCCACCTCCTCATCCTCCAGTAGTGGGCCCTGGCTGGCCGCATTTGTACCTGGCCTCTGCTTTTGCAAAAAACCTCCCTCTGAGCCACTTCTAAGAGACTGGCCTGAAAGTGCTAAACATGACCCCTCTTCCTCCTCCTCCTGGGCACCTCCTCTTCCATCATCGCCCTAAGTGTTTTCTCAAGGAGACATAGAAGTGGTATCGTGGCGCTAATAACGGCGTGATCGCCACTGGCCATGTTGGTGGAGTACTCGAAATAGCGCAACAGGGCACACAGGTGTCGCATGGAGGCCCAGTCATTGGTGGTGAAGTGGTGCTGTTCCTGACCCGTGCGTGCTGCAGCTGACACTCCACTATGGCCTTCTGCTGCTCGCACAGTCTTTCCAGCATGTGCAAGGTGGAGTTCCACCTGGTGGGCACGTCGCATATGAGGCGGTGAGCGGGAAGACCGAAGTTACGCTGTAGCGCAGACAGACGAGCAGCGGCAGGATGTGAAAGCCGGAAGCGCGCACAGACGGACCGCACTTTATGCAGCAGCTCCGACATGTCGGGGTAGTTGTGAATGAACTTCTGCACCACCAAATTCAGCACATGTGCCAGGCAAGGGATGTGCGTCAAACCGGCTAGTCCCAGAGCTGCGACGAGATTTCGCCCATTATCGCACACCACCAGGCCGGGCTTGAGGCCCACCGACAGCAACCAATCATCGGTCTGTTGATCAATACCCACGCCACAACTCCTGCGCGGTGTGGGGCCTGTTCCCCAAACATATGAGTTTCAGAACGGCCTGCTGACGTTTACACAGGGCTGTGCTGAAGTTGGTGGTGAAGGTGTGTGACTGACTGGATGAGCAGGTGGAAGAAGAGGAGGAGGAAGCCAAGTAGGAGGAGGAGGCTACAGGAGGCAAAGAATGATGCCCTGCGATCCTTGGCGGCGGAAGGACGTGCGCCACAGAACTCTCCGTCTCTCCAGTGGGCAGTTAGGGAGATATAACGTCCCTGGCATTGCTTACTGGTCCACGTATCTGTGGTTAGGACCTTGCCTCAGATGTCGTTGCGCAGTGCACACTTGATTTTATCGGATACTTGGTTGTGCAGGGAAGGCACAGCTCTCTTGGAGAAGTAGTGGCAGCTGGGAACAACATACTGTGGGACAGCCATCGCCATCAGCTGTTTGAAGCTGTCTGTGTCCACCAGCCTGAATGACAGCATTTCAAAGGCCACTAGTTTAGAAATGCTGGCATTCAGGCCCCAGGCTCGAGGGTGGGTAGGTGAGAATTTACGCTTTCTCGCCAATGTTTGTGAGATGGAGAGCTGAACGCTGCCGTGTCAAATGGTGGAGATGCTTGGTGACGGAGGTGGTGGTGTTGGTGGCACATCCTCTGTTTAGTGGGCGGCAGGTGCCAACATTCCTCCCGAGGCGGAGGAAGAGGCCGAGGCAGCAGAAGAAGAGGGAGCAGGGGGAGCCTGAGTGAGTTCCTTGTTTTTAAGGTGTTTACTCCACTGCAGTTCATGCTTTGCATGTAGATGCCTGATCATGCAGGTTGTGCTAAGGTTTAAAACGTTAATGCCTCGCTTCAGGCACATTGTGATGGCACAGTGTGCAAACCACTCGGGTCTTGTCGTCAGCACATTGTTTGAAGAAGTGCCATGCCAGGGAACTCCTTGAAGCTGCCTTTGGGGTGGTCGGTCCCTGGTGGCGGTGGTCAGTAGTAGGCGAACTCTCTTGGCAGCGGATGTTCTGCTTTTGCCCCCTGCTCCCTCTTTTGCTACGCTGTTGACTCGGTCTCACCACTGCCTCTTCCTCTGAACTATGAAAGTCAGTGGCATGACCTTCATTCCATGTGGGGTCTAGGACCTCATCGTCCCCTGCATCGTCTTCCACACAGACTTCCTCCCTGACCTCCTGTTCGGTCTGCACACTGCAAAAAGACGCTGCAGTTGGCACCTGTGTTTCGTCATCATCAGAGACGTACAGACTCTGATGAGGTGGTATTCCCATGTCCTCATCATCAGGAAAATAAGTGGTTGTGCGTCAGAGCATTCTATGTCTTCCACCACTGGGGAAGGGCTATGTGGATTCCCTTGGGAAACCCTGCCAGCAGAGTCTTCAAACAGCATAAGAGACTGCTGCATAACTTGAGGCTCAGACAGTTTCCCTGAAATGCATGGGGGTGATGAGACAGACTGATGGGCTTGGTTTTCAGGTGCCACCTGTGCGCTTTCTGCAGAAGACTGGGTGGAAGATAATGTTGTGAACGTGCTGGATCCACTGTCGGCCACCCAATTGACTAGCGCCTGTACTTGCTCAGGCCTTACCATCCTTAGAACGGCATTGGGCCCCACCAAATATCGCTGTAAATTCTGGTGGGTACTGGAACCTGAGGTAGTTGGTTCACTAGGACGTGTGGCTGTGGCAGAATGGCCATGTCCTCTCCAAGCACCAGAGGGTCCACTAACAACACCACGACCATGTTCGGGTCCCTTACTAGATGTTTTCCTCATTATTACCGTTCACCACAATAAGAAAAAAATTATTTGGCCCAATGTATTGAATTCAAATTCAGGCCATTTTTTACAGGCACCTAACACTATCTGGCTATCTATTTATTTACCGTATTACACTAATCCAGGCACAGCAGTAACCACAGATTTAGGGGAATATCAATTGTAGGCCTAGTATTTAGGCCCTGGATGAAAGGTATCCTTTTATGGACAGATTTACACTTTGAGGTGCACAGTAGTGTGTGAAAAAATATATAGAATTATGCTTTCAGCACTTGTATTTTAACACTTTGTGTAATATGCCCTTTAACAGAAAGAAATACACTTAGAGATGCAAAACAGTGTGTGCAAATGTAGAGGATTATGCTGTATTTTAACACTTACTGTAATATACCTTTTAACGGAAAGAAATACACTTGGAGATGCACGCTGAGTGTAATCTACCCTTTTACGGACAGATTTACACTTGGCCTGCCACAACTGGAACACCAGATTTACTGTATTTCTATTTTGGCAACTGAATTTCACCCCAGAAAATAATAAATCCTTTGACGGACACTATGATATTTGTCCAGTCACAGCTGCAACACCAGATTTACAGTATTTCTATTTTTGCAACTGAATTTCACCCCAGAAAATAATAAATCCTTTGACGGACACTATGATATTTGTCCAGTCACATCTGGAACACCAGATTTACTGTATTTCTATTTTGGCAACTGAATTTCACCCCAGAAAATAAAAAATCCTTTGCCGGACACTATTAAACTTGGCCAGCCACTGCTGGGACACCAGATTTAGGGGATTGCTATTTTGGCAATTGAATTTCACCCCAGAAAATGAGCTATCCTTTGCCGGACACTATTAAACTTGGCCAGCCACAGTTTTCATAATAACACAGGTACAAAGTAATACAGGCACACCTGAGCGAGGTATATAATATACAAATATGACATCTGGTACAATGGTATCTGTCGAAGGTGTAATAGCATATTTTGGTCACAAAGCAGGTGGCAATAGTCCAGAGAGCGTTAAACGCACCCAGTTCCTTCATGAAAATAATAGTGTACCAAACAAGAAGGGGAGGGAAGGGGAGGGACAGAAAAAAGGGGAGGACACAGAACAGTAACAATGAAAATGTGGTGAAAAAATAAACACGACGTGTCGTATATGCAGAGTAGGATATGTGCTGAAATCATCATGCACGCATCCTGAAGCACAACCATAAATACATCTATGGGTACCATTATATATGAAGCTCCTCAACAAGTATTGAGACAGACAGAGGCGACAGATCATAAATATTGGCTGCGGTGCATTATTAGGAAATTACTGATACAACGAGATAGACGAGGCCGTAAATCATAATGAAGTCGTTATCATGGGGGACTTCAACTACCCAGATATAGACTGGGAAACTGAAAGCTGTACATCCCATAAAGGAAACAGGTTCTTGGCAATAGCCAAAGACAATTTCCTTTCCCAACTGGTTCAGGACCCCACTAGAGGGACGGCCATACTGGACTTAGTATTAACCAATAGACCTGATAGAACAACAGATGTGCAGGTTGGGGGACACCTGGGAAATAGTGACCATAAAGTTATAACCTTCCAATTATCCTTCAAACGAGAGTTTCTAAAGGGAGGAACAAAAATACCAAACTTCAAAAAAGCAAAATTTAGCCAACTAAGCGAGGCCATAGGCCTAACTAACTGGGACAAAGTCCTCAAAAATAAAAATACAACTATAAAATGGGAGATTTTTAAAAGCATTGTAACATCTAATTGTGAGAGGTACATACCTTATAGGAATAAAAGGCTAAGGAACAATAAGAGACCAATGTGGATAAATGGAACTGTAAAGAAGGCAATAAATGACAAAAAGAAAGCATATAAATCGCTAAAACAGGAGGGCAGTCAGGAAGCACTGATAAACTATAAGGAAAAAAATAGAATATGTAAAAACTAATAAAATTTGCCAAACTAGAGACCGAGAGATTAATTGCCAAAGAGAGTAAAACTAACCCTAAAATGTTCTTCAATTATATAAATAGTAAAAAATATAAATCTGAAGGAGTCGGCCCTCTACATAGCAATGAGGGGGTGTTGCAGAGAGCGACGAGGATAAAGCAAAACTATTAAATATTTTTTCTCCACTATATTCACTGAGGAAAATAAACTGTCAGATGAAATGCAGAATGTAAAAGTAAATCCCCCATTAAAAGTGCCCTGTCTGATCCAGGAAGAAGTACAACAGCGACTTAAAAAGATTAAAATAGACAAATCGCCAGGACCGGATGGCATACACCCCCGTATCCTAAGGGAATTAAGTGATGTCATAGCCAGACCATTATTTCTGATATTTACGGACTCTATAATAACAGGGAATGTTCCACAGGATTGGCGCATAGCAAATGTGGTGCCAATATTCAAAAGGGTCCAAAAACAGAGCCTGGAAATTATAGGTCGGTAAGTTTAACATCTATTGTTGGTAAACTGTTTGAAGGGTTTTTAAGAGATGCTATTTTGGAGTATCTCAATGAAAATAAGCAAATAACGCCATATCAGCATGGCTTCATGAGGGATCGGTCATGCCAAACAAATTTAATCAGCTTCTATGAGGAGGTAAGTTCTAGACTTGACAGCGGCGAATCAATGGATGTCGTATATCTGGACTTCTCCAAAGCATTTGACACCGTACCTCATAAAAGGTTAGTATATAAAATGAGGATGCTCGGACTGGGAGAAAATGTCTGTATGTGGGTAAGTAACTGGCTGAGTGACAGAAAACAGAGGGTGGTTATTAACGGTAGATACTCAGATTGGGTCACTGTAACTAGTGGGGTACCTCAGGGGTCAGTATTGGGCCCTATTCTCTTCAATATATTTATTAATGATCTTGTAGAAGGCCTGCACAGTAAAATATCTATTTTTGCAGATGACACTAAACTGTGTAAAGTAATTAACACTGAAGAGGACAGTTTTCTGCTACAGAGGGATCTGGATAGATTGGAGGCTTGGGCAGAAAAATGGCAGATGAGGTTTAACACTGACAAATGTAAAGTTATGCACATGGGAAGGAATAATGCAAGTCACCCGTACATATTAAATGGTAAAACACTCGGTCACACTGACATGGAAAAGGATCTAGGAATTTTAATAAACAGCAAATTAAGCTGCAAAAACCAGTGTCAGGCAGCTACTGCCAAGGCCAATAAGATAATGGGTTGCATCAAAGGGGCATAGACGCCCGTGATGAGAACATAGTCCTACCACTTTACAAATCACTGGTTAGACCACACATGGAGTACTGTGTACAGTTCTGGGCTCCTGTGGACAAGACAGACATAGCAGAGCTGGAGAGGGTTCAGAGGAGGGCAACTAAAGTAATAACTGGAATGGGGCAACTACAGTACCCTGAAAGGTTATCAAAATTAGGGTTATTCACTTTAGAAAAAAGACGACTGAGGGAGATCTAATAACTATGTATAAATATATCAGGGGTCAGTACAGAGATCTGTCCCATCATCTATTTATCCCCAGGACTGTGACTGTGACAAGGGGACATCCTCTGCGTCTGGAGGAAAGAAAGTTTGTACACAAACATAGAAAAGGATTCTTCACTGTAAGAGCAGTGAGACTATGGAACTCTCTGCCTGAGGAGGTGGTGATGGTGAGTACAATAAAGGAATTCAAGAGGGGACTGGATTTATTTCTGGAGTGTAATAATATTACAGGCTACAGCTACTAGAGAGGGGTCGTTGATCCAGGGAGTTATTCTGATTGCCTGATTGGAGTCGGGAAGGAATTTTTTTTCCCCTTAAGTGACGAAAATTGGCTTCTGCCTCACAGGGTTTTTTTTGCCTTCCTCTGGATCAACTTGTAGGAAACAGGCCGAACTGGATGGACAAATGTCATTTTTCGGTCTTATATACTATGTTACTAACTAAAGTGCGGTCCAACACAAATTGCAATCTGAATGTTTCCCATGAGTTCCATAGGCTGGTTGCTCTAGGAGAAGAGTGTAAAGCATAGGACAAAGCTTTTTCATATGTGCAGGTCTTGTCTACCCTGTGAAATATTTCCATAATTGAGGGTACAGTGGAGGTCTTCCAGTATTGGGCAATTGCAATTTTAGTAGCTAGTAGGAGATGTGCCACTATCATACGGTGAGTGACGGGTATACGTTCTAATCCTATGAAGAGCAGTGCCAGTTCTGCGGTTGGCGACACAGTCAGATTGCAAAGGTTAGAGATTATGGAGAACATATGCACCCATATTGGGTGAATAACTGGGCAGTGCCACAGGGTATGTAAAAGTGTCCCTCTGCCTCCGCAGTTTCTCCAGCAGAGATGAGACACTCCCGGAAAAATAACGCTCAGTCGGTCTGGAGTGTAGTACCATCTGAGCACTGTTTTCATATACGACTCATAATGGAGGGAACACTTGAAGTACTGAGTAGCAAAGCGAAAAGCCCGTGTCCACTGAATCCTCTCAAAGGGGGAGTGTCGAAGTTCTGTCTCCCAAGATTTGAAAGGTGTGGAGGTACTAAATTCATCCTTGCGTCCCAGAGCAGAGTACAGGGGCTTAAGTCCCTTCTGTGGGAGGGTAGACTGGTTCCACAGGTGTAAGATCTGGTGGTTGGCTACCACTTCCAGTGGTGTACTAGAGTTCAGAAAGTGCCGAATTCTCAGGTACTTATAGAAATCCGAGTTAGGGATTCCATATGTCAGATGGATTTCATCAAAGCTGCGAATGGAGCCATTTGAAAACAGGTCGGCTAGTAAAGTAAGGCCTCTCTGTTTCCAGCTAGACAAGCTTAAGTCATCCAGCCACAGCTCCAGCGTTTCAATTGGGGCCCATTTTTGGATAGACTTCACATGTTCACCACTCAATTTGTGAAATTCTTTCCACACTCGTAGGGAGGTGGTGACACAATGTGGTAAGCCCTTTGTTATGGCAAACGAGGATAGGAACGAAGCCGTCAAAAGGGCTTTGAGATTGGGAGTAGGTGAGAGGGCAGTCTCAATGGTCACCCAAGGAAGGTGTTGGGACTGGAGCCACCACATTCTCAGGTGTGCCATCTGGGATGCAAGGAAGTAGTGCCTTAAATCCGGGAGGCCTAGTCCACCCACCCTTCTGTCTTTACAGAGAATACTAAATGCTACTCGGGGTCTTCGCTTATTCCACACAAAATGCCTCAGTGCCCGGTGTGCTCTCTGAAAGAAAGCCTGTGGCAGCATGAGTGGCAGATTCCGGAATAAGTAGAGCAGACGAGGTAAGATAAGCATCTTATACGCAGCGATTCTGCCTACCCAAGAAACCTCATAGTTAAGTAACCGATCCATCTCTGCTTCCAAGGAAGCCAGCAAGGGCAGGTAGTTTGTGGCATATAGAGTGGTGACGTTTGTGGTGACATATATTCCTAAATATTTGATCTTATGATTTTGCCAATCGAACGGGAAGGCTCGTTTCAGCGAGTCTCTGGTGTTCTGTGAAAGCTGCAGTGGGAGAACCTGTGATTTATCTAGGTTCAGTTTATAATCCGATATGCTACCATAAAGCTCAATAATTTCCATTACCGAAGTTAGAGACTCCGCGGGGTTGGTGAGGGACAAGATTATGTCATCCACGTAAAGTGAGATGCGGTGGTCTGTGTGACGTATGTTGGCCGCGGCGGTCGGTATACACCGTCACAGCACCCCTAGTGGTCGATCCGCAAAACAGGCCTCCCAGCCGCTTTCAGCTCACCGACAGTCTAACTTGAGTCCGTAAAGTCGGTAGGCTGAAAGTACGGGGATTGGACCGCAGATTGACCACAAGTGAGCGTGTGACCGACCGGATCAGAACCACACACAGGGTAGTTAAACTGCCACCACCTTGCGATCACTGGGAGCAAGGAACCCACTATCTGGATAGCACAGAACCGAGTAGCTTTCTCTTCGGAGAGACTAGAGTACGTTTTGCAGTGTTTGGAACAGGCATATGACTAGAGAAATGACTTGAAGGTCATTTATTATATATACAATACAGATTATCGATATGTACAGTGATTATTAAAACACTAATTAAGGAAAGTATAGTCCAAGAAACCAAAGGGAGAAAAGAAAGAAAATACTTATTTCCTGTAGAAAAGATGTCCGTTGGTGAAATAGTCCGTTGCAGGGATAAGTCCAAGAAATCTTTGTCCAGAGGGTAATAAATCCAAATATGCCTACAGCCCAATGGTTCTCTGACCGATGCTCTCTTCAGGTGATGTTAAAATGGAGAACTCCCATGCAGATCCTAGATCAGGGCTATATGGATCTCAGGATCAGGGCGGGGACTTGAGAATCCGCCTGTTGGGGCAGGCTGTATCTCTGAGCGAATGCAAGTTCTGGAATATGGTATGAGCCATATTTCGGGATGCCTCCGCTGTATATAATTAGCAAGCGCAGATTCCCATTCCCCACAAAATATGGAGTTCAGGGATATCAAACAAGTTTATCTTAAATTATTTATTATTGATAAACCCCATAACTTCACTTGGACACCTCTTAAAGTCATGTGTGACCTATGGACATGTCCAGTAAATTCTGAGGGACACGATTATGTAAGTTGCATGTCCGTGAGATGCATGGTCTGTCTTAAAAGGGTAAAAATAATATCTTACATACATGTTTCAATGTGAGAATACGGCGCCAAGGAGTCTGGCTGCTAGCTTACCTACTTCTATATGCAAGTGACCCACCAAAAGGTTTCTTTTGAAGGGCTTTCACACCTACCCGTGAAATCTCTAAGGGGAAGGAAGCTTTAGTTATGTGTAGGGACTCCAGGAAACAGGCTGTGATCATGTTTATTGACCAAAAGGACCCTTTGTTCTCTGGGCATACAAGAGTAGCCGCTCTGACTAATCATATTGTAATCTGTAGGCCCAAATACTGTTTAATAGACTGATTTATCCATATGGGATAGTAATACTGGTAATATTGGGAGAATTGATCAATATTCTCGCGGATTATCCGTGACAGTCTGTCCCTCCTATAGAGATCCCCTGGATGGCAGGGCATTGTCTGATAGCTTGCGCTAAGGGCTCAATGGTGAGTATGAATATAATAGGAGACAACGGGCAGCCCTGTCTAGTGCCGTTGGTGATATCAAAGTCATCAGACAAGGCTCCGTTGGTAAAAACCCTGGCAAATGGAGTGGTATAAAGGGCTCGGATGGCCGTCACAGCCGCAGGGGGGAGGCCGAACCGGTCTAGTACTGAAAAAGCAAATGACCAATTAACGCGGTCAAAGGCCTTTTCAGCGTCTAAGGCCACTAACAAAGCTGGTATGCGACGACTGTTAACAAAGTCAACAATGTCCAATACACGTCTGGTGTTATCGGAGCCATTACGCCCGCGGATAAAGCCTACTTGGTCAGCGTTCACCAGATGAGGGATGAGGGGTGTCAGTCTATTTACCAGGATTTTCGCATACAATTTGGTGTCAGTGTTGAGGAGGGATATGGGTCCGAAATTCTGAGGGTGGATCGGGTCTTTGCCCGGTTTGGGGAGGGTAATAATCGTTGCACCAAGCATTTCCTTGGGGATAACTCCAGTCAAACGAATGTGCTCCAAGGTGCTATGTAGGTAAGGGATTAATTCAGAGCTAAATAATTTATAGTATTGTGTAGAAAGCCCGTCCGGGCCAGGAGCTTTATGTAGGGGCAAGGAACGGATGGCTAATCTCACTTCTTCTATAGTAATTGGTAAAGTCAAGGAAGTGGCCTGATCTGCAGAGAGGCGGGGTAAGGATAGAGATTGTAGAAATTGATTAACGGCGGTAGGGGTGGGGACGGTATGTGCCTCAGTGTTCAAATTGTATAGGGAGGAATAGTACTCCTTGAATTTATTCGCGATGGACTTGGGATCATATAATTTCGCTCCCGACGCATCTTTGATAAGGAAGGGGATCTTGGCTTTGAATGCTCTGGTTTTTAGTCTATGTGCCAAAAGTTTGCGGACTTATTATCCTGCGAATAATATTGGAGTTTTAAGGAGCGCATACGTTTCTCATAGGTGGCAAGGAGGCACTCATTTAATTGGGACCGTAAGCTACGTAGTTTGGATGTGAGATCTGGAGTAACCTCCTTCTTGTTTAGGGATTCGATACGACGGATTTCTAGCATGATTTCTGAAAATTTTTTGTCCCTCTCTTTTTTGAAGCGGCTACCTAATTTAATAAAGATGCCACGTATGTATGCTTTATGTGCATTCCACAAAATCGCCGGATCATTCACCGAGCCAGCATTCAGGTTAAAGTATTCAGAGACCTCCTTAACAAACAGCGGCTTATATTGTGAGTGGGCCATGAGATATTCGTTATTTCTCCATTGCGGAGAAGGGGGGGATTCAAATTTTTCCTTGATGGAAAGGGAGATGGGGGCATGGTCGGACCACGTGATGACCCCTATGGAAGCAGAGATGGAGCACGGCAGAAGCGACCTAGAGACCAGGAAAAGGTCGATTCTAGAGTACGACCCATGTCTAGGTGAAAAGAAGGTATAGTCCTTCTCGGATTCATGTAGAATCCTCCAGATGTCGTACAAATCATGTTGATTGATAGTTTTGGCTAAGAAGCGGGTCCGCCATGTAGCCATGGAAGTGGTGTCCCATTGGCAATCATGTACGGCATTGAAATCCCCACATAAAATCAGCAGTTTTCAGCAGTTTATTAAAGAAGGACAGCTGATGTTTATGCGGGGCATAGAGTGCAACAATCGTATACAGTACATTGTTAACCTCACATACAAGAATAATGAAGCGTCCCCCTGGGTCTGTAACAACCTCTGTCTTCTGAAACGCCACAGAATCTCTGATTGCCAGAAGCACTCCTCTTTGTTTCTTAGTATAAGGAGCGTGATAAATATACGGAAATTTGGAGTGACGAACTCTATGGGTGTCAGAAGGCACAAGGTGTGTTTCAGAGCCACAAAAGATATCGGATCGCAGGCTTAAGGCCTCTTTCCACATTGAGGATGGTATTGCTATTTTGACAATTGAATTTCACCCCAGAAAAAAATATATCCTTTGCCGGACGCTTAAACTTGGCCAGCCACTGCTGGGACACCAGATTTATGGTATTGCTATTTTGGCAATTGAATTTCACCCCAGAAAATGATCTATCCTTTGTCGGACACTATTAAACTTGGCTAGCCACTGCTGGGACACCAAATTTACGGTATTGCTATTTTGGCAATTGAATTTCACCCCAGAACAAAATATATCCTTTGCCGGACACTATTAAACTTGACCAGCCACAGCTGAACCACTGATTTATGGTATTGCTATTTTGGCAATTGAATTTCACCCCAGAAAAAAACTATATCCTTTGCCGGAGACTATTTAACTTGGCCAGCCACTGCTGGGACACCAGATTTACAGTATTGCTATTTTGCCAATTGAATTTCACCCCAGAACAAAATATATTCTTTGCCGGACACTATTAAACTTGACGAGCCACAGCTGAAACCACTGATTTATGGTATTGCTATTTTGGCAATTGAATTTCACCCCAGAAAAAAATATATCCTTTGCCGGACACTATTAAACTTGGCCAGCCACTGCTGGGACACCAGATTTAGGGGATTGCTATTTTGGCAATTGAATTTCACCCCAGAAAATTATCTATCCTTTGCCGGACACTATTAAACTTGGCCAGCCACTGCTGGGACACCAGATTTAAGGGATTGCTATTTTGACTGTTGAATTTCACCCCAGAACAAAATATATCCTTTGCCGGACACTAAGAAACTTGTCCAGTCACAGCTGGAACACCAGATTTACTGTATTTCTATTTTGGCAACTGAAATTCACCCCAGAAAATAATAAATCCTTTGACGGACACTATTAAACTTGGCCAGCCACTGCTGGGACACCAGATTTACGGTATTGCAATTTTGGCAATTGAATTTTACCCCAGAACGAAATATATCCTTTGCCGGACACTATTAAACTTGGCCAGCCACAGCTGAAACCACTGATTTATAGTATTACTATTTTGGCAATTGAATTTCACCCCAGAAAAAAATATATCCTTTGCCGGACACTATTAAACTTGGCCAGCCACTGCTGGGATACCATATTTAGGGGATTGCTATTTTGGCTATTGAATTTCCCCCAAGAACAAGATATATCCTTTGCAGGACACTATGAAACTTGTGCAGTCACAGCTGGAACACCAGACTTACTGTATTTCTATTTTGGCAACTGAATTTCACCCCAGAAAATAATAAATCCTTTGACGGACACTATTAAACTTGGCCAGCCACTGCTGGGACACCAGATTTAGGGGATTGCTATTTTGCCAATTGAATTTCACCCCAGAAAATTATCTATCCTTTGCCGGACACTATTAAACTTGGCCAGCCACTGCTGGGACACCGGATTTACGGTATTGCTATTTTGGCAATTGAATTTCACCCCAGAACAAAATATATCCTTTGCTGGACACTATTAAACTTGGCCAGCCACAGCTGAAACCACTGATTTATGGTATTGCTATTTTGGCAATTGAATTTCACCCCAGAAAATTATCTATCCTTTGCTGGACACTATTAAACTTGACCAGCCACTGCTGGGACACCAGATTTAGGGGATTGCTATTTTGGCAATTGAATTTCACCACAGAAAAAAATCTATCCTTTGCCAGACAGCAGACAGTATTACACTTGGCTAGCCACAGCTGGAACACCAGGTTTAGGGGATTGCTATTTTGTCAATTGAATTTAACCCCTCAATAAAATATAGAAATTTCTATCCTGAGTTTCTAGGGGGGACAATAAGCACAGCCAAGCCCCTGATGTAGGATATAGCAAAAAAAATAGTATTGATGGACTTGGTGGCAGCTTGTGCTGGTGCACCACAAGACACAAAATGGCCGCCGATCACCCCAGAAAAAAGTGACAGAAAAACGCTCTGTGCAGCCTAAAAACCCGTGAGCAATTAACTAGCAGAAGTTGAATGATTCACAGCTGTAGATCAATCACTTCATTAGGTGTTTTTGCTGAGTTTTCACTGCCTAATCTCGCCCTTACAGCAGCTGCATCCTATCCCTACACTAATCAGAGCAGAGTGACGTGAGGAGCTACGTGACTCCAGCTTAAATAGAGGCTGTGTCACATGCCGCACTTGGCCAATCACAGCCATAGTAGGCATGGCTGTGATGGCTTCTTAGGGCAAGAAGTAAAACGGTAGCTGATAACTTTTTGGAAAATGTTCGAGTCCGGGTCCCGAACACCCCAAAATTCGATACGAACCCGAACTATAGGGTTCGGGTTCGCTCATTCCTAATCATGTGGATACGTGAGTCAATATATCTATTCCTATAAATACTCCTAAGTGGAGGATGTGAATAGTCCCCTTCAAATATCACCTTTTTGTAATAATAGAACAAGAGGGCGCCCCTATAGAGGTGAAGCAGAAAGCCAGAGAAAGATGTAAGCGATGCGTTCCACGCTGGAACGCATCGCCATATCATATGGGAAATGTGGGGGTGTTGTTCTCCTCGGTGGAACGCACAAGGGAAGCTTAATGGTGTGTCGTTCCTCAGTGGAGCGCACAGCCCGAGCACAGGAAGAAAATGGTGGTGCATTCCATGCTGCAACGCACCGCCAGAAACATTACCCGGATCCCCATTATAAGACCATTGCATGCACTCGATCTGACATCGCATCTGTGCAATACAACATTTGTTGGTGACTTTAATATTGCTAATCCGGATATTGTCGACACAGGTCGAGATTGGATTTTGGACACAAATACATACGGTGTATCCAGGGTCGCAAGCAAACATCAGGATTATATCCAGATTCAAATTTGATCACAGGCCATCAGTGTAACATTTAGAAACCATATTTGTGTGGTTTTCTGTGTGGTTATTGCTATCCCAATGTGTATGGAGACTTGCTAGTAGGTGGCATAACAGAGTGATATTACCGCACGAGTCACAAGCTAGAGTATATATGAATTAGACACCACTCTATCCAGTTGTGCTGAACGGGTCATTACCACACAGGGATTCACTGCCGAGTGAATATTACGAATGTTCATTGACTCTGTATTGTACCACAGGGGTTCCGTGTGGGTGCCGTAGTCCCTACAATTTGGACTAAGAGCTACCTCTACTACCCACCACTATTAGGTGGACAACCCGGTAGGAAAATACGGCAGTACACACTGAACACAGCCAACAATTTTCTGTCCCCCACCGTTAGGGCATTGTACTATTTTTACTATTGTTTTCATTGTTATTGTTATTGTTTTTAGGTATTATTATTAATAAATTTTACATGGTAATTCCCTATTAGAGTGCCAATCCATTTATAATCATTATCATTATCATACCATTCTTGAAGCTATGTACCCTGCGCTCTTCACATGTGCTGTTTAAATTCCTATGGCTTGATGTCAAAAGGTTTTTATATTATACCATATCTACTTTTCATTTTATTTATTTTTACTTTTTCTATGATTATTTGAATGTAAGGACCTTTATATTACTCCTAAAGAAGGGCATCCAGACTCCCGAAACACGTTGGACCATATATTGTTTGAAATAAAGTGATTGAACAGAAGCCTCCAGGCATGGGCTGCCATCAATTTCTAACATTCCTACATGCGATCCTGGCTTGAGGGGTTCAAAGTCTCAGGTGTCTTGTGCTTATCATGTTGACTACCCCCCGGTAAAGTGAGTGTACTTTGATTTCATTACTATATTTCTTGGTTTTATCATATTTTAACTTTATCTTGTACCGATACCTATTCTAAATTTACCTATCCAATGGTACACACTAGAGATGGCCCGAACTATTCGCCGGCGAATAGTTCCCGGCGAACATAGCTTGTTAGTATTCGCCGCGACGGGCGTACATATGCGATGTTCGGTCCGCCCCCTATACATCATCATTGAGCAAACTTTGACCCTGTACCTCACAGTCAGCAGACACATTCCAGCCAATCAGCAGCATACACTCCCTCCCAGACCATCTCATATCCTGGACAGCATCCATTTTAGATTCATTCGGAAGCTGCAGTCTTAGTGAGAGGAGGGACAGTGTAGCTGCTGCTGATTTAATTGGGAAATCGATAGCTAGGCTAGTGTATTCAGTGTCCACTCCAGTCCTGAAAGACTCCTCTGATCTCTGCTGTAAGGACAGTGTCCTGATAGCACCCCAAAAAGCCCTTTTTAGGGCTGCTTTTTTTTCTTTTCTCCATATATATATTGCAGTTGCCTGGCCTGCCCGTGTGTGAGGAGCTGCAGGCCCACAGACTGTAGCGTGCCCACTGCCAGTGCCCACCACTCATACCGTGTGGCACAGGACTTTGCATCAAAAAAAGGCATTTAATTTTTACACTTTAATCTAAGGTTAGTTGCCTGCCAGTGTGTGTCAGGCCGACTTCTACAGACTGTAGTGTGCCCACTGCCAGTGCCCACTACTCATACCGGGTGGCACACTAGCTTGCCGATAAAAAAGGCATTTCATTTTTACACTTTAGTCTAATTTCAGTTGCTTGCCTGCTGCCAGTGTGTGTCAGGCCGACTTCTACAGACTGTAGTGTGCCCACTGCCAGTGCCCACCACTCATACCGGGTGGCACAGTAGCTTGCCGATAAATAAGGCCTTTTATTTTTACACTTTAGTCTAATTTCAGTTGCTTGCCTGCTGCCAGTGTGTGTCAGGCCAACTTCCACAGACTGTAGTGTGCCCACTGCCAGTGCCCACCTGCCCACCACTCATACCGGGTGGCACAGTAGCTTGCCGATAAATAAGGCATTTAATTTTTACACTTTAGTCTAATTTCAGTTGCTTGCCTGCTGCCAGTGTGTGTCAGGCCGACTTCCACAGACTGTAGTGTGCCCACTGCCAGAGCCCACCACTCATACCGTGTGGCACATGACTTTGCATAAAAAAAAGGCATTTAATTTTTACCCTTTAATCTAAGGTTAGTTGCCTGCCAGTGTGTGTCAGGCCGCCTTCCACTGACTTTAGTGTGCCCACTGCCAGTGCCCACCACTCATACTGTGTGGCACAGGACTTTGCATCAAAAGAAGGCATTTAATTTTTACTCTTTAATCTAAGGTTAGTTGCCTGTCAGTGTGTGTCAGGCCGACTTCTACAGACTGTAGTGTGCCCACTGCCAGTGCCCACCACTCATACCGGGTGGCACACTAGCTTGCCGATAAATAAGGCATTTCATTTTTACACTTTAGTCTAATTTCAGTTGCTTGCCTGCTGCCAATGTGTGTCAGGCCGACTTCCACAGTGCCCACCACTCATACCGGGTGGCACAGTAGCTTGCCGATAAATAAGGCCTTTTATTTTTACACTTTAGTCTAATTTCAGTTGCTTGCCTGCTGCCAGTGTGTGTCAGGCCGACTTCTACAGACTGTGGTGTGCCCA
The DNA here is from genome assembly GCA_033119425.1 of Bufotes viridis. Classification (NCBI taxonomy): domain Eukaryota; kingdom Metazoa; phylum Chordata; class Amphibia; order Anura; family Bufonidae; genus Bufotes; species Bufotes viridis. Next base: position 181,493,856 of record CM065593.1, on the reverse strand, counting down.
CTGCCAGTGCCCACCACTCATACCGGGTGGCACAGTAGCTTGCCGATAAATAAGGCATTTCATTTTTACACTTTAGTCTAATTTTAGTTGCTTGCCTGCTGCCAGTGTGTGTCAGGCCAACTTCCACAGACTGTAGTGTGCCCACTGCCAGTGCCCACCTGCCCACCACTCATACCGGGTGGCACAGTAGCTTGCCGATAAATAAGGCATTTCATTTTTACACTTTAGTCTAATTTCAGTTGCTTGCCTGCTGCCAGTGTGTGTCAGGCCGACTTCCACAGACTGTAGTGTGCCCACTGCCAGTGCCCACCACTCATACCGTGTGGCACATGACTTTGCATAAAAAAGGCATTAAATTTTTACCCTTTAATCTAAGGTTAGTTGCCTGCCAGTGTGTGTCAGGCCGACTTCCACTGACTTTAGTGTGCCCACTGCCAGTGCCCACCACTCATACCGTGTGGCACAGGACTTTGCATCAAAAGAAGGCATTTAATTTTTACTCTTTAATCTAAGGTTAGTTGCCTGTCAGTGTGTGTCAGGCCGACTTCTACAGACTGTAGTGTGCCCACTGCCAGTGCCCACCACTCATACCGGGTGGCACACTAGCTTGCCGATAAATAAGGCATTTCATTTTTACACTTTAGTCTAATTTCAGTTGCTTGCCTGCTGCCAATGTGTGTCAGGCCGACTTCCACAGACTGTAGTGTGCCCACTGCCAGTGCCCACCACTCATACCGGGTGGCACAGTAGCTTGCCGATAAATAAGGCCTTTTATTTTTACACTTTAGTCTAATTTCAGTTGCTTGCCTGCTGCCAGTGTGTGTCAGGCCGACTTCTACAGACTGTGGTGTGCCCACTGCCAGTGCCCACCACTCATACCGGGTGGCACAGTAGCTTGCCGATAAATAAGGCATTTAATTTTTACACTTTAGTCTAATTTGAGTTGCTTGCCTGCTGCCAGTGTGTGTCAGGCCGACTTCCACTGACTTTAGTGTGCACACTGCCAGTGCCCACCACTCATACCGTGTGGCACAGGACTTTGCATCAAAAGAAGGCATTTAATTTTTACTCTTTAATCTAAGGTTAGTTGCCTGTCAGTGTGTGTCAGGCCGACTTCCACAGACTGTAGTGTGCCCACTGCCAGTGCCCACCACTCATACCGGGTGGCACAGTAGCTTGCCGATAAATAAGGCATTTAATTTTTACACTTTAGTCTAATTTCAGTTGCTTGCCTGCTGCCAGTGTGTGTCAGGCCGACTTCCACAGACTGTAGTGTGCCCACTGCCAGTGCCCATCAATCATACCGTGTGGCATGGGACTTTGCCTTAAAATAAGGCACTTTATCCGTACACTTTAATCTAATTTCAGTTGCCTGCCTGCCAGTGTGTGTGTGTCAGGCCCACAGACTGTAGTGTGCCCTCTGCTAGTGCCCAACACTCATACCGGGTGGCACAGTACCTAGCACGCGTAGTACCACTTATCTAAAAAAAAAAATGACAGGCAGAGGCAGGCCACCCCGCAGGGGCCGTCATGGTCGTGGTGCTGTGATTTCCACTGGCCCTGGAATAATGCCCAGTGTTCAGAGGCCACGTACCCTGAAAAATTCTGAGGACATAGTTGACTGGCTTAGACAGGACACCCAATCTTCAACAGCTTCCGCTAAGAACCTTGACGCACATCCTCCTCCAGCTTAGCTTCGGTCACCTGCTCTCAAGTTACCACGCTCCCGCCTGCCGCCACCACCACCACTACCACCACAGCCACCACAGCCGCTTCACTTGATCCGTCAGAGGAGGTATTTACACATCAGTTGGATGCAATTAGTGATGCGCAACCATTATTGCCAGATGATGTACTGTAGATCAGTCAGGCAGGATTACACACATGGACATACAGTGTGATGATGATGATGTTGTACCCGCTGCTGCTTCCTTTGCTGAGGTGTCAAATACAAGTGAAGCAGTTGATGATGACGATGTGTCCACGGATGCCACGTGGGTGCCTGCTCGAAGAGAAGAAGAGGGGGAAAGTTCAGACGGGGAGACAGAGAGAAGGAGGAGACGAGTTGGAAGCAGGGGGAGGTCGTCACAAGGAGTTAGCGGCACAGTCAGACAGCATGTATCGGCACCCGGGGTCAGCCAGACAGCACGCCAGTCAACGCATGCTGTTGCCATCACCAGAATGCCGTCATTGCAAAGCTCAGCAGTGTGGCTTTTTTTTTGTGTGTCTGCCTCTGATAACAGCAATGCCATTTGCAACCTCTGCCAAAAGAAACTGAGTCGTGGGAAGTCCAACACTCACCTCGGTACAACTGCTTTGCGAAGGCACATGATCTCACATCACAAACGCCAATGGGATCAACACATGCGTACAAGCAGCACACAAACTCAAAGCCACCATCCTCCTCCTGGTCCAGCATCTTCAGCCACGTCAACCACTGCTGTCCTCCTTGCCCCCTCTCAACCACCCGCCACTCCGCCTCTCACCTTCAGTAGTTTCATCTCATCTGCCCACAGTCAGGTGTCTGTTAAGGAAATGTTTGAGCGTAAGAAGCCAATGTCACAGAGTCACCCCCTTGCCCAGCGACTGACAGCTGGCTTGACGGAACTCTTAGCCCGCCAGCTTTTACCATACCAGCTGGTGGAGTCTGAGGCCTTCAAAAAATTTGTCGCTATTGGGACACCACAGTGGAAGGTACCCGGATGAATTTTTTTTTCAAAAAAGGCAATCCCAAACCTTTACTATGTTATTGAAAAAGAAGTCATGGCATCTCTGGCATACAGTGTTGGGGCAAGGGTCCATCTGACCACTGATATCTGGTCTGCAAAGCACGGTCAGGGCAGGTATATCACGTACACTGCGCATTGGGTCAACCTCAGGGGCGTAGCTAACGGCTCATGGGCTCTGGTGCAAAAGTTCAGCTTGGGCCCCCCTTCCCTCAGTGCTTTGTGTGTCCTCTTATGCGGCACAAGTGTCTTTGGGCCCCTTCAGACTCCTGGGCCCGGTAGCGACTGCTACCTCTGCACCCCCTATAGCTAAGGCCATGGTCAACCTGGTGACGGCTGACAAGCATGGAATTCGTGGCTCCGCAGCGGAGTTGGTGACACCGCCACAACTTGCAGACAGGCCTACTGCCACCTCCTCTACTCCATCCTCTTCGATATCCTCCTCGGCTGAGTCCTCTTCTGCTGCGGCGTCTGGCTGCACATCAACTGAATCCCCCCAGCTCCCCAGGGTCTATTCCACATCCCGGATACGACAGTGTCACGCTGCCTTGGGGTTGACTTGCCTGAAAGCAGAGAGCCACACAGGACCAGAACTCCTGTCCGCCCTGAATGCACAGGTGAATCAGTGGCTGACCCCGCACCAACTGGAGATCGGCAAAGTGGTGTGTGACAATGGAACAAATTTGTTGTCGGCATTGAATTTGGGCAAGTTGTCACATGTGCCGTGCATGGCACATGTGTTGAATCACATCGTACAACGCTTTGTGTCTAAGTACCCAAGCTTACAGGACATCCTCAAGCAGGCCAGGAAGGTGTGTGGCCATTTCAGGCGTTCCTACACAGCCATGGCGCACTTTTCCGATATTCAGCGGCAAAACAACATGCCAGTGAGGCGCTTGATTTGCGATAGCCCGACACGTTGGAATTCAACACTCCTAATGTTCGACCGCCTGCTCCAACAAGAAGAAGCCATCAACGAGTATTTGTATGACCGGGGTGCTAGGACAGCCTCTGCGGAGCTGGGATTTTTTTTTTGCCCCCTTACTGGACGCTCATGCGCAATGCCTGTAGGCTCATGCGTCCTTTTGAGGAGGTGACAAACCTAGTCAGTCGCACCAAAGGCACCATCAGCGACCTCATCCCATTTGTTTTCTTCCTGGAGCGTGCCCTGCGAAGAGTGCTGGATCAGGCTGTAGATGAGCGTAAAGAGGAAGAGTTGTGGTCACCATCACCACCAGAAACAGCCTTGTCATCATCGCTTGCCAGACCTGCGGCAATGTTGGAAGAGGAGTATGAGGAAGAGGAGTCAGAGGAGGAATGTGGCTTTAAGGAGGAGGAAGACCAACCACAGCAGGCACCCCAGGTTGCTCGTTGTTGTCACCTATCTGGGACCCATGGTGTTGTACGTGGCTGGGGGGAAGAACAGACCGTCAATGACATCAGTGAGGACTAGGAACGGGAAATGAGTAGCTCTGCATCCAACCTTGTGCAAATGGGGTCCTTCATGCTGTCATGTCTGTTGAGGGACCCTTGTATAAAAAGGATGAAGGAGAACGACCTGTACTGGGTGGCCACGCTACTAGACCCCCGGTATAAGAAGAAAGTGGCAGAAATATTACCAAATTACTGAAAGTCGTAAGGGATGCAGCAGTTCAAAACCAAACTAAAAAATATGCTTTACACAGCTTATAAGGGGATATCACAGCACAACGGGAATGTAACTGGGAAAGAGGTGAATGTAATCCTCCTCCTACCACGGTGGCAAGGACTGGACGATTTACAGATGTGTTGTTGATGGAGGACATGCAGAGCTTTTTCAGTCCTACACATCGCCACAGCCCTTCGGGATCCAGCCTTAGAGAACGACTCCACCGACAGGTAGCAGACTACCTCACCTTAACAGCAGATATCGGCACTCTGAGGAGCGATGAACCCTTCACTACTGGGTGTGCAGGCTTGACCTGTGGCCTGAGCTATCCCAGTTTGCGATAGAACTTCTGGCCTGCCCTGCTTCAAGCGTCCTGTCAGAAAGGACCTTCAGTGCAGCAGGAGGCATTGTCACTGACAAGAGAAGTCGCCTCGGTCAAAAAGTGTTGATTACCTCACCTTCATAAAGATGAATGAGGCATGGATCCCGAAGGGACTGACAGTGGGGATACGTTTGACTAAAAAGGCCTGATGACATGCCTTGGCCTCAAAATGGTCCCCACGCTGCTGTATTTAATGTCTGCATACCGGATGACGTTCGTGAATTCTCCACCACCAACTAGGGTTCAAGCCGCAATGATTTAGTCACTTTTCTGCCTGGAAAACATCAATTTTTCCGGCCGCTGCTACAACAGCGGCTGCAACAATGCCATTATTTTTCAGGCATGTGTACATGCCTAATTTTTCTGTCCTATAGGGCAGCACTGTGGCTGCAAAAACAAAACAAAAACAAAAAAGGCACATACAAGTGTCAATTCCCCTTCGTGATCGTTACCTTGTTGTGGTGAAGGGGCTTGCGTATCACAATGAAGCAATTATCACCTCTATGAGTGTGTTGGCAATGTTGCCACACCCCAGATGATAAGGCCGTTGCTTCATTATGGTCAGACCAAAAGCGATCGACTGGATAATATTTCATAGAAAAAAACTTTAATTTACCTTTTTTTTTTTTTTTAAGTTGTATGGGTTCTTAATACATAAAATAAAAAATCATAATAAAGTCTCTTAATAGTTTATTAGAAATAATGCAGACAATTAAAAAAATCCCCATCAATTCCAATACAAAGCAAGTACAGAGCTCAGAACTAAATTATTTCATTATTTCATGTCGTAATGGTCCGTTAATTCGACAATTGTTAATCAATTCGACACACGTCCCCAGATAGGGTACGTAACAGGGATTAAAATGATAGGAATACTACTAGTTAAGACACCACTCATATAGGGTGTCACAGCACATTGCACTCCCAATTTGGGAGTAAGAGAACCGACCAAGCTGCTTTTTCCATCTCCCGCTTCCCAAAATCAATTCAGTTTGGTGTATGAGAGTTTCGTCTGTCACCAGGGCCGGACTGGCCTACCGGGATACTGGGAAAATTCCCGGTAGGCCGGTAGCCCTGACTGCCGCACGGCCGGCCGGCGGCCGCAGGCACACTGGGCTCCAGTGGCGACGGAGATGAGCGCTTGCATTGCGCTCATCTCCGTGCGGAGCAGCAGCAGAGGAGGGAGAGGCGTGACCTCTCCCTGTTCCTCTGATAGGCTGCCAGCACTAGGCTGGCAGCCTATCAGAGCCGGCTCCGGCGGCGCGATGACATCATCGCGCCGCCGGACCGCACAGCTTCGAGACACAGGCCGGAAGAGGCCTGCATCGCATCGCTGGAGGTAAGTATAAGTGTTCTTTTTTTTTTTTTCTTGGGGCTACTGGCAGCACTAAAGGGGCTACTGGCAGCACTAAAGGGGCTACTGGCAGCACTAAAGGGGCTACTGGCAGATAAAGGGGCTACTGGCAGCACTAAAGGGGCTACTGGCAGCACTAAAGGGGGCTACTGGCAGCACTAAAGGGGCTACTGGCAGCACTAAAGGGGCTACTGGCAGCACTAAAGGGGCTACTGGCAGCACTAAAGGGGCTACTGGCAGCACTAAAGGGGGCTACTGGCAGATAAAGGGGCTACTGGCAGATAAAGGGGCTACTGGCAGATAAGGGGCTACTGCCACTTAAAGCGGGCTACTGCCACTTAAAGGGGCTACTGCCACTAAGGGGGCTACTGCCACTTAAAGGGCGCTACTGGCACCAAACGGGGCTACTGGCACATAAAGGGCGCTACTGGCACTAAAGGGGCTACTGGCACATAAAGGGGCTACTGGCACATAAAGGGGCTACTGACACTAAAGGGGGCTACTGGCACATAAAGGGGCTACTGGCACATAAAGGGGCTACTGGCACTAAAGGGGGCTACTGGCACATAAAGGGGCTACTGGCACATAAAGGAGGCTACTGGCACATAAAAGGGCTACTGGCACTAAAGGGGGCTACTGGCACATAAAGGGCGCTACTGGCACTAAAGGGGCTACTGGCACATAAAGGGGCTACTGGCACATAAAGGGGCTACTGACACTAAAGGGGGCTACTGGCACATAAAGGGGCTACTGGCACATAAAGGGGCTACTGGCACTAAAGGGGGCTACTGGCACATAAAGGGGCTACTGGCACATAAAGGAGGCTACTGGCACATAAAAGGGGCTACTGGCACTAAAGGGACGGCTACTGGCACATAAAGGGGCGGCTACTGGCACATAAAGGGCGGCTACTGGCACATAAAGGGACGGCTACTGGTACTAAAGGGGGCTACTGGCACATAAAGGGGCTACTGGCACTAAAGGGGACGGCTACTGGCACACTGTTATGGGGGCACTGTGGATGTCACTGTTATGGGGGATCTGTGGATGACACTGTTATGGCAGAATCTATGGATGACACTGTTATGGGGAATCTGTGGATGACACTGTTATGGGGAATCTGTGGATGTCACTGTTATGGGGCGCTGTGGATGTCACTGTTATGAGGGCGCTGTGGATGTCACTGTTATGGGGATCTGTGGATGACATACTGTTATGGGGGTACTTTCACACCTGCGGCATGGCTATCCGACCTATCCGGGCTGTTCACCCTCCTGATCCGCCATGCCGCAAGTACCCGTGCACTGCCGTGCTGCTGCTCTGTCCCCATTGACTATAATAGGGGCAGGTGACGGAGCTATGGCGCAGCACGGCAGAGATCGCCGGACTAAAAAGTACTGCATGTCCGACTTTTTAGTCCGGCGATCTCTGCCATGCTGCACCATAGCTCCGCCCCTGCCCCTATTATAGTCAATGGGGACAGAGCAGCAGCACGGCAGTGCACGGGTACTTGCGGCATGGCGGATCAGGAGGGTGAACAGCCCGGATAGGTCGGATAGCCATGCCGCAGGTGTAAAAGTACCCCCATAACAGTATGTCATCCACAGATTCCCCATAACAGTGTCATCCATAGATTCCGCCATAACAGTGTCATCCACAGATCCCCCATAAGTGTGTCATCCACAGATCCCCCATAAGTGTGTCATCCACAGATCCCCATAAGTGTGTCATCCACAGATCCCCCATAACAGTGTGTCATCCACAGATCCCCCATAACAGTGTCATCCACAGATCCCCATAACAGTGTGTCATCCACAGATCCCCCATAAAAGTGTGTCATCCACAGATCCCCACAACAGTGTGTCATCCACAGATCCCCATAAAAGTGTGTCATCCACAGATCCCCATAGCAGTGTATCATCCACAGATCCCCCATAACAGTGTGTCATCCACAGATCCCCCATAACAGTGTGTCATCCACAGATCCCCATAGCAGTGTGCCTGCCCTGCGCACTGAGGACAGATTGAAAAGAGGGGAAGATCCGTGGAAGCAAGCAGAGGACAGCACAGCAGAAGATGGAATAGGTTCTTTTGTAAGTAAATTATTTTATTATAAATGTATCCCTGCATACCGCAATACTCTCGTATTTTGAATTTATATATACTTATTTCGTTTTTTTCAGTTGTATGAATTTAAGTGGGGAAAATTATTAGTGCCCCCCCCCCCATTTTGACTGTGGTATCTTATGTGCCTCCCATATATTGTTCCTAGAGTTGCCACTGCGCAGAGGCCAAGTCACGGCAACGCTAGGGTAAGGCCCGGCCTGTGTGTGTGTATATAATTATATATATATATATATATATACATACACACATACATACCTGCCTTCGCGGCGTGTGTGTTTGGGGCTGGTATGCAACTTTTTCCGGGGCTGGTATGCAACTTTTTCCAGGGCTGGTTTTTATCCCCAGTCCGGCCCTGTCTGTCACTGTGAAGGCAGTCGAAGGTACCCGGCCTAAATTTTTTTTCACAAAAGGCAATCCCTGATATGGGACGTAACAGGGATTAAACTGATAGGAATAGTACTAGTTAAGACACCACTCATATAGGGTGTCACAGCACATTGCATGGGGCAGACGCAGTGACCGTGGATTAAAACAAAGGGGAGGAGCCAGCGTTTTTTTAACCATCTGCCCGTTCGAAAAATCAATTCAATAAATGGACCCCAGATTGGGGACGTAACAGGGATTAAACTGATGAGAAGGGAACTACAGAAAATACCACTCATATCGGGTGTGAGAGTAAATTGCACAGCGCAGACGCAGTGACCGTGGATTAAAACAAAGGGGAGGGAGCCAGCGTTTTTTTAACCATCTCCCCGTTCGAAAAATCTATTCAATTCACCTTTCGGGGACCCTTGGTGTTGTACGTGGCTGGGTGGAGGAAAAAACCTTCACTGACATCACCGGGACATGGCTAGCTTGGTATCCAACCTTGTGCAAATGGGGAGTTTGCAGTTGTGCAAATCGACTGTTTGCGGTTGTTTGAGGTGCATTAAAAGGGGAGTTTGGTCTGTCAATGTCTGTGATGCGGGCGTAACCCTTACACTACCTGATCGATACAACATCATACCTGATCGTATACACACACTGGATGTTTTAAAGCATGTTATACAAAACAATTTAGGAAATGTTAGTTGATTTATGCCCTTTATGGATTAAAACTCTGCGTCCACTACGTAATTTTCCATGGGAGTTTTGCCATGGATTCCCCTACGGCATGCCACAGTCCAGGTGTTAGTCCCCTTGAAACTATTGTGGCCAGAAAGAATCCCTGTGGGTTTTAAAATTCGCCTGCCTATTGAAGTCTATGGCGGTTCGCCCGCTTCGCACGTTCGCGAACATTTGCGGAAGTTCGCGTTTGCCGTTCGCCAACGGCAAATTTTATGTTCGCGACATCACTAGTACACACCATTCGGTATTGTCGATCCAACTATTCACTAGGGAGTGGCGCCTTACTGTGTGTTTCCTTTTTTGACAGTACACAAGTGGGACCTGTTTACCGATCTTACCTGTGCCCGCCTTCCCCTTATCTCTACCAATTGGGTGTGGGCCTTATCCCACTCCCATCAAACACCTGTGCTGCCTTCCCATTGTTGGAATTGTAAATCTATTCATCTGCATAAATTTGCTTCAAAAGTAACCTGAAAACCCACCTCTTTAGGAAAGCCTACCACCTGCAATAAGCATGCTTCCACCCACAGCCAGATAAGCAGCCTTTACCCTCACCTATTGTGTTCCTCCCCCTTCCCTTGTAGATTGTAAGCTCTTGTGGGCAGGGTCCTCTCTCTCTCTGTGCCAGTCGGTTAATAGTTTCTTGTTTACTGTATTTTTTATATTATGTATGTGCAACCCCCTCTCGATATACAACACCATGAAATTAATTACGCTTTTAAATAAGTAATAATAAAATAATAATTAACCCCCTTTTTACGGCGATTACTAAGGGGCCTTAGGCTTTTTTACGGCGGCCCAGTCTAAGCGCTGCACAGGGGGAGCGGGGACCCGGCCCTCACATGAGAGCTGCGGCCCTGCTGTAACAACTTGGACTGGCAGGAGTGACTATCCGGGCTGTATAACACTTTACATGCCGTGGGCAATGGCGCCCGCCGCATGTAAAGCGGTGACAGAGGGAGCGGACATCCTCTGTCTCACATCGGCACCCCGCAAATGCGATCTCGGGATGCCGATGGGTGTGAAGGCTGGCTGGGGTCTATGAAGGCCCCAGACCAGCGTTCAGTAATTTCCAGCAGGTTGCGCCTCTCTGGCGCAGCCAGCTGGTTAATGTTAACCTCTTAAGGACGAAGGGCGTACATGTACGCCCTTCGTCCGCACTTTAAAGATGGCGCCCGCACGGAGCGGGCGCATGAGCTGCGGGTAAACGCTTGATTCATCAAGCTGACACCTGCAGCTCATGTCCGTGACCGGCAGCGATGCCGATCGCGGAATTTAACCCCTCAGATGCCGTGGTCAATCCTGACCACGGCATCTGATCGCGCAAAAACCGAAAGTTTCACTTTCGGTTTGTGCTCCGGCTCCCCTGATGGCCACAAGGGGGAGCCGGAGCATGCATGTAGTAGCCTAGGTCTCTGTGAATGAAACCTAGGTTACTACATAGTATTCCTATGGAGCCTATGACTGCAATAAAAAATAAAAATAAAATAAAAAAAATATAAAAATTCAAATCACCCCCCTTTCCCCAAAATGAAAATAAAATAAATAAAAAAATAAAAAAATTACACATAATGGGTGTCGCAATGTGCGAAAATGCCCATACTATAATAATATTAAAAAATATTCACCATACGGTAAACATAAAAACGGAAAGAAAGCGTCCAAATGGCTAATTCGCAATTTTTGGACGCTTCATTTCGTAAAAAAAAATGAAAAAAAAGTGATCAAAACATCATACGCACCCCATAATGGTATCAATTAAAAGTTCAGATTGCCCTGCAAAAAATGAGCCCCTACACTGCTCCGTACGCATAATTACAAAAAAGTTATAGGGGTCAAAACATGGCGACAAAAAAATAAAATAAAAAAAATTCCCACTTTTAATTTTTTTTTCACTATCAAAACGCAAGAAAAATTATACATATTAGGTATTGCCGGATTCGTACTGACCTGAAGAATAAAATTAACCAGTCAGTTTTATCGCAAATCGAACATTGTAATTTAAAAACCCGTAAAACTGTCGTGAAATTTCTTTTTTTTTGCAATTACACCCCATTTAGAATTTTTTTCCCATTTCCCACTACATCACATGCAAAAATAAATGGTAGCGTTAAAAAGTACAACTTGTCCCGCAAAAAACAAGCCATCATATGGCTATGTGAGCGGAAATATAAAAATGTTATGGCTTTTGGAAGGCAGGGAGCGCAAAACAAAAACGCAAAAATCCCAAAACCCCCGATCCTTAAGGGGTTAAAATAGCATTGCTATTAAAATGCAATGCATTATAGGGCTAATACATTGCATTTTAAAAGCAATCAAAATACTGTCTGTTATAGTCCCCTTGTGGGACTATTAAGTGGTAAAAAAAAGAAAAAAAAAACATTTATTAAATAAAAAAATTCCATTAAAAAATGACACACTTTTTTTCTATTGACAATACGCTTGTCAATGAAAAAAAATTGCAAAAAAAGAAATCTCCCCCATATATTTGGTATTGCCGCATCCATAATGACCTGGACTACATAAATATCACATAAATTATCCCCTATGGTGAACGCCGTAAAAAAAAAATAAAGAGTTGCTAATTTATTCTTAGTTGGCACTTAAAAAACGTAATAACAAGCGTTCAAAAAGCACCATTTACTCCGAAATTATACCAATGAAAAATACAAGTCGTTTCTCAAAAATCAAGCACTCATGCAACTCCATCGAAAGAAAAATAAAAAAGGTATGGGTCTTGGGAAGCGGCAATGTAATAGCATTTTTTTCTTTTAAAAACAGGGGTTTATTGCAAAAAAGTAGTAAAACCTAAAAAAACTATATGTATTTGGTATCACTGTAATAGTACTGACTCAGAGAAAGATATTCTGTTATTTATACCGAAAAATGAACGCCGTAAAATGTATACCGTAAAAAAGCAGTGGCAGTATTGTCATTTTTCCCATCTCCCTCCCAGAAAGAGTTAATAAAAGTTAATCAGAAAGTTATGTGTACCTCAAAATGGCGCCATTAAAATCTTAAACTTGTCCCGCGAAAAACAAGCCCTCATAAAGCTATATAGATGGAGAAATAAAAAAGGTATAGTTCTTGGAACGCGATGATGAAAAAAGGAAGAAAAACGCTTGGTCAGTAAGGCCCAAAACAGGCTGGTCACTAAGGGGTTAAAGGATCAATTAAAAGCGATGTTTTTTAGGTCACGCTGACATCTTCGATATGCCAGATGCAGCAGGTTGTTCAGACATAAATGTTGGCTGTTGGCCAGACAAAGACCACTGCACGCAGAAGTATACCGAAAACCGTCCGTATCCCATTATAGTAAATAGGGATTCGGCAGTGATCTGTACAGTCTGGCAAGGCTGAATCCGGTGAACTCTGCCGGAGTTCACCACAGATGTGAACGTAGCCTAATTTGGTGATTAAAACTGAGCTAGAGCCACGATCTTGGTCTTGTTTGAAAGCTGAGAATCTAAGCTTTAAAGTAAGTGTTAGTAAGTGAAGTTAAAGCAGTTAGAAACGGGTCCCAGTGAAAGCTGCACAAACAAGCAGCTCTTACTCCCAACACGATTTCTAAAGGCTATGGGGATTTATCAAAACTGATGAGCGCTCATCTTTTAATCCCTCGGCACCTAATTAGGGTATTTTTTTTACACCATGATTCAGGCATCTACCAGAAGCTGGATTACAGCATCAAATAAGTCGCACCAAACACTTGCACTTTATACACACATAAAAATCAATAAAGTTTTTATTTCAAACTGTCTCTATCCTGTCCATATGTGATCTTTAGCATAAAATATACAGACCGCTTATCTAGCAATACCCATTACACACTACAGTAACAGTGATAATGATTATCATGAGAGAGGTATGCATTATATTTTTTCTTTTTATATATCTATGAAAAAGATTTCTGATAGTCTGAAAATACATTTTCTCTCACTGACTGTCACTCTAAACAATTGTTTTATTTAGTATTATAAAACACACCAGTATGACCAAAAAGGGTAATTTGGGATCTTGCATAGGGCTGCAAGGCTCAGGGCAGCTTTACAGTATTTTGGGGACTAAATGACAATTCTGATAAAAAATAATCACCAGAAAGCCCCTTTGATTTCTGAAAAATACCTGTGGTCTAGAAATGCTCATTCTATCCTTTGATAAATAACTTGAGGGGTGTAGTTTCTAAAATGGGGCCCCTAATTGGGGGTTTCACTGTATGGTTACTTCAAAGTCTTTGCATATGTGCTGTAGCATCCAAAAAACATTCTGGCACAATCTGCATCTGCTAAATTGTGCTGCTTCCCTTCTGAGCCCAACCATGTGCTAATGGAGCTGCTTATGTCCACATTTATGCCATTTCGTACCCAGTAGAACTTGCCTATGAATTCAAGTAATGTGGTGTGAGTCTCAGCATGAGCTGGGCACAACTGAAATGTCATATCTGTAGAAAAATTGCAATTTTCATTTTGAACTGTCCGCTGCACACTTCCGCAAAATTCTTGTGACTTCAAAATGCTCGCTCCAGCCCTTAACACCTTGAGGGATGGAGTTTCCAAAATGGGGTCACTTTTCATTTATTATTTAACTCCAGAGCCTCTATAGCCGTCAGCACAAGCAGTGTAAATCATCACATTGGGCCTCACAATACACAGGACAGCGTCAGATTGGCCATAGACCTTACGGCGAAATTTCCTGGTGGGCCGATGCCCAGGGGGCTGTCTGGGCGCTCCTCAGGCCAGCTAGTGAAAGTTTTTGGGGATGTATTTTGTTTCTGCTGACAGTATTGTATGATGTACTGTGGTATTTGGCTCTGTTAGGGTGGTATAATGTGCCACAATATGGTATTGCTGGCTTTGCCTTCCATCAATTTGGACCCGACTTCAAAACTGGGGCCACTTTTAGTATTTTTTCCAGGGCCGCTTTAAGTTCACAGTCCACCCCTGGCACAGGATGCTCTTATACTCCTGAACCTTCTCATATAATCAGGTAAAAGAATGGGGCCACATTTAGAGTGTTTCTAAAATCATGAAGCAGAGCCCTATAAGAGGGCTTAGCTTTCACACTGTTACACAATGGGCACAACATACTGGCCACTGAAATGCCATATCTGTGAGGCAAATTGCAATTTGCACCATCTTCTGTGCACTAATTTTTGCAAAACTCCTGTGGTGACAAAATGCTCAGTCCTTAATAAATACCTTGAAGAGTGCCATTTCCAAAATTGGGTAACTTCTTGGGGTCCCATTTATTATCTCACCTCAAAGCATCTACAGTTGTCAGCACAAGATGTGTAAATCACTACACTGGGTCTCAAATTTTACTTCTAAACCCTGTTGTAATGTATGCCCAGGCGAAAGATTAAGCCCACTTACAGGTTGTTAATAATAATAATAATTGATTTTGCCAATGACATATGCCGAGAATAACATATTGGGCACTGAAATTGCATATTTGTGGGGAAAATGCTTTGCACCATCTTATGTGCATTAATTTTTGCCTGTGGGAACAAAATGCTCAGTCCTTAATAAATTCCTTGAAGGGTTTCATTTCCAAAATGAGGTAACGTCTTGAGATTTCATTTATTATTTCGCCCCAGAGCCTCTACAGTTGTCAGCAAAAGATGTGTAAATCACCACATTGGGTTTCAAATGCACATAGTATTCTTTTACTCCTAAACCCTGTTGTATGCCCAGGCAATAGATTACGGCCACATGTAGGGTGTTTCTAAAACTAGGAAGCACAGCATAATAACAATATGAGGGCTTAATTTTCACACTGACATATGCAGCGAATAACATATTGAGCACTGA
The DNA here is from genome assembly GCA_033119425.1 of Bufotes viridis. NCBI lineage: Eukaryota > Metazoa > Chordata > Amphibia > Anura > Bufonidae > Bufotes > Bufotes viridis. The sequence goes on along the minus strand of CM065593.1, from coordinate 181,478,702 downwards.
AATGGCATATCTGTGCAAAAATTGCAATTTTTACTTTGCACCATCTGCTGTGCATTAACATTTGCAAAATACCAGTGAGGTTAAAATGCTCACTACTTCCCTTAATAAAATTCTGTGAGGGGTGTGGTTTCCAAAATTGGGTCACTTCTTGGGAGTTTCTTTTTTTATGTGTTGGCCAATGCTGTATAAATAAAAAAAAAAATAGTCTTCAAGAGCAAATGGTGCTCTTTCTGTTCTGGAGGGGGTATTGTTGTACTCAGAAAAATCTAACATTTGTTGTGCTTTTTCTCCTATTACCACTTGTGAAAATGAAACATTTGTGGCAATACTATATATAATTGAAATACAATGTAATTTTTAATTTCATGTCCCAATCTTAAAAATTCTATGAAACACCTTTGGGGTAAACGCCAATCCCTGTACCTCTAGGTGACTTCCTTGAAGAATTTGTTTCCAAAACAGGATTGGGGATTTACATTGTACTGGTACCTCAGGGACTCTACAAATGTGAGATAGTGTCCGGGAATCATTCTAACAAAATCTGCTCTCCAATAGCTAAATGTCGCAACTTCCCATCTGAGAACTGCAGAGTGCTCATACAACAGTTTAAGACCACGTATAGGGTGTTTTCTGCAAGCTCAAGAATCACTGTAATTAATGTGGAGATTTGTTTTACTGTCAACCCTCGATGTCTTATAGGAAAAAATCAAAATGCTGCAAAAAAATGACATTTTGAAATTTTACCTCCATTTTGCTTTAATTCTTGTGAAACATCTAAAGGGTTAACAAAGTTTCTTAATTCAGTTTTGAATAAGTTGAGGGGTGTAGTTTCTAAAATGGAATCATTTATGGGTGGTTTCTATTATATAAGCCCCTCACAAAGTCTTCATAACAGAATTCAGTCTTAAAAAAATGTTCTTGGTAAATTTATAAATTGTTTCTAAAATTCTAAGCCTCCTAACGTCCTAAAAAAATAAAATGACAATATGATAATAACCATTCTTGTGGTAACACTGTCTCTCTTAAAAGCAAGGAAATTCAAATTTAGAAAATTGTGTATTTTTTCAAAGTTTTCAGAAAATTTAGATTTTTTTTTTTATAAATAAAGTTAAAACATATCAATCCAAATGTACTTGTAACATGAAATAATGTGATGTGTCATGAGAAAATAATCTCAGAATTGCATGCATAAGTAAAAACATTCCAAAGCTGTTGCCACTGCCACATAAAATGAGTATGTTATGTTGAATACTTTTGTGTTAATAAATACAAAAGTATTACGGGAGTGACATCTTTATTGCTTAGCCTATAAAGTTATCACTCTAATAATACTTTTGTATTTATTAACACAAAAGTATTCAACATCACATAGTTTTAATGTGGCTAACACAGAACTATAACTTATGCACCACATGGATAAGCAACTGACAACACTGGCTAATCCCTCACTCTGGTGTTAAAAGCTGAGAGATTCGCCAATATTTCCAATCAGGAACATATCGGAGCCCCTTTAGGCACCACTACACGGTATCTCAGCATGACATGGGGTCCTACCACTAGACTACCTATGGTGTGTGAACAAGGTCTGAACAGGTATTAAGTAGCCTACAGCCCCATCCCACTCACCTGCACTGCAGGACCAACAATGCAATGGGGAACACATGAGGCCGCAAGCAACACCTATGCACCACATGGATAAGCAACTGACAACACTGGCTAATCCCTCACTCTGGTGTTAAAAGCTGAGAGATTCGCCAATATTTCCAATCAGGAACATATCGGAGCCCCTTTAGGCACCACTACACGGTATCTCAGCATGACATGGGGTCCTACCACTAGACTACCTATGGTGTGTGAACAAGGTCTGAACAGGTATTAAGTAGCCTACAGCCCCATCCCACTCACCTGCACTGCAGGACCAACAATGCAATGGGGAACACATGAGGCCGCAAGCTACACCTCTATGCACCACATGGATAAGCAACTGACAACACTGGCTAATCCCTCACTCTGGTGTTAAAAGCTGAGAGATTCGCCAATATTTCCAATCAGGAACATATCGGAGCCCCTTTAGGCACCACTACACGGTATCTCAGCATGACATGGGGTCCTACCACTAGACTACCTATGGTGTGTGAACAAGGTCTGAACAGGTATTAACCACTTCAGCCCCCCTAGCTTAAACACCCCTAATGACCAGGCCACTTTTTACAATTCCGCACTACACTACTTTCACCGTTTATTGCTCCGTCATGCAACTTACCACCCAAATGAATTTTACCTCCTTTTCTTCTCACTAATAGAGCTTTCATTTGGTGGTATTTCATTGCTGCTGACATTTTTACTTTTTTTGCTATTAATCAAAAATTACCGAAATTTTTGCAAAAAAATGACATTTTTCACTTTCTGTTGTAAAATTTTTCAAAAAAAACTACATTTCTATATAAATTTTTCTCTAAATTTATTGTTCTACATGTCTTTGATAAAAAAAACAATCCAATAAGTGTATATTTATTGGTTTGGGTAAAAGTTATAGCGTTTACAAACTATGGTGCAAAAAGTGAATTTCTGCATTTTGAAGCAGCTCTGACTTTCTGAGCGCCTGTCATGTTTCTTCAGGTGCTAGAATGTCAGGAAAGTATAAATTCCCCCAAATGACACCATTTTAGAAAGAAGACACCCCAAAGTATTCGCGGAGGGGCTTGGTGAGTTCATGTATCATTTCATTTTTTTCACAAGTTAGCGGAAAATGACACTTTCTGAGAAAAAAAAAAAAAAGTTTCAATTTCTGATAACTTCTGGCAAAAAAAAAAAATCTCAGACGGACTCACTATGCCCCTCAGTGAATACCTTGGGGTGTCTACTTTCCGAAATGGGGTCATTTGTGAGGTGTGTTTACTGTTCTGGCATTTTGGGCGGGGCTAAATTGTGAGCCGCCATGTAAAACCTAAAGGTACTCGTTGGAATTTGGGCCCCTTTGCGCATCCAGGCTGCAAAAAGTGTCACTCATGTGGTATCGCCGTACTCAGGAGAAGTAGGGCAATGTGTTTTGGGGTGTATTTTTACATACACCCATGTTGGATGAGATAAATATCTCTGTAAATTGTCAACTTTGTATAAAAAATTTTAAAAGTTGTCGTTTACAGAGATATTTCTCACACCCAGCAGGGGTATATATAAAATACACCCCAAAACACATTGCCCTACTTCTCCTGAGTATGGCGATACCACATGTGTGCCACTTTTGCAGCCTGAGTGCAAAGCCCTAACTAATGAGTACCTTTAGAATTTCACAGGGCATTTTTACGCATTTGGATTCCAGACTTCTTCTCACGCTTTAGGGGCCCCTAAAATGCCAGGGCAGTATAAATACCCCACATGTGACCCCATTTTGGAAAGAAGACACCCTAAGGTATTCCGTGAGGGGTATGGTGAGTTCATGTAAAATTTTATTTTTGTCACAAGTTAGTGGAATATGAGACTTTGTAAAAAACAAAATTAAAAAAACAAAAAAAACAATTTCCGCTGACTTATGCCAAAAATAAAAATTCTGTGGACTCACCATGCCCCTCACAGAATACCTACAGGTGTCTTCTTTCCAAAATGGGGTCACATGTGGGGTATTTATACTCACCTGGCATTTTAGGGGCCCCTAAAGTGTGAGAATCCAAATGCATAAAAATGCCCTGTGAAATCCTAAAGGTACTCATTGGTTTTAGGGCCCCTTTGCGCATCTAGGCTGCAAAAAGTGTCACACATGTGGTATCGCCGTACTCAGGAGAAGTAGGGCAATGTGTTTTGTGGTGTATTTTTACATATACCCATGCTGCGTGTGAGAAATATCGCTGTAAGCGACAACTTTTTAAAATTTTTATTCAAAGTTGTCAATTTACAGAGATATTTCTCTCACCCAGTATGGGTATATGTAAAATACACCAACACATTGCCCTACTTCTCCTGAGTACGGCGATACCACATGAGTGACACTTTTTTGCAGCCAAGATGCGCAAAGGGTGGTGATTGGTGCACTTTGATATTTTTTCTCTGGTGGTCCCAAGCAAAGGGACCACCAGAAAAGCGGGCAGCAAGCAGATCAGACGCTGTTCACAGAACAACGTCTGATCTGCGATTTTTTCTGCCATATACAGCCTGCCAGCGCACGATCGGCGCTGGCAGGCTGTAGTATAACTACATGCGAGCGCGCCGATGGCGCGCATTGCGCATGTGCGGGCGCGTCCTCGCGTCATCTCGCGTCTCGCGATGCGTCCGATCAGAGCTACAGGGCCGCCGCCAGGACGCAATCCTGCGTGCGGCGGTCCTGTAGCGGTTAAGTAGCCTACAGCCCCATCCCACTCACCTGCACTGCAGGACCAACAATGCAATGGGGAACACATGAGGCCGCAAGCTACACCATTTCTATGCACCACATGGATAAGCAACTGACAACACTGGCTAATCCCTCACTCTGGTGTTAAAAGCTGAGAGATTCGCCAATATTTCCAATCAGGAACATATCGGAGCCCCTTTAGGCACCACTACACGGTATCTCAGCATGACATGGGGTCCTACCACTAGACTACCTATGGTGTGTGAACAAGGTCTGAACAGGTATTAAGTAGCCTACAGCCCCATCCCACTCACCTGCACTGCAGGACCAACAATGCAATGGGGAACACATGAGGCCGCAAGCTACACCTTTCTATGCACCACATGGATAAGCAACTGACAACACTGGCTAATCCCTCACTCTGGTGTTAAAAGCTGAGAGATTCGCCAATATTTCCAATCAGGAACATATCAGAGCCCCTTTAGGCACCACTACACGATATCTCAGCATGACATGGGGTCCTACCACTAGACTACCTATGGTGTGTGAACAAGGTCTGAACAGGTATTAACCGCTTACCGACCGCCTCACGCAGGATTGCGTCCTGCGGGCGGTCGGTCTGTTCCTCCTTGACGCGCCCGCGCGTCATCTCGCGAGAGGCGAGATTTCCTGTGAACGCGCGCGCGCGCGTACGCGCGTTCACAGGATCACGTCGGGGAGAAGGTAAGCTACAGCCTGCCAGCGCTGATCGTGCGCTGGCAGGCTGTAGAAGTTAAAAAAAATGGCATATCAGACGCTGTTTTGTTAACAGCGTCTGATATGCTTGCTGATCGTTCCTTTGGTGGTCCCATTTGCTTGGGACCACCAAAGACTTTATAAGTGCACCAAAACACCACACAGACCCCCCCACCCATCCACCCCACCCCCACTGATTAACCCCTGATTAACCCCGATCACCCCATGTCACCCCCTGACACTAATTACCCCACTGTAAGGTTCATTCAGACGTCCGTATGTGTTTTGCGGATCCATGGATCCACGGATCCATAAAACACGGACACCAGCAATGTGCTTTCCGCATTTTGCGGATCCGCACATTGCCAGAACTATATAGAAAATGCCTTTTCTTGTCCGCAATTGCGGACAAAGAATAGGACATGCTCTATCTTTTGCGGAGCTGCGGCCGGATGCTTGGGGGCCGAAACCCGGAAGTTTGCGGCCGCAGCTCCGCAAATGCTGATGCGGCGGCGCATAGTGTGCTCTCCGCATCACCGCCAGCCCCATTCACACTGAATGGGTCCGCATCTATTCCGCAGAATTGCGGAATAGATGCGAGACATTTGACGGACGTGTGAATGGGGCCTTACTACTTTTTTGCACATTTTTGGCAGAGATTTATTTATCCACATTGATCGATGTGAATGAGGAAATCTGTGCCGTTTTGTTTTTGCACATTTTTGGGCAGAGATTTTTCATCCACATTGATTGATGCGAATGAAGAAATCTGTGCCGTTCATTTTTTCTTTTCAGTGCAGAGGCTGAGCGGGAAAAAAATCTCATTACTCGTCTGCTCAATATAAGGAGAATCGCAGAAACTCCTAATGCTGGCCATACGTGTAATGATTGCGGAGACCCTCAAATGCCAGGGCAGTACAAACACCTCACATGTGACCCCATTTTAGAAGAAGACACCCCAAGGTATTCCGTGAGGGGTATGGCGAGTTCATGCAAAATTTTATTTTTGTCACAAGTTAGTGAAATATGAGACTGTAAAAAAAAAAAAAAAATCAATTTCCGCTAACTTGTGCCAAATTTTTTTTTTCTGTGAACTCGCCATGCCCCTCACGGATTACCTTGGGGTGTCTTCTTTCCACAATGGGGTCACATGTGGGGTATTTCTACTGCCCTGGCATTTTAGGGGTCCTAAAGCATGAGAATCCAAATGCGTAAAAATGGCCTGTGAAATCCTAAAGGTACTCATTGGTTTTAGGGCCCCTTTGCGCATCTTGGCTGCAAAAAAGTGTCACACATGTGGTGTCGCCGTACTCAGGAGAAGTAGGGCAATGTGTTTTGGGGTGTATTTTTATATATACCCATGCTGGAGTGTGAGAAATATCTCTGTAAACGACAACTTTTTACATTTTTATTCAAAGTTGTCAGTTTACAGAGATATTTCTCACACAAATATGGTATATGTAAAATACACCCCAAACACATTGCCTACTTCTCCTGATGCGGCGATACCACATGTATGCCACTTTTGCAGCCAAATGCAAAGGCCCTAAAACCAATGAGTACTGCTAGGAAGGGCATTTTTACGCATTTTTCTTCTCACGCTTTAGGGCCCTAAAATGCCAGGGCAGTATAACTACCCACATGTGACCCCATTTTGAAGAAGACACCCCAAGGTATTCGCTGAGGGCATAGTGAGTCCATGAACAATTTAACTTTTTGTCAAAAGTTAGCAGAAAGGTAGACTTTATGAGAAAAAACAATAAAAAATCAATTTCCGCTAACTTGTGCCAAAAAAAATCTTCTATGAACTCGCCATGCCCCTCACAGAATACCTTGGGGTGTCTTCTTTCCAAAATGGGGTCACATGTGGGGTATTTATACTGCCCTGGCATTTTAGGGGCCCTAAAGCGTGAGAAGAAAAATGCGTAAAAATGCCCTCCTAAAAGGTACTCATTGGTTTTAGGGCCCCTTTGCGCATCTTGGCTGCAAAAAGTGGCACACATGTGGTATCGCCGTACTCAGGAGAAGTAGGGCAATGTGTTTTGGGGTGTATTTTTGCATATACCCATACTTTGTGTGAGAAATATCTCTGTAAATTGACAACTTTGAATAAAAAAATGTAAAAGTTGTCGTTTACAGCAATATTTCTCACACGCAGCTATGGGTATATGTAAAAATACACCCAAGCACATGCCTACTTCTCCTGAGTTCGGCGATACCACATGAGTGGCACTTTTGCAGCCAAGTACAAAGGGGCCCTAAAACCAATGAGTACCTTTAGATTTCACAGGCCATTTTTACGCATTTGGATTCTCACGCTTTAGGGGCCCTAAAATGCCAGGGCAGTATAAATACCCACATGTGACCCCATTTTGGAAAGAAGACACCCCAAGGTATTCCGTGAGGAGCATGGCGAGTTCACAGAATTTATATTTTTGGCACAAGTTAGCGGAAATTGATATATATATTTTTTTATTTTGTTTTTTACAAAGTCTCATATTCCACTAACTTGTGACAAAAATAAAATTTTACATGAACTCGCCATGCCCCTCACGGAATACCTTGGGGTGTCTTCTTTCCAAAATGGGGTCACATGTGGGGTATTTATACTGCCCTGGCATTTTAGGGGCCCTAAAGCGTGAGAAGAAGTCTGGAATCCAAATGCGTAAAAATGCCCTGTGAAATCCTAAAGGTACTCATTGGTTTTAGGGCCCCTTTGCGCACCCAGCCTGCAAAAAAGTGTCACACATGTGGTATCCCCGTACTCAGGAGAAGTAGGGCAATGTGTTTTGGGGTGTATTTTTATATATACCCATACTGTGTGTGAAAAATATCTCTGTAAGCGACAACTTTTAAAAAATTTTATACAAAGTTGTCAGTTTACAGAGATATTTCTCTCACCCAACATGGGTATATGTAAAAATACACCCAAAACACATTGCCCTACTTCTCCTGAGTGCAGCGATACCACATAAGTGACACTTTTTGCAGCCTGAGTGCAAAGGCCCAAATTCAACGAGTACCTTTAGGTTTTACATGGCGACTCACAATTAGCCCGCCCAAAATGCCAGAACAGTACAAACACCCCACAAATGACCCCATTTTGGAAAGTAGACACCCCAAGGTATTCACTGAGGGGCATAGTGAGTCCGTCTGAGATTTCTTTTTTTTGCCAGAAGTTAGCAGAAATTGAAACTTTTTTTTTTTTTTTTTTCTCAGAAAGTGTCATTTTCCGCTAACTTGTGAAAAAAATGAAATGATACATGAACTCACCATGCCCCTCCGCGAATACTTTGGGGTGTCTTCTTTCTAAAATGGTGTGATTTGGGGGTATTTATACTATCCTGACATTCTAGCACCTGAAGAAACATGACAGGTGCTCAGAAAGTCAGAGCTGCTTCAAAATGCAGAAATTCACTTTTTGCACCATAGTTTGTAAACGCTATAACTTTTACCCAAACCAATAAATATACACTTATTGGACTTTTTTTATCAAAGACATGTAGAACAATAAATTTAGAGAAAAATTTATATAGAAATGTAGTTTTTTTTGAAAAATTTTACAACAGAAAGTGAAAAATGTCATTTTTTTGCAAAAATTTCGTTAAATTTGTATTAATGGCAAAAAAAGTAAAAATGTCAGCAACAATGAAATACCACCAAATGAAAGCTCTATTAGTGAGAAGAAAAGGAGGTAAAATTCATTTGGGTGGTAAGTTGCATGACGGAGCAATAAACGGTGAAAGTAGTGTAGTGCGGAATTGTAAAAAGTGGCCTGGTCATTAAGGGTGTTTAAGCTAGGGGGGCTGAAGTGGTTAAGTAGCCTACAGCCCCATCCCACTCACCTGCACTGCAGGACCAACAATGCAATGGGGAACACATGAGGCCGCAAGCTACACCTTTCTATGCACCACATGGATAAGCAACTGACAACACTGGCTAATCCCTCACTCTGGTGTTAAAAGCTGAGAGATTCGCCAATATTTCCAATCAGGAACATATCGGAGCCCCTTTAGGCACCACTACACGGTATCTCAGCATGACATGGGGTCCTACCACTAACACAGAACTATGCAATTTTTGCTACAAATTCAAATGAAGAGACAAATGTCAAAAATTTGCAATATTAGGCTCAGTGCTGAAAAGGGGTATTCCGGATATGTTAAGTTATCCTCTATCCACAGGACAGACGATAAGTATTAGATCAATGGGGGTCCTAAGAACGGGAAACTCATACCCCATGGAGCCCCCTGAAATGAATGGAAAGGCTGCGTGCATGCCAACCAGCTGCTCTATTAGGTAGGGGCCCCATTCTCATGATTAGTGGGGATCCCAGCGTTAAGACCGATCTAATAGTTATCCCCTATACTGTGGATAAATAATAACATAACTGGAATATCCATTTAAGGAGAAAACTGGTTGTGTCCTTAAGGAGGTTAGTTAAATATAATTACTAATATTTAATATGCTGACATTCATTTATTTGTGGTTTAAATCAATATATTTACTTACATCAATATTAATATGTTTTTTGTCAAATCCTCTAGTCCCTTCTTTATTTTGAGGTTTTTCAGGATCTTCAAGTAGAGATGAATATATATGCTGTTCAGATCCTTCTAATTTCTTGGGTGGAAGGTTAACTAATAGAAAATGATAATTTATCACATTCAGGCTTTATTAAAGAAAAAATATACATCATAGTAAAGGTATAACGTAAAAAAATGTAAAGCAAAATGTAAAGACTGGCAATTACACATTTCCATCATCAGTGCTTCATACTAATGTTCTTAGAAGAGGTTTTCCCACCATAGTAACTTATGACATGTTACTGTGGCATATCCTATCGGTCATACCATTACATGACTGGAATTATAGTATTATGGTTGTTTAGTTCTTATACTGATGATGTGAGCTAATTGGAATGTTCATATTAGAATAGCAAATAATACTACATTACTTACCCTCCAGAGCAAATTGATTATCCTGTCCATCATTAACTGCTCCAGCTATTAGCTCCTGTGAGGATGAGAAATTTGACAGTCAGTTTTGTAGAGGTGGATACTACATACAAGTCTGTACAGAAAAATATTAGAATTATGTGCTATTTTTTATTGCTATGTATCTTTCTGCCATTGTCAACCAATAAATACCTCGGCTTTATCTTAATGAATATAGAGGTCCTAGTAAAAATTGACAATAAAGTCTATAGAGATAAACTACTGGCCCATATAGCTATATATACAATAATAGCTACATAAATCTAAAATATATAAAAATGTATTGAAACACAAAAAATAAATATATCGACGGTAAAAAAAAAAGGGGTGGGGACAAATCTAAAAGATCCCACTATACCCCTGCAGAGAAAACACAGCTCAGGTGGAAGACCAGAATCTGCCAATCCTAAATATTAATATACCGTATTTTTCACCCTATAAGACGCACTTTTTTCGCCCCAAAAGTGGGGCGAAAAAGGCAGTGCGTCTTATGGGGCGAATGCTGCAGTTTGTATTCCGCCAACCGCATGCTGCGCAGTGCGGTCGGCGGGTGTATCAGCGGGCAGGGAGGAAGGACCGGCATCCAGCTCTGTAATTACAGCGGGCCCGGTGCAGTCACTTTATTCTGCTACACTGGGCCCGCTCACTGTAGGAAACCTAACTGTAAGGAATGGTGTAGGCTGATTAAGTTAACAGTAGTCTTTTATCCAGGCTTTACTTACTGTATTAACTTTCGGGCAGGCAGCAGGCAGGAGGCAGGGTAACTCACTACGTACTGCGCCTGCTCCGCCTTCTTCATTCTGCCTTCTGCCTGAGGCCTGCCGGAAAGTTACGTTAGTACAGTAAGTAAAGCCTGGATAAAAGACTACTGTTAACTTAATCAGCCTACAGCATTCCCTACAGTTAGGTTTCCTACAGTGAGCGGGCCCGGTGTATCGGGATACAGTGACTGCATCGGGCCCGCTCTAATTACAGAGCTAGATGCCGGCCCCTCCTCCCTATTGGGGGTCATTCACACTATTGGGGGGTCATTCTGTGGATGGCACTGTTATGGGGATTTGTGGATGGCATGTTATCGGGTCTGTGGATGGCATGGCACTGTTATGGGGGATCTGTGGATGACACATAGCATAAAATGCTATTTTTGTGTCATCAACAGATCCCCCTATAGCAGCATCATCCACAGACCCCCATAACAGTGCCAGCCACAGTCCCCAATGGATGGTAAGCCAGCCACAGTCCCCAGTAACAGTGCCAGCCACAGTCCCCCATAATAGTGCCATCCACAGACCCCAATAACAGTGCCATCTACAGACCCCCATAACAGTGCCATCCCCAGACCCCCATAACAATGCCATCCACAGACCTCCCATAACACCATTAGGCACACCTTTTGGTTAAAAATATTTTTTTTCCTTATTTTCCTCCTCAAAAACCTAGGTGCGTCTTATGGGCCGGTGCGTCTTATAGGGCGAAAAATACAGTAAATCCTAGGCAGTGATCGCCTCTTAAAGCACAACGGCAAACCAATCAACAAAACAATATAAAACCACTTATATAATCGATAGTATAATGTAGAGTATCACTAGCAAAACATAACACATGTGCAAAATCCAAAAGAATAAACAATAATATTGTACACATATATAAAGTGACAAAGATAAAAAAAAAAGAATATCACCTAGTGATAACACTGCAGCATAGAATAAAAAATAAGGGCTGAGTATCATAGTATGCAAATCAAGTGCACATATTACCCATGTCCGGAAGCGTTCTGGTCCACCTGGCCAATGCTGATACCTTATTCTGCCATTGGGCAATCAACTGTCAGGAGTTCTCTGTGCTAAATCATTATACAAGGAGTGTTGAAATGTCGACCTGTCATTGTGACTGGATGCCAATCCGATGAAATTTCTGTCTGTGTCTATTCCCAGGGCTAGGTGGGCAATTTAAGACTGCTTATTCCTAATTGATTTGCATGTTAATTTGTTTTTATCAGGCTATATTTAGTGTGACTTCCTATTGACTTCTCTGACGAACCGACTTCTGGCTTGTTTTTGGATTCAGCCAGTATCCTGCTTATAGACTTTTCTGGTAACTGACCTTGGCCTGCCTCTGGATTTACCTCTTGTGTACTGTATTAACCATGTCTGTCTCCCCTGATTTTGACCCCACTTTGAACCTCTCTGGTCACTCTGGATTGTCTATCACTAGTGTGGCCTGCACCAGTTTTCTATTATCTACTTTGCAGACGTAACCTGGGTCCCTAGCAGCAAAGTAAATCCAGCCTTGCGGCAGGCTCTGATGCAGAACCTAGTTGTAGCCTTGGTTTAATACTACCATGAGTGGTCTTGGAAGGCTGGTAGCAGTTTGGAGGTTCGCTGGCTGTGGTCTGAATGGTGATCTTAGTCTCCCTAACATATTAACAAGCTCAAAAATGTACAATATGGAGCAGGTTCATTGCCTTGTTGATTAAATGTGTGGCTTATTGTAGCTGGTCCAGGAGCTTGTTGAAAGACTCAACATAAAGAGACTTGCCCAAAATGCTGCTGTGGTTACCACTCCAATTCTAGCTGAACCCCAGGTAAATCTTCTTGAAAGATTAGTTTGTGACTTTTTGGGAGAGTTGCAAGTTATACTTCCATTTGAGGCCTCATTTGTTAGGAACTGAGCAGAAATAAGGTAGCTTTGGATTTTTTCTCTGGATCCTAATGAACTGTTCTCTCCAGAGGCATTTCTTCAGCTCTGAATTTGGAAGATGGTACATTGCTTCCTAGTTATAATTTCCGCGATGGCCTATCTAAAAGTTTGAGTGTTCTTCTTGTTAAATATCTGCAGGCCACATCCTTGGAGGAAGCTGTGACCAGGCCATCAGACGTCTAAGGAATGCAAAAAGGAGTACATTTCTTTGCATCCTACTCTGTTGAAATCTGATGTCCATCTCTTGTCTTCTGAGGAACCTTCTGCAGTTAGGATCCACCAGGAGCGGATGTTGGCCATATGAGCAAGAGTTGGTAGTAGTTTTGGAGTTCACAGGCTGCAGCATCATGTGGCTGTAGATTAAGTCAGCAACATCATTTTAATTTAACTGAAGAACTATTGTAGGGGTTGTCCAAGCTATATAAAAATTCATGCAAACCCCCAAAATAGCCTAAAATAACAAAAGCATGGATACTCACCTGATTGCTCCCTTGCTTACTCCTACACTGAACTCCAGTCCTCCAGCTGCAGCATTATTTTACTGGCTGCAATGGTGACGTTCTATGCACACAGGTCACCCTACAACCAATAACTGCCCTTAGTGGTGCAAGGAAAATCTCTACTGAGGCCAGTGATTGGCAGTAGCAGTTACCTGTGTGAACAGAACTTTGCAGCCAGGAAAACAGTGATGAGGTCCAGAGCTCACAGCAGGAAGAAGCAGGGGAGAAAATGGGTGAGTATCTATTATTTTAGACCATTTACAGGGGTTACTCAAGTTTGCATAAAACTCTGACAACTACTTTTAAAATACAGAGAAATGCAGCTGTGCCATGTCAGTGTATGGTATAATACACACAGCACAAAAATAAATATTCTAATCAAAAATGTGTATAGGTCATGTAACCATGTCTCTGCATATTATATAGTGCAACAAAAAAGTGGATTCCTCGTACAGCCAGCTTTTCAATGCTAAAACTATGGGGCACATTTATTAAGACCAGCGTTTTAGACGCCCTAATACTTGGTGATGGATCCGTCGCAGTTATGTAGAAGCACTGGCCACTACATAACTTATGCAGATTCTCCGCTACTTCTAATTGTAAGACAGCTTCCCAGCTGTCTTACATTTGGACAATTTTCTACGCCTAAAACAGGTGTAGAAAATGGTAAATGAGACAGGCCTGCCAACCCATCCCTTTCCCCTCTCCCTTTTTTAGACATGGTGTGAGCAGGGAGAAGTCACAGATTGCGGTGAGTACAAAGCCAACACAAAGAGCAATGTAGTCACCTCTATGGGTGACAAATACTCCCCATCTGTTTGTTTTTTGGATCTGATTTTGTCTGTGGATAGCTGTAGACAGGATACTGTCTCCACCACATACTGCAGGAAATACAGTTTTATGTTTCAAAAGTATTTATTGGTGTCATTTAAAGAAATTACAATAAATGTACTTTTTGTTTTTTAAACAAAAAAGGAGAGAAAGGATGACATGCAAAAAAAGCAATGTACTGCAAGTCTAAACTATAAACCATAGTTCAGTATAACAGGAGAACTTTTATGCAACTGATATAACAGAGAACAAGGAATATCATCGGTAGCTTAACCCCCTTGGTTCTACCAGCCAAGTGTGTGTATATATATTGTAAGAGAGCGCAAGGTTCCGTCATCAACGGAAGGTACGTGTCACCGAGGTTCATAGCCTCGGTGAGGTAAGGGCCATTTTGTCTATGTCAGCAGCAGGTAATGCTACTGACACAATTGCTAGGTAGCATGGCTGCAAAGCCGATCCAGGCAGGCTCTTACCGGGAGCAGCTAAAGTGTAGGGTGGGTGGTTGCTCCCCACGACCCAGTCCTGGTTTTGGGCTGGGTTTAAAAACACAGCCAGCACCAGCAGCTGGGAGAGATTGTCCTGGAGCTGCTGGTAAGGCTGTGGAGCTCTCAGGGCTGGAAGCAAGAGCTTGCAAAGAGGCGTGCAGTCTGCCTGGAAGCCTGAGGTTGGACTTTCCTGCGGCTGGGCTGACAGCCGGGTGCGAACACGCACCTAAACCACACAGGTGATTTGATCCCGTCTTGGACTTTTGTTTTGCCTCACGTTTTTGCCATTTGTGTGAAGTGACTGTTTTAAATTTTGTTTGTGCAAGTGTGAAATAAAACACTGTTTGCTGCACTACCTGGACTCCCTTTGCCTCTATACTGCACCCGCACAGCTGTCTACCAGAGCAACTCCCCGCATTTGACGGAGGATGCGGGCAAGCGCAGTGAGGCTGGCGTGAACGCTGGAAATATTTTGTTTTTGCTAAACACGACTGGATGTCCTATATTAGGCCGGTAATATTACAACTGGTGTTATCTGGCAACATAGAGGCCGTTGTGAAAGCTCTCGTGGAGGATAACTTGCAGCAGTGGGAGGCCAATAAGAAACAGCAGGAGACTAATCAGCTCCTGTTACAGCACGTGATGGCACTACAAGTGACAGAAGCGTCCCACCCCGATGCCCGGAAAGCGGTCCGTGCGGCGATCCCAAAAATGACCCCCTCGGTGCCCCAGGCCTCTACTGGGTTCTCGCCCTTCGAACTAGAGAAGCTCAGTGGGCTCAGGTGGTCGCTCTGTTTCTGGCGTCCGGACGCCAACAGGTGTTTTTCGATCTGACGGATGCCCAAGCGACCGACTACCCGACTGTGAAGGGGGAGATCCTGGCCAGACTAGGAGTAAACGTGTTGGTCCGGGCTCAGCGGGTGCACCAGTGGGACTTTAAAGCAGCCGAGGCCAGGCCGCAGTACTACGATTTGCTGCACAGGTTGCAAAAATGGCTGCAGCTGATGTGTTAAGTCCCACTGCGATGCTGGATCGTCTGCAGACTGACATTTTTTGGAGGGCCTTGCCTTACCCCCTCCAGCACTGGATCGGCCAGGTATCTCCTGCCAATGCCCTAAAGATGGTCGATCTGGTGGAGCGCTATGAGGCCACAAAAAGCCTGCAGGGGGGTGCTGTTGGGAGGGGACCGGTCAAACCCCGGAGGTCTCCAAACCCGTCCCGACGACTGGTTCCGGAAAAACCTGCTCAGGGTGTACCCCCTGTGGACCTGGCTCCGACAGTTTGCTGGCGGTGTCAGGAGCCTGGCCATGTACGGGCCGACTGTCCCCACCGGGGAGAACCTATGGAAGTGAACTATGGTTACCGCCACTCAATGTACACTAGAAGGTTGTGTGCAGCGGTGGTGGCTCTGTTGGACTCAGGGAGTCTAGTGTCCCTGGTGAGAGCGGCACTGGTACGGCCCTCCGAGTATACTGGGCGGAAGGTTGGGGTCGTGTGCTCTGACCACAGTGGCTGGCAAGTGGACCCACGAGGTGGCTGTCTCCGCCACATTGTCATATGAACTAATAATTGGGAGAGACTTCCCTGGTTTTCCGTCACTAAGGCCTCAGATGAAAGTGACTAATAACCATGAGACAGGGGTAACCCTGGCAGAGTGGCCTGGTTCCAGTGGAGGGCCAGAGCCCTGGGAGACCGAGACCAAAGGGCCAGCGGTAGGGGTGACCACTACTTCTGTGATAGAGGGGGAGACAACCCCACTGAGTGTAATGGTGGGAGACACGGAGGACTTGCCACCAGGACCTGAGTTGGCAGACCTCCACGTCTCCGGAGACAATTTCGGGACCGCGCAACATCGGGACCAAACCCTAACCAGGGCCTGGTAGAATGTTGGGGTAATTGATGGTAAACCTCAAAAACCGGGGGCTGAGTTAATATTTCCCCGTTTTGTTGTTCACCAATTAATTAAGATTAATTGCCAAAGAGAGTAAAACTAACCCTAAAATTTTCTTCAATTATATAAATGTTAAAAAGTATGAATCTGAAGGTGTCGGCCCTTTATAGAGTAATGAAGGGGGAGTTGCAGAGAGCGATGAGGAGAAAGCAAAGCTGTTAAATATTTTTTTCTCCAAGGTATTCACTGAGGAAAATAAACTGTCAGATGAAATGCTGAATATAAAAATAAATCCCCAATTAAAAGTGTCCTGTCTGACACAAGAAGAAGTACAACGGTGACTTAAAAATATTAAAATAGACAAATCGCCAGGACCGGATGGCATACACCCCCGTATCCTAAGGGAATTAAGTAATGTCATAGCCAGACCCTTATTTCTGATATTTTCGGACTGTATACTGACAGGGAATGTCCCACAGGATTGGCGCATAGCAAATGTGGTGCCAATATTCAAAAAGGGTCCAAAAACAGAGCCTGGAAACTATAGGCCGGTAAGTTTAACATCTGTTGTGGGGAAACTGAAGGTTTTCTGAGAGATGCTATCTTATCTCAACAGAAATAAGCAAATAACGCCATATCAGCATGGCTTCATGAGGGATCGGTCATGCCAAACAAATTTAATCAGCTTCTATGAGGAGGTAAGTTCTAGACTTGACAGCGGCGAATCAATGGATGTCGTATATCTGGACTTCTCCAAAGCATTTGACACTGTACCACATAAAAGTTTAGTATATAAAATGAGGATGCTCGGACTGGGAGAAAATGTCTGTAAGTGGGTAAGTAACTGGCTGAGTGACAGAATACAGAGGGTGGTTATTAACGGTACACACTCAGATTGGGCAACTGTCAATAGTGGAGTACCTCAAGGGTCAGTACTGGGCCCTATTCTTTTCAATATATTTATTAATGATCTTGTAGAAGGCTTGCATAGTAAAATAAATTTTTTTGCAGATGACATTAAACTGTGTAAAGCAATTAACACTGAAGAGGACAATATACTGCTACAGAGGGATCTGGATAGATTGGAGGCTTGGGCAGAGAAGTGGCAGATGAGGTTTAACACTGACAAATGTAAGGTTATGCACATGGGAAGGAATAATGCAAGTCACCCATACATACTAAATGGTAAAACACTCGGTAACACTGACATGGAACAGGATCTAGGAATTTTAATAAACAGCAAACTAAGCTGCAAAAATTACTGTCAGGCTGCTGCCACCAAGACCAATAAGATAATGGGTTGCATCAAAAGGGGCATAGACGCCAGTGATGAGAACATAGTCCTACCACTTTACAAATCGCTAGTCAGACCACACATGGAGTACTGTGTACAGTTCTGGACTCCTGTGAACAAGGCGGACATAGCAGAGCTGGAGAGGGTTCAGAGGAGGGCAACTAAAGTAATAACTGGAATGGGGCAACTACAGTACCCTGAAAGGTTATCAAAATTAGGATTATTTACTTTAGAAAAAAGACGACTGAGGGGAGATCTAATAACTATGTATAAATATATCAGGAGTCAGTACAGAGATCTCTCCCATCATCAATTTATCCCCAGGGCTGTCACTGTGATGAGGAGACAACCTCTGCGTCTGGAGGAAAGAAGGTTTGTACACAAACATAGAAGAGGATTCTTTACGGTAAGAGCAGTGAGACTATGGAACTCTCTGCCTGAGGAGGTGGTGATGGTGAGTACAATAAAGGAATTCAAGAGGGGCCTGGATGTATTCCTGGAGTGTAATAATATTACAGGCTATAGCTACTAGAGATGGGTCGTTGATCCAGGGAGTACTTCTTTCCTCTGGATCAACTAGCAGGATGACAGGCCGAACTGGATGGACAGATGTCTTTTTTTCGGCCTTATGTACTATGTTACTAAGAAATGTTATATCAGGTGAACCAAATCCGGGGTGAGCTGGTTGAACAGCTGGTGGTACCCACCGCATATCGCAAGCTTGTCATGGAGCTTGCCCACCAACATGTTCTTGGGGGACACTTGGGGTGGCAGAAAACGCAGGACCGCTTACTGCAGCGGTTTTATTGGCCCGGTGTGTTCAGAGAGGTACTGTAATTCCTGTCCAACCTGTCAGGTAAATTGCCACATTTCCGTAGTCCCCTGGTACCTCTTCCAATCATTGAGGTTCCGTTCGAGTGAATCGCTATGGATCTAGTAGGGCCCATACCGAAATCTGCTAGGGGCCACCAACACATTCTGGTCATTCTCGACTAAGCTACTCGATATCCGGAGGCGGTGCCCCTGTGACATACATCAGCTAAGCTCATCGCTAAAGAGTTAATGGAAATGTTTTCCCGTGTGGGCCTACATAAAGAGGTTCTGACAGACCAAGGGACCCCCTTTTATGTCCAAGGTTATGAGGGAACTATGTAAATTGTTGCGTATAAAGCAGTTACGGACGTCCGTTTACCATCCGCAAACGGACGGTCTCGTCGAAAGGTTTAACCAAACTTTAAAAAATATGTTAAAAAGAGTGGTGTCTAGAGATGGGAAGGACTGGGATTTGCTTCTACCCTATCTCATGTTCGCAGTGCGAGAGGTGCCCCAGGCCTCTACTGGGTTCTCGCCCTTCGAACTTCTTTATGGCAGACACCCTCGGGGCCTGTGGGACATAGCCAAGGAAGCGTGGGAACAACAATCGTCCCCCATAAAAGTGTCATTGAGTATGTTACCCAGATGCAGGAATGGATGGAGAGGGTGTTGCCGCTGGTCCGGGAACATATGGAGGCAGCGCAACAAGCCCAGAGTAGAGTGTATTATCGCCAGGCTCGGATATGGGACTTTAATCCGGGAGATCGGGTTTTGGTTCTGGTACCCACCCTTGACAGCAAGTTTCTAGCTAGGTGCCAGGGTCCCTATGAGGTGCTCGAGAAGGTAGGGGAAGTAAATTACAAAGTACACCAGCCAGGCCGGTGAAAGCCAGAGCAGGTATACCACGTGAATTTACTAAAGCCATGGAAAGATAGGGATTTGTCCGATGGCGACAGCTCCCGGCCAGGGTTTCTATGTGAAAAGTTGCCAGCCCCTCAGCTTGAGGTCTGTGAAGCAGTAGCCACTGTAAAAATTGCAGATAGCCTGTCCTCCAAACAGGTTCAGGAAGTCAGGGAGTTCATCAGTCGGAACACGGATGTGTTCTCAGACCTCCCTAGCCGCACTTCCCTTATTCAACATGATATCGTCACTGAGCCCCAGGCCAAGATCTGGTTAAAACCATACAGGGTACCCGAGGCTCGGCGACGTGCCATCGCAGAGGAGGTGCAGTTAATGCTGAAACTCGGTGTCATTGAAGAGTCTAAAAGTGAATGGGCGAGTCCTATAGTCCAAATACCCAAGTCAGATGGGACGTTGCAGTTCAGATGGGACGTTGCAGTTCTGCAACGATTTTCACAAGTTAAATGAAGTATCCAAGTTTGATCCGTATCCCATGCCCCGGGTAGACGAGCTTATTCAGAAGTTCGGCCAAGCTTGATATTTTTCTGTTCTAGACCTCACTAAAGGGTACTGGCAGGTACCCTTAACGACGTCGGCTAGGGAAAAAACTGCTTTTGTTACCCTGCAGGGCCTGTATCACTATAAGGTATTACCCTTTGGCCTACATGGCGCCCCTGCCACCTTCCAAAGGTTAATGGACATAGTGCTGCGATCTCATCGTCGGTACGCCTCGGCCTACCTAGATGATGTCAATATCCACAGCACGGATTGGGAAAGTCATTTACCCAAAGTGCAAGCGGTAGCGGATGCCCTTAGGAAAGCTGGACTAACCACTAATCCAAAGAAATGTGCAATTGGGTTAGAGGAGACTAAGTACCTGGGATATGTCATCAGGCGGGGAGTCATAAAACCGCAGGTAAACAAAATAGAAGCGATACGTAATTGGCCCCGACCTGTCACCACCAGACAGGTGAAGTCGTTCCTGGGGATTGTAGGGTATTACATGCGGTTTGTGCCCCACTTTGCCACAATAGCCGCGCCGTTGACAAACCTATTGAAAGGACGAAAGTCCGGAAAAGTCCACTGGAGTGAACAGGCGGAAGAAGCCTGTTCACACGTTGAAGTCAGCCCTGTGTGGGTCCCCGGCTTTGGTGACACCCGACTTCAACAAGGAATTTATCATACAGACGGACGCCTCAGAGGTAGGTCTCGGTGCTGTACTATCTCAGGAAGTCAACGAGGAGGAACATCCTGTTGTCTTCCTGAGTCGTAAGCTCAGCCCGGCCGAGACCAGGTACAGCATAGTGGAGAGGGAGTGCCTGACCATCAAGTGGGCACTCGAGTCTCTCCGCTATTACCTGTTAGGGAGGAAGTTCCGTCTGGTGACCGACCATTCCCCTCTCAAGTGGATGAGCCAGGCCAAGGAGAGGAATGCTCGGGTCACCAGATGGTTCCTGTCCCTGCAGAACTTTAAGTTCTCAGTGGAACACAGGGCAGGCTGCTTGCAGGGAAATGCGGATGCCTTGTCTCGCGTCCACTGTCTCACATGTGGTCATTGACGGAAGGTACGTGTCACCGAGGTTCATAGCCTCTGTGAGGTAAGGGCCATTTTGTCTATGTCAGCAGCAGGTAGTGCTACTGACACAATTGCTAGATAGCATGGCTGCAAAGCCGATCCGGGCCGTCTCTTACCGGGAGAAGCTAAAGTGTAGGGTTGGTGGTTGCTCCCCACGACCCAGTCCTGGTTTTGGGTTTAAAAACACAGCCAGCACCAGCAGCTGGGAGAGATTGTCCTTGAGCTGCTGGTAATGCTGTGGAGCTCTCAGGGCTGGAAGCAAGAGCTTTCAAAGAGGCGTGCAGTCTGCCTGGAAGCCTGAGGTTGGACTTTCCTGCGGCTGGGCTGACAGCCGGGTGCGAACACGCACCTAAACCACACAGGTGATTTGATCCCGTCTTGGACTTTTGTTTTGCCTCACTTTTTTGCCATGTGTGAATTAACAGTAAGTGACTGTTTTGAGTTTTGTTTGTGCAAGTGTGAAATAAAACACTGTTTGCTGCACTACCTGGACTCCCTTTGCCTCTATACTGCACCCGCACAGCTGTCTACCAGAGCAACTCCCCACTATATATATATATATATATATATTTAGGAAGAAATGGGGTAGAAAGAAGAATTAGAGCCAGGTCTTCATATACTGTAATATGCTCATATGATCACAAAGACAAGAAGTACATCAGGTTAGGGGAATCAGAACAGTTAAAGACTTCGAATAGACCCTTCTGGATGTTAGCCCAAAGTTACCTAGCCATAGGGCAGGTTCACTATATGTGGAGATTGTTACCAGTCTCCTGGCATCCTCTAAAACAGGGGTGCACAACCTTTTCTGTTTGGGGGCCACATTGTCAGCCTGAACCAATTCCGAGGGCCGAAAATAAAACTTAAAGGGTATTACCAACTGAAATACTGTATTTTTGGCATATTGAACATACAGTATATGCTATAAATGTCTAGTTACAGTTCTAGGACTCCCATCTAATAGGGGAATACATGAAATATACATGTAAAAGGCATAAGACATAGACCTACATGTCTTTTACAAGACATGTTTGGGGGCCGCACAGAATGGTATCGAGGGCCGCATGTGGCCCCCGGGCCGCAGGTTGTGCACCCCTGCTCTAAAACATAGAGGGGAGACAGGTAGATAAGATTTAATTTCGAAGGTACCAAATAGAATCTATGTAGTACTGTCAGTGATGTCTCCATCAGCGTCACCTGCCAACTTCCTTTGCTGGTCACTGAACATTCATGCCATTGCTCCAGGGTAAGGGATTCCCCTGAATTCAATTGTCAGCCATACATACAGGCCAATTTAGTATCAGAGAGAGTTGGAAGAGTAGATGGAAGAAAAAGATCCCTTATCCAAGGATCTATACCGACATTGCTTTTCAAAAGTAGTGATGAGCGGGAGGGGCCATATTCGATTTTGCGATATTTCGCGAATATTCGATTGAATATTCGTCATATATTCGTCGAAATTGAATATTTGCCATTATTCTATATATTGCGAATGTTACGCGAATTTATATTCGCATCGCGAATTAAACTTAGAGCTGAGTTCCTAATGGTTGTAACTTGTATTGCTAGAATTGACGAAGATAACGAATATCACGAATATAGCACTATATTCTAAATCTTTGTTATATTCTAGCAATACAACAACCATTAGGAACTCAGATCTAAGTTGAATTAGCAATGCAATTAATATAACCTGCATTAATCGCATTACGAATCCAACTTCCTAATGGATGTATTGCTAGAATATAACGAAGATTGAGAATATAGCGCTAGATTCTCAATCTTCGTTATATTCTAGCAATACAACCAATGGGAACTCAGATCTAAGTTTTAATCGCAATGCGATTATTAGCGATTATTACAGGTTATATTAATCGCATTGCGATTACAACTTAGATCTGAGTTCCTAATGGTTGTATTGCTAGAATATGACGAAGATGACGAAAATCACGAATTCACCAATATTGCACTATATTCTCAATCTTCGTTATATTCTAGCAACAACCATTAGGAAGTTTCATTCGCGAAGCGAACATATACTCGCATTGCGAATTGATCTTAGAGCTAAGTTTCAAATGGTTGTATTGCTAGAATATAACGAAGATGACGAATATCACGAATTCACGAATATAGCATTATATTCTCAATCTTCGTTATATTCTAGCAATACAGCGATTAGGAACTCAGCTCTAAGTTGATTTCGCAATGCGAGTATATGTTCGCATTGCAAATTCAACTTAAAGCTGGGTTCCTAATGGTTGTATTGCTAGAATATAACGAATAACTCAATGCGAATAATTCAGGTTATATTATTCGCATTGCGATTACAACTTAATCAAATTTGTGAGATCGTGATTCTCACATCCGACAGTACATTTTAGCATGGAGGCATTCCCATTGGGATGGGGACGCTCCATGCACACAGGAAGTCGGCAGAAGCGGCAACAGGCAAGCATTAACTGGAGCGGGTGGGGAGCCAGGAATCCTCCGGTCAGGTAAGAACAGCTTTTGGGAAGTGGGAAGACAACCAGAGAGCAACAAAGATTAACAACTAAAAAAATAATAATAATATTCGAAATGGCGAATATATAGCGCTATATTCGCGAATTATCGAAGTTGCGATTTTTGCAATAAAAATTCGCTATTCGAATATTCGTGCTCAACACTATTCAAAAGATGAATATTCTACAGCAGGGATCAGCAACTTCTGGCACTCCAACTGTTCTGAAACTGCAACTCCCAGAATCATTCTTTAATTTTTATGGGCGTTACAAGAACAGTCGAGTTAGTGTGTATGCTGAGAGTTGTAGTTTCCCAGCAGCTGGAGTGCTGAGGGTTGCTGATCCCTGTTTTACATTCTTATCATTTGGGACTAGTGAGGTTAAGAAATAAAAGACCTTATTAACTCAAAATATTTTGTTGCTGGAGGTGCAAAATGGGAAACAAAGGATGCTCTGGACGTGAGCTTAGAGTGGAGCAGGAAATTCCAACCTGGCGTAGCTTCACGTTTCCACCAAACAAAGGCAGTTGGTGATAACTTAGGAGGAAAACAGGGGTTTCAGAAAATAGGGAGCATAGGTTATATCAAACTTTGTAATTTATATATGAAACGGACTTCCCTCCATAGCAGGAGCATAAATTTGGGAATTCTCGGTCAGTGCCTCCTAAGGGAATATCTGGTGATCAAATTAGAGCTAATTGGTGCTAATAATTCTAGGAGTATCCATCATAGAGGATTTAATGATGCATGGCAGTCACAAAGTGAGATAACCAGGCCGCTACGTAATATTTGTAGAGGTGGGGCACTGAAAGACCACCCACTCTCTTGTGAAGATGTGTAATAGATTAAAATATTTTATTGCATTTATGCGCCCATATAAACCAGAAGATCTCATTTTTTAATGGCTTATGAGCAAATCGGAAACAGAAAGTGTCCTAAAGTAATATAAGATTCGGGGTAGCATAACTATCTCTACAGTATGGATTCTTCCCATCCAGGATAACTTAGTGTAAAATTTCAGGTGATCAATTTCTGGCGTAATTTGAGAAAAGTTATGCATAATTCCATTAAAATGGAAATCTAGGGATTTGGGTATATACACCCTTATATATGGAAGGTAGTCTTCTTGGGTTTTAAGTGTAATTAATTCTCGTGTTAAGGATGGGGTATTACTACCCTGACGTGTTCCACAGTGGATATTAATAGGTACAGGGGAATCTGTGGCAAATTAAGGTATGCACCGGGATTGTGCAGAGGGTTTGGACTGCGTTAAAATGCCCCCCCAGCATACTCATGGTAGGTAATAGTGTATAAAGAAAGAGCCGAGAGACGTTTTGAAACGCCTTCTCTATGTCCAGTGCCAACAGTAAATGTGGCTGTGACTTCTTGTTAGCCCATTGAATTATATTACATATCTTCCACACATTGTCCAGCATCTGCCGACTAGCTATGCATCCCATCTGGTCAGGATGTATTATAGTAAGTATATATTAATTGAGGCCGGAAGCCAATATGGAGGTAAAGATTTTCAAATCAACGCTGAAGAGGGATATAGGATGATAATTTGCTGGACTATAAGGGGTCTTTATCAGGTTTAGAGATCAATGTAAAGCAGTGAGGACATCTGGAGGTAACGGGCCACCCTGAATGACATAATTACAGAAGTTTTTTAAATGTGGTGAAAAAATGTTTTTAAACTTTTAAAAATAAAGCACTAAGAACTCATCAGTGATGGGAAGATTAAAGGGGTTATCTTACTTCAGTAAGTGGCATTTATCATGTAGAGAAAGTTAATACAAGCCACTTACTAATGTATTGTGATTGTTCATATTGCTTCCTTTGCTGGCTGGATTCATTTTTTCATCACCTTATACACTGCTCGTTTCCATGGTAACAAACCACCCTGCAATCCATCAGTGGTGGTCGTGCTTGCACACTATAGGAAAAAGCATCAGTCTCTCTGGTGGCTGGGAACATGGGAGCACAAATAGGCTACTGTTTTTATATTGTGCAAACATGATCACCACTAATGGGACCGCAGGGTGGTCTGTAACCATAGAAACAAGCAGTGTATAGTGTGATAGAAAAATGAATCCAGCCAGCAAAGGAAGCAATATGAACATGAATATGTATACGAAATATACCTATAGGCACTAATCGTCTTAAAAATATAAATATATATTATGTTTATATATGTATATGTGTATAACATTGTGAGTATGACTATATATATCTATATATATATATATATATATATATATATATATATATACATATAGCCGTGATAATTAATGTTTAAATACACGTTTGTCTTATATATATATATATCTATAATGAAAAAAAGTAGCAGCACAGGCTCTGCAGGCAAGGTGGTTGCAGACTCACCGGAATAGCCAGTCACAATAGTATAGTCAAAAATAGAGCAGCACTCCAATCGTGTATCAAATGTGAATAAAAATACATAGTGTTGATATACATTCGGATGGTGAACAATCATAATATGTGTGTATAAAACAAAGTGATTAAAAATTAAATTTTGACATAAAGTATAATCCAGAGAAGGTGGGGTTATTCAAGAGTTGCGCTCCGTCACACCTGAGAGACAGACACGTCATCAGACACAGAGTAACAAACTGACCTAATCGCGGGAAAACCGCATGTTGCTCCGGCGTGTATGTCGGGCCAGTGCGCATGTCCGCACAGGGTCGCGTCATAAGCGTCACATGACCTGAGAGGTCACATGACGTAGAGTCAGCGTCACCCCGTCGCCGGGCAACAGGGAACGTCACCAGCTCAGCGAGACCAGGAAATCGTCAACCTTGACAAAATCCATCAGAGAAGTACCGGAACTCTCCAAGCCCCCTCGGTTTGCATATCGGAGGTCCAATAGCCTCAAGGACCAGTTGATTAGGGCTGACATTGGATCTAAAAAAAACATGAGACAGATGACGCTCTCATGTCCAAGTGTGGGGTGTTTTCCATGCCTGAACTGCATAAATTGCAGATATATATGTAAAGGCATACATCCCATATCACTGAGGTCATTCCCTATTAAATTTTATCTGACGTGTGACTCAGACCATGTGATCTATGTTCTTTCGTGTCCTTGTAAACTATTGTATATAGGAGAAACATCAACAGACTTGAAAACTAGGCTCAACAATCACAGGTACACAATAAGGAAGAAACGTTTGGATCTTCCAGTGTCTAAACACTTTTCCGACATGTCACATAGTGAAAGGGATCTTAAATGCTGGATAATTGATTGGGTACTGATGCCCAGGCGTGGTGGGGACAGGATTAGTCTCCTTAAAAGGAAGGAACTCTTGTGGATCCATACCCTTAATACCCTGAAGCCTAACGGATTAAATGTAGAATACAATGTAGAATATGCAATTGGAAGATAGCTTGCTATACATTGCCTCTCTCTATCCATCTCATCTTGATGTAATAGGTTGTTATTTAAATGGGACTTTCTTTATAATTTCCATTCAAACATATGTGTTCAATAACGAATAATGTCTTGTTTCTCTTTCTCTTTATCTATAGTGTGCCCCGGTAACCTGATGAACAGACAATCACATGAAGATCAGAACGACAAATTGGACATGTATCTGACCACTTTATTATTACAACACTGTTACGTATACTATAAGGTCGTATCTCCCGTATGGATGTGAGGAGAACCCTCGGTCATGGATCTGTCACTGGAACATGGGGGCGCTATTTATTTAGCTTCCCACATGTCTCTTTAAGACAACTACTCCTTGGATCAATGCATAACAGCGGTTTTCCAGGGAGTTTATATATCCTCTATATGACCATGATTCATGTTTAAATGTCTGTTAATGCATGGTAGGGAGTTTATGACCCATGACCTACAGCCATTACAACTGTTGGCTTTATTGAATATCTCTCTTTATCTAACCTGTACAGTGATATATGGTGACAGCTATATATAATTTCACAGCGACTGTATAGTCGGAACAGAAACGCAATTGCCCGTTTGTGGGCAGCGGGGTTCGCCTGCACAGTATTGCGGGATCATTTCCTGGTCTCGCTGAGCTAGTGACGTTCCCTGTTGCCCGGCGACGGGGTGACGCTGACTCTACGTCACGTGACCTCTCAGGTCATGTGACGCTTATGACGCGACCCTGTGCGGACATGCGCACTGGCCCGACATACACGCCGGAGCAACATGCGGTTTTCCCGCGATCAGGTCAGTTTGTTACTCTGTGTCTGATGACGTGTCTGTCTCTCAGGTGTGACGGAGCGGCACTCTTGAATAACCCCACCTTCTCTGGATTTTTTCTTTATGTCAAAATTAGATTTTTAATCACTTTGTGTTATACACACATATTATGATTGTTCACCATCCGAATGTATATCAACACTATGTATTTTTATTCAAATTTGATACACGATTGTGTTCCTTATTTGATTACTAGACATTGTATGGGTTAACTTCACTGATCATGTGACACTCATTAAGGAGTAGTTTTGCATTATA
This sequence comes from Bufotes viridis, assembly GCA_033119425.1. NCBI lineage: Eukaryota > Metazoa > Chordata > Amphibia > Anura > Bufonidae > Bufotes > Bufotes viridis. The sequence goes on along the minus strand of CM065593.1, from coordinate 181,450,643 downwards.
TAAGTTTGATTTATGTCCTTCATACACTGCTTGAGAAAGGTTCCAGTTGGGATCGCTTGTACACCTATGGGTAAATAAACACCTTGTTTTTTTTTTTCTGTGATGTAGTGAAATATAATTACACGCACTTCATACCTTTCAAAGGCTTTTATCGACAATTACATGACATTTATGCAAAGAGTCAGTATTTGCAGTGTTGGCCCTTTTTTTTCAGGACCTCTGCAATTCGACTGGGCATGCTCTCAATCAACTTCTGGGCCAATTCCTGACTGATAGCAACCCATTCTTTCATAATCACTTCTTGGAGTTTGTCAGAATTAGTGGATTTTTGTTTGTCCACCCACCTCTTGAGGATTGACCACAAGTTCTCAATGGGATTAAGATCTGGGGAGTTTCCAGGCCATGGACCCAAAATATCAACGTTTTGGTCCCCGAGCCAAATAATTATCACTTTTGCCTTATGGCACGGTGCTCCATCTTGCTGGAAAATGCATTGTTCTTCACCAAACTGTTGTTGGATTGTTGGAAGAAATTGCTGTTGGAGGGTGTTTTGGTACCATTCTTTATTCATGGCTGTGTTTTTGGACAAAATTGTGAGTGAGCCCACTCCCTTGGATGAGAAGCAACCCCACACATGAATGGTCTCAGGATGCTTTACTGTTGGCATGACACAGGACTGATGGTAGCGCTCACCTTTTCTTCTCCAGACAAGCCTTTTTCCAGATGCCCCGAACAATCGGAAAGAGGCCTCATCAGAGAATATGACTTTGCCCCAGTCCTCAGAAGTCCATTCACCATACTTTCTGCAGAAGAGCAATCTGTCTCTGATGTTTTTCTTGGAGAGAAGTGGCTTCTTTGCTGCCCTTCTTGACACCAGGCCATCTTCCAAAAGTCTTCGCCTCATTGTGCGTGCAGATGCGCTCACACCTGCCTGCTGCCATTCCTGAGCAAGCTCTGCACTGGTGGCACTCCAATCCCGCAGCTGAATCCTCTTTAGGAGACAATCCTAGCGCTTGCTGGACTTTCTTGGACACCCTGAAGCCTTCTTAACAAGAATTGAACCTCTTTCCTTGAAGTTCTTGATGATCCTATAAATTGTTGATTGAGGTGCAATCTTAATAGCCACAATATCCTTGCCTGTGAAGCCATTTTTATGCAAAGCAATGATGGCTGCACGCGTTTTTTTGCAGGTCACCATGGTTAACAATGGAAGAACAATGATTTCAAGCATCATCCTCCTTTTAACATGTCAAGTCTGCCATTTTAACCCAATCATAATGATAATTATAATGATCTCCAGCCTTGTGCTCGTCAACATTCTCACCTGAGTTAACAAGACGATTACTGAAATGATCTCAGCAGGTCCTTTAATGACAGCAATGAAATGCAGTGGAAAGTTTTTTTTGGGATTAAGTCAATTTTCATGGCAAAGAAGGACTATGCAATTCATCTGATCACTCTTAATAACATTCTGGAGTATATGCAAATTGCTATTATAAAAACTTAAGTAGCAACTTTTCCAATTTCCAATATTTATGTAATTCTCAAAACTTTTGGCCACGTCTGTATATTTGTTCTCACATGAATGAAAATAACTGAGACTTTAAAATTTGTTAAAAACCAATAAAAATTATTGTGAAAAAAAAAAAAAAAGAAGCAATAAGGATAATAACAATATATTAGTAAGTGGCTTGTATTAACTTTCTCTACATGATAAATGCCACTTACTGAAGTGAGACAACCCCTTTAAGGATATCTGCGTCAGACAGCAATAGTTTTGAGATGAGCAAATTAGCTAAAATGGAGGTGACATCAGAGGTAGGGGCATCTATTGGGGAGGAATATAGCTTTTGATAAAACGTGTGGAATTGTTGATATATTCTAACAGGCTTAGACGTAATCTATCCCCTTGCAGGGGAGGGGTCATGTTGAGGCCAAAACCAAGTCAATTCTAGTGTAATTATGATGTATTGGGAAAAGTATGCATAGCCACCTTGAGGTCCATTAAACTCCCTCCAGCAAATCAGCTATATCCAGGGTTTGCAGATGTTGTATGTAGTTTCATTTGAATTAGATGACAGTTTATCTGCTATGGGAGATGACCTATCATGCTTAGCATTGAAGAACATGTTGAAATCACCACATCAAATAAGTTTTGTGGGTTGGTGTTGTTCAATTAGCCTTCGCAAGGTACGGGAAAAAAAGAGACTGGCTGATCATTAAGAGCATAGGAGTTAGGGTGCTGGCACACAGAGCTGTTCTGAAATGCATTTAGTATGCAGTTTTTTATTGCAGCTAGCTAAAATTAATTAAATCCTTCCCACTATGCAGAACACCAGGGTTTAACAAGGCTGCTAAACTGGCCAAATTGAAAACTGCATCCTGAATGCATGTCTGAACTGCACAGTGTACCAGCACCCTTAACAAGACAATGGGGTGTTGTATATACAGCCTAACAGGATCCCTGGGGGTCCACAATAGTAGAATCAATCTTGATTGGCAGCAATTTATTAATAAAACTAGCCACACCTCTGCTCTTTGAATGGTATGGAGCGTGAGCCAATAAAGTATATTCGTTATGGAAATATTTATGACAGGAAGTCTGGGTAAAGTGGGATTCTTGAACACAAATAATATCAAGTTTGAGGCAATCACACTGTAGAAAAGCTTTGCACCTCTTATGAGGTCAATTTAACTCCTGTATGTTATGTGAGATTATTTTACTAGTAGACAGCAAGGAAAGAAGACCAGAAGAGCCGGAGGGAGCCACAGACGATCATTCCAACAAATGGGTCAGTAATGCAGAAAAAACCCAGGAACATCCAGAATACAGGTACAAAAACAGTCAGGGACCATGTACTCGGTAGCACTTGCCAATATCGTGCCCTGAAATGCATGGGGAAGAGGGGGGGGGGGATAATGGAATCCCGATCCACAGCATGGAGTACATAATACTAGATAAAGAACAAAAACTCTGATGCACCGCTTCAAGTATAGAACAGTACATTTGAAAGTCTAGCATGTATAGATGGGACATGCAGTGATAAACATACAATAAGTAACAGAAGTATGGTGATTGCAATGGGCCCCCACACCATTGCTTTGACATCTTGAACAATTAAAACATTCAAAGAGTTTGAAGGAGAGCAATGTGGTGAGGGACCACCAATATGGACTATGGACAGCATCTGCTAGGGAAAACACTTTCATAGAAACTGCAAACAGTAATGATAGTAAACATATTGATTAGGTAGAACATATCAGTAAATCTGCCATGGGGAACCCCAAATTCCCCCTGAAAAACACCAAAGTGGGCGCAAAAAAGAGCTCCTATCATGGTCTGATGTCACACCATAAGTCAAGAGGAGTGCTCCACTAAAATGACAGTAGAACATAAAAGGATGTAGATTTGGAAAGCTAAATACTCCTTGGAAGGAAGTACAGGGTGTACCTCTGTCTATGTTACTCAGAACATGAAGGACACATAAAAAAAAAAACTATCCATAAGGTGGTTTCATCAAAGGAGATAATATTAAGTAATATAACATAATCGGGAAAAAAAGTCACAAAGGAGAAAAAAAATTAATCACAATGCCACTTCATCGCGGAAAACAGAAAGGAGAACCACCACAGTAGGCCAAAAGCCAGAAAAAATGATAGCATCTGAATTAAGAACCTCTATAAGGCAAGAGCCAGGTCAGTAAACACCTGTATGGAGGAATCCACACCGGGAAGAAGTTGTAAATTATGAGCAGCTTCCAGGAGTTGGTTTCTCATTTCAGGGTAGTTTAACTGAAGCACAATATCTAGAGGAACATTAGGGTTTCTAGGACGACCAAGTGCTCTATGTATGCGATACATTTTGAACATGAGGATCTGCTTGAGGCAGCAAGGCTTGAAAAATGTTAAGGACAATTTGTTGCAGAGCCATAATTGATTCGGGCATGACCCTAATCCTCATGTTAGCTCTTTGGTTACAGTTTTCCGAATCCTCCAATTTACACTGAAGGGCTTCCAATAGATGAATGTGGTCGTCCACATGGTGGTCTTCCTCCATGGTGTCTCCCACTTCATCCATTTTAACTTCCAGGTCAGGAACACTGGTGCCTAGTTCTTGTATCTGTTTGGGTATACAGCTTCTTTAAAACTGCAATACTATTTTTGTGATTCCAGTCGGGGTGTTAGTACAGGCCATAAGAAGTAGAAGTAGTCTGTGATAGATTGCAGGAATGGAGCTACACGTAAAAACACACACCTTATGCTGGATACAGGTAAATGTAAAGTAAGAAGAAAGGAGCGCACACAATTAATCACTATGACCTCTGGGAAACCAAGTATGGGTGGCAAAGTATATAAACCCACTCTTAGCACTACATTTAGTGACTAGTTTAATAAAAAATATTATCAACAGGTATCTATCCTTACTTTTTCAGGATGACAAGCTTGGTGACCTGTCACCACTCCTGAGATGCCCGTTTTAATAGCTTTATGCATTCCCCATGTAATACCAGTTATGGAGCATCTATTCTTATGGCTCTATGTTGTGCCATTCCTTTATTATTTCTACTAGAAGTTATGAATGAATTGCTATTAGCCTCCAGTAAGGTTACAGAGTAACCAGTTGGGGGTGTCTACCTGCACAGACTCATTCTATCCAATCAGGTCTGCCATGTTTAGACTGTGCAGGTACACACCCCCAACTGGTAGCCTCCCCTCTGTACCCTTACTGAAGGCTAATAGCAATATAATTATAACTTCTAGTAGAAATAATCAAGGAATGGCACAACATACAGACATACATAAGAATAAATCCTCCAGAATTGTTATCAGATGGGGAATGCATGAAACTATTAAAACATGCAGGTCATGGGTGGTGAAAGGTCCTCTTTAAAATCAGGATGTAGGTTTTTGGCTACAAAAATCACCTGCTTGTCATGTTGTTATCACCTAGTCTGGTTACATCCCAGAATCCAACTCCTACGTGGTTAACAGAAACAAGTGTGAAACTTGGGTATGTACACATCTTGTCATGCTTTCAGCAAGCTTATTTGTCAATTTATGTATAGTTTTATGCATAATCAATATATGTTCTGTTCGTACATTACAGCTATTCATATTGGAAGTTTGGTCACCTGTTTACACATGTATTTGCATGTCTTTCTCCTGCTCCTCTATAGTAGCTTCAGTTAGCAGCTAGGGACTATCCTTGTTATGCAGGTAGGATAGCATGCTCCTGGTTTATATCTGTATACTTCATGGATGTTTATCATTGTCATGCACAGTAATATATGATATGCATTGTCATATGTCAGACCCCTTTAGTAAGTGCATTATTTTTTCTGTTCCCAAGTTTTACCGCACACGCGCATTTACCTCCTTGCAATAAAGATAAAGTTGGACGATACTCCATTGTCAATTCATTGCCAGGATAAGGTTTAGCTGTCTGTCGAGCTATGTACCTTCACACATAAGGAGGACAGAACAGTAAAACAGCGGCTGCTTAGGAGCTAGATACAAGGAACTGCGACTCCCTGGCCGCAGTAAAACAGCAGTTTATTACAAGTTTAGATACTAGAAAATGTGATTCCTCAAAACCTGTGAGTCAACAACCTCTAACAGGCTGGACCGCATGGTACTGAACCCTGCGAGGCGCAACATCGTCATCCACAACAGTTGCAAGTGTGCAAGCCTGTTCACAGTGTCATTATGTTGTCAAGAGAATCCAAACTGTATGAAACAAGGTCTCGCATCTCGGCTAGCTCCAGAAGTTCAAAGAGATCAGTGAGCAGCTCCACGGTCGCCATTGCCCGTGCAAAAGCTGAAGCCGCCAAGGTCCGCGCAACATTTGCTGAACAAGAAAGACAATAAAAAATAGAGAAAGCTTGTATGGAAATGGAGAAAGCTCGTATGGAAGCAGCCCTAGCTGAACAACAGGCAACACTGGAAAAGCTAACTGTGGAAAAGGAAGCTGTAGCAGAGGCAGAGGCATTAGAAGAAGCAGCAAACTCCACAAGTGATAGACTCAGCAGCATAGTTGGGCCTGAACCTGATCATCATGATAACTTGCAACGCACTTCAGATTATGTCATGCAGCATGCCCCATCAGACTCCTTTCACACAAGTGACCTCAGTTAACCAAAAACCCTGCTTTGTACGAGACAACAGTTTCATAGGACATCAGCCCTCAATGCCCTCAATGCAACCTGCATTCAAATCCTTTAAGAAGGAACAAGTAGACGGTGACTACTACAGCAACAATCCACCAATCAGAGATCCAGGTATGTCAGATTTTCTCAAATTCGTTGCCCAACGTGAGTTAATAACCAATGGGCTCTCCAAGTTTGGTGACAGACCTGAAAGCTATAGGTCATGGTGATCATCATTCAGAAATACAATCAGAGACCTAGATCTGTCTGCATGTGAGGAAATTGATCTTCTCGGCAGAGCATGCAAAGCAGATTAGAGCCATTAATAATAACTTCCCAAGCACAGGGTTAAATATGATATGGGAGAGACTTGAGGACTGTTACAGAAGTGATAGAGAACGCACTCTTCAAAAGAACTGAGGATTTCCCCAAGATCCAAAACAAAGGGTTTCAGAGGCTGAGAGAACTGAGTGATCTGCTGACAGAGCTCCAAGTTACCAAAGCTGAAGGAGATTTACACGGTCTGGCATTCTTAGATACTGAACATGGTGTAAACCCCATAGTAGAAAAACTACCTTATAACCTGCATGAGAAGTGGATTGCTCAAGGATCCAGGTACAAGCAACAGCACAATGTCCCATTCCCTCCTGCAAGCAAAGACTAGGAATGATCCCAGCTTTGACTTCTCAATGTTTGACACCACTTACCCCAAACCAGGTAGGCCTGTCTCACTTCGTAACATGAAAGGTACACCTGTTTCAGTACACAAGATTAGTGTATCTTCTAAAGACCCCTCAAAAAAAACCTACAGTACCTCAGAGTCTGAAAAGATCTCAACCAAAGACCCATGCAGAGAATGTCATCTACATAAGAAACCACACTCATTGCTGAAGTGCAGAGGATTTAGAGAAAAACTTCTCAGGGACTACAAAACTTTCCTCAAGGAGAACCACATTTGTTACAGGTGTTGTGCATCAACCTCTCATCTTGCAAAAGACTGTACTTTAAACACCAAATGTCCTTAACCGCTACAAGACCGCCGCACGCAGGATTGCGTCCTGGCGGCGGCCCTGTAGCTCTGATCGGACGCATCGGCGCGTCATCTCGCGAGACGCGAGATGACGCGAGGACGCGCCCGCACATGCGCAATGCGCGCCATCGGCGCGCTCGCATGTAGTTATACTACAGCCTGCCAGCGCCGATCGTGCGCTGGCAGGCTGTATATGGCAGAAAAATCGCAGATCAGACGTTGTTCTGTGAACAGCGCCTGATCTGCTTGCTGCCCGCTTCTCTGGTGGTCCCTTTGCTTGGGACCACCAGAGAAAAATATCAAAGTGCACCAATCACCACACAACCCCCCCACCGCCCCCACCCACCCACCACCCCCTGTCACTGATTAACCCCTGATCTCCCATGTCACCCCCTGATCACCCCCTGTCACCCCCTGTCACTGATCACCCCCTGTAAGGCTCTATTCAGATGTCCGCATGTGTTTTGCGGATCCACGGATCCGCAAATCCGCGGATCCGCAAAAACACGGACACCAGCAATGTGCTTTCCGCATTTTGCGGATCCGCACATTGCCAGAACTATATAGAAATGCCTTTTCTTGTCCGCAATTGCGGACAAGAATAGGACATGTTCTATACTTTTGCGATCTTCACTACGGATCCGCAATTACGGATCCGAGCGGGACAAAGTCTGTCCCCATAGAATTGAATGTATCCACATTTCTGTTCCGCAAAATTTTGCGGAACAGAATTGCGGACGCTTGAATGAGGCCTTAGGGTCCCTTAGCGATCGCAGCTTTATAGCTTTTCCCTCTTTTTTTTGCACATTTTTTAGAGATTTTTTCATCCACATTGATCAATGTGAATGGAAAAATCTGTGACGTTCATTTTTTTCTTTCAGCGCAGAGGCTGAACGGAAAAAAAAATTCTCATTACCCGTATGGTCAATATAAGGAGAATAGCAAAAACTCCTAATTCTGGCCATACGTGTAATGATTATGGAGACCCCTAAAATGCCAGGGCAGTACAAAACCTCACATGTGACCCCATTTTAGAAAGAAGACACCCCAAGGTATTCCGTGAGGGGTATGGCGAGTTCATGTAAAATTTTATTTTTGTCACAAGTTAGTGGAATGTGAGACTGTAAAAAAAAAAAAAAAATACCATTTCCGCTAACTTGTGCCAAATTTTTTTTTCTGTGAACTCGCCATGCCCCTCACGGAATACCTTGGGGTGTCTTCTTTCCACAATGGGGTCACTTGTGGGGTATTTATACTGCCCTGGCATTTTAGGGGTCCTAAAGCGTGAGAATCCAAATGCGTAAAAATGTCCTGTGAAATTCTAGGTACTCATTGGTTTAGGGCCTTTGCATCTTGGCTGCAAAGTGTCACCATGTGGTATCGTCGACTCAGGAGAGTAGTGTAGTTTGGGGTGTATTTTTATATATACCATATTGTGTGTGAGAAATATCGCTGTAAACGACAACTTTTTAAATTTTTTTATTCAAAGTTGTCAATTTACAGAGATATTTCTCTCACTCCAGCATGGGTATATATAAAAATACACCCCAAAACACATTGCCCTACTTCTCCTGAGTACGGCGATACCACATGTGTGACACTTTTTGCAGCCAAGATGCGCAAAGGGGCCCTAAAACCAATGAGTACCTTTTAGGAGGGCATTTTTACGCATTTTTCTTCTCACGCTTTAGGGCCCCTAAATGCCAGGGCAGTATAAATACCCCACATGTGACCCCATTTTGGAAAGAAGACACCTCAAGGTATTCGCTGAGGGGCATAATGAGTCCATGAAAATTAAACTTTTGTCAAAAGTTAGCGGAAAGGGAGACTTTGTGAGAAAAACAATAAAAATTAATTTCCACTAACTTGTGCCAAAAATCTTCTATGAACTCGCCATGCCCCTCACGGATTACCTTGGGGTGTCTTCTTTCCAAAATGGGGTCACATGTGGGTATTTATACTGCCCTGGCATTTTAGGGGCCCTAAAGCGTGAGAAGAAAATGCGTAAAAATGCCCTCCTAAAGGTACTCATTGAATTAGGCCCCTTTGCATCTTGGCTGCAAAGTGTCACTCATGGTATCGCCGTATCAGGAGAAGTAGGCAATGTAGCTTGGGTGTATTTTACATATACCCATTAGGTGAGAGAAATATCTCTGTAAATTGACAACTTTGAATAAAAAATTTAAAAAGTTGTCGCTTACAGCGATATTTCTCACACGCAGCATGGGTATATGTAAAAATACACCACAAAACACATTGCCCTACTTCTCCTGAGTACGGCAATACCACATGAGTGACACTTTTTTGCAGCCTGGGTGCGCAAAGGGGCCCTAAAACCAATGAGTACCTTTAGGATTTCACAGGCCATTTTTATGCATTTGGATTCTCACACTTTAGGGGCCCCTAAAATGCCAGGTGAGTATAAATACCCCACATGTGACCCCATTTTGGAAAGAAGACACCCCAAGGTATTCTGTGAGGGGCATGGTGAGTCCACAGAATTTTTATTTTTGGCATAAGTCAGCGGAAATTGTTTTTTTGTTTTTTTTAATTTTGTTTTTTACAAAGTCTCATATTCCACTAACTTGTGACAAAAATAAAATTTTACATGAACTCACCATACCCCTCACAGAATACCTTGGGGTGTCTTCTTTCCAAAATGGGGTCACATGTGGGGTATTTATACTGCCCTGGCATTTTAGGGGCCCCTAAAGCGTGAGAAGAAGTCTGGAATCCAAATGCGTAAAAATGCCCTCAGAAATCTAAAGGTACTCATTGGTTTAGGCTTTGCACTCAAGCTGCAAAAGTGGCACACATGTAGTCGCTGACTGAGAAGTAGGGCAGTGTTTTGGGGTGTATTTTTATATATACCTATTACTTTGTGTGAAAATATCTCTGTAAACGACAACTTTAATTAAAATTAAAAATTTTTATACAAAGTTGACAATTTACAGAGATATTTCTCTCACTCCAACATGGGTGTATGTAAAAATACACCCTAAAACACATTGCCCTACTTCTCCTGAGTACGGCGATACCACATGAGTGACACTTTTTGCAGCCTGGGTGCAAAGGGGCCCAAATTCCAACGAGTACCTTTAGGTTTTACATGGCGGCTCACAATTTAGCCCCGCCCAAAATGCCAGAACAGTAAACACACCTCACAAATGACCCCATTTCGAAAGTAGACACCCCAAGGTATTCACTGAGGGGCATAGTGAGTCCGTCTGAGATTTTTTTTTTTGCCAGAAGTTAGCAGAAATTGAAACTTTTTTTTTTTTTCTCAGAAAGTGTCATTTTCCGCTAACTTGTGAAAAAATGAAATGATACATGAACTCACTCAAGCCCCTCCGCGAATACTTTGGGGTGTCTTCTTTCTAAAATGGTGTAATTTGGGGGTATTTATACTTTCCTGACATTCTAGCACCTGAAGAAACATGACAGGCGCTCAGAAAGTCAGAGCTGCTTCAAAATGCCGAAATTCACTTTTTTGCACCATAGTTTGTAAACGCTATAACTTTTACCCAAACCAATAAATATACACTTATTGGATTTTTTTATCAAAGACATGTAGAACAATACATTTATAGAAAAATTTATATAGAAATGTAGTTTTTTAAAAAAAAATTTACAACAGAAAGTGAAAAATGTCATTTTTTTTCAAAAATGTCCTGTCATTTTTGATTAATAGCAAAAAAAGTAAAAATGTCAGCAACAATGAAATACCACCAAATGAAAGCTCTATTAGTGAGAAGAAAAGGAGGTAAAATTCATTTGGGTGGTAAGTTGCATGACGGAGCAATAAACGGTGAAAGTAGTGTAGTGCGGAATTGTAAAAAGTGGCCTGGTCATTAAGGGTGTTTAAGCTAGGGGGGCTGAAGTGGTTAATACAATAGTGAAGAGCACAATACAGCCTTACACCCTGGGCCAGCTCCATGGACTCTCACACCCTCAGAACAGGCTGTAGAGCACGACGGGGAGGAGAGAGACACAGTACTTCCTGAAGTGACACCCCAGTGCACCGAAGTCTGGGGAGAAGGTCTTAGTAACAAATCTTGCTCCAAGATCTGTCTTGTTACAGTTTACCCCATCGGTCATAAAGAGAAAGCAGTAAGGCTGTATGCCATCCTTGATGATCAGGGTAATAGATCTCTTGCTAACTCGACTTTCTTTGATATCTTAAATATCAAGACACTGTTCTCCATATTCACTTAAAACTTGCACAGATGTGAGTGAAGAAAAAGGCAGAAGAGATACTGGCTTCCAAATCGAATCCATAAATGGTGAAGCATCCCTACCTTAATCGAATGCAATCGGATGCCAAACAATAGAAAAGAAATTCCTATGCCTGGAGCAGCATTACATCATGCACATCTAAAAATCCATAGCATATCTCATACCTGCACTCGACCCAGAGGCCCAAATAATACTTCTACTTGGAAGAGATATCATAAGAGTCCACAAGGTGAGAAAACAAATAAATGGTCCTCACAATTCTCCATATGCCCAGAAGCTTGACCTGGGGTGGGTCATTATAGGTGATGTCTGCCTAGGAAATGTTTACAAGCCAAACGTAGTGAATTCTCTTTACACAAATACCTTGGAGAACGGACGTCCATCCCTCTTTCAGCCATGTCCTAACAGGTTCCTTGTAAAAGAGAAGCCGGCAAGTGTACTGTATCCTGACTTTACACAAATCGATAACCATACTTGTGGTGAAGACCAAGACCACTTGGGGTGCAAGGTGTTCCAGAGGACAAAGGAAGACCACAATATAGCTCCCTCTATCGAAGATGAGGCCTTCTTAAACATAATGGAACAAGGATTCTTCAAGGATAAAACGAACACCTGGGTTACTTTAGAAAATCGCCTAAAAAGTTCAAAAATTATGTTTCTCAGGCTATGCAGACACTAAAACATGATTTATTTCGTTTCAAAAATATGATTGTGTAAAACCTAAATAAATAAAAAGTAGACATATTATGTATCGCCGCATCTGTAAGAACCTGAACTATAAAAATAACACATGAACTAATCCCTCAAGTGGACACCGCAAAAAAAAATACTGTAAAAAGCAGTTCTTTGTCACCTAACATCACAAAAAGTGTAACAGCAAGCAATCAAAAAGTCATATGCACCCCAAAATAGTGCCATTAAAACCGTCATCTCATCCCGCAAAAAAATGAGCCCCTACCTAAGACAATTGGACAAAAACAAAGACTCTCAGACTATGGAGATACTAAAATGGTTTTTTGTTTGTTTAACAGAGGATATTATAGTGCCACCAAAGAATGACAACCCGGTATCAATTAAATAACAATATCTTTATTATAATCACGATAAATATTCATATTAAAAAGTCAATAGTAATTCTCAACAAATTACAGCGGTAAAAAATGGGATCCAATATGACAGCAAAACAGACAACTCCACCCCCACATGAACGGTATACAAAAGACTGTGTTCAAAAACTGACACGGTGTTATCTAAGGGTAGTAAACCCGCCTCAGTACCCAAGTAAATATGCCTCAGGGAAAAACCCCTATGTGACCAATTGGGAACCGAGGATCGGTTGAAGGAGCAAGGGCATGTGCTCTAGGCCTCAATATGACACAGTCCAAAACCGGACTGCCAGAGCTGACTTAGCTCCATTATAAAGCTGTAATAGCCGGGCGATAGAGCACATACACCAAATGCTAACAAGCCAGAAACATACAGTAAAACACTGAATAACCAGAGTTATAAAAGTTACCAACATGTGGAAGGCGGTGTCGCAAGCCCCAACGCGCGTTTCGCCCTAGGCTTCTTCTTCTTTGGTGGCTATATTATGCGACATCCGAGGTTTTTTGTGAGGTGGTTTATAGGTTTAGAGGATATTATAGTGTAAAACCTAAATAAATTTAAAAGAGTAGACATATTAGGTATTGCCATGTCTGTAAGAATCTGCTCTATAAAAATAACACATGCCCTAACCCCTCAGATGAACACAGTCACAAAAATAAAATAAAAACAGTCCCAAAACAGCTATTTTTTCCAAATTTTCCATTTTAATCATTTTTTTCCAGTAACAAAGCAAGGGTTAACAGTCAAACAAAACTCTATATTTATTGCCCTGATTCTGTAGTTTACAGAAACACCCCATATGTAGTCGTAAACTGCTGTATCGCCAAACGACAGGGCATAGAAGGAAGGGAACGCCACATGGTTTTTGGAAGGCAGCTTTTGCTGGACTGGTTTTTTGACACCATGTCCCATTTGAAGCTCCTCTGATGCTCCACTATGGAGTACAAACTCCATAAAAGTGACCCCATATAAGAAACTACACCCCTCAAGTTATTCAAAACTGATTTTACAAACTTTATTAACCCTTTACTTGTTCCTCAAGAGTTTATGGCAAATGGAGATAACATTTCAGAATTTATATTTTTTATTACCTTGTCTCACAAAAATGTATTATAGAGCAACCAAAAATCATATGTACCCTAAAAATAATACCACCAAAACTGCCACCTTATCCAGTAGTTTCCAAAATGGGGTCACTTTTTTGGAGTTTCTACTCTAGGGGTGCATCAGGGGGGCTATTTGAAGCCCATGGTGTAAATAAACCAGTCCATCAAAATTTACCTTCCAAAAACCATATGATGTTCCCTTCATTCTATGCCCTGCCGTTTGGCGATACAGCAGTTTACAACCACATATGGGGTGTTTCTGCAAACTACAAAAACAGGGCAATAAATATTGGGTTATGTTTGGCTGTTAACCCTTGTTTTGTTCCTGGAAAAAATGGATTCAAATGGAAAATTTGCCAAAAAAAAAATCAAAATTCTGAAATTTTATGTCCATTTGCCATAAACTCTTGTGGAACACCTAAAGGGTTAACAACATTTGTAAGATCAGTTTTGAATACCTTGGGGGGTGTAGTTTCTAGAATGGGGTCATTTTTGGGTGGTTTCTTTTATGTAAGCCTTACAAAGTGACTTCAGACCTGAACTGGTCCTTAAAAATTGGGTTTTTGAAATTTTCAGAAAATTTTCAAGATTTGCTTCTCAACTTCAAAGCCTTGTAACGTCCCCAAAAAATAATATGGCATTCCATAAATGATCCAAAAATGAAGTAGACATTTGGGGAAAGTAAAGTAATGACTATTTTTGGAGGTATTACTATGTACTATAGAAGTGGAGAAATTGAAACTTGAAAATTTTCAAATTTTTCAAAATTTTTCGTAAATTTAGTATTTTTTTATACAAAAAAATGAACTTTTTTTTGACAAAATGTTACCAGTGTCATGAAGTACAATATGTGACGAAAAAACAATCTCAGAATGGCCTGGATAAGTAAAAGCGTTTTAAAGTTATCACCACATAAAATGACCGAGTCCTTAGGGTGAAATAGGGCAGATTTGCAAAAAATGGCCTGGTCCTTAAAGTGAAATAGAGCCGTGTCCTTAAGGGGTTAAAGTCGCTTCTCTCACCTGAGGCCGCAATCAGTCTACTCAAAAGGACTCAAATATGCTTTCCTGTTCAAACCTCAGGCTGCATAAGATAGCTTCAACCAGCAAAGTTGTTATGGAGAACTTTCCTACTCAAGATCATGCCAGTGATTTGAAAGATCTAGACTTCTAGCTGGAACCTCAAGTCTGACCACCTTAACTTTTTAGGTCGACCAAGAGCAGAAACCCTTCACACGACGTGGAGTCCTGTCCACCAGTCAATACGATCCACTTAGATTTGCAGCCCCTGTGACCATCCAAGGTAAGACTCTGCTCAGAGAGTTAACCACAGATACATGTCATTGGGATTCACCACTTCCTTTAGCGAAAGAGGCACTATGGGTAACATGGAGAGACTCTCTAAAGGCATTATCTAATGTGTATATACATAGGCCATATGCCCACTTCTCGCCTGCTGAGGTTAAGTCAAGGCAGCAGTGCGTATTTTGTGATGCCTCAGTAAAAGCAATCGTGCAGTCGGTTACCTTAAAACTATAGACATTAAAGACCAGGTCCAAATTGGCTTTACAATGGGCAAAGCAAAGCTGGCACCAAGTCCTAAGCTTACCATACCAAGACTGGAACTTTGTGCTGCTGTTCTGGCAGTAAAACTAAGAATCAGGAGGTCTACACAGCCTACCCAGTGGCGCTATGTACCAACTGACCTCAACCCTGCAGACCATGCTACAAGAGCTGTTCCTGCAGCCTACCTTAAAGATGGGGTTGGCGCCATCCCGGAGGAGAGACACAGTATGGGTATGATGTTATTACTTTCTTGATTGTATGCACTTGCACTTTGTACATTTGACTTGTTTATCGGACCTTTTCCCCTCCGTCTCTCCTCTTGGATGCCGCCCATCTATGCACCCCCCTTATGTATTTTAATTGTATGTGCTATATGCACTTTTTAATATGGTAATAAAAATGTGTTTTGCAATGAAA
The DNA here is from genome assembly GCA_033119425.1 of Bufotes viridis. NCBI lineage: Eukaryota > Metazoa > Chordata > Amphibia > Anura > Bufonidae > Bufotes > Bufotes viridis. The sequence goes on along the minus strand of CM065593.1, from coordinate 181,435,036 downwards.
CGCGGTCTGGTATCTTCTATTTAGGTTGTTTTGATTTATGTACCATAGGCGTTGTGTTATACAGTTGTGATACTTGGGCTCATGGTGGCCCAGTATTGGCTATAACCTTTGGTGATTTACCTTAAAGATACCATGTGGCTCACAGGACCACCATTCCTCTACAAGCCTGTACTTGACACTCTTGAGTAAAACTAATTTCAGCTGCTAGAACCAAATGTTTATGCAGAGATTCGTCCTTATGTTTCTGTACTCACCACAAAAGTTTTTTAAAAGAGGGCTTGGATCCAAATGATTCAACAAGTTTTCTACGTGGAAATCACTGAACAGAGCTATAGCTGGCCTGGTCCACATAGCCAAATCTTTTACAGCCACACCTACAGGATCAGAGTACTGCAAAGGTTGGCAATACTGTCACAAGGCCCATACAGTGGACGAGCTCACAAAAGCAAGAGACGTTATCATACGCTGAATCCAACAGGAGGTTTATGCTCAAGAACCTGAACTGATTGTGTTGCTCTCTCCAGAAGTGACTTAATGTGGTATCCTTATAGATACCAGGCGGGGAGTGTCATGTCTTCAGCAAGCTTATTTGTTAGTTTGTGTATAGTTTTATGCATATTCAATATATGTTCTGTATAATTCTCTATTAGTTGTGTAACAGCTGCATCTAGTGGCCGTTTACATACATTACAGCTATTCATATTGGAAGTTTGGTCTGCTTCAGTTCCTGTAGCTTGTGACCCATGAACTTAGTGACATCATCATCCCTGTACACAGCAGCCATTTTCCCTCATTCATAGTCATCCCTGCCACAGGTAGCACATGGTGTGGAAGACTCTGGAGTCATCCTCCACACCTAAGCCCACCGTAGCATTGCTGGTAAGCCACATTACAGCCTGTTTGCACCTGTTTACATATGTATTTGCATGTCTTTCTCTTGCTCCTCTATAGTAGCTTCAGTTAGCAGCTAGGGACTATCCTTGTTATGCAGGTAGGATAGCATGCTCCTGGTTTATATCTTTATATTTCATGGATGTTTATCATTGTCATGCACAGTAATGTATAATATGCATTGTCATATGTCAGACCCCTTTAGTAAGTAAATTATTTTTTCTGTTCCCCAGTTTTACCACACGTGCATTTATATTATTGAAATAAAGATAAAGTTGTACGATACTCCATTGTCAATTCATTGCCGTAATAAGGTTTAGCTGTCTGTCGAGCTATATACCTTCACACATAAGGAGGACAGAACACATATTTTTGAAAGAAATATATTGTTCACAGGAGCACAGAGTTGTACATAATACTCCATGTGCTGTGTAACTAGTGATTTGTAAAGTTGTAGGACTATGTTTTCATCACTTGCATCTATCCCCCTTTTGATGCACCCCTTAATTTTATAGGCATGACACTAGTTTCCACAGTTAAGTTTGCTGTCCTCTAAAATTCCTAACTACTTTTCCATGTCAGTGTTAAACCTCATTCACATGTCAGTGTTTCGGTCAGTGATTTCCATCAGTGATTGTGAGTCAAAACCAGGTGCGGCTCTAAACACAGGTGCAGATCTATCCCTTCTACCAGAGATCAGCAACCTCTGGCACTCCAGCTGTTCTGAAACTACAACTCCCAGTATCCTCCTTTAACTTCTATGGGAGTTACAAGACTAGCTGAGTAAGTGTGCATTCTGGGAGTTGTAGTTTTACAGCATCTGGAGTGCCGAATGTTGCTAATCCCTGCCTTATACCTTACCTCTGTGGATGCTCCAATCCTGGTTTTGGATCATAATCACTGATGGAAATCACTGACCAAAACACTGACGTGTGAATGAGGCATTACCCAGTGTTTTACCATTTAGCATGTACTAGTCCTTGTATTTTTCCTTCCCATGTGCATAACCTTACACTTTTCAGTGTTAAATCTCATCTGTTGCTTCTCTGACCAAACTTCCATTCTATCCTGATCTGTCTGTAGCAGTATACTGTCCTCTTTCGTGTTAATGACTTTATAATTACTTTATACAGTTTGCAAAAATTGATATTTAACTGTGCAAACCTTCTACAAGATCATTAATAAATATACTGAAGAGAATAGGGACCAATACTGACCCTTGAGGTACCCCACTAGTGATGGGGACAAAATCTGAGTATGAACTGTTAATAACCACCCTCTGTTTTCTATCACTGAGCCAGTTACTTACCCACATACACACATTTTTCCCCAGTCCATGCATTCTCATTTTATGTACCAACCTTTTATGTGACACAGTATCAAATGCTTTGGAGAAGTCAAGATATATAGCATCAATTGATTCACCCTGGTGAAGTCTAGAACTTACCTCATCATAGAAACTGATTTGATAGTTTGAAAGGATCAATCCCTCATAAAGGTGTGCTATACAGTGTTATACGCTTATTTTCATTGAGATACTCCAGGAAAACACTTCTTAGAAAAACCTTCAAACAGTTTACCCAAGGAAGATGTTAGACTTACCAGTCTATACTTTGAGTTCTGTTTTTGACCTCTTTTTGGATATTGGCACCACTTTTGATAAGCACCAATTCTGTAGAAGACTCCGTTATTATAAATTCCTTAAATATCAGAAATAGGGATCTGTCTACGACATTACTTAATTCTCTTAGGATACGGGATGTATGCCATCTGGACCTGGCAATCTGTCTTTTATTTACATTTGACAGTTCAATTTTCTCAGTGAATACAGTAGAAAAAAAATATTTAATAGATTCATTTTCTCCCCATCATTCTCGACAACTCCTCCCTCATCTCTCTGGCCAACACTTTAAAGTTTAAACTTTTTACAATTTGTATAATTGAAGAACATTTTAGGGTTAGTTTTACTCTCTTTGACAACAAGCCTCTTTGTCTTCACTTGGTTATCTGTCTTTTACATAAATATTTTTCCCTTATAGTTTTTCAATGCTTCGTCACTACTTTGCTGTTTTTTTTGATATTTCTATTTATCCAAATTGTTTATTTCTTGTTCCTCGCCCTTTTATTCCCATAAGGCAGGCATGTCCAAACTCTGGCCCTCCAGGTGTTGCAGAACTACAACTCCCATCATGCACTTCTGTAGGTTGTCCAGGAATGATGGGAGTTGTAGTTTTGCAACATCTGGAGGGCCGGAGTTTGGACATGCCTGCCATAAGGTATGTACCTCTCAAAATGAGAGTTATGATGGTTTTAAAAATATCCAATTTTTGGCTGCATTCTTATTTTTGAGGACATTGTCCCAGTAAGTGAGAGGCTAACGGCCTCTCTTAGCTGGTCAAATTTAGCTTTTTGGAAGTTAGGTGTTTTTGTGCCTCCCTGAAAAAAAACACTCTTTTGAATGGCAATTGGAAAGTTATTATTTTATAGTCATCCAATCTGCACATCTGTTGTTCTGTCAGGTCTATTGGTTAATACTAAGTCCATTATGGACATTATGTGTCTATAACCTTTTTTAGGCTGCTGTGATTTTTCCTGCATTTAACACCTATGTCTATGGCGAGAGGAAAGGAGAGGAGGAGGCTGCTGGATGACACAAACTGTAGTTTCTTAGCTCTTCTACACTTAGCATATTTAGTAAGATAAAGCTCTACTACTGTTCAGAGTGAGGTAATAAATCACTTACTAGCTGGCAGCTGTCTCCTCATCCATCCTCCTCACTCCAGAGACTTGTGAAGCCAGAGACTGAGAAGGGAGCTACTAGACATGAGGGGCTGAGTGAAGGGAAGAGGATGAAAAGATATACTGTATAAACATGTATAAATGGGGGTAGACTTTTACAAGAATGGTGTTCATGGTAGGAAGTTATTGCTGTCAAAATAAAAAAATTGAATGTTCCAGAGTCAGCGGCGGACTGGGAACTCAAAAGTGTCCCTGGAAAAAATACTAAAAGTGGCCCCATTTTGATGGAAGGCAGGAACAACACAAGTAGGCGAGGCCAGCAATACCATATTGTGGCACATTATATCACCCCAACTGAGCGAAATGCCACAGTCCATCATAAAATACTGCCTCCAGCAGCAAAAATACATCCCCAAAAACTTCTACTGGCCGGCCACGAGGAGGGTTCAGGAAGCCCATTGGGCATCGGCCCACCTGGAATTTTGACAATCCACCCCTGAGTAACAGCAACTCCTCATCCAGCCTGTGATGCATGGCAGAGGGAACATAATGGTTTTGGGCTGCTTTGCTTCCTCAGGGTAGATGCCTTACAGTCACTGGGGAAACAATAAATTCCAAGAAATATCTAGCTAGAGTGATACAAAAAGACAATCACCCAAAGCACACAAATACTGTAAATTAAACAATTTCAGTATATGGTGTGTGCTACTCTGTAAACCAAATTAAGAGAGTCAAGTATCATGTATTTCAGTGGGAGTCACCAGTGAAAAATTCCAATAATTTCTGGTGGATCACTCTTCTATATGCACAAAATGTCCCTGGATTTCAGCCACCTCTTGTCAGTTGACAAACAATTTCCACTCTAAGTAAGAGAACACACAGGACAGGCCAATGACATAGTGAAGTACCGCTGGGACATCAAATATGTGGAAGCCCTTTATTATACTCACAGAATAAAAGGACCATCAAGCATAAAATATGTGCCAAAAGACACATTCGACTCAAGTTTTACATTTGCTTCTTCCGGGGCATGCTAATCCTTCCTGGAATCGTTCTTAAAGGGATTGTCCAGCCGTTCTCTCTGCATTGAGCTACTTTAAAACCCTAGCGATAACCTATCACCAGGGTTGTGAAGTAGCTCAATGCATAGAGAACTGCACAGTGAGACTTGCCTCCACTGGAGATATTCTCTTTTACTATTGTTGCTTTTAGGGGAGTATATGGTACCTCAGTAGCAGGATCTGAGTACACCCATACATAGTATTTAAAGTTGGGGCAAATCTGCTAAATTTAGTGGGATTAGCTAATGATCTAGAGTATATGGGATCCTCCAGAACATTGGGAGTGGGCCCTGACCAATGGGACAAAACCTTATGCCTGTGCCCAGGATAAGCAGCAAATTCTGGCAGACTTTACAAAGTTCTCTCCTTTACTATATGAAGGACAATCTTTTAGGATTTCAGGATTTCTCTGCTAGGTTAGCAGCAAAATGGAGAGCTTCCACTCCTATCAGCAAAGCTCTTAATGGAAAGAACATTAATTTCACTCTACTCTACCCTGATAAACTAAAGGTCTTCATCAGTTATTCAACAATATGGATGCGGCAAGAACAACTCTTTATAGATCCTCTAGGAGCTCCTCTCCAGTCACCTGAGGATTCTACTGGACTGGTGATACTAATAGTTCTACTTCAGTTCTTTCATATCCTTCAGTTTTGTGCTGTCCAATGTTGAGAGAGTTAAATTAAGGGGTACCCTATAGTTGGGTACACAATTAAATACTTGCCTGTTTCTGTTTTTTGATATAGGTAATAATGTAACTTGTTTGTACTGTTCTGGGGAAGGGAGGGTGGAAAAAGAAGCTCCCTCATGGGACATTTCTCAAATCTTGAAATTAAAGGGGGACCTGCTCGCTTGGATCAGTTCTCACCTCTTACTGTAGTTTACAGCCTCACTTTCTGTGACCTCAAAACTGGTATTGGATAAAATGGTATCCTCTTGTAATAATAGTATCCATTTGGATGTCTCAGCTATCTGATATCTTTATTGGAATGTGGCGGGCTTGAATATGCCGGTTAAATGGAGAAAATTGCTCGACCATATTACAAGATTGAGACCTAAGATCGCATTTATTAAGGAGACACATTGGGTCAGCGGTAACCATCTCAATTTGAGAAATACATTTTATACAGAGTGCCTAGAAGTCTCTTTTACTAAGAAGAAAAGGGGAGTTGCCGTAATATTTCATAAAAACTTGAGATTCATGAGGTGTTCTAGGACATAGCGGGCAGGTTTCTGATGATGAAAATCTTATTTGTCTAATTAATGTGTATAATGCACTGAATCACTCATTCTTTGTCAAACTCATAGACACGATATGTGAGTGGCATTCTGCTCATATTCTTCTTGGGGGAGACCTTATAGGGAGCCGCTGTGATCACCCGAACTCTACAAGCACAGCACTATACATTGTATAGTGGCTGTTTTTGGTATTGCAGCTCAGCCCATTGACTTCAGTGGGGCTGAGATACAATTAAGTTATGTGACCAATGTACAGCTCCATCACATGGCCTAATTGCTGATCAGCGGGGGTCTCGGGTATCCTGAGGATAAACCATCAATATCATTTCCAGGAAAACCCTTTTAAAATTATTAATGGTCCTTATCTAAATAAATCTACTCTGTTACCACAAGCACATAAAACCCTCACAATCTATTTTATTTTTGCTAAATCAAATTAGATCTCCTAGATGCCTGGAGAGCTGTTAACCCTATAGAAAACGACCTCGCTTTCTACTCCAAGGTACACGGGGTACATATTCAATAAGACTATTGGTTACATTCATTAAATATGCTCCATAATATCAAAGAGGAGATTATACTGTCATCAGTTATATCAGATCTTTCAATTATGTTGATATTAGACTTGTTGACCCCCAAAACAACTGCATTTTGATGGAGATTCCCAGCTTATCTTTATATGCCTGACAATTTCAAAAGATTTCTTGTATGTCAATGGACCTTTTTTGCAATGGATAACACTGAACAATTGAATGACTCTAACCTCTGTTGGGTTGTTGTGGTTCTGAGGGGTCATCTTATAACCTATACAACTCAAAAATAAATTGCTTTCCACTGTCATAGAGCACCACCGAAAGCAACTATTAAACAAAGACTCCATGAGCAACACAATTGCTTTTATGCTGATCTCAGCAGTGCTGATCACTATCTTCTTCGCTTTTAGTACACTCTCTAATTTCAGATTGATATAAAAAGTTTTTAAACTACAAATTACTCCAGAAAGAGAGACAAATATCTAGAACCCCCCCATAAAACCTAACATTCAAAATCACTAGACCCGATGGCTCAATTACCATGGATGAAATATTCAGGAGCCTTTGTGCAGAACAGCCAACCTAGTAACATAATGACCGAGTGTTGTAGACCCAATACTGGGGTGATCTCTGTAATGGAGACACCCCTTTGCACCGGTTTTCCTTCCTTTGAGATATATCTGGCTTTCATTGTGTTGTAGACCCAATACTTATTTTGCATATTACTGTTTCCCAGGGAGCTTTGCACTTTGGATTGCTGTGTTGAGACTCTTAACTGAGGCTCCGCAGTGTTTTTGTGGCTGGTCTCCCCGAGATCAGCTATTGTTTTGTTTGAGTAGTCTCCAAGGCATCGCTCCCTGTTAGCCAGAATCCTACTCCACACTGATGAAGGGCAACGCCCCGAAACAGCTGTCTGTGGATGGATAACTGGCTTAGGTTTTCCCCGTCACATCCTTAAAGCTTGTAAAAAAGCTGGATCTTGACATAGGGGCCACTTAATATGGTCGATTTGGTAATCTCTGTAATGGAGACACCCCTTTGCACCGGTTTTCCTTCCTTTGAGGGATATCTGGCTTTCATTGTGTTGTAGACCCAATACTGGGGCTCCACATTTATTTTGCATATTACTGTTTCCCAGGGAGCTTTGCACTTTGGATTGCTGTGTTGAGACTCTTAACTGAGGCTCCGCAATGTTTTTGTGGCTGGTCTCCCTGAGATCAGCTATTGTTTTGTTTGAACAGCCAACCTAGTAACATAATGGCCGAGCATGAATTCCTTAATTTGGCTCAACCTCCCAAATTAAATCCTACTCATGCAAATATGTTAGGGGAACCAATCACAAAATTGGAATTAGATTCTGCTATTAAAAGCTTAAAACTAGGTAAAGCACCAGGGCTGGTTGGGTATTCTAGGGAAGTCTATAAACTCTTAAGACCATCCCATATTGCAGTCCTTCTCAAGCTCTTGAACTGTATTTTAGACACTGGTCGCCAGACTGCGTTAACGCTGCATGTATTTCCTTGTTATTAAGGCAAGAAAAAGATACTTTATCACCAAACTCATATAGACTAATCTCACTACTTAATGTTGACTTTAAATTACAGACAAAAATTTGAGCAACTCATCTACAATCCATTCTACTGGTTATCTTTATCACCTCCCAAATAGGCTTTATCCATGGCAGAGCTACCTCTCACAATATCGCAATGGACTTCAGTGGTATAATTGCTAGTGACCAGAGTAAATACAAAAATAATATCCTAGCCAGTTTAGATGCTGATAAAGCTTTTGTCTCTTGGTCAGGCTTGGACGGCCCATAGGGGAACAGGTGAATCCCTTGTCCCCCCCCCTGGACAAGAAGCACATGGCACAAAAGACTGACTGCACTACATATAGATAGGCAGCTTTCAGAATCGAAACCAGCCTATGTCCATATAAAAACTGGGTAGATTACATAACAAACCACTCAGTTTATTATTATACAGTAGATGTATTACTTAGTCGAGATGACTTCTAGGTACAGAAGCAGGCGAGCCAGCATCCTCTTTGCCCAGGAATTTGTTTTTTCAAACTCTCTACAGGGACCCCTAAATTCAATAATCTTGTAGCATCTTGCTGTTGCCTACCGCTGTGTGAGCTGGTAAAATTTGCAGGTGGCTGTACAGTGGGCTGCCAGCATCAGTGGCATACAAAAGTTTGCGCACTCCTGGTAAAAATTACTGTTACTGTGAAGTTGAAGATGAAATGATCTCCAAAAGCTATAAAGTTAGAGATTAAACACACTTTTCAACATTTTAAGAAATATCAGTGTATTATTTAGGTATTGTACAATTTTAGAGTGAAAAAAAGGAAAGGAGTACCTTACAAAAGTATGGAAACCCAAGGAAATTGAGTGCACAGATAACTTTGACCAAGGGATACGGCTTGTTAACAATTATTGTTAGGAAAAGCCAGGTGACGCAATTTACAGAGCTTTTTATACACCCAGACTCCTCTAACCTTGTCCCAAAAAAAAAAAAAAAAATCAGCCGTGGGTTCTTCTAAGCAGTTGCCTAACACTTTGAAAATGAAAAAGGTTGAAGCCCACAAAATGAAATGTAATTAAGAAGTTAACAAGAACAGTAGAGGCCTGGGTCTGAAATTTCAGCGACAGCTGCTCGTAGGATTGCTAGATAAGCAAATCAGAATTCGTGCTTGACTGCAAAAGACCTTCAGGAAGATTCAGCAGAATCTGCAGTTGTGGTACATTATTCTACTGTTCAGTGACACCTGTACAAATATGGTGTCACTGAACAGTAGCTGAAGTTGAAAAGCGACTGGCTTCTATATATAACGGCGATGTCCTCCTACTTACTGATGCAGTCCCGGGCTCTGTGTTCGGGTGAGCACTGTCCTCCCTGGCTGCCTTCATCATTGTCCATGTCCACAGGCAGGTAGTGGTCTACCTATTAACTACCACTGTCCCGGGCTCCGTCCTTGCAGGCGCCGTCCTGCCCGGATGCTTCCACCTTGCAGGCGCCGTCCTGCCCGGATGCTTCCACCAAGGTTTCCTTCCAGTCACAGGTGAATCATTCCTTCCAGCCTGTTTCCAGTAGCACATTGTTTAAGTGCTGGTGTGTGTCACTTCCTGTGATTTAAGGGTTAAGTAGATGTGACCTGTGCTGACCTTCTGACCAATCCCAGCCTTCCTGCACCTATATAAAAGTGGTCCAGCCCTCATCCCAGGTGCCTGAGCGTCAAAGGTCCTTGTGTCCTGCTAGTGTTGCATTCGTATGTGCTTGTCTTCTGTATTCTACTACCTGTCTGATGCTTGTCTGCTCCGTCTCAACCCTCCTGTTGCTGATCCGGATTGCCTGACCTGTACCTGTGCCACCTGCCCTGAGCTATTACTTGTACAACTTAGCCTCTGCCTCATCCTTTAGTCCTGCATTGTCGCTCCTGGTTATTATGATTTGGCCTGTTGACTACATCTGTACCACTGGTAGCTTGCTCGGGTACCCCATAGTATGCCTGGGCCAGCTGATTCGTGTGCCAACCCACTTCGAGAGGTGGCGACCTGATGTTTTCCCCGGGAAAGTCTATCTCTACCATCAGGGGTATTTTGAAGAATGAAGTTTTCACTTAGAAAATGTCCTTAGCGGAGGTTGGTCATAGTGGCATAGAAGGCCCAGGAATCTCACAGAACTGGAAGACTTTTGCAAGTTAGAATGGACAAAAATCCCTCAAACAATAATTAAAAGACTCTAATCAGGCCATAAAAAGTGTTTACAAGCTGTGATACTTGCCAAAGGGGGTTCTACTAGGTATTAACCCTTTCAAGACCAAGCCATTTTTCACCTTCGTGACCAGGCTTAATTTTCCAAATCTGACATGTCATTTTATGTGCTAATAACGCTGGAATGCTTTTATTTATCCAAGCCATTCTGAAATTGTTTTCTCGTGACAGCTCATACTTGATGCTAGTAAATTTGGGGTGATAACTTTATATTATAAAAAATTCAAAATTTACAGAAAATTTTGAAAGAAAAGAGTTTTCGAAATTTGAATTTCTATGCAAAAAAAGGCAGATAGTGATAACTCATTAGATAGTTTTTACTTAAGATTCCCTATATGTTTACTTTATGTTGGAATCATTTTAAAAATTACATTTTATTTTTTTAGGACGTTAGAAGGCCTAGAATTTAAGAAGCCATTTTTCTAATTTTCTATAAAGTTTTCAAAATTGTAACTTTGAAGGACTGGATGGAAGTAGATTGAAGTCACTTTGAGGCCCTTACATAATAGAAACCACGCATAAATAACTCCATTTTAGAAACTACACTCCTAAAATTACTCAAAACTGGTTTCACAAACAATGTTAACCCTTTAGGTGTTCCACAAGAATTAAAGGAAAATGGAGGTAAAATTTACAATTTTTAGTTTTTGTGCAGATTTTAAATTTTTATCTAATTTATCCTATAACACAGCAAGGGTTAACTGCAAAACAAACCTCAATATCTATAACCCTGATTTTGCAGTTTACAAAAACACCCCAATTATGTTCGAACAACATATGGTTTTTGGAGGGCAGATTTTGCTGGAATAGCTTTTGAGTGTCATGTCATATTTGAAGGCACACTAAGGCACCCCTACAGAAGAAACTCCCCAAAAGCGACTTCATTTTGCAAACTACACCCCTTTACCTCAGAGGTGTTTCATAATATTTAGAAACACTTGGCTGTGAAAATGAAAAATTATATTTTTTACAAGAAAAAGTCGCTTAAGCCCACATTTTTCACTTTAACAGGGGATAACTGGAGAACATGCACCCCATAATGTGTTACCCATTGTCTCCTGAATACGGCAACACCTCATATGTAGTCGTAAACTGCTGTATGAGCAGACGGCAGAATTCAAAAGGAAAAGAGCGGCATCTGATATTGTTTTATTTATGTTCTACCGCTTTTATATCATAAAATCACTTTTTATTAAACACAGAAGGGGCTTGCAGGACACATTAAGGCACATGAAGAGGACACATCCAGGGGCTCAGATGGTGGACACTGATCAGCTAATGCCTGATTTCAGGTTCTGATCTGCGGAGTGCCGATCAGAGCGTGAAACCGGCATTTTTACACTACCGTACTCCAATTGGTTAGTAGCAATACAACCATTAGGAACCCAGCTCTAAAATGAATTCACAATGCGAGTAATTCAGGTTATATTAATTGCATTGCGATTACAACTAAGTCAAATTTGTGAGATTTTGATTCTCACATCCGACAGTACATCCGAAATAGCGAATATTTACCGCTATATTCGTAAATTTGCAAAGTGACGATATTCGCTAAAAAAAAAACGCTATTCGAATATTCGCGTTCAACACTATTAACCATGCAGGGTGACCAATTTTTTGCTTCAGGCCCTTTTCCTTTTTTAGTATTTTGAACATGTAAAAGCTGAAAATAAATATTTTTTTAAAATACAAAGTGAATGGGCCATCTTTAGTTTAATGCCTTTTGGAGATCATTTCATCTTCAACTTGCTTAGCTGTTCACAGTAACAGCAATTTTGACCAGGGGTTCCCAAACTTTTACATGTTATAGTAAATATTACTGGTGGGCCCTAGGCATCTCACTCCTACACTGCCCCTGGTCATACCTATTCAATATAGTAACATATAGAGAATTTGCAATACCTTTTGTTGATTTAGTTGAATCAATATATACCGTAATTTTCCATAAAGTACTATTTGGATTAATGGCCATCAATTTACCCCAATGCCAGTTTGCAGAGGTACCAGACATGGATGCCCATTTTCCACTTTACTATTCAACATAGCGTTAGACCCTTTCCTATGACAGCTAGATGCTTCCCCTATATTTCAAGGAATTCAGATTGATAGGAGAACTACTAAAGCCATGGCATTCACAGATAATATCTTGTTATTAATTGCTAAACCTAGAATAGGAATTCCACACATTCTGATTGTTTGATGACTTAACAGGGTGTCTGGATTTCTTATAAATTTTTCTTAATCACCAGCACTGGCCATTTTTAGAGAATGGTAAACCTATCTACAGTAGGTATCTAGCCCCCTCCTAACCCATCTAAGCTCTATTCAATATACCACCCTTGATATGGATGGTAATCTAGGAATTGCATTATTGAAAGAAATTGAGACTCCTTTGCTGGTCGCTGTCATGTTATTAAAATTTCTCAGACTTTTATTCTTACTGCAATCCCTACCGGTCCTATTTAGGAAATCAGAAGAAAAAATACTTACTAAGGCATTTAGAAAATTTTTCGGGGGGTTCAGATTGGTAATTTTGAATACAGTATGTTCAAACTGCAACAATCTAAATTCCTAGGTCGTCTAAACATCCCTAATCTAAAGGTATACAGTGTGGCAGCTGTCCTGTACTAAACAGTGGATTGGTTGGGTAGCAGAATCAATTTTACAAATTCTTCTATTGATGAAGAATTTTGTTCCTGTATTTAACTTTTATTCCTTCTTCATCCTTAAAACCATGAGGTCCTGCAAACCATTAAAGACAGTCCTTTATTATGGTCTGTAGAGGGAAGTGCCAGGTGTGTATATATATATATATATATAAATATACACATACACATATATATTCCAGTGAGTGCGTGTATACATATAGATATGAATGTAGGCCCCGGTAATCTGTGTGTGTGTATATATATATATATATATATATATATGTGTGTGTAGCCAGTAGAGGCAGCATCACTAATCCAATTGTGAAGCGGGTGCAATCCCTCATGAGGACAGACAATCTTCCTATGTATATAGATAACCAGAAACGAGGCAGCACTCCAGTAGTTCGCAGTGATGACCCAAATTTTATTCCCAGGCAACGTTTCAGCCTACTGCATGAGGCCTTTGTCAAGGCCTCATGCAAAGCCGATCCGGGCCGGCTCTTACCGGGAGCAGCTAAAGTGTAGGGTGGGTGGCTGCTCCCCACGATCCAGTCCTGGTTTTGGGCTGGGTATAAAACACAGCCAGCAGCTGTGTCTGGGGCTGTGATTGTCCTGGAGCTGCTGCTAGTCCTCTCTGGGCTGGAAGCAAAAACCCAGCAAGGAGACGTGCAGTCGACCTGGAAGCCTGAAGGAGGATTATCCCACGGCTGGGCCGACCGCCAGGTGCGAACGCGCACCTAACATCTCACAGGTGATTGAACCTGGTTTTGGACTCTTTGGTTTTGCCTTTTTTCTGTTTGCTGCGTGTGAATGAACACCAAGAGACTGTTTACCATTTCGTTTGTGCAAGTGTGAATAAAACAGAGTTTATTGCACGTACTGGACTCCTTGTTTTGCCTCTGTACTGCACCCGCACCGTTATCTACCAGAGCAACTCCCCACATTTGGTGTCGGATGCGGGCATGCGCAGTGAGGCTGGCGTGAACGCCGAAGTTTGTTTTTGCTGGGCACGACTGGATGTCCCATATTCGGCCGGTAAAGTTGCAGCCTGTGGTCCCTGACAAAATGGAGGCGGCTGTGAAAGCCCTCATAGAGGCTAACGTGCAGCAGCGGGAGACCAACCAGCTACTGCTGCAGCACGTGATGGCATTGCAAGCTGCAGGAGCGTCCCGCCACGTCCACGATGCCCGGAAAGCTGTCCGTGCAGCGATCCCTAAGATGACCCCCTCGGATGATGTGGAGACCTATCTGGCGGTGTTCGAGAAGGTGGCCGTGAGGGAGAAATTACCCCGAGAACAGTGGGCAGAGGTCGTCGCACCGTTCCTGGCGTCTGGACCCCAGCAAGTATTTTTGACCTCCCAGATGACCAAGCAGCTGACTACCCGACCGTGAAAGGTGAGATCCTGGCAAGACTGGGGGTGAACGTGTTAGTCCGGGCTCAGCGGGTCCACCAGTGGAACTTTAATACGGCTGAACCCGCCAGGCCGCAGTATTATGAGTTGCTGCACAGGTTGCAAAAGTGGCTGCAGCCTGAGGTTCTAAGTCCGGCTGCTATGCTGGACCGTCTGCTGGCTGACATCTTCTGGAGGGCCTTGCCGTACCCCCTGCAGCACTGGATCGGCCAGGTGTCACCCACTAATGCCTTGGACATGGTCGACCTGGTCGAGCGCTATGAGGCCACAAAAACCTTGAAAGGGGGTGTTGTTGGGAGGGGCCGGTCAAACCCCGGAGGTCTCCCATCCAGTCCCGACGACTGGTACCCGAGAAACCTGCTCGGGGTGTACCCCTGTAGACCCGGCCCCGATAGTCTGCTGGCGGTGTCACGAGCCTGGCCATGTGAGGGCCGACTGTCCACAGTGGGGAGAACCCATGGAGACCAATTATGGGTACCGGGCTTCCATGTATGCCCGGAGACTGTGTGCGACCGGCACCCCGAGACAATAGACAATCGTCATCTGTGCCAGGTGCAAGTCGGTGATAATCTTGCAGTGGCGCTGCTGGACTCAGGGAGCCTAGTAACCCTGGTAAGTGCTGCCCTGGTACAGCCCTCCCAGTATACGGGCCGGAAAGTTGGGGTGGTGTGCATACACGGAGACTTAAAGGACTATCCCACGGCTGTAATGTCTCTGTCCACGGCGGCCGGCACATGGACTTGTGAAGTGGCGATCTCCGCCAAGCTACCGTATGAACTAATAATTGCGAGAGACTTCCCTGGTTTTCCGTCACTATGGCCTGAGGTGAAAGTGACTAATAGCCCTGAGACAGGGGTAACCCTAGCAGAGTGGCCTGGTTCCTGTGGGAGGCCAGAGCCCTGGGAGCCCGAGTCCGAAGGGCCTGCGGTAGGGGTGACCACCACTTCTGTGATAGAGGGGGAGACACCCCCACTGAGTGTAATGGTGGGAGACATGGAGGACTTGCCACCAGGTCCTGAGTTGGCAGACCTCCGCGTCTCCGGAGATAATTTTGGGACCGCCCAACACCGGGACCAAACCCAGGACCGCATACTGCAGCGGTTTTATTGGCCCAGTGTGTTCAAGGAGGTAGAAAATTATTGTAAGTCCTGTCCCACCTGTCAGATAAATAGCCCCCAGCCACATTTCCGTAGTCCTCTGGTACCTCTTCCAATTATTGAGGTCCCGTTTGAGCGAATCGCTATGGATCTAATTGGGCCTGTACCAAAGTCTGCCAGGGGCCACCAACACATTCTGGTAGTTCTCGACTATGCCACTCGGTATCCGGAGGCGGTGCCTCTGCGACATACCTCAGCTAAGCTCATTGCCAAAGAGTTAATGGAAATGTTTTCCCGTGTGGGCCTGCCAAAAGAGGTTCTGACAGACCAAGGGACCCCTTTTATGTCCAAAGTTATGAGGGAACTGTGTAAATTGTTGCGTATAAAGCAGTTACGGACGTCCGTTTACCATCCGCAAACGGACGGTCTTGTCGAAGAGATTTAACCAAACTTTAAAAAATATGTTAAAAAGGGTGGTGTCTAGAGATGGGAAGGACTGGGATCTGCTTCTGCCCTATCTCATGTTCGCAGTGCGAGAGGTGCCCCAGGCCTCTACTGGGTTCTCGCCCTTCGAACTGCTTTATGGCAGACACCCTCGGGGCCTGTTGGATATCGCCAAGGAAGTGTGGGAACAACAGCCTGTCCCCCACAAAAGTGTCATTGAGTATGTCACCCAGATGCAGGAACGGATGGAAAGGGTGTTGCCGCTGGTCCGGGAGCATATGGAGGCAGCGCAACAAGCCCAAAGTAGGGTGTACAATCGTCAGGCTCGAGTGCGGGGCTTCAATCCGGGAGATCGGGTTTTGGTTCTGGTACCCACCCTTGACAGCAAATTCCTAGCTAGGTGGCAGGGCCCCTATGAGGTGATCGAGAAGATAGGGAAGTAAATTACAAAGTACGCCAGCCAGGGCGGCGCAAGCCGGAGCAGGTGTACCACGTGAATTTACTAAAGCCGTGGAAAGATAGGGACACGGCCGACGACCACAGCCCCCGGCCAGGGCTTCTAGGGAAAAGGGTCCAGCCCCACAGTTCGAGGCCTGCGAAGCTGTAGCCACGGTAAAATTGCAGACAGCCTGTCTTCCAAACAAGTTCAGGAAGTCAGGGAGTTCATCAGTCGGAACACGGATGTATTCTCGGACCTCCCTGGCCGCACGTCTCTCATCCAACATGACATTGTCACTGAGCCTCAGGCCAAGATCCGGTTAAAACCATACCGGGTACCCGAGGCTCGGCGACGGGCCATCGCGGAGGAAGTGCAATTAATGTTGAAGCTTGATGTCATTGAGGAGTCGAAAAGTGAGTGGGCCAGTCCCATAGTCCTAATACCCAAGCCGGATGGGACGTTGCGGTTCTGCAACGATTTTCGCAAGTTAAATGAAGTGTCCAAGTTTGATGCGTATCCCATGCCCCGGGTAGACGAGCTTGTTGAAAATTTAGGGCAAGCCCGTTATTTTTCTGTGCTAGACCTCACTAAAGGATACTGGCAAGTACCCTTAACGGAGGCGGCCAAGGAAAAAACGCTTTTGTTACCCGCAGGGCCTGTATCATTACAAGGTGTTACCCTTTGGCCTGCATGGCGCCCCGCCACCTTCCAAAGGTTAATGGACGTTGTGCTGCGACCGCACCGTCGGTGCAGCTCGGCCTACTTAGATGATGTAATCATCCACAGCACCGACTGGGAAAGCCATTTGCCCAAAGTGCAGGCGGTAGTGGATGCCCTGAGGAAAGCTGGACTAACCGCCAATCCAAAGAAGTGTGCGATTGGGTTGGAAGAGACCAAATATCTGGGATATGTTATTGGGCGGGGAGTCATCAATCCGCAGGTAACTAAGGTAGAGGCCATACGTAACTGGCCCTGACCGGTCACTACCAGGTAGGTAAAGTCCTTCCTGGGAATTGTAGGGTACTACATGCGGTTTGTGCCCCACTTTGCCACAATAGCCGCGCCGTTGACAGACCTGTTGAAGGGTCGAAAGTCTGGGAAGGTTAGCTGGAGTGAAAAGGCGGAGGAGGCTTTCTCCGCGTTGAAGTCGGCCCTGTGTGGGTCCCCGGTTTTGGTGACACCCGACTTCAACAGGGAGTTTGTCGTACAGACCGACGCCTCGGAGGTAGGCCTCGGTGCTGTACTGTCTCAGGAGGTCAACGGGGAAGAACATCCCGTTGTCTTCCTGAGCCGTAAGCTCAGTCCCGCCGAGACCAGGTATAGCATAGTGGAGAGGGAGTGCCTGGCTATCAAGTGGGCACTCGAATCTCTCCGCTACTACCTGTTAGGGAGGAGGTTCCGTCTGGTGACCGACCATTCCCCTCTCAAGTGGATGAGCCAGGCCAAGGAGAGGAATGCTCGGGTCACCAGGTGGTTCCTATCCCTGCAGAACTTCAAGTTCTCCGTGGAACATAGGGCAGGCCGCTTGCAGGGTAATGCAGATGCCCTTTCCCGCGTCCACTGCCTCACATGTGTCCACCCCTCAGGGTTGAACAAAGGGGGGTATGTGGTAAGGTGCAGGGTGCCGTTGTGGATGGCAGGTATGTGTCACCGAGGTTCATAGCCTCGGTGAGGTAAGAGCCGTATTTTGTTGATGTCAGCAGCAGCTAGTGCTACTGACATAGTTGTAAATAGCATGGCTGCAAAGCCGATCCGGGCCGGCTCTTACCGGGAGCAGCTAAAGTGTAGGGTGGGTGGCTGCTCCCCACGATCCAGTCCTGGTTTTGGGCTGGGTATAAAACACAGCCAGCAGCTGTGTCTGGGGATGTGATTGTCCTGGAGCTGCTGCTAGTCCTGTGGAGCTCTCTGGGCTGGAAGCAAAAACCCAGCAAGGAGACGTGCAGTCGACCTGGAAGCCTGAAGGAGGATTATCCCACGGCTGGGCCGACCGCCAGGTGCGAACGCGCACCTAACATCTCACAGGTGATTGAACCTGGTTTTGGACTCTTTGGTTTTGCCTGTTTGCTGCGTGTGAATGAACACCAAGAGACTGTTTACCATTTTGTTTGTGCAAGTGTGAATAAAACACTGTTTATTGCATGTACTGGACTCCTTGTTTTGCCTCTGTACTGCACCCGCACCGTTATCTACCAGAGCAACTCCCCACAATATATATATATATACTTATATTCTATGCCCCCCAATCGCGGGTGCTAACCCCCCCCCCACCCGCTGCTGAATCCTCCTGCAGGCGCAAGGGGGAGATGCTGCCCGGATAACTGGACAAATGTGTACAGTTGCAGGCATATTAAAAGACAGAGGATCAAAGAGATTCTCTGCCTTTTGCTAAACAACTCCGGCAGGACGGAGATATTTTGCATAGCAAGGACAGAGGAACAAAGAGCCAGAGGTACGCAGTCACTTTAAAGGCAGGAGGATCAAAGCGATCGTCTGCCTGGAAGCACGGTGTGGTGCAGTGATGTCATATCACCGAGCCAGCCCATGTGCACATGCCTGCAGCGCGGGCTGCTCGGGAGTGAGCGCCGCCGGATTTAAATAGTTTGGCGGCTAAGCGCTCTTCAGTTGAGCCCAGCAGCCCCACTGAAGCATTAATCATCCCCTGGACGATGAGAATTGAAGCGAGAATCATCCCCTGGAACAAGCAGTAACCCCCTAGGAACAAGCATTAACTCCTTAAGGTTGGCTGAGTATTATTAACCCCTGAATCCGTACATTTTTATCCCACTGCCACCAATTTCTTTTTGCATTAACCCCTGCATTACCTAACCTGAATCACTGATATTAACCTCTGCACTGCCACCCTGCCTAAACCCCTACCATGCATTGCCCTGTACCTCTGAATATATCCCTACTCTGCATTGCCCTGTACCTCTGAATATACCCTACCGTGCATAGCCCTGTACCTCTGAATATACCCCTGCCCTGCATTGCCCTGTACCTCTGTGTCCAGCCTGCCTAAAACCCTGGCCTGCATTGTCCTGAACCCCTGAATTGGTTTTAACCCATGGATTGCCACTACCACATACCCCAGTTACCTTTTTTTCCCTGTAGGGACAGCTCATAGTTAGGTGTGGGAGGGTGCTGCCGTGGTTACGTGTATGTTTAGCTAGATTTTGGGGTGGAATTATATATGGGATTGTATAGTGTTAGTGTAAATAGGTTTATTATAGTGCTGTTAGTGTATTACCATGTGCGTCTATATATATATATATATATATATATATATTTATTTATATAACCATTAATATAAATATATACAGATATAGCCAAAATAATTGACTGTAGATGTGTATTGGTTTAATATATACTTTATTATTCAAATACAGATTATAGTTTTTTGTCGGTGCTGTAATACAGCGCACGCAGTTCAGGAAATAGTTAGAGCAACAGGTAGAATAAAGAATAAATAAATAGGCAGAGTCGGCAATAGATGATCTACCTCTATTTTATTAATAATAATTATTAATAATAATCCGAAATATTAATAATTAATATTTTCCTTTAACATTGGCGAGCCAGGCCCTTTGTTAGGAATTTTTTTCTGTGTTTGGCTTTGGTGAAAAAAATCGCTTACTCTGTGAACTAGTCAGGCAAGAGAGATGCAGACAGTGGATTCTGTGCGTCCAGATCCTGATAGTTCAGACAGGTAACTCAGTTTTTCAATAAGAGCTGAACACAGAGCAATATCTATAGCAGAGGACCTAAATCTTTTGTTTTTGTATTTTAACGATTTTCTGTTGCCTTACACGCCCCCTGAACACATGCGAGCGTCCATAGAAGAAGTCAGATACCGACGCTTTGAGAGAACTATCGCTGTTGGTGCTGATCAGAAGAAGTCCGGCTGGTTGGGAGAAGGCATTACGGGTACTAGAGGACCTCCTCCAAGCAGCAAACGAAGGACAGGAAAAGTCAGCGCCAGAGAAGAAGGCATCTCAAAAAGTAAGTATGGACTTACCGACACTACAGCACTTAGCAAAACACAGCACATTATTAAACCCTATCCTCCCCACCACTTACAAATCTACAGAGATGCACTTTGTTGGACCAGGCATATGCTCACGATAAAATATGTATCAGTAAAAGTGTATTTAATAAAACTAACAAACGGCTCCAAATGTTAGCTAAATTGGTGCACAGCTTTAAAGATACCATTTGAAAGCCAGAACATGCAGAGACACTCACCAGCACAAGAAGAGCAGAGGAAGTTTCGAACACGGCAAACTTTCACTGCAATTGTTGTGTTAATAACATCAGACAAGTACACACGTTAGAATCTCAACTTCAAGAAAAGGCCTAGTATACAATCGAGAGGGGCAGAGAAATGTGTGTGTTAGAATCTTGACTCTCAGAGAAGGAGAGTTTCTACTCTGGCCTGGACAAAGAGCTGCTCAGATTGTACACTGGGATAAATCAGTTCAAGAACAGCGCGGCATCCACAGATGCACTGATTGTTCAACTTAGAGAGGACCTGGCTGCAAAAATGCAAACCACTGCGGATTTGCAACAGGTAATCTTGAATCTGTCACGGCCTGGTGCTAACGGCATGTTGCCCACGAAACAGGTTTGCATTTCGGGAACGGCACAGGGGGAGACAGCGGCAACGGCGCCAATGTCTCCCACAAATCAAACATCCGAAGCGCTAGACACTAGGGGACAGGTGGAATGGACGCTACAGTTCTCCCCAACACCCAGGGTGAACAGATATAGCAGCCGTATCCAGAATCAGAACAACACTTGGGGAGGGGGAGGTGGTTGGCAAACAGTATATACCACTTCCAATCCGCCAACTCATCCAGAAAGACATCCTAACCACATCAATATGGAAAGGATAAATTTCCTGTTACGGATCTACAAGGAGATCCCAAAATACAATCCCAATGTAGATCCGTTCACTTCATGCGATATCTTCGAGGGTCATTGTAACAAATATTCTGTGGCTCCAGAATATCACACGGAGTTATTCAAATTATGGTTACCTACACACCTGAATCAAAGGTATGAGGTAATGGAGAGGACGCAACCCAAAAATGGACAGTTTCATGATAAGGAGGAACGTCTCTCCATACTCATGAGACTGGCAACGGGCCATTGGGATGTTACTCCAGATATCTTTACTAAATTCAAACCCACTATACATCATGAGCCTTTGCATCTGTGTAGTCGATTTGAAGCTATGTACAGAAAGGTTATGAAGGATCAAGTTATCAGAATTCCACAGGGTATGATCCGCATGTTTGTGGAAAAATTCACATACCTTGATACTGCAATCCGGCTGAGTGCAGCTAGGGAACCATCTCTCACGGATGCAGCCATGATTATTGAGCAGTATAGACAAGATATACTGCACAATAAAAAATCCGTCAAAGTGAGGGAGCGTATGCCTGTACATGTTAGATCTCAAGATGAATGTGTACAGCACACTAAATCAAATTAAACTGCCCCACGGCCCCGCCATTAGAAAAGACAGGAAGCATTCAATGCTTTCTGTGTTTACAATATGGGCACATAAAAAGAAATTGTCCACAAAGACTACAGATAGAAAGACACCGCTCATCTGCACAGCCCCACTGAAGTGAATGGGTCCAGATTCAGTGTGGGTGCAATACGTTCACATCACGCATTGCACCCACGCGGAATACTCGCCCGTGTGAAAGGGGCCTAAATCACCAACTGTTTGGACATCTTGGCCAGGATAAACTCTTGTCTCTTCTTAAGGACAAATTATACTGGCCAGGAATGTCCAGTACAGTGAAGAAAGTTATCCAACAGTCAGGGCCGGCGCTATCATAAGGCAGACCAAGCGTCTGCCTTAAGGCGCACCCGGCGTGGAGAAGGAGTGGGCGCCAAAAATGAACCCCTTTTTTTTAATTAAATCACTTACTCACAGAGCAGTGGAAGGCAACACACGGACGGTCACGTGGTCAGGGGAGGCGTGACTGGCCAGTGGGGCCACAGCAACAGGCAGCAGCAGAGAGTCTGGAGTGGAGGAGGAGCTGTAACTTCTTGTAATTGTTTAATGGCCGACGACTGACTGCTGAGGTGGTAGGTGATCAGCCCAGAGCGGGCGCATAATGTTTATTACACTGCTGCTGCCTGCCTGTATTAAGGATGATTGGGGGGGGGGGGAATGTTGGAGACTGTACCATGGAGGGGGAGAAATGATGGGGGACAAGACAATGTTGGCGTCTGTGCCATGGGGAGGTGACATGATAAGGATTACAAGGGACAATGTTGGAGTCTGTGCCACGCAGGGGGCCGTGGTGGTTACATGATGGGGACAAAATATGACATGAGGGGGGAGAAATGTGACATGGGGGGGGAGAAATGTGACATGGGGGGGGAGAAATGTGACATGGAGGGGGGAGAAATGTGACATGAGGGGGGAGAAATGTGACATGGAGGGGGAAGAAATGTGACATGGAGGGGGGAGAAATGTGACATGGGGGGGATGATGTCCCATGGGAGAGAGAGAAATGTGACACAATAGGGGGTCACTGATCATTATGGATTGATGTGACATGAAGGGGGTGATGTAAAAAGGAGGGGGTAATGTGACATTGAGGGGGAAAACTGTAACATGGAGGTGGAGAAATATGGAGGTGGCGCGGGCGCGCGGGGGGGGGGTGGTTGTAGTGGGCGGGTGGGGGCGCCAAAATGTAGCTTCGCTTGTGTTGGCAAAAATCCTTGCACCAGCCCTGCCAACAGTGCCTGTATGCGCTCAGGTTAACCCAGTGCTTCTCAATTATTTTCTGTCATGCCCCCCCTAGGAAGAAGAAAACATTTCGCGCCCCCGTGCGACTGTAAATAGTATCATTTGTCTATAAAATTGTTATAAGTACACCAATCTCCCCACAGGCGAGGGCCATTAACACCCCCATATCATGTGCAGGCTCCATTAACCCCCTCCCCAATCATGTGCAGGGTCCAGGCTTCCCCCTCCCCCAAATCATGTGCAGGCTCTCCCCCCAAAATCATGTGCAGGCTCCATTAACCCCTCCCCAAATCATGTGCAGGCTCCATTAACCCCTCCCCCAATCATGTGCAGGCTCCATTAACCCCCTCCCCCAATCATGTGCAGGCTCCATTAACCCCCTCCCCAAATCATGTGCAGGCTCCATTAACCCCCTCCCCAAATCATGTGCAGGCTCCATTAACCCCCTCCCCAATCATGTGCAGGCTCCATTAACCCCCTCCCCAAATCATGTGCAGGCTCCATTAACCCCCTCCCCAAATCATGTGCAGGCTCCATTAACCCCCTCCCCAAATCATGTGCAGGCTACATTAACCCCTCCCCCAAATCATGTGCAGGCTCCATTAACCCCCTCCCCAAATCATGTGCAGGCTCCATTAACCCCTCCCCCAATCATGTGCAGGCTCCATTAACCCCCTCCCCAATCATGTGCAGGCTCCATTAACCCCCTCCCCAAATCATGTGCAGGCTCCATTAACCCCCTCCCCAAATCATGTGCAGGCTCCATTAACCCCCTCCCCAATCATGTGCAGGCTCCATTAACCTCCCTCCCCAAATCATGTGCAGGCTCCATTAACCCCCTCCCCAAATCATGTGCAGGCTCCATTAACCCCCTCCCCAAATCATGTGCAGGCTACATTAACCCCTCCCCCAAATCATGTGCAGGCTCCATTAACCCCCTCCCCAAATCATGTGCAGGCTCCATTAACCCCCTCCCCAAATCATGTGCAGGCTCCATTAACCCCTCCCCCAATCATGTGCAGGCTCCATAAACCCCCTCCCCAAATCATGTGCAGGCTCTATTAACCCCCTCCCCAATCATGTGCAGGCTACATTACCCCCTCCCCAAATCATGTGCAGGCTCCATTAACCCCCTCCCCAATCATGTGCAGGCTACATTAACCCCCTCCCCCAATCATGTGCAGGCTCCATTTACCCCCTCCCCAATCATGTGCAGGCTACATTAACCCCCTCCCCCCAATCATGTGCAGGCTCCATTAACCCCCCTTCCCAATCAAGTGCAGGCTACATTAAACCCGGGAAGTGCTGGATGCAGGCCTCTTCCGGCCTGTGTCCTGCTCTGCACTCTGCTCAGGCGGCGCGATGACATCATCGCGCCGCCTGAACCGCTCTGATAGGCTGCCGGCACAAGGCCCGCAGCCTATTAGAGGAGCAGGGGAGGGAGACGCCTCTCCCTCCACTACAGCACAGCACAGCGATCTGTATCGCTGTCCAGAGGACGGCGATACAGATCACTATGGAGATGAACGCTTCCACAGTGGAAGCGTTCATCTCCTGTGACCTGGAGCCCCCCTTTACGGAGCCTCGCGCCCCACTATTTGAGAAACACTGGGTTAACCCAAGGGCGTCAGCCCTGAAGCCAGTGTTGCAGCAAGTTCCTCCTGCAGATGGTCCGTGGTCTGCAATCCAAATTGATTATATTGGACCTTTACCATCAGGAAGTCGCAACTGCCATTACTCACTGGTGGTAGTGGATGTCTTCTCTAAATGGGTAGAAGCCATCTCCACGGTCAACGATTTGGCTGCAACCAGTGCTCGAGTTCTTTGGGAACAGGTTCTGTCACGATGGGGTATCCCCAGAGCAATAGAGTCAGACAGAGGAACCCATTTCACGAGTAAGGTAATGAAAGAGCTTTGTGGTCTCCTAGACATAAGTCAGATGGTGGATCCATGGTACTGACTACATATACATTAATACTTGACAGATCACAGGATGGAGACTCGCCATGGAGCCAAATAGTCAGAAAACATATAGGAATCCTCTGAACAGGGCACGTTTCCAGCTTGTGACACTGGTGGTAAGCATAATGATGGCAGGGTCTGGAATGGCGGGGGAGGGTCTGGAAACTAATTATGATATGGTTAACATATCACTTAGTAAACCCGGTCTTTTAATGGTGGAATGTTTAGGTGGCAAAATCCTGGAACCGTATGATAACTTCACCTTAACGCCGGGACAGTGGTATCTGTATGGTTTCCAGAGGGAGGGTTTTGCCAAAGGTGTAATTCAGCATTATACACCAGTGGAGAATGTGTCTACCATACAACATGACTTACATGCCCTCTGCCTCAAGGAATTTAGATTTTCAAGACTCAGACCCTACACCTATCAAATCTTTAGCTGGGTGTCTAGGGACCCTCACTCGCACCCTTACAAGCAAGTGGAAGCCAACATTACCACGGTGTTGTGTAAGAAGGAAGGAGTTCTTGTTGGAGACTGAACATTGTTTCATGCTGTGTTATACATTGTTTGGTTTATTTCCCTGTATGCCTATGTACTTGAAGTATTGAGTTTGACCACCAGATGTCACTATACACAAGTACTCTATCATAGTGTTCTATGTGTTGACTATCTGTTATAGCATTTTCCTGTTCTCTATTGTTGTTGTTCTTCCATATCTCCTGTGCCAATGTGAGCACCCATGTTTTCTGCTGTAAGTCTCTTCAATACAAATGAATCCTAGTAAACTACAGCCATCCATATATGTCTGATTATTCTCTGCATCATCTGCACCAGCCAACAAAGGTTATGGGCCCAGACAACGTGAATCATCAGACAGTCGGAACAGTGGCCTTGTCTTCATCTGCACACTATCTTTGATCCAGCTGCGGAGGAAATCTGCTCTGAGGTATCCAGGTGCTCGGAATACAAGCAAGGTACAGTAATCATGGCTAGCAGCGGGGATCTTAAACTGGGAATCACTAAGCTAAATAGTGACAACTACCAGATGTGGAAGTTCAAGATGGAGATGTTGCTAAGCAAAGATGACACATGGGATGTCCTCACAGGCCGGATGTAGACAACCAG
This sequence comes from Bufotes viridis, assembly GCA_033119425.1. Taxonomy (NCBI): domain Eukaryota; kingdom Metazoa; phylum Chordata; class Amphibia; order Anura; family Bufonidae; genus Bufotes; species Bufotes viridis. Next base: position 181,408,898 of record CM065593.1, on the reverse strand, counting down.
GAGTGGGATAAGAAAAACAGACAGGCAAGAGCCACAATAGCCCTACTGGTAGAAGATGAACAGCTCATCCACATAAAAGGGGAAGATACTTCCAAAGGTATGTGGAATGCACTCCGTAGATTACATGAGAGCTCTAGCTTAAACAACAAGTTATATTTACTAAGGAAGCTGTATAAGTCAAAACTGACTCCAGAAGGGGATATGCAAGAACATATAAGAAGCGTGCTGGAGATTGTTGCACAACTCAGGGAGATCGGAGAGGAGATCAAAGATAACCATGTGACAGCAATACTTTTATGCAGCCTGCCAGAGTCATACAACCCTCTGATTAATGCATTAGAGACAAGATCTGAAACAGAACTTACATTACAGTTGGTGAAATCTCGACTTTCAGATGAATACAAGCGCAGAAAGGAGCAAACTTCTCACAGGCAAGAAGGCGATACAGGAGCAGCACTTAAAGCGACAGACACTAAGATGCCAAACTGGAAGGCCAAACTATGTTTCTAGTGTAACAGGGCTGGGCATATCAAGCGCGACTGTCCATTGTGGAGGAATGAGCAGAGGGAGAAAGAGGCACTCATAACCATGATGAAAAGCAACGACCAAGCAGCGTGGCACGGAACTTTTAAAGTGACAGATGCTGTCACCAACCATAAATGGTATATAGATTCCGGAGCAAAAAGTCACATGACTAATGATAGAGAATTTTTCATAGAGCTCAATCCAGACAAGAAAAAAAACATATATCTTGCAGACGGGAGTTGCACAACTGCTGAAGGAACAGGATATGGAATAGTCACTTGTAAAAATGAGGATGGACAAGTGTTAAAAGTACCAATGATGGATGTATTGTATGTTCCCGGACTAAATGGCGGCCTTATATCAGTCAGGCGACTGGCAAGCAAAGGACTAACCACAACGTTTAAAGGTGACCAATGCACTATCCAAGATGGGGAAAGAGTGATAGCAACAGCTAAAGCGGATAAGCACCTTTATGAACTTGATGTTGTTGAGCAAGAAACAAAGCTCTACACACATAAACACAAGAACTGTATTCATTTATGGCACAGACGTCTGGGCCACAGGCACCCTGACAGCATACAGGAGCTGGCCAGAGTGGATTTAACGAAAGGCTGCCCAAACACGCTAAGGTGTGAATGCTGCATCAAGGCCAAAGCCACCAGAGTAACCCCACCAAAGGCAAGTGAAAGCAGAGCAACAAGACCGATCGACCTAATACACACAGATGTATGCGGGCCTATGAGAACAACCACTGTAGGAGGAATTAAATACATATTAACTTTTATAGACGACTACTCAAGGTTTACAGTGACATACCTAATGAAGAATAAGTCAGAAGTATTCAACAAGCTGAAGGACTATGTTACCAAAGTAAGCAATAAATTTCATAGAAAACCATTAGTACTCAGAAGTGATAATGGTGGTGAGTACACCGGGTTTCAAGTAGAGAATACACTCAGGGAACTAGGAATAGAACATCAAAAGACTGTTCCATATACTACAGAGCAGAACGGGGTAGCAGAAAGGAAAAACAGATCCCTGACTGAAATGATTAGATGGAAGTTGACTAATTCTGGACTCCCTGAAAAATATTGGGGAGAAGCAGCACAAACGGCCACCTACTTACAAAACAGATTACACTCCAAGGCAACAACCAAAACTCCATACAAGTTATGGCACAATCGAAAACCAAGCATAGGACACCTCAAGATATTTGGAAGCAAAGATTTTGTTTACATTCCGGGAGAAAAGCGCAACAAGCTCCAAAATCGAGCAATTGAAGGTGTCTTTGTTAGTTATGCCGACAACACCAAAGGATACAGAATCCTAGACCCAAAGACTGATAAAGTGACAATCAGCAGCAGTGTAACATTTATCGAGGACTCAAAAAATGAAGTAACGGAGCCAGCCATGCCAAGGGCAGAAGAACCAAATAATGCTGAGCAGGTTTTTTTCATATGGAACAACTCCCAAGAGCAATACGGTGTCACAGAAGAGACAGGAACAAACTGAACCAGCTAATGACGCTGAACCAAGACGCTCAATGAGGGAAAACAAAGGTAAACCCCCTAACAGACTCTCGTACAAAGTAGAAACATCCTGCGTAAGAGAACCCACTTGTTGGAAAGACATATCACAACTCCCGGAGAGGGAAGCTAAGAGATGGATAAAGGCAGCTGAGGAAGAAATCATCTCACTACAGGACACGCAGGCTTGGGTGCTAACGCAACTGCCGGCCAAAAAGAGGGCAACTGGTTGTAAATGGACTTTCAAGGTCAAGTACAACACTGATAGTACAGTTGAGAGATATAAAGCGAGACTTGTAGCCAAAGGATACTCCCAAAAATTTGGAGAAGACTACAATGAGACATTTGCCCCAGTTGTCAAACATACCACAATCAGAGCTCTACTCACAGTTGCAACTACAAAACAAATGCTAGTAAAGCACTTTGATGTAAAAACAGCTTTCCTACACAGTGACTTAACAGAAGACATCTACATGGAGCAACCAGAGGGCTTTGTAGACCCACAAAAGCCAGAACAGGTGTGTAAACTTAAGAAGGGGATCTACGGGCTCAAGCAAGCAGCCAGAGTATGGAACATGAAGATTAATGAGGCACTTTTGAGAGAATCCTTTCAGAGGAGCAAGGCTGATCCCTGCCTATACAGCAAGAAACTAAATGGTAGGTGGATTTTTGTACTCATTTATGTAGATGATCTGTTAGTATGTTATGAGCAAGAAGGGGATGGTTCCAGACTGCTGGAGGTCTTAAACATGGACTTTGAAACAAAAGATCTAGGTGATGTCAAACACTTCCTAGGCATGCAGATAGAAAGAGAAGAAGATGGTAGTTTTCCTATTAACCAGTGTCACTAAATACAGGAAGTAATTGAAACTTTTGGGCTCAATGACGCCAAACCAGTCAACTTGCCTATGGAGACAAATTATCTTAAAGAATTAAACAACTCAATTAACCCCTTGCAAAATGACTCACAATTCAGAAGGGCAATGGGGAAGTTACTATACATTGCTACAGTGGCAAGGCCTGACATAGCCACAACAGTGGGATTCTTATGCAGAAAAGTATCCCAGCCAACCCAGATGGACTGGAACGCAGCAAAAAGGATCATACGCTATTTAAAGGGAACAATAGACTTTAAACTGAAACTTTTATCAACAGGGAAAAGTGGTCTGACTGGATATGTGGATGCAGACTGGGCAGGTGACCCTAGTGATCGGAAATCCACCAGTGGACACCTGTTTCTATTCAAAGACGGGCTGATCAGCTGGACCACCAGAAAACAGTCCACAGTGACACTGTCCTCTACCGAAGCAGAATATGTGGCCGCATCACAAGCAGGGCAAGAGGTAATCTGGTTGAGACAATTGCTGGAAGATCTAGATCAGAACCAGACAGAGTCGACGCCAATCTATGAGGACAATCAAAGATGTACAGCACTTGCACAGACAGAGCGGATAAACCCGAGAACCAAACACATACAGTCATGTGAAAAAATTAGGACACCCTTTGAAAGCATGTGGTTTTTTGTAACATTTTTAATAAATGGTTATTTCATCTCCGTTTCAACAATACAGAGAGATTAAAGTAATCCAACTAAACAAAGAAAACTGAAGAAAAGTCTTTTCAAGATCTTCTGTAAATGTCATTCTACAAAAATGCCTATTCTAACTGAGGAAAAAGATAGGACACCCTCACATGTATTCCCTCTTAAATTGGCTCAGATCTCACACAGGTATATCACACCAGGTGCACATAATTAGTAGATCGTTACTCTGCATGTTGAATGAGGCTTGCCCTATTTAAACCTCAGACATTTAGTTTGGTGTGCTCCTGACTGTTGAAGTGAGTGAGCACCATGGTGAGAGCAAAGAGCTGTCAGAGGACTTCAGAAAAAGATTGTAGCAGCCTATGAGTCTGGGAAGGGATTTAAAAAGATCTCCAAAGATTTTGAAATCAGCCATTCCACTGTCCGGAAGATAGTCTACAAGTGGAGGGCTTTCAAAACAACTGCCAACATGCCCAGGACTGGTCGCCCCAGCAAGTTCACCCCAAGAGCAGACCGCAAGATGCTAAAGAGGTCTCCAAAAACCCTAAAGTGTCATCTCGAGAACTACAGCAGGCTCTGGCTACTGTTGATGTAGAAGTACATGCCTCTACAATCAGAAAGAGACTGTACAAGTTTAACTTGCATGGGAGGTGTGCAAGGAGGAAACCTTTGCTTTCAAGAGAAACATCGAGGCCAGACTGACATTTGCCAGAGATAAAGTTGACAAAGACCAGGACTTCTGGAATAATGTTCTTTGGACAGATGAGTCCAAAATTGAATTATTTGGACACAACAGCAGAGGACATGTTTAGGCGTAAACCAAACACAGCATTCCAAGAAAAGAACCTCATACCAACTGTGAAGCATGGAGGTGGAAGTGTCATGGTTTGGGGCTGCTTTGCTGCAGCAGGACCTGGTCAGCTCACCATCATAGAATCCACGATGAATTCTACTGTGTATCAGAAGGTGCTTGAAGAACATGTGAGACCATCAGTTAGAAAATTAAAGCTGAAGCGGAACTGGACCATGCAACATGACAATGACCCAAAACATACTAGTAAATCAACCAAAGATTGGCTGAAAAAGAAGAAATGGAGAGTCCTGGAATGGCCAAGTCAAAGTCCAGATTTGAATCCCATTGAGATGCTGTGGGGTGACTTGAAAAGGGCTGTACGTGCAAGAAACCCCTCAAACATCTCACAGCTGAAAAAGTTCTGCATTGAGGAGTGGGGTAAAATTTCCTCAGACCGATGTCGAAGACTGGTAGATGGCTACAAGAACCGTCTCACTGCAGTTATTTCAGCCAAAGGAGGTAACACTCGCTATTAGGGGCAAGGGTGTCCTATCTTTTTCCTCAGTTAGAATAGGCATTTTTGTAGAATGACATTTACAGAAGATCTTGAAAAGACTTTTCTTCAGTTTTCTTTGTTTAGTCGGATTACTTTAATCTCTCTGTATTGTTGAAACGGAGATGAAATAACCATTTATTAAAAATGTTACAAAAAACCACATGCTTTCAAAGGGTGTCCTAATTTTTTCACATGACTGTAGACTTGAGATATCACTTCTTAAGAGACTTGCAAGAGCAAGGACAGATGGATCTACGATACTGTCCCACTGAGGAAATGTTAGCAGACATCCTTACTAAGCCTTTGCCTGCAAAGAGACATATGGATCTAGCAAGAACAATCGGTTTGTCTAATTAAGCACTTCACAATGAGAAGGGGTGTTGGAGACTGAATATTGTTTCATGCTGTGTTATACATTGCTTGGTTTATTTCCCTGTATGCCTATGTACTTGAAGTATTGAGTTTGACCACCAGATGTCACTATACACAAATACTCTATCATAGTGTTCTATGTGTTGACTATCTGTTATAGCATTTTCCTGTTCTCTATTGTTGTTGTTCTTCCATATCTCCTGTGCTAATGTGAGCACCCATGTTCTCTGCTGTAAGTCTCTTCAATACAAATGAATCCTAGTAAACTACAGCCATCCATATATGTCTGATTATTCTCTGCATCATCTGCACCAGCCAACAGCTCTGTGTCCTGAAGATGTAACTGGGGCAGAGTATAGTGGTTGGAATATCCTCAAAGCTACCTTCACAAGGAAGGATAGCCATGATGGTTTGAGAGTAAGGACATATTTTGATAGAACCATTCCTGTAAAAGGCACCCTAAAAGCTTATTGCATGTTGAGGGATTCCCAGATGATTATCACTAGGGAATCCAGTTATGCTCAGGGACATGGATCCACAGATTACTTACGAACCAGTGTAATGATGTTAAAGTGAAACTGCAGTAACACTGGTCAGGCCCTATGGAATGACCAGAGTGGTCCGGTAAAACTGGAAGGCTTGTATCGAGCAACAGTTTTAAAGGTACAAAACGATGCCAGGGATCTTAGGTATACTCAGTTAGAGGGATCTCCATCCATACAGTCTTTCATGATCACTATCATGAGTGACAACTGTGTACCAGAAGTGACATGGTACTATTTCGTCACCTATGCCCACTAGGAACAGGATACCCAGATGGTGATGGGTATCAGGCCCTGGAGATGGGATTTAGTGTGCAATGGGGTGGATACCCCTACAGTGGATGTATTAATGGACGGTACCCCTATGACCGAGGAATACGGGAATAGATATGTGTCTTCCGATTGGAAAGACCCCAGAGGCAGGGATAATAACTTTGACATCAAATGGCTTTTTTGCGAGGCAGTAGATGAAGGGTGTTGGGCATTTACACAGTTGGTCTATCTATCCAAATCCAAACCCATAGGAAAACTAGTGTTACAGGCTGGAGAGAGTGATCAATGGTATCAGTTCAGAGGTAGAGGGCAAATGTGATAATGGTGGTGCGGATCCCCTATAAAACAGAAGGTCTCCAACCTGTGAAACCACATTTGGACTCTTGCAATGCCCCTATCCATCAATTGGCAGATCCTATAACTCCTCAACTGTGATCCCCATGGAAGATCATCACAGGAACAAAATTCGTCCTATACACCTGGAGAATTTCCATGGATGATTTCTGAGTTGACCATTGGGATCACAGATGTGAGGAGTTTGTGAAAAACCAAATTGATATGATAAGGGGTTAGATAGAGGCAGGGCAAGAGGTAGGAAAAGACGCTCCTCGACACAGGAAATACAGGGGGAGAAGAGATCTGGTTGCCATGGGACTAGGTGGAGGTGCATTGAAAGTGGGCGCCCTGAACACTATGAATATGGTAGTCCTGAGAAGTAAACTTGGGGATGTTGCGCGACATGCTGGGGAAGGATTTAAAACGCAGCTTGATGTAAACCACATCCTAGAGGGTTTACAGCATTTGCACATAGATGCCACTACCTCTCTATCTTCTGCTCTGTAAGAGAAGTTTAGAAGGTTAGTTGTGGGTCTCTTGGAGGAGAAGGACAAAGCTCAGCTTACCCTGGCATATACGCAAGTCCAAAGTGAACTCTCGGACAACCTTAAACATATTGTATTATCCTTGTACAGCGGCCACTACCCATTCAACCTCCGTCAACGGGTAAGTCCCCTGATCTCTCCTTTTGCAGCCAGTCACACCAACTGGTAGGTGGTCCAGTGGCACGGATGTCGGAATCTCCCTGGTACTGCATCGTTGTTGGCACCTGTATCTGGCCATCTTAGACAGGCATACAGTGCCATTAACCAGGGAATTGTTATGAATAACCGGACGGTACTTCATCCACAGCTCCCCTCGGATGTTCTAACCTATGAGGGAGGCCATCCTTATCTGTTTGACACGGAGGGATGTTTGAGGAAAGAGGATGCTATCCTCTGTCAAGGTAGTCAAGTTTGGGTGCTTAGACATCAGTGTTGGAACACCGAGGGGTCCTGTTGGATGAAGGCTGGCCCAATACCCTCCTCCCCCCTAAAATACGTAGGACAAGGGTATTGGTGTTGGTACCTAGAGCAAAATATGTCATATACAATTTATGGAACTAACTGCATCGAAAGAGGAAAACGCCTCCCAGGAGCATATTGCAACATTAGTCCCGTCCTAGGTTGAGACGTTGCGGAACAACAGGGAAGAACACGATCACCCCGGAAAAGAGATTCGGCATCTGCCCTGACACTCCTGTGAGACTTTAGAAGATTCCTTGGTTTTGGTAAAGAACTCAAGCATCTCCTGCTAGACCTTAGCAAAGAAGATGAGATACTTAAGAACCTTCGAGACACTGATAATCTGGCCACTATTCAACTAACCCTTTGACAAAACCAAGATTACTGCGATTTCTACTGCTTTAGAAAAGGACTCCAAGGTTTCATGGTGGGAGAGTCTATTTGGCTACAGTCCAAAGGCTACATCATTTTTCAATCTCTCGATATGCCCGGTGATAGTTCTTCTAGTTCTGGGTATCATCACTTACATGGGACTGTGCCTAATTTACTGGAGGGTCAAGGGACTTGCTGACCAATTACAGCAGAACCAGACAGAACTTCACGAAGCTAACCGGAGAAGGATGCTCAGGACATAACTCCAGTGCATTTTTATCCCACTGCCACCAATCCCTTTTTGCAAGTCGCAGCGGGCCCCGTGCACATAACTGTTTGTATGTAAAGTCTTTCTTTACTGCTGAAACAATCGCTCTCCTATTGATAAACTCCTATTAAAACTCCTATTCATAAAATCTCCAGCCTCTGTACTCACTATGAATGCAGTGTAGCGAGCTGTCCGGCCAGCACATGACTTCAGTCAGTCGCGCTCCTGCTTCATTAATGAAGTGGGAGGAGCGTGACTGACTGAGTGACGTCAGTCATGCGCCAGCCGGACCGCTCGCTGCAGTGCATTCATAGTGAGTACAGACTAGAGGCTGGCGATTTTATCACTAAAAGACAAAGTTATGTGTGCGTTTTAGGACACATAAGGGGACATTAATAAAGTAATGCTGTGACACATAGGGCCATGAGGGGGACCAGCATAAGATGCTATATGTGTGCCATTCACACATAAAGCATCTTATTCTGGCCCCCCTCATGGCCCTATGTGTTATAGCACACATCCCCCATAACAGTGCATCATCCACAGATCCCCCCTCCATAACAGTGCATCATCCACAGATCCCCCCTCCATAACAGTGCATCATCCACAGATCCCCTCCCCATAACAGTGCGTCATCCATAGGTCCCCCATAACAGTGCCATCCAAAGAATCCCTCATAACAGTGCCAACCACAGATCCCCATAACAGTGCATAATCCACAGATCCCCCCCATAACAGTGCATCATCCATAGGTCCCCCATAACAGTGCCATCCAAATAATCCCTCATAACAGTGCCAACCACAGATCCCCATAACAGCACCCCTGAGGAAGCCAGCAGAGCCTGGCGATACGCGTTGGGTTTTTCCCTTGCCTACCACGCACATTTCCACCATGCTATTTTTATGATAAGTATTGCCTTCATATTATTCAATGTTGATGGATCTTATGCACTTTACTTATTGTTCATTTATGTGGGACTGTGCTCCTATATATATGTGGTAGTGTCAGGGTGGCGTGGGGTACGTATTTAGTCCACACTGCCAAGACTCATTGTATACAATGGTTTTAATCTGTCCTTGTTGTGTCTGTTGTTCTCAATAAATTTGATATATTTTTTAGATGTGCGGCTCTTATCTCGGTATTCTTTTCTCTATTTTGGTGAGATCCCCATAACAGTGCATCATCCACAGATGCCCCCCCATAACAGTGCCAACCACAGATCCCCATAACAGTCCCATCCACAGATCCCCCATAACAATGCCCAAACCACCATTAGTTCAAAATCCACCAAAAACACACCTTCTGGTTCAAAATCTTTTTTTCTTATTTTCCTCTTCAAAAACCTAGGTGCGTCTTATAATGAGGTGCGTGACGGGTCACGGCAGAGGTTCCTGTGGCGGCGTCAGCGGCTCAAATGGGAAAATCCAAGCAAATAGACCTTGGATAGACCTAGCACAATTCCCTTAAAATATCGCATTGCATTTCGTTATTGCAATGTTTAGGGCCCTAATTGCAATCGCACAAAATTCCCATATCGTGCTGCCCTAGTAGGGACAGCTCATAGTTAGGTTTGGGAGGGTGCTGCTGTGGTTACGTGTATGTCTAGCTAAATTTGGGGTGGAATTATAGTTGGGATTGTATAGTGTTAGTGTAATTAGGTTTATTATAGTGCTGTTAGTGTATTACCGTGTGCGTCTCACACTCTCTCTCTCTCTCTCTCTCTCTCTATATATATATATATATATTTATATTTATATAACCATTGTGGTAAGGTGCAAGGTGTCATATGTGATGGCAGGTACGTGTCACCGAGGTTGCTGGCCTCGGTGAGGTGAGAGCCGGGTTTTTGTCTGCAGCAGCTAGTGCTGTTTGGCTTTGTTAAATAGCATGGCTGCAAAGCCGATCCGGGCCGGCTCTTACTGGGAGCAGCTAAAGAGTAGGGTGGGTGGCTGCTCCCCACGGTCCAGTCCATGTTTTGGGCTGGATATAAAACGCAGCCAGCAGCTGTGTCTGGGGTGTGTGATTATCCTGGAGCTGCTAACAGGGCTGGGAGTTCTCTGTCCTGGAGGGAAGAGCTCAGTAAGGAGGTGTTGTGTTCCTGGCTACCTGAAGCTGGATTCTCCTGCGGCTGGGCCGACAGCGTGGTGCGAACCTGCACCTACACCTCCCAGGTGACTGAACCTGTGTTGGACTGTTTTTGTTTGGCTACGTTATTTCCGTTGTGTGTGAACTGTCACCAAGAGACTGTTTTTCATTTTGTGTGCAAGTGTGAATAAAACACTGTTTGTTGCACAATCTGGACTCCTGGTTTTGCCTCTAAACTGCACCCGCACCGCTGTCTACCAGAGCGACTCCCCACATTTGGTGTCGGATGCGGGCATGCGCAGTGAGGCTGGCGTGAACGCCGAAGTTTTGTTTTTCTAAAGTGTATGGAATATATTAAGCCAGCAAAGCTGCAAGCAGGAGTTTCTGACAACATGGAGGCTGCTGTGAAGGCTCTCATAGAGGCTAACGTGCAGCAGCGGGAGACCAACCAACTCTTGCTACAACATGTGATGGCGTTACAGGCGGCAGGAGCGTCCCACCACGTCCATGATGCCCGGAAGCGGTCCGTGCGGCGATCCCAAAAATGACCCCCGCAGACGGCGTTGAGGCGTACCTGGCGGTTTTGAGAAGGTCGCCGTGAGGGAAAAGTTACCCCGTGACCAGTGGGCTGAGGTGGTCGCTCCGTTCCTGGCTTCCGGACCCCAGCAGGTGTTTTTGACTTGTCGGACGACCAAGCGGCAGATTATGACACTGTGAAAGGAGAGGTCCTAGCCAGACTGGGCGTGAACGTGCTGGTCCGCGCCCAAAGAGTCCACCAGTGGGACTTTAAAACGACTGAACCCGCTAGGCCGCAGTTCTACGATCTGCTGCACAGGCTGCAAAAGTGGCTGCAGCCCGACCTACTAAGTCCCACTGCCATGCTGGATCGACTGTTGGCGGACATCTTTTGGCGGGCCCTGCCTTATCCCCTCCAGCACTGGATCGGCCAGGTATCGCCCACCAATGCCCTGGAGATGGTCGACCTGGTGGAGCGCTACGAGGCCACCAGAAACCTGCAGGGGACTCTTGCGGGGAAGGGGTCAGTCAAACCCGGAGGCCTCTGCCCCAGTTCCGGCGTCCGGCGACAGAGCGGCCTGCCCGGAATATACCCCCTGCGAGTCCGCCTCCCGTGGTATGCTGGAGGTGTCAGGAGCCAGGCCACATCAGGGCCGACTGTCCGCATCGGGATGAGCCGATGGATATGAACTACGGGGTCGTCACTCCCTGTATGCACGGAAGCTGTGCGCAACTGGCACCCGTGAGGTGCAGGACCATAACCACCTGTGTCAGGTAGAGGTGGGAGACTCTCTGGCGGTGGCTCTGCTGGACTCCGGGAGTTTAGTCTCCCTGGTAAGGGCTGCACTTGTACGGCCTGCGGAGTATACTGGCCGTAAAGTCGGGGTCCTGTGCATCCACGGAGACCTGAAAGACTATCCCACTGCACTAGTGACTTTGTCCACAGCGGCTGGTAGGTGGACCCACGAGGTGGCTGTCGCTACTAAACTCCCACACGAACTAATACTTGGGAGGGACTTCCCGGTTTTCGGCGCTGTGGCCGGCAATAAAGGTATCTGAGGGACCCGAGACAGGGGTGACCCTAGTAGAGTGGCCTGATACCGCTGGAAGGCCAGAACCCTGGGAGCCCGAGTCTGAAGGGCCGGCGGTAGGGGTGACCACTGCTCCAGCGGTAGAGGGAGACAACCCCACTGAGTGTAATGGTGGGAGACACGGAGGACTTGCCACCGGGACCTGAGTTGGCAGACCTCAATGTCTCCGGGAAAATTTTGGGACCGCACAACACCGGGACCAAACCCTAACCAGGGCCTGGGAGAATGTGCTGGAAATTGATGGGAAACCCCAGAAACCAGGGGCTGAATTAATGTTCCCACGGTTTATTGTTCTGCAGGATATGTTGTATCGGGTGAACCAAATCCGAGGCGAACCTGTTGAACAGTTGGTGGTGCCCACAGCGTATCGCAAGCTTGTCATGGAGCTTGCCCACCAACATGTTCTTGGGGACACCTGGGGTGGCAGAAAACCCAGGACCGCATACTGCAGCGATTTTATTGGCCCAGTGTGTTCAAGGAGGTAGAGAATTATTGTAAGTCCTGTCCGACCTGTCAGATAACTAGCCCCCAGCCACATTTCCGTAGTCCCCTGGTACCTCTGCCAATTATTGAAGTACCGTTTGAGCGAATCGCGATGGATTTAGTGGGCCTGTACCAAAGTCTGCCAGGGGCCACCAACACATTCTGGTAGTTCTCGACTATGCCACTCGTTATCCGGAGGCGGTGCCTCTGCGACATACCTCAGCTAAGCTCATTGCCAAAGAGTTAATGGAGATGTTTTCCCGTGTGGGCCTGCCAAAGAGGTTCTGACAGACCAAGGGACCCCTTTTATGTCCAAAGTAATGAGGAACTGTGTAAATTGTTGCGTATAAAGCAGATTACGGACGTCCGTTTACCATCCGCAAACAGACGGTCTTGTGGAGAGGTTTAACCAAACTCTAAAAAATATGTTAAAGAGGGTGGTGTCTAGAGATGGGAAGGACTGGGATCTGCTTCTGCCCTATCTCATGTTCGCAGTGCGAGAGGTGCCCCAGGCCTCTACTGGGTTCTCGCCCTTCGAACTGCTTTATAGCAGACACCCTCGGGGCCTGTTGGATATCGCCAAGGAAGCGTGGGAACAACAGCCTGTCCCCCACAAAAGTGTCATTGAGTATGTCGCCCAAATGCAGGACCGGATGGAAAGGGTGTTGCCCTTGGTCCGGGAGCATATGGAGGCAGCGCAACAAGCCCAGAGTAGGGTGTACAATCGTCAGGCTCGGGTGCGGGACTTCAATCCGGGAGATCGGGTTTTGGTTCTGGTACCCACCCTTGACAGCAAATTCCTAGCTAGGTGGCAGGGCCCCTATGAGGTGATCGAGAAGGTAGGGAAGTAAATTACAAAGTACACCAGCCAGGGCGGCGCAAGCCGGAGCAGGTGTACCACGTGAATTTACTTAAGCCGTGGAAAGATAGGGACACAGCCGGCGACCACAGCCCCGGCCAGGGCTTCTAGGTGAAAAGGGTCCAGCCCCACAGTTCGAGGCCTGTGAAGCAGTAACCACGGTAAAAATTGCAGACAGCCTGTCTTCCAAACAAGTTCAGGAAGTCAGGGAGTTCATCAGTCGGAACACGGATGTGTTCTCGGACCTCCCTGGCCGCACGTCTCTCATCCAACATGACATCGTCACTGAGCCTCAGGCCAAGATCCGGTTAAAACCATACCGGGTACCCGAGGCTCGGCGACGGGCCATCGCGGAGGAAGTACAGTTAATGTTGAAGCTCGAGGTCATTGAGGAGTCGAAAAGTGAGTGGGCCAGTCCCATAGTCCTAATACCCAAGCCGGATGGGACGTTGCGGTTCTGCAACGACTTTCGCAAGTTAAATGAAGTATCCAAGTTTGGCGCGTATCCCATGCCCGAGTAGGCAGAGCTGGTTGAAAGTTTAGGACAAGCCCGTTATTTTTCTGTGCTGGACCTCACTAAAGGGTACTGGCAGGTACCCTTAACGAGTCGGCTAAGGAAAAAACCGCATTTGTTACCCGCAGGGCCTGTATCACTACAAGGTGTTACCCTTTGGCCTGCATGGCGCCCCGCCACTTTCCAAGGTTAATGGACATAGTGCTGCGACCACATCGTCGGTGCGCCTCGGCCTACTTGGATGATGTAGTCATCCACAGCACCGACTGGGAAAGCCATTTACCCAAGGTGCAGGCGGTAGTGGATGCCCTGAGGAAAGCCGGACTGACCGCTAACCCAAAGAAGTGCTCCATAGGGTTAGAGGAGACAAAATATCTGGGATATGTAATTGGGCGGGAGTCATCAAACCTCAGGTAACTAAGGTAGAGGCCATTCGTAACTGGCCCCGACCGGTCACCACCAGGCAGGTAAAGTCGTTCCTGGGGATTGTAGGTTACTACATGAGGTTTGTGCCCCACTTTGCCACAATAGCAGCGCCATTGACAGACCTGTTGAAGGGCGAAAGTCTGGGAGGGTTAGCTGGAGTGAGAAGGCGGAGGAGGCTTTCTCCGCGTTGAAGTCGGCCCTGTGTGGGTCCCGGTTTTGGTGACACCCGACTTCAACAAGGAGTTTGTCGTACAGACCGGCGCCTCGGAGGTAGGCCTCGGTGCGGTACTGTCGCAGGAGGTCAGCGGGGAAGAACATCCCGTTGTCTTCCTGAGCCGTAAGCTCAGTCCCGCCGAGTCCAGGTATAGTATAGTGGAGAGGGAGTGCCTGGCTATCAAGTGGGCACTCGAATCTCTCCGCTACTACCTGTTAGGGAGGAGGTTCCGTCTGGTGACCGACCATTCCCCCTCAAATGGATGAGTCAGGCCAAGGAGAGGAATGCTCGGGTCACCAGGTGGTTCCTATCTCTTCAAAATTTCAAGTTTTCCGTGGAACACAGGGCAGGCCGCTTGCAGGGCAACGCAGATGCCCTGTCCCGCGTCCACTGCCTCACGTGTGTTCACCCCTCAGGGTTGAACAAAGGGGGGTATGTGGTAAGGTGCAAGGTGTCATATGTGATGGCAGGTACGTGTCACCGAGGTTGCTGGCCTCGGTGAGGTGAGAGCCGGGTTTTTGTCTGCAGCAGCTAGTGCTGTTTGGCTTTGTTAAATAGCATGGCTGCAAAGCCGATCGGGCCGGCTCTTACTGGGAGCAGCTAAAGAGTAGGGTGGGTGGCTGCTCCCCACGGTCCAGTCCATGTTTTGGGCTGGATATAAAACGCAGCCAGCAGCTGTGTCTGGGGTGTGTGATTATCCTGGAGCTGCTAACAGGGCTGGGAGTTCTCTGTCCTGGAGGGAAGAGCTCAGTAAGGAGGTGTTGTGTTCCTGGCTACCTGAAGCTGGATTCTCCTGCGGCTGGGCCGACAGCGTGGTGCGAACCTGCACCTACACCTCCCAGGTGACTGAACCTGTGTTGGACTGTTTTTGTTTGGCTACGTTATTTCCGTTGTGTGTGAACTGTCACCAAGAGACTGTTTTTCATTTTGTGTGCAAGTGTGAATAAAACACTGTTTGTTGCACAATCTGGACTCCTGGTTTTGCCTCTAAACTGCACCCGCACCGCTGTCTACCAGAGCGACTCCCCACACCATCAATATAAATATATATAGATATAGCAAAAATAATTGACTGTAGACGTGGTGTTGGTTTAATAAGTACTTTATTATTCAAATACAGCTTATAGTCTTTTGTTGTCGCCGTAATACAGCGCACACAAGAATAAATAGGCGGTTCAGCAATAGCTGGTTTAAAGGGTTTCTGTCACCAACTTTTGACATTATAAGCTGTCTGACATTAGCTATGTGCTAATGTCAGACCAGCTTGATAATGTCTTTTTTATAAAAATCCGCTGTATATATAGTCTGAAAAACTTACTTTTATATTATGTAAATTAGCCTCTAGGAGCAGGGGGGGCGTTGCCCTGCTCCTAGCGGCTCCGTCCGGCAACCTGCTGGCACGCCCCTTCACACTTTGATTGACAGTGCAGGGCAGCGATCCTCCTGCACTGTCTCGTTCTGAAATCGCGCGCCCGCGCCGCCGCTCTGTATTCGGCGCAGGCGCGGTGAGCAGAGGACAGCAGGCACCAGCGTCCTCTGCTCACCGCGCCTGCGCCGAACTACAGAGCTGGCGGCGCGCGCGATTCAGAGCAGACAGTGCAGGAGGATCGCTGCCCTGCACTGTCAATCAAAGTGTGAAGGCGTGCCAGCAGGTTGCCGGACGGAGCCGCTAGGAGCAGGCAACGCCCTGCTCCTAGAGGCTAATTTACATAATATAAAAGTAAGTTTTTCAGACTATATATACAGCGGATTTTTATAAAAAAGACATTATCAAGCTGGTCTGACATTAGCACATAGCTAATGTCAGACAGCTTATAATGTCAAAAGTTGGTGACAGAAACCCTTTAAGACTATTTATTCATATTAATTATTAATATTAATCCAAAATTTTAATAATTAAAATTTGACATGGTCCATGGTGCAAGCTTGGAGAACTGCCAGAAAGATGATGACGTTGCATTTAAACCTTTTAGTCTTTCTTCTATTTTTGGGAAATAGGCAATTCCTGGATGGCAAACCGCCAAAGATCTATACTGAACTTGAAGGATGGCTGTAGTATAATTATGGATCTCTTAAACGACAAATTTAAATTTCTTACTTTTTAAAAGGCCTCCTTTAAAAACACACTTCTAACGATACAGCGGTTCACATTTCTTCGAGTCAGGCATTATATTGACTTATTTGCTGCAGGAATCCCAGAGGATTCAAGGGGTACACCCTTGAACTTGATGACCCTAAGAGCCAGAAAGTTCCTTTGACCTTCAAGTCCGTTATATAAGCTAATTAATTCTGAGATTTGCTGAACAGACGCATCCCTGGGCACGGGAAAAAATGGTCAACATAATAATTTGTGAAAGATCTGCAAGAGGCCACTTTTAAGTTAACCGCTTCAACCCCCCTAGCTAAAACACCCTTAATGACCAGGCCACTTTTTACAATTCCGCACTACACTACTTTCACCGTTTATTGCTCCGTCATACAACTTACCACCCAAATGAATTTTACCTCCTTTTCTTCTCACTAATAGAGCTTTAATTTGGTGGTATTTCATTGTTGCTGACATTTTTACTTTTTTTGCCATTAATACAAATTTAACGACATTTTTGCAAAAAAATGACATTTTTCACTTTCTGTTGTAAAATTTAAAAAAAAAAACTACATTTCTATATACATTTTTCTCTAAATTTATTGTTCTACATGTCTTTGATTAAAAAAAATCCAATAAGTGTATATTTATTGGTTTGGGTAAAAGTTATAGCGTTTACAAACTATGGTGCAAAAAAGAGAATTTCGGCATTTTGAAGCAGCTCTGACTTTCTGAGCACCTGTCATGTTTCTTCAGGTGCTAGAATGTCAGGATAGTATAAATACCCCCCAAATGACACCATTTTAGAAAGACACCCCAAAGTATTCGCGGAGGGGCATGGTGAGTTCATGTATCATTTCATTTTTTTTCAAAAGTTAGCGGAAAATGACACCTTCTGAGAAAAAAAAAAAAAAGTTTCAATTTCTGCTAACTTTTGGCAAAAAAAAAAAAATCTCAGACGGACTCACTATGCCCCTCAGTGAATACCTCGGGGTGTCTACTTTCTGAAATGGGGTTATTTGTGAGGTGTATTTACTGTTCTGGCATTTTGAGCGGGGCTAAATTGTGAGCCGCCATGTAAAACCTAAAGGTACTCATTGGAATTTTGGCCCCTTTGCGCACCCAGGCTGCAAAAAAGTGTCACTTATGTGGTATCGTCGTACTCAGGAGAAATAGGGCAATGTGTTTTGGGGTGTATTTTTACATATACCCATGTTGGGTGAGAGAAATATCTCTGTAAATTGTTAACTTTGTATAAAATTTTTTAAAAGTTGTCGTTTACAGAGATATTTTTCACACAAAGTATGGGTATATATAAAAATACACCCCAAAACACATTGCCCTACTTCTCCTGAGTACGGCGATACCATATGTGTGCCACTTTTTTGCAGCCTGGGTGCGCAAAGGGGCCCTAAAACCAATGAGTACCTTTAGGATTTCACAGGGCATTTTTACGCATTTGGATTCCAGACTTCTTCTCACGCTTAGGGGCCTCTAAAATGCCAGGACAGTATAAATACCCACATGTGACCCCATTTTGGAAAGAAGACACTCCAAGGTATTCCGTGAGGGGTATGGTGAGTTCATGTAAAATTTTATTTTTGTCACAAGTTAGTGGAATATGAGACTTTGTAAAAACAAAATTAAAAAAAAATATATATCAATTTCCGCTAACTTAAAAATTCTGTGAACTCGCCATGCCCCTCACGGAATACCTTGGGGTGTCTTCTTTCCAAAATGGGGTCACATGTGGGGTATTTATACTGACCTGGCATTTTAGGGGCCCTAAAGCGTGAGAATTAAATGCGTAAAAATGCCCTGTGAAATCCTAAAGGTACTCATTAGTTTTAGGCCCCTTTGCGCATCCAGGCTGCAAAAGTGTCACCATGTGGTATCGCCGTACTCAGGAGAAGTAGGGCAATGGTCTGGTGTATTTTACATATACCCATGCTGCGTGAGAAATATCGCTGTAAACGACAACTTTTTACATTTTTTTATTCAAAGTTGTCAATTTACAGAGATATTTCTCTCACCCAGCATGGGTATATGTAAAAATACACCCCAAAACACATTGCCCTACTTCTCCTGAGTACGGCGATACCACATGTGTGACACTTTTTTGCAGCCAAGATGCGCAAAGGGGCCCAAATTCCAATGAGTACCTTTTAGGAGGGCATTTTTACGCATTTTTCTTCTCATAGAAACATAGAAACATAGAATGTGTCGGCAGATAAGAACCATTTGGCCCATCTAGTCTGCCCAATATGCTGAATACTATGGATAGCCCCAGGCCCTATCTTATATGAAGGATGGCCTTATGCCTATCCCATGCATGCTTAAACTCCTTCACTGTATTTGCAGCTACCACTTCTGCAGGAAGGCTATTCCATGCATCCACTACTCTCTCAGTAAAGTAATTCTTCCTGATATTACTTTTAAACCTTTGCCCCTCTAATTTAAAACTATGTCCTCTTGTAGCAGTTTTTCTTCTTTTTAAATATTCTCTCCTCTTTTACCGTGATGATTCCCTTTATGTATTTAAAAGTTTCTATCATATCCCCTCTGTCTCTTCTTGCTTCCAAGCTATACATGTTAAGGTCCTTTAACCTTTCCTGGTAAGTTTTGTCCTGCAATCCATGTACTAATTTAGTAGCTCTTCTCTGAACTCTCTCCAAAGTTTCAATATCCTTCTGCAGATATGGTCTCCAGTACTGCACACAATACTCCAAATGAGGTCTCACTAGTGCTCTGTAGAGCGGCACGAGCACCTCCCTCTTTCTACTGTTAATGCCTCTCCCTATACACCCAAGCATTCTGCTGGCATTACCTACTGCTCTATGACATTGTCTGCCCACCTTTAGGTCGTCTGATATAATGACCCCTAAATCCCTTTCCTCAGATACTGAGGTTAGTACTGTATATTTTATATTCTGCTCTTGGGTTTTTACTCCCCAGGTGCATTATCTTGCACTTATCGACATTAAATTTTAGTTGCCAGATTTTTGACCATTCCTCTAGTTTTCCGAAATCCTTTTCCATTTGGTGTATCCCTCCAGGAACATCAACCCTGTTACAAATCTTTGTGTCATCAGCAAAAAGACACACCTTACCATTGAGGCCTTCTGCAATTTCGCTGATAAAGATATTAAACAATATGGGTCCCAGAACAGATCCCTGAGGTACCCCACTGGTAACAATACCATGGTCTGAATATACTTCATTGACTACAACCCTCTGTTTTCTGTCCTTCAGCCACTGCTTAATCCATTAAACAATATGTCAGCTCAAGCTCAAAGACTGCAGTTTATTGATAAGCCTTCTATGTGGGACAGTATCAAATGCCTTACTAAAGTCCAGATAAGCGATGTCTACTGCACCTCCGCCATCTATTATTTTAGTCACCCAATCAAAAAAGTCAATAAGATTAGTTTGACATGATCTCCCTGAAGTAAACCCATGCTGTTTTTTATCAATCAACCCATGGGTTTTTAGATGTTCCACAATCCTCTCCTTGAGTATGGTTTCCATTAATTTCCCCACTATTGATGTCAGGCTTACTGGCCTATAGTTGCCTGATTCCTCTCTACTACCTTTCTTGTGAATTGGCACAACGTTTGCTAATTTCCAATCTTCTGGGACGACACCTGTTACCAGTGATTGGTTAAATAAATCTGTTAATGGTTTTGCTAATACACCTCTAAGCTCTTTTAATAGCTTTGGGTGTATCCCATCAGGCCCCTGTGATTTATTTGTATTAATTTTGGACAGCTGACTTAGAACCTCTTCCTTTGTAAAGACACATGCATCAAAGGATTAATTAGTCTTCCTCCCTAACTGAGGTCCTTCTCCTTCATTTTCCTTTGTAAAAACTGAACAGAAGTATTCATTGAGGCAGTCAGCTAGTTCTTTATCCTCTTCCATATACCTTCCTTCTTTTGTTTTTAATTTGGTAATTCCTTTTTTTAATTTCCTTTTTTCATTTATGTATCTGAAGAATGTCTTATCACCTTTTTTCACTGACTGAGCTAATTTCTCTTCTGCCTGAGCTTTAGAAGCTCTTATAACTTGCTTGGCCTCTCTCTGCCTCATCTTATAGATTTCCCGGTCATCCTCGTTTTGGGTGTTTTTATACTTGCTAAATGCCATCTATTTGTTTTTAATGATTTTGGCCACTTCTGCTGAGTACCACAGTGGTCTCTTCCTTTTTTTGCCTTTACTGACAAACCTAATGCACTTTTCTGTTGCCTTCAGTAGTGCCAATTTTAAGTAGTCCCATTTCTCTTGGACTCCATTGAAATTGTTCCAGTCTGATAGGGACTCGTATTTTAGAAAAGTCTGTTTTCCGAAAATCTAAAACTTTTGTTTTTGTGTGGAGTGACTCAGTCACTGTACTTATAGTAAACCTCACTGACTGGTGATCACTGGATCCTAAGCTTTCCCCTACAGTGATATCAGATACCAAATTGCCATTTGTGAACACCAAATCTAATATGGCCTCCTTCCGGGTAGGCTCCTCAACTACTTGCTGTAGAGATAATCCCAGTAGGGAATTTAGAATGTCTGTACTCCTGGCAGAACTAGCTATTTTGGTTTTCCAGTTTATATCAGGAAGATTAAAGCTCACGCTTTAGGGCCCCTAAAATGCCAGGGCAGTATAAATACCCCACATGTGACCCCATTTTGGAAAGAAGACACCCCAAGGTATTCGCTGAGGGGCATGGCGAGTTCATAGAAGATTTTTTTTTGGCACAAGTTAGTGGAAATTGATTTTTTATAGTTTTTTCTCACAAAGTCTCTCTTTCCGCTAACTTTTGACAAAAAGTTTAATTTTTCATGGACTCATTATGCCCCTCAGCGAATACCTTGGGGTGTCTTCTTTCCAAAATGGGGTCACATGTGGGGTATTTATACTGCCCTGGCATTTTAGGGTCCCTAAAGCGTGAGAAGAAAAATGCGTAAAAATGCCCTTCCTAAAAGGTACTCATTAGATTTGGGCCCTTTGCATCTTGGCTGCAAAAGTGTCACTCATGGTATCGCCGTACTCAGCAGAAGTAGGGCAATGTGTTTTGGGGTGTATTTTTACATATACCCATGTTAGGTGAGAGAAATATCTCTGTAAATTGACAACTTTGAATAAAAAATTTAAAAAGTTGTCGTTTACAGCGATATTTCTCACACAAAGTATGGGTATATATAAAAATACAACCCAAAACACATTGCCCTACTTCTCCTGAGTACGGCGATATCACATGTGTGACACTTTTTTGCAGCCAAGATGCGCAAAGGGGCCCTAAAACCAATGAGTACCTTTAGGATTTCACAGGCCATTTTTACGCATTTGGATTCTCACGCTTTAGGGCCCCTAAAATGCCAGGGCAGTATAAATACCCCACATGTGACCCCATTTTGGAAAGAAGACACCCCAAGGTATTCGCTGAGGGGCATGGTGAGTTCATAGAAGATTTTTTTTTGGCACAAGTTAGTGGAAATTGATTTTTTATAGTTTTTTCTCACAAAGTCTCTCTTTCCGCTAACTTTTGACAAAAAGTTTAATTTTTCATGGACTCATTATGCCCCTCAGCGAATACCTTGGGGTGTCTTCTTTCCAAAATGGGGTCACATGTGGGGTATTTATACTGCCCTGGCATTTTAGGGCCCTAAAGCGTGAGAAGAAAATGCTTAAAAATGCCCTTCCTAAAAGGTACTCATTAGAATTTGGGCCTTTACGCATCTTGGCTGCAAAAGTGTCACTCATGTGGTATCGCCGTACTCAGGAGAGTAGGGCAATGTGTTTGGGGTGTATTTTTACATATACCCATGCTGGGTGAGAGAAATATCTCTGTAAATTGACAGCTTTGAATAAAAAAATTTAAAAAGTTGACGTTTACAGCTATATTTCTCACACAAAGTATGGGTATAAATAAAAATACACCCCAAAACACATTGCCCTACTTCTCCTGAGTACGGCGATACCACATGTGTGACACTTTTTTGCAGCCAAGATGCGCAAAGGGGCCCTAAAACCAATGAGTACCTTTAGGATTTCACAGGCCATTTTTACACATTTGGATTCTCACGCTTTAGGACCCCTAAAATGCCAGGGCAGTATAAACCTCACAAGTGACCTCATTGTGGAAAGAAGACACTCAGGTATTCCGTGAGGGGCATGGCGAGTTCACAGAAAAAAATTGGCACAAGTTAGCGGAAATTGATTTTTTAAAAAAATTTTTTACAGTCTCATATTCCACTAACTTGTGACAAAAAATAAAATTTTGCATGAACTCGCCATACCCCTCACGGAATACCTTGGGGTGTCTTCTTTCTAAAATGGGGTCACATGTGGGGTATTTATACTGCCCTGGCATTTGAAGGTCTCCGCAATCATTACACGTATGGCCAGCATTAGGAGTATCTGCGATTCTCCTTATATTGAGCATACGGGTAATGAGATTTTTTTTTCCGTTCAGCCTCTGCGCTGAAAAAAAAATAAAAAATGAACGGCACAGATTTTTTCATTCGCATCGATCAATGTGGATGAAAAAATCTCTGCCAAAATCAGTGACTGCAGTGCGGTGGGCTGGGCGCTAGCTACCTAACAAGTAGCTAGCTAACTGGCGGTGATAAGGGACCCTTATGCCCCATTCACACGTCCGAAATTCAGTTTGCGGAACGGAATTGTGGACCCATTAATTTCTATGGGGACAGACTTTGTCCCGCTCGGATCCGGAATTACGGATCCGCGCTTCCGGGTCTGCACTTCTGTTCCGCAAAAATATAGAACATGTCCTATTCTTGTCCGCAATTGCGGACAAGAAAAAGCATTTTCTATATAGTTCTGGCAATGTGCGGATCTGCAAAATGCGGAAAGCACATTGCCGGTGTCCGTGTTTTGAGGATCTGCGGATGCGCGGATCCGTGAATCCACGGATCCGCAAAACACATATGGACGTCTGAATTGAGCCTTACAAGGGGTGTGATCAATGACAGGGGGGTGATCAGGGGGTCTAGATGGGGTGATCAAGGGGTTAACAAGGGGTTAATAGGTGAGAGGTGGTGGGGGGTGGGGTTAGTGTAGTGTTTGGTGCAACTTTACATAGTTACCTGGTCCTCTGGTGGTCGATCCCAGCAAATGGGACCACCAGAGGACCAGGTAGCAGCTATATCAGACGCTGTTCACAAAACAGCGTCTGATATAGCTCTTTGATGCGATTTAATTCGCATCTACAGCCTGCCAGCGATGGATCATCGCTGGCAGGCTGTAGCAGAACTCCTGAGACGCGCTTCACTGTGAACGCGCGCGCGCGTTCACAGGAAGTCTCGGCTCTCACGAGATGACGCGCCGATGCGTCGTCTCAGAGCTACAGGACCGCCCGCAGGATGCATCCCTGCGTTAGGCGGTCCTGTAGCGGTTAAATACAATATTGCCATATGACAGTTATACAAATATGGCCCTAATGATCTTTCATACAGTTTACATAACACCATGGTTTAAATCTAAAATGTCTTCCTCTGAACATTTTTTATGTCCTAATGGGGTCATTTATCAAACTGGTGTAAAGTAGAACTGGCTTAGTTGCCCATAGCAACCAATCAGATTCCACCTTTCATTTTTTACAGCTCCTTTGGAAAATGAAAGGTGGAATCTGATTGGTTGCTATGGACAACTAAGCCAGTTCTACTTTACACCAGTTTGATAAATGACCCTATAAATGCTCTCTGTCTGCAGTAGACCAATACCATGGTCTATGAACTGGACCTAAAATTCAGGAGATGTGGCCAGTTACACAAAAGAGCCTCAAGGACAGCTTGGGAATTGACATTCTTTTGACCCCTGAATGGGCCATTTTTAGCATTGCCCCTAGGGGTTTGAGCAACTTTACTGAAAAATGATTGCTAACTATCTGGTGCATATTACATGCCTGGGCTCAAAGCAACACACCAACAAAGACTCTTATATCTGCTAAGGTAGACTTTCTATTCAGGATGAACTGAACTGAAACTCTACTCAACAAAAAGAAACAAGTCAAAAAATTCTTCAAAACATGGTTGAAGTTTATTGCAGTACTACTGCTTTCTACAAGACAGGCAATCCATAATTTTGCCTTTACTGACAAACCTAATGCACTTTTCTGTTGCCTTCAGTAGTGCCAATTTTAAGTAGTCCCATTTCTCTTGGACTCCATTGAAATTGTTCCAGTCTGATAGGGACTCGTATACCACTGATCTCATTTTAGAAAAGTCTGTTTTCCGAAAATCTAAAACTTTTGTTTTTGTGTGGAGTGACTCAGTCACTGTACTTATAGTAAACCTCACTGACTGGTGATCACTGGATCCTAAGCTTTCCCCTACAGTGATATCAGATACCAAATTGCCATTTGTGAACACCAAATCTAATATGGCCTCCTTCCGGGTAGGCTCCTCAACTACTTGCTGTAGAGAAAATCCCAGTAGGGAATTTAGAATGTCTGTACTCCTGGCAGAACTAGCTATTTTGGTTTTCCAGTTTATATCAGGAAGATTAAAGCTCACGCTTTAGGGCCCCTAAAATGCCAGGGCAGTATAAATACCCCACATGTGACCCCATTTTGGAAAGAAGACACCCCAAGGTATTCGCTGAGGGGCATGGCGAGTTCATAGAAGATTTTTTTTTGGCACAAGTTAGTGGAAATTGATTTTTTATAGTTTTTTCTCACAAAGTCTCTCTTTCCGCTAACTTTTGACAAAAAGTTTAATTTTTCATGGACTCATTATGCCCCTCAGCGAATACCTTGGGGTGTCTTCTTTCCAAAATGGGGTCACATGTGGGGTATTTATACTGCCCTGGCATTTTAGGGTCCCTAAAGCGTGAGAAGAAAAATGCGTAAAAATGCCCTCCTAAAAGGTACTCATTAGAATTTGGGCCCCTTTGCGCATCTTGGCTGCAAAAAAGTGTCACTCATGTGGTATCGCCGTACTCAGCAGAAGTAGGGCAATGTGTTTTGGGGTGTATTTTTACATATACCCATGTTGGGTGAGAGAAATATCTCTGTAAATTGACAACTTTGAATAAAAAAATTTAAAAAGTTGTCGTTTACAGCGAATAATAAAAGAACAATTAGCAGGTAGATCATATATTCAATTCTCTTAATGTGTATAATACTAGAAAGTATGGTCCTTTCTACAGTATTTTGATTATACTGGTTATAGCTATACCATGTTTGGCGTAGTAAGTGAACTGGGGTGCTGAAGGGTTAAGGTAGGGCTGGAGGGAGGAGGTGAATACTTGTATTGTTTAACCCTTTAATGACCAGGCATAAAAAAGGCCTTAATGTCCAGGCAATTTTTTTGTGATTTTGTGCACATGGTGGTTTAGTGACCTTAACTTTTTTATTTGTTTGACTACCAAAATAATTTTTGCGATCTTTTTTACTTTACACTTAGGACATTATATAAGCTTGTTTTTTTCTTCCTTTTTTTAGGTTTAATTTGGGGGAAAACTGCTAATTCTTATTAAAAAGTATATTTTTTTAATTATAGCTTTTTATTTCTTAAATATTACAAATGACATAAAAATTAATTATTGCAATGTTCCCCATGATATATAACATGTATAGGTTTGAGTGAACAGGGTGACTATAGTGAAGGTTTCCATTAGCGACGGCATTTTTTATTTTTTTTATTTGTATTTTTTATTTATTTTTACTTATATTTTTATTTACTTTGGCACATTAATATGTCCCCTAGGCGGTCATTAAAAGACCTCTGGAGGACACTGACTTTTTTTTCCTTTTTTTTCTTTCACTGTTTCCACTGTAACTGGGGAATCCACAGGAGCCCCAGTTATAGGGGAAAACAGCCCCCTGTGGGGGCATTACACACAGGCAGAGCTTATCATGGTCTCCTGAGACTCTGCAGCTCTGCTCCTGCCCCGAGACACCTGGCAGTCACCTGATTAATAGACTAATTGACTAATAGAGGAAGCGGCTCAGCTGCTTCCTGCTCTCCCACCCTGTGTTACTCCATCAATCTCCTGCCAGCACTGGAGAAGGCATAAGCTGTAATAAACCACTCCTGTCTTCTCCTCAGGGTCCCTGATGTGACAGACAGCCAGAACCCGACCTGCTCCTGCTAGATTGCAGGAGCAGGAGCTTTAAACCCAGCTCTGTACAGTTTTACTGTATAGGGAATGCTATAAAAACAAAACCCATACAACTGTTGCAGAATTGCATTTTTTTCCAGTTTCACCCCATTTGGAATTTTTTTTCCAGCTCTGCACTACATTGTATGAAATACGGCTATGTTAATGGAAAAATAAAAAAGTTATGGCCCCAGAAAGGCAGGGTGTGATGAAGAAAAACCTTCAGGGGCTGAAAGGTTTAAATGATAGCTACAGCCTTAGATGGCTACAGCCTTATGATATTGATAGCTGAGGTTTTTCTATACTTAGAAAGCTAATACATATTACTGTTTTCTTTAAAATCTTTGCCTACTTTCACATCAGTGTTTTCCTTTCCGCAATTGAGATCGGTCATAGGACAAATGCGGACAAAACTGAGCAGCGTTTTTCTGTCCAGCATGGGAAGCAGAGCAAGATGGATCCGGCAAGAAACACAATGTAAGTCAATGATGCCTCACCTGTTTTCTCGGAAACAAAGGAAAACGGATTTGGTGTACACTGGCTGCGGATTTGGCTGTTTACTGTTCAGAGGAAGCATCTAGCAGTACCCACAAAATGACGGACCATGAAAACTTAGAGCAAATCTTCTAAAGCACATAAGTGGACTAGGGTTGTCATGGTACCAACATTTTTACTATAAAAAAGTATTGCGATACCCGATACCATTTAATACCACACAAAAGAAAACACCATAAAAGCCTTGTGCAATCCACATTTTTAGGAATGTCCGGCACATAGCTGTCCTATCCTATTTTTGGGGGGGACAAGATGTTTTTCCATTTTGTTTCAGTTACAGCGTTCACTGCATAGGAGATTTTTTTAAAATATTTTAATAGTTCAGATTTTTTCAGACGTGGCGATACCTAATATGTTAATTTTTTTATTGTTTGTATATTTTTACATGTGCAATTGGGAAAGGGGGTAATTTAAACTTTTAATATTTTGGTCTTTGTTTTTTAAACTTTTTTTTACTTTTTATTTAATAACTATTAGCTGCCTTAGGGGGCTAACAGCTGGGATCTTTTGATCCCTTTTCCTATTAACCCTAATCTAAATCTATTAGGGTGAACAGGATTTTAAACTGTCCCTGCTGCTGCTGTGCTTTGTGCACATAGCAACAGGCAGTTTACCATGGCAACTAGCAGGATGACAGGCTGTCATGGTAAACGATCGGGGATTTCACTGTTGGGTCTGTAATCGGAAGCTGCCACTACAACACCAATAAAAGTACTGAGGGGGGCCTTGCGGTGAGCCCACTCCATACATTACAGGTGCCGGCGGTATCATACAGCCGGCACCTGTCCGCAATGATGGAGAACAGCTAACCCATCATTTAACCCATCAGATGCTGCGATCAACGTTGATTGTGGCACCTGAGTGGTTAAATGACGGGGGTCGGCGGGATCACCGTTCCCAGTCATTGCAGACGGGTGCTGCCTGTATGATACAGCTGGCACCCGCCGTGTAAATAGCAGGCTCACCACAGCAGCCTGCTCCACACATTTGCATTTAGGGGTTATTATTTTTATTGATGGCGCAGTGGCAGCTTCAGGGCACCCTCCGCTTAACGTTTTAATTGGTGGCAGTGGTGGCCGTGTCACAGTGGGGAGGGAGGCACTTCTCCACTGTGCTGCTGATGGGAACATGGTACATGCAGAGCGTGCCATGTACTCTAATGAGAAAAGATACTGAGCTGTGCAGTAGCTCACCCTAGTATTGAGAAAAAGCAAATGCCGGAATCGTATTGATTTGGGTGAAAAAGTATTGGATGGGTATCAAACACAACTCTAAAGTGGGCATTTATCAAGTCTGCTACGCCAGTTTTGTGGCGTAAAATAGTCGCAAGTGATATAAAATTCCATAGGCACAAGAAATGGTGTGGTGTAAAGCCCGTCACCACTGGACTCCAGGGCAGTGGAAACGTAATATCAGATCTGAAGAATTATGTTTCACTATCTGGTGGTCTAATGGACAAAAACACAATAGGTTTGGCAGATGCTTGGAAAATATAGTAAGGTCCAGAAATATTTGGACTGTGCCACAAGTTTTGGCATTTTAGCTGTTTACCAAAACATATTCAAGATACAGTTATATAATCAATAAGTGCAGACTCTCAGTTTTAATTTGAGGGTATTCACATTCTAATTGGAGGAAAGGTTTAGGAATTACAGCTCTTTAATATGTAGCTGCTGCTTTTTTGAGGGACGAAAAACGCTTGCAATTCCTAAACATTTCACACAATATTTTTGTTTAGCCCCTTGAATTAAACCTGAAAGCCTACACTTCAACTGTATCTCAGTTGTTTCATTTAAATTTTAATGACATGGCATGCAGAGACCAAATCATGAAGATTGTGTCACTGTCCAAATATTTCTGAACCCAACTGTACTACTACCAGTGTGAAGAGAAGGAATAATTGTATGTGGCTGTTTTTTTAGAATCTGGGTTAGACATCTTACTAATGCTACATACTATGTTCAAATATATTTATACTATTGGAACGAGTTTTGGGAAGTTCTACTGAAGACCAAAAAGACTGATGAGGAGGAACTTGAGTGGCACAGGGCCCTGCCCTTAACTCTATTCAACACATCTGAACTGATTTGAAATGTCAATTAGAAGTCAGACATTCAAATATACAAAGGATACGGGCACTCAACTATATGTCTCTGCAATGAACCTTTATTAGTAATACAGTTGATAATAAAAATATAAAATTAAAATATAACACTGTGGATCTTCAAAACCCAATACAGAGCCCCACAAGCAAATTGGGTCTCGCAGGGGACAGTGTGGTGATTGAAAATATTATATAGTGACCAATTTGCATATGGAGCCTCTATAAATGGCTAATTTAAAAATGGCTGATTTAAAAATTCACAAATGGTTGTACTCTGCATATCCACGTTAATCTGTACTCTGTATATACCCAAATATGCATAAATAGTTCACAATGTAACAAAACATATAGTAATAACCTGACGCGCTTATCTAAAATGACCGAGTTGACTGAAAAGGCAAGTCAATAGATATGTTCATATGAGTGCAGATTTAAATCGATATTCAATTATGTCAGTCACCAGAAAAAACGCAATATTATATTCAAAACGTTGCGTTACCGCAGATTTGAATCAGTGTCCGATCCTGCCGGTTATTTAATAAGGCACAAGTGAAGCGCAATATTATGTTTAATGTTTTATTCAAATTAATGAATTACCGCAAGGACATTTGGCAACAGAATGATCACCTTTTGAATAGCCGTTTTTCAAGTATCATGCTGATGACATGTAGAACATTCCTATTAGGAATGCCATGGCATGTTGAAAGAGACTCTGTACATCTTTTAATTATATTCAGAAAAGCGCTTTTCTTTGAAGTTAGCCTCCACTACATGACGGCGCACACCACATGGGACACCACAGATACGCGCAATTGAATCTTCAGAAGAGGATGCCGCTTGCTACATAGAGCATTGCTATGCAAGGATCTCTTATACCTACTGCTGACTGAAACCATTGAGGAATATCCAGCCGCCTATGAACGATGAAGACACGGTAAAACCGTATGCATTTATATGACATTTAAATACCAAGTTGTTTGCATTTACCACATTGGATGAATATAAATCGGCTATTCTCCTAATAGGAATGTTCTACATGTGATCAGCATGATACTTGAAAAACGGCTATTCAAAAGGTGATCATTCATGTCGCCAAATGTCGCCATTGAACATAATATTGCGCTACACTTGTACCTTATTAAATAACCGGCAGGATCGGATACTGATTCAAATCTGCGGTAACGCAACGTTTTGAATATAATATTGCATTTTTTCTGGTGACTGACAGAATTGAATATCAATTTAAATCTGCACTCATATGAACATATCTATTGATTTGCCTTTTCAGTCAACTCAGTCATTTTAGATAAGCGCGTCAGATGATTACTATATGTTTTGTTACATTGTGAACTATTTATGCATATTTGGGTATATACAGAGAACAACCATTTGTCAATTTTTGAATCAGTCATTTTTAAATTAGCCATTTATAGAGGCTCCATATGCAAATTGGTCACTATATAATATCTTCATTCAAAGCTTTGTATATTCCTGCTGTTCTATTGGGCTGTGGATCGGATTCCCACTCCCATTCACAAGAAAAATTAAGATGACAGCCCGGGAGTAGTTGCAAATCACGTAGGATTTTATTGGTAAATGTGCGGCCAATATATGCGTGCAAACGTTTTCGGCCTACACGGCCTTCATCAGGCACTAAAATGGTACAACATGAAAATAATACATAAGTAAAGTGGTATACACTCATTCCGGCGAAGTGTGACATTACAAAATTACATAAAAAAGTAAATATATTGCCATGACAATTTTATAATCCATCTCTATCCGTGGATCAACAATCGCTGGACTATATGGTTCTCAGTTAAGATTAATACTTGAAAATGGAATCAAAGAAAAAATAAAAATTAGTAACCATCTGGTTGCTTCCTTACATTTGAAAGATGCGTCTATTTCTTGTTAAACTGTCCATTGCTATGTACCTGTATATCCTGACCTGGTTAACAATTCTGCTATCAAAAACTTCGCTTCATGTCTTACCTCTGCCGCCATGGTGGAGAAGATTAGATGGGAGAAATGTAGTATAGAGGAAGTGGGGCCTGCCTGGCGCCCAGGAGAGTAGTTCTCTGAATCGGGATTTCCTTGGAGCCATTTTATAATATGTCTCCTGATGGCAAAATGCCGCTGTGTGGCGTGCGCTGGCTGGCCGGAAGTAAGAAGGCGCTCTATGGTGACGTCAGCGCGCCAGAGAGAAGAGGTGGAACGCATGTGCGTTCCACTGACAGGAACTGAGGCCGTGTGGACCGCATCTTAACGCTCCCTATGCGTTCCACATGCAGGAAGTAGGAATAAAGAAAGAACAAAGAAGGAAGGAATACTCCAATTGTAGCGGCATCGGTATTCTATATATGGTTTTATATGGCCTGTGGATATATCGGAAAATAGAATTAGTCATATCATATTATACATGGTACATACAACAATAGAGAAAATCACGATTAAATTCAAGATTTTACCAAAGAGAGATTTAATACAATCTAATCAGAGACAACTTACATAAGGTTTTGAACCTCATATTCTCTGTTTAACCCTTTTGGTGATAGGGTTTATAGTGTATTTATCCAGTACGCTTCTCTGTATTTTAGTCTTTTTGAACGGTCTCCCCCTCTTCTGAGTACCGGAACGTGCTCAATTACTTGAAATTTTAATTGGGACAAGTAATGTTGGGCCTGTTTGAAGTGAAATGGAAGGGGTAATAGGATGCTTTCTCGTTGAATGGTGGATTTATGCTGACATATCCTATCTCTTATGCATTGAGTGGTCTCACCTACGTACAACAGACCGCAGGGGCATTTAATGGTATATATTACATGGTCGGAGTCACATGTAAAAAACCCTCTAATTTTAATGGGTTTCCCTGTATGGGGGTGTGAGATTGTGGAGCCTTTTTGTACATTACTACATTGTACGCAGTGTAGACAGGGAAAGGTTCCTGTCCTTTGATTTCGTAGGAAAAGTTGCCTTAATGGGGGTCTCAGTGATCCAATGTCTGCCTTGACTAGGAAGTCCCTCAAATTTTTGGGTCTCTGGTTACAAGGTAATACTGGGTTCCTAAATTCTTCTACTTCTGGAAAGGCTCTTTTTAGGATAGACCAATGTGATTTAATGATATTGACGACTTTCCTTGTACTAGGATGAAATTTGTGAACAAATGGTATACGTTTTTGGTTTTCTCTAAATTTCCCAGGTTTCTTGTCCTGTATTTTTAAGATTTTGGCTGGATATCCTCTCTCTAGGAATCGACTCATCATCTCGGTTTCCCTTGTGTGTCTAATACTGGGATCTGACACTATGGTTTGTACCCTCTTTAGTTGTGAGCTTTTTTGGTGGATGAGGGATGAAAACTGTCAAAGTGTAACAGATTGTTCCTATCCGTAGGTTTTTGGTAAATGTCTGTAGATAGTTTGCCTGCTTTATCTTGTTGTACTACGGTATCTAAGAAACTGATAGAGATCTAAGAGATTGCGACGCTTATCAGAACAACAGAGTCTACAACTGGATGGACCCAGGGACAACAAGAAGAACAAGATCTGGATCAAGGGATACACAAAGATCAACATCAAGCGACGAGGGTCCACAGTCACGCTATCGCGGATCAAGAAAACCACGAGCAACGAACCGGGGACAGAGAGAGAATCTCACCAATCAACAAGGACCAACCATGACAACGAGCTCACAGGTAGATATACCACCCACTACTGCTACACATTCATTAGTGGTGAATATCTCCTCAATGTCCCTAAGCCCAGCTGAAATGGAACTATTACAGAAAGGGTTATCCTTCTGTCCTTCATATGGCCTGGATACTTTTCAGCTGGACTTGGATCTCCGACGCTTCTATAGGAACATACGTCTGAGGGCTCACTTTTCAAAAGCAGCTCCTATTGAGACACAGGAACCAACCTCTAAGATCTCAATTAAATCCCTGGGCCTTAGGAATAAGAGTAATTATTCCCCACCAGAAAAACATACCCTGCGGTTGAAACTTACATCTCACTAGTTCAAAAAGACATAGATTCCTTTATCAATCAGGCACACAGAGGGAAATACAAATTTAAGAATAATATTACCAACATCGAAAAGCAGGCCCTCTAAACACTAACTAAAGAAAAAAAACGTTATATTCAAAACGGCTGACAAAGGAGGTGCACTTGTTATTATGGATAAGTCTCAATACACTAGGGAAATATACAGACAACTCACGGACGAAACTATATACAAAAAACTAGACCACAACCCTACATTAAAGATCACAAGACAAATACAGGACACACTTACGCTCCACCTACAAAAAGGTACCATTGATACCAAGACAGTAAAATTCCTTACTAAGTCATTCCCCATTACCCCAGTTTTTTACATCTTGCCAAAAATACACAAAGACCTTCTTAATCCCCCAGGCCGCCCAATAGTGGCATCTACGGAGTCCCTACTATCTCCTCTCTCAATATTTTTAGAAAAGATACTTACAGCCCTCATCAAACAAACAAGATCGTTTTTACTAGACACTCTGGCCTTTCTTCAAATTATCCAAGAACAGGGACCACTTCCACAAAACTGCATTCTGGTGACCTGGGATGTCACCAGTCTATATACATCAATAATACATGACAAGGGAATCACAGCAGTACACAAACTACTTACGAACACAAACCACGACAGCGACATCATTTCACTCTGTATAGACCTGCTCAAGCTAGTCTTACACAATAATTACTTTATGTTCCAAGACAGCTTTTATGTCCAATTACAGGGTACCGCGATGGGGTCGAATGTAGCACCCCCATACGCTAATTGCTTCATGGCGGACCAAGAGGAATCACACATTTACAAGAACGTACTTTTTTGCACACACAGCACAGTGTGGAAACGTTATATTGACGATATTTTTTGTCTTTGGCATGGACCCCTGGAGACCCTGATGGCATTTCACCAATACCTTAATAATATTTATCCTGAATTGTACTTTACAATACACTACGACCACTCATGTATCAGTTTCTTAGATACTGTAGTACAACAAGATAAAGCAGGCAAACTATCTACAGACATCTACCGAAAACCTATGGATAGGAAAAATCTGTTACACTTTGACAGTTTCCATCCCTCATCCACCAAAAAAGCCCTTCCAGGCTCACAACTAAAGAGGGTACAAACCATAGTGTCAGATCCCAGTATTAGACACACAAGGGAAACCGAGATGATGAGTCGATTCCTAGAGAGAGGATACCCAGCCAAAATCTTAAAAATACAGGACAAGAAACCTGGGAAATTTAGAGAAAACCAAAAACGTATACCATTTGTTCACAAATTTCATCCTAGTACAAGGAAAGTCGTCAATATCATTAAATCACATTGGTCTATCCTAAAAAGAGCCTTTCCAGAAGTAGAGGAATTTAGGAACCCAGTATTACCTTGTAACCAGAGACCCAAAAATTTGAGGGACTTCCTAGTCAAGGCAGACATTGGATCACTGAGACCCCCATTAAGGCAACTTTTCCTACAAAATCAAAGGACAGGAACCTTTCCCTGTCTACGCTGCGTACAATGTAGTAATGTACAAAAAGGCTCCACAATCTCACACCCCCATACAGGGAAACCCATTAAAATTAGAGGGTTTTTTACATGTGACTCCGACCATGTAATATATACCATTAAATGCCCCTGCGGTCTGTTGTACGTAGGTGAGACCACCCAATGCATAAGAGATAGGATATGTCAGCATAAATCCACCATTCGACGAGAAAGCATCCTATTACCCCTTCCATTTCACTTCAAACAGGCCCAACATAACCTGTCCCAATTAAAATTTCAAGTAATTGAACACGTTCCGGTACTCAGAAGAGGGGGAGACCGTTCAAAAAGAATAAAATACAGAGAAGCGTACTGGATAAATACACTATAAACCCTATCACCAAAAGGGTTAAACAGAGAATATGAGGTTCAAAACCTTATGTAAGTTGTCTCTGATTAGATTGTATTAAATCTCTCTTTGGTAAAATCTTGAATTTAATCGTGATTTTCTCTATTGTTGTATGTACCATGTATTATATGATATGACTAATTCTATTTTCCGATATATCCACAGGCCATATAAAACCATATATAGAATACCGATGCCGCTACAATTGGAGTATTCCTTCCTTCTTTGTTCTTTCTTTATTCCTACTTCCTGCATGTGGAACGCATAGGGAGCGTTAAGATGCGTTCCACCTCTTCTCTCTGGCGCGCTGACGTCACCATAGAGCGCCTTCTTACTTCCGGCCAGCCAGCGCACGCCACACAGCGGCATTTTGCCATCAGGAGACATATTATAAAATGGCTCCAAGGAAATCCCGATTCAGAGAACTACTCTCCTGGGCGCCAGGCAGGCCCCACTTCCTCTATACTACATTTCTCCCATCTAATCTTCTCCACCATGGCGGCAGAGGTAAGACATGAAGCGAAGTTTTTGATAGCAGAATTGTTAACCAGGTCAGGATATACAGGTACATAGCAATGGACAGTTTAACAAGAAATAGACGCATCTTTCAAATGTAAGGAAGCAACCAGATGGTTACTAATTTTTATTTTTTCTTTGATTCCATTTTCAAGTATTAATCTTAACTGAGAACCATATAGTCCAGCGATTGTTGATCCACGGATAGAGATGGATTATAAAATTGTCATGGCAATATATTTACTTTTTTATGTAATTTTGTAATGTCACACTTCACCGGAATGAGTGTATACCACTTTACTTATGTATTATTTTCATGTTGTACCATTTTAGTGCCTGATGTAGGCCGAAAACGTTTGCACGCATATATTGGCCGCACATTTACCAATAAAATCCTACGTGATTTGCAACTACTCCCGGGCTGTGATCTTCATTTTTCTTATATAATATCTTCAATCACCACCCTGTCCCCTGCGGGACCCAATTTGCTTGTGGGGCTCTGTATTGGGTTTTGAAGATCCACAGTGTTATATTTTAATTTTATATTTTTATTATCAACTGTATTACTAATAAAGGTTCATTGTTGAGTGCTTGTATCCTTTGTATATTTGTTTTTCTGCTTTGGTTGTTTTTGGGGCACCTAGATACGTGGCACCGCACACCAGATTGTGTCATCAGAGAGCCATCTGTACATCAGTTTAGAAGTCAGACATTCCCAACGGACATCACAGCCTGACCTCATAAAAGCTCTTTCCTCCAAAAGACAAACTCAAAAATATAGTAAAAAACCCCTTAAGAGCAGAAGCCACTATAACTGCAATACAATCCCTAACTCCATATTAGCTCCAATGCTTTTGGATTGTGATGTCAAACAAGCTCACATACTGTAGAGGTGAATGTCAGGGATTCATACTTTTTTGTTCCTAAAATTAACTTAATTCGCTGTGGTACAAAGTAATCTAGCTGTGTTTTAAACTGAGGCTTCACTATTGTCAGTCTTTCATGCAATATCACATTACAACTAAGCTTTATGGAGAAGACCTTGGTGAACCCAAACTTCCTCTCCAAGGTAACCACCTACTGACAACTATTTAACTTTGTTACAAGAGTTTCTGCTTCAAAAGATCATCAATTTTTTAAAAAACTAAGGGGGACATTTATCAAATTTGATACACCAGCTGTGTAGAGTAAAAAGTTTGCAAGTGATGTGTGCAACATTTTGTGACAAAGTCGCAAATTTTACAACTTTTTGTCAGCTGTGCATGAGAGGCATGGCACTTTGAGTAGTGGAGTGAGAAGTTGGTCAGGTATTGCCAATAAATCAATTTTAAGTCATATTTATGACTTAAAATGTAGCAAAAAAGTTGCAGCCTGTCACAACTCCATACCAGCTAACGCCCAGGCAAACTTTCACTGAAATAGGTGCAACAATTTATAAAAACCATACGCCATGTTCATAAATTTGGTGAAAGTTAGCATATCCACTATAATTTTAAAACTCATTTCAAATGCACTTACGATGATAAATTCCCCACTAAACTTTCTTGTACCTGCATACCGTACTTATGTTAGGCAAGACATGAACAATGGATAATATCTTAACCCTTAACATTCCCGACCGCCTTATGTATATATATATATGTCGGTGGTTGGGACTTTAAATATGGCTCCCACTCACGCGTGCAGTGGGCGCCATAGCCACCGGGTGCCTGCTGTTTTAAACAGCAGGCACCCTAGGGTAATGTCTGCAACCATTGATTGTTGATCACGGACTTTTTATACTTTAGATGCCATGGTCAAATGTGACCACGGCATCTGGAGGTGCAAAAACCCAGAAGTGCGCGCTTCCAGGTGTGTTCCGTTTCCCTCCCTGGCAAGGATTGGGGGAGCTGGAGTGCATGTGCAGCAGCCCCTGTCCTCCTGAGTGACAGAATGCTGCCACACATTATCAATGGATGTCGTATATCTGGACTTCTCCAAAGCATTTGACACTGTACCTTATAAAAGGTTAGTATATAAAATGAGGATGGTCGGACTGGGAGAAAATGTCTGTAAGTGGGTAAGTAACTGGCTGAGTGATAGAAAACAGAGGGTGGTTATTAACGGTACACACTCAGATTGGGTCACTGTCACTAGTCGGGTACCTCAGGGGTCAGTATTGGGCCCTATTCTCTTCAATAAATTTATTCATGATCTTGTAGAAGGCTTGCATAGTAAAATATCATTTTTTGCTGATGACACTAAACTGTGTAAAGTAATTAACACTGAAGAGGACAGTTTTTGTGCTACAGAGGGATCTGGATAGATTGAAGGCTTGGGGAGATAAGTGGCATATGAGGTTTAACACTAACAAATGTAAAGATATGCACATGGGAAGAAATAATGCAAGTCACCCATACATACTAAATGGTAAAACACTCAGTAACACTGACATGAAAAAGGATCTAGAAATTTTAATAAACAGCAAAGTAAGCTGCAAAAACTAGTGTCAGGCAGCTGCCGCCAAGGCCAATAAGATAACGGGTTGCATCAAAAGGGGCATAGACGCCCGTGATGAGAACATAGTCCTACCACTTTACAAATCGCTAGTCAGACCACACATGGAGTACTGTGTACAGTTCTGGGCTCCTGTGAACAATGCAGACATAGCAGAGCTGGAGAGGGTTCAGAAGAGGGCAACTAAAGTAATAACTGGAATGGGTAGACTACAGTATCTTGAAAGATTATCAAAATTGGGGTTATTTACTGTAGAAAAAAGATGACTGAGGGGAGATCTAATAACCATGTTTAAATATATCAGGGGTCAGTACAGAGATCTCTCCCATCATCTATTTATCCCCAGGACTGTGACTTTGACGAGGGGACATCCTCTGCATCTGGAGGAAAGAAGGTTTGTACACAAACATAGAAAAGGATTCTTCACGGTTAGCGCAGTGAGACTAAGGAACTCTCTGCCTGAGGAGGTGGTGATGGTGAGTACAATAAAGGAATTCAAGAGGGGCCT
This sequence comes from Bufotes viridis, assembly GCA_033119425.1. Taxonomy (NCBI): domain Eukaryota; kingdom Metazoa; phylum Chordata; class Amphibia; order Anura; family Bufonidae; genus Bufotes; species Bufotes viridis. The sequence goes on along the minus strand of CM065593.1, from coordinate 181,370,279 downwards.
GGATGTGTTTCTGGAGTATAATAATATTACAGGCTACAGGCTATAGCTACTAAAGAGGGGTCGTTGATCCAGGGAGTTATTCTGATTGCCTGATTGGAGACGGGAAGGAATTTTTTATTCCCCTTAAGTGGGGAAAATTGGCTTCTACCTCACAGTTTTTTTTTTTGCCTTCCTCTGGATCAACTAGCTGGATGACAGGCCGAACTGGATGGACAGATGTCTTTTTTCGGCCTTATGTACTATGTTACTATGTCACTATTAGTTCCTAATGAAAGCCTGTGGCAGGGCTCCATAGGAACTTGTGTAATAGACTCCAATGCTAAAAGTGAAAAAAGTTAAAAAAATAAAATAAAATTCCAATTCACCCCCTTTCCGCCAAATTAAAATCAAAGTACATAAACAATTTAAAAAAATACACATCACGGGAATCACTACGTGCTATACTATTAAAAATTTAAAAAAATATATCCCATACAGCAAACTGCAAAAAAACTAAAAATGGCCGATCTGACATTTTTGATCACATACACCTCCCTTAAAAAAAAAATTAAAATTACAAAGTGCTCAAAAAGTCATGAAAATTACAGATCGCCCTGCAAAAAACGAGCCCTCACAGAGTTCTGTACACATAAAAATAAAAAAGTTAAAGGGGTCAGAATATGGTGATGCAAAGAAAAGAAATTTTCCAATCTTTTTAGTTTTTTTCAGTATTAAAACACAAGAAAAACTATACATGTGGGGTATCATTGTAGTCGTATTGAGTCAGGAGAGGGCGCCATCTTTAAAAAACCTGGGTGGGGCTTTACTAGTACGACGCTGGTCAGAAAGGGGTTAAAATGGAAGAAAAACACATATTATATATGTGGTATTGGTGTAATCGTACTGATTTGGAGAATGAAAGTAATAGGTCATAGGAAACAATGGAAAAATAAAACTCATAAAACTGGGGCAGAATTTTTCCCCGCTTCCCACTACATTGTATGCAACCATAAATGGTGCCATTAAAAAGTACAACTTGTTATGCAAAAAACGAGCCCTGATACGGCTATGTGAATGAAGAAATAAAAAAAAGTTATGGCTTTGGGAAGGCTAGGATTTAAAATTGAAAATGAAAAAATGGAAAATTGCCCAGCCATTAAGGGGTTAAAAGATGGTGCTATCTAGACAGTTTACTACTTCTTTAAATCAAAGTGAAGCTCAAATTGCTGACACATACAAACTAAAGGATAATTCTAGAATTAATTAATGATATTCAGGGAATTATTAGATTATCATATTCGGGACGCAGAAGTGGATCCAATAAGGTAGGAAACATATAAACGAAAGACTGATACTTCTCTCTTTTGGCATCCACTCATGTGATTGCCTCAAAAAAAAAAAAAAAAAACAACAACTCTGCACTCAAAGAATGCACAATGATTATAAAAATCTATTGTTTAACCCCTTAAGGACTCAGCCCTATTTCACCCTAAGGACTCGGCCATTTTTTGTGGTGATAACTTTAAAACGCTTTTTCTTATCCAGGCCATTCTGAGATTTTTTTTTCGTCACATATTGTACTTCATGACAGTGGTAAAATGAATTTCATTTTTATTTATAAAAAAATACAAAATTTACCAAAAATTTAGAAACATTTGCAATTTTCAAAGTTTCAATTTCTCTACTTCTATAATACATAGTAATACCGCCAAAAAAAGTTATTGATTTACATTCCCCATATGTCTAATTCATGTATCGATCATTTTGGGAATGCTATTTCATTTTTTGGGGACGTTACAAGGCTTAGAAGTTTAGAAGCAAATCTTGAAATTTTTCTGAAATTTTCAAAAACCCACTTTTTAGGGACCAGTTCAGGTCTGAAGTCACTTTGTGAGGCTTACATAATAGAAACCACCCAAAAATGACCCCATTCAAGAAACTACACCCCTCAAGGTATTAAAAACTGATTTTACAAACGTAATTAACCTTTTAGGTTTTCCACAAAAGTTAATGGCAAATGGAGATAAAATTTCAGAATTTCGAATATTTTGGAAACAAAGCAAGGGTTAACAGCCAAACAACGTTTGCACGAACACCCAATATGTGGTCGTAAACTATTGTATGGCCAAACTGCCAAACTTCTGTGCCCTGCCGTTTGGCCATACAGCAGTTTACGACCACATATGGGGTGTTTGTACAAACAAGAGAATCAGGGCAATAAATATTGAGTTTTGTTTGGCTGTTAACCCTTGCTTTGTTACTGGAAAAATGGATTAAAATGGAAAATTTGCAAAAAAAATTGCTGTTTTGGGACCGTTTTTATTTTTCTGCTATTTACATTGTTGAACTGACAGGTTAGATTGTGTGCTATTTCTATAGAGCAGGTTGTTACGGACGCGACAATACCAAATATGACTACTTTTTAGCGGTTTTTGTTTCAGTTTTACATAATAAAGCATTTTTGAAAAAAAATATTTTTTAATGTCTCCACATTCTGAAAGCCATAGTTTATTTTTTATTTTTTGGGCAACTGTCTGACTGGTGGTTTGATTGGCACTATCTTGGGGTGCATATGACATTTTAGTCGCTTGCTATTACACTTTTTGTGATGTAAGGTGACAAAAATGGCTTTTGACACTGTATATATTTTTTTTTTATGTGTTCAGCTGAGGGGTTAGGTCATGTGTTATTTTTATAGATCAGGTTGTGACGGACGCGGCAATACCTAATATGTATACTTTTTAGTTATTTATATAAGTTTTACACAATAATATCATTTTTTAAAACAAAAAAAATCATGTTTTAGTGTCTCCATAGTTTGAAATCAATATTTTTTTCTTTTTTTGGGCGATTGTCCTATGTAGGGGCTCATTTTTTGCGGGATGAGGTGACGGTTAGATTGGCACTATTTGGGGGTCATATGACTTTTTGATCGCTTGCTATTACACTTTTTGTGATGTAAGGTGACTTAAAAATGGCTTTTTGACAAAGTTTTTATTTAATTTTTTTTACAGTTTTTACTAGAGGGGTTAGGTCAGGTGATATTTTTATAGAGAAGATTCTTACGGACGTGGAGATACCCAATATGTCAACTTTTTTTTTTTTTTTTACATTTTACATTTAACACTAAAAAGCATTTTTGAAACAAAACAAAATCATGTTTTAGTCTGAGAAGCATAGTTTTTTTATTTTTCGGCCAATTGTTTTAGGTAGGGGCTCATTTTTTGCAGGATGAGATGGCGGTTTGATTGGTACTATTTTGGGAGGCATACGATTTTTTGATCGCTTTGTATTACACTTTTAGTGATGTAAGGTGCCAAAAAATGGCTTATTTACACCATTTTTGGGTTTTTTTTTATGGCGTTCACCTGACGAGTTCAGTCATGTGATATTTTTATAGAGCAGATTTTTACGGACGCGGCGATATAATATGTGTAGTGTATTTTATTTTATTTTTTTTATTCAGTGATATGTGTTTTTTTTTCAATTTTTTTTGACCCAGACCCACTTGGTTCTTGTAGATCCAGTGGATCTGGTGTCTGTATAATACAGTACAATACACTATATAGTGCACTGTGCTGTATTTTTTACTTTACAAAGTCTGAATAGCCCCCTCCCTCTGCGATCCCATCCTGTTGGGGGGCTGCAAAGGCACAGCAGCCCCCCGATGGGAGAGGGAGGGAGCTCCCTCCCTGTTAACCCTTCCATACCGTGGTCCGTATGGACCGCGGTACGGAAGGGGTTAAACGGCTGGCATCTGATCAAGCACAGATGCCAGCCGTTTCTATCAGAGTGTCAGCAATGTGCTGACACTCTGATAGATCCACTAGACACCAGGGAAACATTACAGAAGAGGCGGGCAGGGGATCGCAATCGCGATCCCGCCCGCCTCCCGCCGCCCGCAACCACCCCCCCTGCACCCCCGCAGCCATAATATGATTGGGGGCTGCAGGGGGGGCTAAAAATGAACACTTTGGGGGCATTAACTCTGATCCCCGCGGTCTGTGAGATCGCACAAAGCGCTGCAAACCGCAGGTCTGAATTGACCTGCGGTTTGCAGCGATCGCCGATATGGGGGGGGGGGGGGTCACAGGACCCCCCTGGGCATTGTAAAAAGGTACCTGCTGAATGATTTCAGCAGGTACCTTGTTCCGATCACTGCTGGCTGAGCAGCAGTGATCGGAACTACTCATGACGTACCTGTACGTCATGGGTCCTTAAGGACTCGGAAACAATGACGTACAGGTACGTCATGTGTCCTTAAGGGGTTAAAAAATACTGATATTGAAAACTAAAATAGATGAAATATTTGATCTGCCAGTTAGGTATTTATAAGCAACATTTATAGTTAATTTGATACTTCAATGGGACAATGACAGCTGTAAAACTATATAAAACTGTAAATATATTACAAAAATCACAATTTTTTTAAAATTTAAAACAAGCTTTTCAAGTAAAATCAAGATACATTAAGGTTTTCTGATGTTTTCAGTATTCTTAAAAGCCAACAGAAATTACAGTGATTATTAAATCTGCTCTAGGCCTTTATTTTCTTTTTGATTGCTAGCATGCAGAAACCAGATGTGGCTCAACTTTCAGCAGCTATTTCCTAATTTCTGAGATAGAGCAGCCTCTAAGGGTTTCAGACACTAGAAATCTGAGAGACAAACATTCTTATTGGCCGCTATTCCTTAGTTCTGTGATCAAAGTAGCTTGATGTCTGGCAAGAAGCCCTGCAAAAAATATGCTTCAACGATCAAAGTTTGTAATTTCTTAGTATTCTTAGCATGTGAAATATGATTTAGGTTGGAGACTTGGATAAAAAAAAAATACATAAAGCAAGAAAGCATGACAAAAACAATCACATGAATCAACAGATAGAAAAATAGATATTCAAGAGAATGGGAAGAGCAGTCCTCTACAAAGGAGACGATCAGGGCTGGGACAAGGTCCACCACCAACAGAGGCTGAGCTGCCCAAGTGCGCCCCCAACTTGTGGAGTCTTTACTAAATACTGTTGTAATCACACATAAATATGCACAGTTTAATGTATCAATTAATGACGCACTGTTATGGAGGATCTGTGGATGACATTGTTATGGGGGGGATCTGTGGATGACACTGTTATGGGGGATCTGTGGATGACATTGTTATGAAGGGGATCTGTGGATGACACTGTTATGGGGGATCTGTGGATGACACTGTTATGGGGCGGATCTATGGATGAAACTGTTATGGGGGGGATCTATGGATGACACTGTTATGGGGTAATCTGTGGATGACACTGTTATGGGGATCTGTGGATGACACACTGTTATGAAGGATCTGTGGATGACAATGCTATGGGGATCTGTGGATGACACACTTATGGGGGATCTGTGGACAACACTGTTATGGGAGATCTATGGATGACACTGTTATGGGGGATCTGTGGATGACACACTGTTATGGGGATCTGTGGATGACACACTGTTATGGGGATCTGTGGAGGACACTGTTATGGGGGATCTGTGGATGACGCATTGTTATGGGGGATCTGTGGATGACACTGTTATGGGGGATCTGTGGATGACACACTGTTATGGGGGATCTGTGGAGGACACTGTTATGGGGGATCTGTGGATGACGCATTGTTATGGGGGATCTGTGGATGGCACTGTTATGGGGATCTGTGGATGACGCACTGTTATGGGGATCTGTGGATGACACTGTTATGGGGGATCTGTGGATGGCAGTGTTATGGATTGTGACTCACAATGGATATTGGGGGCCAGCAAATTACAAGGAAGGCGGGGGTGGGGGATGATTGATAACATACATATCTAAATGGCTGGGGGGGTGAGGGCTTGACTTGAGCCATCTACTGATCAGAGCATTAGAATAGCAGGAATAAATAACATCTAAATGTCTGGTGGGGAAGATGGGGGTAGGACAAGGGCTGATGGGGGAAGGGGACTGGGTTAGATAATCTATACTGACATACATTTAACACACACATATATACTGACATACATATGACAACACATATATACTGACATACATATGACACACACATATATACTGACATACATATGACACACACATACTGACATACATATGACACACATACATACTGACATACATATGACACACATACATACTGACATACATATGACACACACATATATACTGACATACATATGACACACACATACTGACATACATATGACACACACATACATACTGACATACATATGACACACACATACTGACATACATATGACACACATACATACTGACATACATATGACACACACATATATACTGACATAAATATGACACACACATATATACTGACATACATATGACACACATACATACTGACATACATATGACACACACATATATACTGACATACATATGACACACACATATATACTGACATACATATGACACACACATATATACTGACATACATATGACACACACATATATACTGACATACATATGACACACACATACATACTGACATACATATGACACACACATATATACTGACATACAAATGACACACATATATACATATGACACACATATATACTGACATACATATGACACACACATATATACTGACATACATATGACACACACATATATACTGACATACATATGACACACACATACATACTGACATACATATGACACACACATATATACTGACATACATATGACACACATACATACATACATATATACTGACATACATATGACACACATACATACATACATACATATATACAGACATACATATGACACACATACATAAAAACACACAATATGCACATTACATTACTGCCATTCCATTCCCTTTAACCCCTTACATTTTCTGCACATACAGTCTCTGGTGACTTGGAGGGAGAGGCAGGCTGCAGAGTATTCCTCCTCCTCCTCCTCCTCTGTCCCGACGCTGCTCTTCTCTCTGTGCTGGGGGAGGGGGTTGTGAATCTCTGGTGCACACACAGGCAGGAAGTCAGGGGCTGGGGAAGGTACGGAGCTGCAGCACACTGCACTAGACTGAGGGAGGGAGGAAGAACACCACTAGGGGGCGCAGGACCGGCTGTTACAGCAGCAGAGTGCAGAAATGGATGCTCTGCTGCTAATACAGCTACACGGCAGCAGCAGGGACTTGGTGAGAGTGGCCTGCGCCCTGAGGCTTGAGCGCCCTGAGGCTGGAGCCTCCTCAGCCTCTGTGTCGGCCCGGCCCTGGAGACGATGCACAGGTAATTTTGAAGGGGAAGTGGCGCTACCCCTTCAAACAGCTAATCGGCGGGGCTGCCAGAAGTTGACCCTCTGACAATCTGATATCAATATTAAACCACTGCAAAACCCCCTTTAATAGATAAAAGAAGAAAAGAATAGTGGTAAGTTCAGATGTGACAGATCATTTTCTTTGCAAAAGCTACATGTTGCATATGGATTTTGAGCCGTCGACTTTCTGCAACATAAACAGCATACTGCTGCAGATCTGAAAACAAATGACACTGTAAATTGCTGGGGATTCCAAAATTCAAAATGTCAATTTCTCAGCTTATCAGACAGATAGTGATACCTCATAAAATGGTTATTACTTTACTTTCCCCATATGTCTGATTTATGTTGGCATCATTTTGTAAATGTTCTTTTATATTTTTGGGATGTTAGATGGAGTACAATTTTAGATGCAAGTTTCAAAATTTTAAAGAAAATGTCCAAAACCTGCTTTTTTAACCACTTGACGACCGCCCATAGGATATAAACGTCCTATGGGCAGTTGTCTATCTCTGAACGGACATTTTAAAACATCCATTCAGAGATGGCAGCTGCACGCTAATCGTGCAGCTGCAGAGCAGGTTGCCTACTGTCAGTGACCACAGAGCAACCCAGAGAGAAGGCAGGGACAGTTCCCAGGTCCTTCTAAATCGCTGCAGACACAGCGCTCACTATGCGCTTCCTGTCCTAGCCCGGTGGTCATATGACCGCCGGGGCCGGGAGAGTGCAGGAGCTGTCTGGTCTTTCACAGACCACGATCAGCCCTGCACTGAGGCTGTACAGTGATGTACTCTGCTGTACAGGCTCTCTAGGGGCTGTAAGGCCTCTTTCACACGGGCGTCACGTTTGACGCCCGGATAAGAGGCGGGTGCGTTGCAGAAAAATACGAGATTTTTCTGCACGAGTGCAAAGCGTTTTAATGCGTTTTGCACGCGCGTGGAAAAAAACGGCATGTTTGGTACCCAGACCCGAACCCGGACTTCATCACTGAAGTTCGGGTTTGTGTTGAGTTTTCTGTAGATTTTATTATTTTCCCTTATAACATGGTTATAAGGTAAAATAATAGCATTCTCAATACAGAATGCTTTGTAAAATGTGGATTAAGGGGTTAAAAATAAAAAAATTAACTCACCTTATCCACTTGATCGCGTAGTTGCCGATCTCTTCTGTCTTCTTCAAGCATTAGCTGGCGGCTAAAGGACCTGTGATAACATCACCGAGCTCATCACATGGTCCATCACCATGGTGATGGACCATATGATTGGACCATGTGATGTGACGTCACCACAGGTCCTTTAGATGGCAGCTAATGCTTGAAGAAGACAAAAGAGATCGGCAACTACGCGATCAAGTGGATAAGGTGAGTTCATTTTTTTATTTTTAACCCCTTAATCCACATTTTACAAAGCATTCTGTATTGAGAATGCTATTATTTTCCCTTATAACCAAGTTATAAGGGAAAATAATAAAGATCGGGTCCCATCTCTTAGCAACCTTGCAGGAAAAATCGCACTGCATTCGCACTTGCTTGCGGATGCTTGCGATTTTCCCGCAGCCCCATTCACTTCTATGGGGCCTGCGTTGCGTGAAAAACGCACAATATAGAGCATGCTGCGATTTTCACGCAACGCAGAAGTGATGCGTGAAAATGACCGCTCATGTGCATAGCCCCATAGAAATGAATGGGTCCGGATTCAGTGAAGGTGCAATGCGTTCACCTCACACATTGCACCCACGCGGAAATCCCGCCCATGTGAAAGGGAGCTAAGGGTGCATTAGAGGGACTTCAAATGGGATATGGCATCTAAAAACCAGTTCAGCAAAATCTGCCTTCCAAAAACCATACGGTGCTCATTTTCTTCTGAGCCCTGCCGTGTGCCCTTACATCAGTTTACGACTACAAGTGGGGTGTTTCTGTAAACCTCAGAATCAGGGTAATAAATATTATGCTTGCTTTGGCTGTTAACCCTCGATGTGTTAAAGAAAAAAAAAGGATTAAAATGGAAAATTTAATCTCCATTTTCCTTAAATTCTTGTGGAACACCTAAAGGGTTAACAAAGTTTTTAAAATCAGTTTTGAGTAACTTAAGGGGTGTAGTTTCTACAATGGGGTCATTTTTGGGGGGTTTCCACTGTGTAAGCCCCACAAAGTTTTGGAAATTTTCTTAAAAATTTTAAGAATTACTTCAAAAATTCTAAGCCTTCTAACATCCTAAAAAAATAAAATGTCATTTACAAAATGATGCCAACATAAAGTATACATATGGGGACTGTTAATTAATGAATATTTTATGAGGTATCACTTTCTGTTTTAAAAGCAGAGAAATTAAAATTTAGAAAATTGCGAATTTTTCAAACTTTTTGATAAATTTGGGATTATTTCATAAATAAAGGTGAAATATATTGACTTAAATTTATGACTAACATAAAGTACAATGTGTCTCGAGAAAACAATCTCAGAACGGCTTGGATAAGTATAGGTGTTCGAAAGCTATTACCACATAAAGTGACGCATGTCAGATTTGCAAAATTAGGCCTGGTCAGGAAGGGGAAAATGGCCCGGTCTGGAAGTGGTTAAAGGACCACCCATAACTGACCCTATTTTATAAATTACAGAAGTTATTCAAATCTGATTTGTTAACCCTTTAACTGTTCCACAAGAATTAAAGGAAAATAGAGGAGAATATCAAAATTTCACTTCTTTTTGTAGATTTTCCATTTCAATCCATTTTTCCCTCTTAGGTAGCTAGGGTTAACAGCTAAACAAAACTCAATATTTATTACCCCGATTCTGCAGTTTACAGAAAAACCCTGTTAGAGATGTGTACCCACTTGTGTCTGGAGATTGGGTGGTAGTAAAAAGACACGTTAGAAAAGTCCTAAAACCCTGGTTTGATGGTTCATTCCGAGTGTTGTTGAGCACAAGCACATCAGTGAAGCTCAAAGGAAAGCCTAATTGGAGTAATTTCAAGAAAGTGTTGACTCTAGAGACTTGAAAGGATGATGCTTTTTGGTTCCCCTTGTGTGACTGTTGATCTTGACCCAAAAGAATGTGGAAGAATTGTATGAAGACTTCGATCCCGAAAATCAGAGGCACTGATGATTTCCAGTCTCCCCTCCATATAAGGTCAACGCCAGTTAGGGACAGAACATCTGACTTTCCTATGCTTAGTCCGGTGTTATGGGAGGCTATTCATTAGGGATAGCTTGTCAAGTAGCCGGTGAAGAGACATGTGAAGCATTGGGACAGATGTTTAGGTTTAGGGAGAGAATAAAAATTCAAGGGGGGACTGATAGAGATGTGTAAATTTTATTCTATGTTTGTATCTTTTGGACTCTAACGGGTTAAACTTTTCTTTTTGAGTATTACAAACTTCTTATTCTTGTTCTCTTATCTCAGGGGGCCTCCCCTCTCTCTTCTCTGCTGTTTCAACTTTCTGTCTATGCAAGGCCATGAGGAGAAGGGGGGGAGGGCAGTGTTTGTCTTCTATCTTCCCACAGTTGCTTTGAGGGATGCCTAAGCCAATCACGTAGCTTGATGATATATATATATATACATATTATTTACTGCCTATAGAGAAGCACCTCCTTGAAGTGTCACATATGATGTATGCAGTATTGTTGTTAGGATAGCCGCCATTATAAGATGGCAGACACTTAGATGTTTACATTAAGTTCACATTCCAAAGTAGTGCATACTGCGCAGATGCTAGTGTGTTATCTCTTCTTCTCTTATCTTTCCTTCCCTTTTGACCAATGAAATAATGCTTGAGCCTCAGGTGAGAACCGCCCTCTTCTGTAGATGTATAATTGCTTTTACTTTTTGTAATAAAGGTAGAGATTACATTGACCAGCTATGTGTCAGAGTCTAGTCTCTCATCCACGCGTGGATATTAACCCCTTGGGGGTACCTTGATTTGGAGCACCAGAGTGCATCTCAAATGCTCTGATTAGAGTGTCTTTAGCAACCCCATATGTGGTTGTAAACTGCTGTATGGGCACACAGCAGGGTGTCAGGACTCGAACCCGTGGCCAGTCATGTCCCAGGCAGTAGCTCTACCCACTAGGCTACCGTCTCTCCTTGGACTATTCTCTAGCTAACTTCTAACTACCTCTCTTGTCCTTGCCTTGTCCTGCTGATTATCCCAATCTCTTGCACTTGCTACTTCCCTATAAAACCTGGTTATTGTGCCTCCAAGCCTGTAGTAAGCTTCCTCTCTGCTCCCCCACCACTACTGATGTTTTACCATTGTTGCCAACCCGGACCGTTTGACCTCGCTGAATTGCCGCCTGCATTGACTCTCTGTTTTCCACCGACCACGCCTCCGTCTACTCCTGCTGTTACCTCGCTGCCATCTCTGCTGCCGACCCGGACTGATCGACCACGCTACCTGCCTCCTGCTTCTGTGGGCCTTTGCCACTGGACTCCATACTTCTAGCTCGGGTGTCCTCTGACTAAGGTGGGCCTCAATTGACACTACCAACCATAACACAGGGCGCAAAAAGGAAGGTGCAACCTATGGATTTTGGAGGTCAGATTTCACTGGGATAATTTTAAGTTGTTGTGTCGCAATTGACACCCCTTATGCACCCCTATGGTAGAAACTCCCAAAAAGTGATTCCACTTTTGATACTACGGGATGAGGTGACAGTTTTGTTGGTACTATTTTGGGGTACATATGATTTTTCATTTCTCGATATTATGCTCTGTTCTGGCACAATTTTTATTTATTTTTTAGGGCATTCACCTGACAGGATACATCATGTGTTGTTTTTAAAGAGTAGGCTACGGATGGGACGATACCAAATATGTCTAATTTTTTTTGTTTTGTTTCAGTTTTACATAATACAGCACTTTTGAAAAAAAATCATGTTTTTGTGTCTCCATTTTCTTAAAGCCATATTTTTTTAAAAAAAATTCTGCTGATCATCTTGTGTAGTGTTTTTTTTTTCCATTTTTTGCAGAGTTGACATTTTTATTGGTACCATTTTTGGGCATGTACGTTTTTTTATTGTTCAATATTTCAAAATGACAAACAAAATGGCTGTTTTGACACAATTTTTTTTTTATGGTGTTCATCTGAGGGAGTCATGTGATATTTTTATAGAGCCGCTCATTATGGACGCAGCAATATCTAATGTCTATTTTTATTAACTTTTCCCAAAAAATATTATTAAAAATTGCTTGATGAAGGGAAAGGGGTGTTTTTTTTCCCTGTATACTTTTGTTTTTTTATTTAAAACATATTTTTTTTCACTTTTTATTTTTGTCCCAGTACAGGGACTTCAACATTTCAGGGCCTGATCCCTGTTTCAATGTAGTACAATACATGCTGTATTGCACTACATTGCCTGTCGGTGGATTAGACTGACAGTGTGCTTATGAGACCCAGCCTGGGGGCTGGATCTCACAGGCTTCTGTACATGGCATTCCCCGAGGCCCTATCACAGCCATCAGTCCCCTGTCACCACAGGGGGGGGCGATGAAACCTAGTATACCCCACAGTCAGCGTTGATCACAGCATATAAAAGGTTAATCCGCCAGCACTGGCATTTACAGTGATGCTGGCGGATACAGCTGGGTCCCTGCTGTCAGTCACAGCGGGATCCCTGCATTGATCAAGCGCACACAGTTCTGGTGCCTGCCCGATCATCATGATCATCATATGTCAGTTTGCGGAAGTCCCTTCCTGCTGTGACGTTCTTGTATGTCACATGTCGCCAAGGGGTATGAATATCTTTGGGGAAATTTTTATTAGTTTTCCATTCTACTCATTTTGGGCTAAAATTATTTTTTCAGTTGGTCTTTGTTAAAAATGTTCAAAAGGTTTTACTTTTAGTGATTGTTTCTAGTGGTCACGGGACCAAGCCATTTCAGCCCGGCGGAGATGGTGTTTTTTTTTTTGTTTTTTTTTTAACTGGGCATCAGTCAAATTATTTGCGGTTGGCACACTGGCACTATGTCTGTACCATGTCGGCACATATTTCATTAATATGAAACATTTGGTTGCATTACTGCATAAAGAAAATTCAGTTATAATAAAAAATTATTTCCAGATTTTATCTTTTGATTTCAGTGTAAATCCTGTATCAATCCTGCTTCTAATATTAATTTAAAGCTGACTGTTTGCTTTATCCAGAATCAGAACAATAGCCGTCTTTGATGCTGAAGTGAGGCCCTCTGAGATCCCATTTATGCTTCTAGGCTTTAAAAGAGTTTCAAAGTAAATATTTTCCTACCACTCTGTGCCACAGCCAACTTTAATTGATATACTGTATTAATGTATGTAACTACGAGGTTTGGTTTTTCCTCATGGAGTACCTTTAAATTCCCCTTATTCTCATAAAGCTATTTATTTTTAACTAACAACTGTGGTAAATGCAGCGAGTCATGTAACAAGAACATGATTATTTTAATAGCAACCAAATATTCTTGTAGTATATGTCTACTGAAATAAATGGCATTTTGTAGGCTTTGAAGTAATGCCAAAATATATTCCATTAATTGTGCCTAGTATAGGACATTTTATATCTGACTGTTGCATTATTTCATTAGATATATAATTATAAATCTTAAAGGGGTTAGTTAAGATTTTGATATTAATGACCAGACTCCCAGGACCTCAGTTGATCAGCTGTTTGAAGAGGAGCACTGTGTCATCTTCCTAGGCCTGTGACATCATGTTCACAGATGTGAACATAACCTTAAATTTGAAATGAAAAAATTAACAAACTAGGAGCCATAGGGCTCTTTCACATGATGTGTCCCTTGCGGGAATCATGCTCCGCGTGAGAGAAGGATCGTGCAGTATGGACTTAGGAATTACATTGCATTATCATGACTGATACTGCTGTGTGCCTCTGCCTGAACTTTTTGTAACAGAATCATACTGACAGCTTTATGAAAAGTCAGGCATAGGCACACAGCATTATCAGTCATGATAATACCATGCGCTTCTGTAGTCCAGACTGCACAATCCCTGTCACACAGAGCGATTCCTGCAATGGACACTTTCCTGCAAAAGAGCCCATAAAAGAGAAAGAACCATGTCCATAAAAGCCTATAATCTAAATTTAAATGATGATGCCCGAGATTCCTCAAGCTTAGCAAATTCTCAGAAGTTTATGTTTGAATTTATACACAATCATATGTAAAAGTGTGTGACCATATGCCTGCTACATGCAAAATAAATTATTTTGTAGTATCTAGAATCCATCATGCAGTGTTAAAATGTGATCATAGGTATGTCACAAATTTGTTACATGATGCATGGCAATGGAAATCCGGTGCTGGAGCAAAATAAAATCACAGCACATGCTTTAGTTTATTGCACCTTTTATGCTGTTTTCTATGGAATCCTTGATTAGACTGTGTTCATTCTCTGTACATGCTTTGGGCTTTCTGTACTTCTAATCAGTCAGAACAGAAAAATGAAAAAATAAATTGATCCGGTTTCATCCCCATATGTTTCAATGAGCATCAGTTATTCTCAATTTGCATTTGTCTGTATTTTTTTTCTCCCATCACAAACTGAAATCTGAAGAAATTGTCACAGTCATGCAAACTGACCACAACTGAAGCTGAAAAAAAGGCTACACGCACACGACAGTTGTTTTTTTGCTGTCCGTAAATCGGGATCCTCAAAAAAAACTGATGGTCCAGGGAAACACAAACAACGGACGCGGAACACAAATGGATGAACTGTCAGCATTTTTTTGCTGACCCATTGAAATGAATGGGCTCCTGTCCTATCCGCAAAAAAAACTGAAACGGAAGCCGAGAAAAACAATTGTCGTGTGCATGTAGCCTTAGGCATTGTCCACATTTCTAATTTTTCACTGATGTGTGCTGTCCACATTTTCTGCAGACAACACACACCCATTGATTTGAATGTATCTGTTTTCACATATGAGTGATGTGGACCACTGAAGTCTATGAGTCAGTGAAAATCAGGGACACAACAAGGATAGCACCCGTGTTGCATCCTTTTTAGCTGATAATTGATAGGAGATGCTTTGGAAATTAATTTTAAAAAAGGACACACGGACATCTTCATGGATGAAACACTAATGCTTTTTTCATGGATATTAAACTGACATGGAAATGGGGACGAGGCCTTAGTTGAGGGTGAATCAAACCATTGAATATTTATAATGTATTTTTACAAATTGCACAAAGCCAGTGGAAATAATAAAAAGTTGCAAAAAAATATTTTTGTTACATGACCTGAAGAGGTTAAACAAATTACCTGCCAAAATTTCTTATACCTATGTATTGTGGAGAAAAGATAATGCACTTGGTCTTTCACACGAGCTGATGCTGTGCATGGAATCGGCTGCGTGAAAGAGAGCCAAGCCGCGCTCTGGACAGCAGAGACACAGAGCATTAACATGATTACTAATGCTTCGTGCCTCTCTGATCTTTTTACTACAAAATTAAGGTGAGATAAAGTTGTCACTGTGATTTTGTAGTAAAAAGATCACAGAGAGGCAAATAGCATTATCAATCATGTTAATGCTCCATGTGTCTGCTGTCCAGAGAGCGGCTTGGCACTCTTTCACGCGACGGATTCCACGCACGGCATCGGCTTGTGTGAAAGAGCCCTTACCCTAGGTACACACCTAAGCGTTTTACAGCGCGTTCAAACGCGCTGTAAAACGCACAACATGTGAAATGCCATGTATCCCTATGGGCATGGTACACATTTGGGCGCCTGACACAAACGCTAGTGCTTGAGCTTCTTTGGGGCGTTTTTTCAAGCGTTTCTCCCCATTGGAATGCGTTCCGCTCCAAGTTGAAGATATGCGCGTTTTCTGTTTAAAAAACGCGCATACGAACACGCGTTTTTCTCATTTGACCCAGCATAAAAAGGCCCAATTTGGCTAACAGTCTGCAACTTTCATATAGGTGGGCCTACATTTTTAGTGGATCTGGAACCTGTCAATCAAAAAAACGCCTCAAAAACACGCGTTCCTTAAATGCAAAAACGCCCATGAAAACGCACGTTTGTCGCGCGAAAAAACGCTCAAAAAAACGCCCGCTCCAAAAACGCTTAGGTGTGTTCCCAGCCTTAGGGTAGGTTCACACCTATGTTTATCTGATCTATCAGGCTGTTCTCTGCCGATAAAGCCTGCTGAATCTAAACTGGTGTAAATGATAATCAGTTTAATGAAGACGATGGCCCCAAACACATCACGCCCCACCACACCCCCTTTTCAGAAAATGGCAAGGGTGGTGTAGAAACACCACCCGTGCCTAAATTTAGATATACATAGTAAATGACCCCAATATGCATTGCATTGTTAGTATATAGTGGCTCACAATTACCAATGTACATTCACCTGAGAGAAAGTTTCAGCGCCTAGTCCACAAAAGGGGCGTGGCCTAAGATTCAACGTTCTGTGCAAAAACTGAGCCACAAATCTGCTGTAAAATTTTGGCTCAAAGTAATGGCCTCTTTAAAAGGGTCAACCTAGCAGGCAACTAACTGTTCATTCCTGACAACTGTGTGACTGTCAGGAGGTGAAAGTTGCATTTACGTGCAGCAATCACTTCTACTGTATGGAGACAAGCAATCGCTACAGTGATTACTTGTACCTATACACATTCATTGTTTTTGGTCAGCTGTTTAGACAGAAATAATTTACTGTAGGTTACCACACCAGTGATGCTTTCATCCAAAGAACGAGTGTTTGCTCGTTCATCGGGTCATCAGCAATACCTTTAAATAGGGCAATTATTGGGAAAAAGCGTTCCTAGGAACTCACCTTACAAAAAATGTCCCCAAATATTGGCCCTTTAAAGTGGCCTTAAGCCGACCACTATGAAGTACTTAGTAGTAGTGTCTAGCTATACACCAGATCTATCATCCAACGTGTGGCACGGTGATAAATCTGGTGCTGGTCTAGATAGCCTGTCTAAACTTGTGCCATCTATAGGGTTAGTGCACCTGCCCCAGTATGTTCTAAAACAGAAAATGTATTGAACACAACTGTCCATGTTCAGGATAAACATGTAATTATGCAGAGTCAGTTTCTGTATGAAATGTATATAAACATATTTCTAGAGCAAAGAGTAAAAAATGCAGAAATACTGTAAATTACTAACTAGAAATAGTTCATCATTACATAAGAATTATCAAAGCTTAGATGAAAAGTAATAACTCAAAACCTTGGATGCCAGAAAAAAATCGAACATTACAAATTACAGTAACAGAGGTTTCAGTTATAAATATTAAGTGATTTAAAAAGCTCCATAAAATATTGCACATTAAGTCCAGACTTTGCCATGCCTATTTATCATAGATGGTGACCGCTGGGTAAGTAAAAGAAAAAGAAGGTCAATCTATATCAAAGCCAGCCAAGAGCTGTGTGGGAAAAAGTTTAACAGTTAAAACAGGATGTTTACCCTGTTCCTGGCGATCATGCTGAATTTGCAAAGCTACATTCCCAGCAGCTAGCCTGCCTAGAACACGCATGGTGTGCATGCAAGAGCTTAGTTAGATTAAGGGATTTGTTCCACATTCCAGAAGGCTTCTTCAAATCTCTTAGCCCAGCTTTTCTTTAAAATAAGCTAATGTCAAAAAGATACGGGCTTACAATTGCCATTTGGTAAAAGCGAAAACACCACAAACCCTCCTTGCAGAATATAAGGTCTGACCACACGGTACTGATATGCTGCAGATTTTTGTCCATAAATTCAGAAGGAAATTCTGCATGTAACAGAGTAGCAGCAAAGTGAATAAGATCTGAACAAATCTTACCCACTTGCTGCAAAAATCATACTGAAATTGACCTGCAATGTGAATGGCACTTTGCACATTGTTCCTCTCCTCTGGTGCTAGGATGTGTCATCACATGTGACAATATGGCATCGATGGAGAGCAGATGTACAGGGGAGCTATATACATATATCTTTTTTTTTTCAGGGAAATCAGACACACATGATTCGCTAGAATGGAAAGGACACATAACAATATAAACTACGGGTTTAATAACTAATGGGGTCATTTATCAAACTGGTGTAAAGTAGAACTGGCTTAGTTGCCCATAGCAACCAATCAGATTCCACCTTTCATTTTCCAAAGGAGCTGTCAAAAATTAAAGGTGAAATCTAATTGGTTGCTATGGGCAACTAAGTCAGTTCTGCTTTACACCAGTTTGATAAATAACCCCATAAGTACATATTTATTTCATTGGATTCCTGTATATATTCTTTTCTGTCCATTGAAACAAAATGAGTATAAGCAAAACCCTTATACTATACATGAACAGCATATGTATGCATGTGCCACTTAAAGGTGTTGTCCACCTTTTGGCTAATTCCTACTTGTGAGAAGCAAAGCTAAGCATTACACAGTACCCATCCAAATCAATTGGTTATCTGGATATTGCAGGACAGGACAGACTCGCCAGAGTGTGAGACATTTTTTGTAACTATTTTTAGTAAATCTTCCATATACTTTATCATTTAGCTATAATAGCCTCCCTAAATTCAATGCGCTGCCTGTGCTGTTCATAGTGCCCCCTGTGCTGATGAAGGGCAGGAAAAGTCTAAGGCATTTTGGCATACCATAGACTTTTTCCAGGGTGCGGGTGCCCACAGAGAGAGCTTTGAGTGGAGTCCCTAATTAAGGTGTATGAAAAGTTTTTTTTTCTCTAAACAACCCATTTAAAGAGACCCTGTCACTTTGACAGACCTCATAAAATTAGGACACTCACTAAAGTTGGGGCTACATGGCAACACGTGTCAGGAAACATTGCATCTAATGATCTGAAATTGTGGTGCACTGCCATTTAAGACATGCTGCAACTGTAAAGCCATAATCGTATTTACCCTGTTAGGGTATTTTAATCTTGTTATTATTTTAAGATGTTTGTCAAATTGACAAATTGTGTCTGCAGAAAGTTAGAATGTTATACAAATACAGCTTCCAAACTGAAATGTGCAGAAGGGAGCTCTCATTAATGGTGACAAATAGGTCATTTCACGAAAAGCATTATCCCCTATACATAGCATTAGTATGCGGACAGATGGAGGGCCTATTGCTGACACCTGTACGATCACGATCAGAATGGGGATCCCAAGTCCTTTTTCAAGTGGCAATTGAATGAATCGATACTGAAATACATAGGTGGTGCTGCTCTATTTAAAGGGCTTCTGTCACCCCCGATTTAGCAATTTTGAGTAGTGGACATTAGCTATTTGCTAATGTCCGCTGAGTTCATACATATTACTATTACCTCTCTCTGTGCTCTAAATTCTGTAAAAATCGCACTTTTATGTTATGCTAATTTCTTCACTACCAGCAAGTTGGGCGGTTACTTGCTGGTAGCCGCCGCATCCTCGGACTATAAACACGCCCCCTCCTCCACTTGATAGACAAGGCCAGCGAGCGCTCTTCTCCTCCCGCTGGCCCTGTCTTCCCATGAAATCCGCGCCTGCGCCGTAGCGGTCTTCATTCGGCACAGGCGTTCTGAGTGAAGGAGCTGGCAAGTGCCCGTCCTTCACTCAGAACGCCTGCGCCGAATGAAGACCGTTACGGCGCAGGCGCGGGATTTCATGGGAAGACAGGGCCAGCGGGAGCAGAAGAGCGCTCGCTGGCCTTGTCTATCAAGTGGAGGAGGGGGCGTGTTTATAGTCCGAGGATGCGGCGGCTACCAGCAAGTAACCGCCCAACTTGCTGGTAGTGAAGAAATTAGCATAACATAAAAGTGCGATTTTTACAGAATTTAGAGCACAGAGAGAGGTAATAGTAATATGTATGAACTCAGCGGACATTAGCAAATAGCTAATGTCCACTACTCAAAATTGCTAAATCGGGGGTGACAGAAGCCCTTTAAGGTCTATGGGACTTACAGAGATAGTGCAGTGCTTCCATAGTTATATAATGAAGCAGCAATGCGTAACCACTGCTCCATTCAAACACATTCAGGACAAGGGGGCTGAGGACTCTAGTACTAGTGATTGTGGGGGTCACAATAATCATTCATGTACCACCTATCCTTTAGAAGGGTTATAAATGCTTTTCATGGGTTAACTACTTTAATGACATTAGTGCAACTACTGAATATCAGGTTCCATTCACACAACCATGTTGGTTTTGCAGACTTCAGAGGTTCGGCAATCTGCAAGATGTTGCAAAGAATAGGACATGACGACTTCTAAATGCCTCTGGGTCCATGCGGCCACGCCGAAAAAGATAGGACATGTGTTATTCTTTGCCACATCTTGCGTATTACGGACCCATTGAAGTCAATAGGTCCACACTTCAATGCGGGGTGCACGCGGTCGGTGTCCGTGTTTTCCAAATCCGCGGTTTGCAATCCGCAAAACAGACATGGTCATGTGAATGGGTCCTAAAGGCACAGTCATACTGCTAAACGCTTCACCCAACTTATGCGAAGGATAGCTCATGGGGCTGACATTAGAGGATTAGGCTATTGATACAAGTTCTATGGTTTATCATTGGTTCTGTAATTATTGTACTGTGGAATGACAAAACCCAGCAACACAGACCACTGCCTGTCCAAAAGAATCAACCCTAGTTTGAATCTGAACACAATACAAACAGTATAGGTTAATGTTAAATATAAAACAATATGGAGCCACACGCAAAAATATGGTATACACATGAATGATGAACATCCCACTCTGTACATTTGAAAAAACGACATCTTGTCAATATGCCATACATGTCCGATAGGTGCAGGTCCCACCTCAGCATGTCATTTTAAGAAGGAAAACAGACAAAATGATTAGAACTATTTTTCCCACCTGTAAATGTTATCCCATAATGCAGAGATCTGGAGATTTTCCTCTGCCTCATTACAGTACCTCCACAGAATTAACAAGGCTCTGGCAAAAACAGGGCAGGAGAACCTCCAGATCTCTGACAGAGCCCAATTACGTCCACAGAAGGCCACCGCATGTAAGAACTAGTACTAATCGTACTGGATCCATTAATATCTAGATTAGTTATAGAGGACAGTTTCAATCATGATGCCCTATGATTATGCAAGAAAACCCAGAAGGGCTCAGCAACCTTTGGCAATCAGCTGCATGGGAACTAAAACTCCCAGCAAGCACAGCTGCTTGTCTGTTTTTGGTTCACATACAAGTAAAGGGAGCATGATGGAAGTTGTGGTTTCAGAACAGAGGGAGTGCCTGTTGATCCCTGACTTACAACCACAATTAAGCTGGCTATACATTTAAGAGAGCTGTTGGCCAATAGTTTTTTCAGCCAACACCTCTCTCTCCTGATCCCCCCATAGAAATGCACGCTTGGCCAAGCATGTGTGTTTTCTGAATAGGGAAAGGAGAGAAGGCTGCTGCCAGACAGCTCTGGCAGTAGATTATGTCCACAAGAGCAAAAGGATCAGGCATGCTGAAATCCGATTGGACAACCATTCTCTCCCCCAACATCTGTTGTTGGGGAGTCATGAGGCCCCCGTCCTTACAATATGGTCGGTGGGAGCAGACGACCTAAATCTAATGTGTATGACCAGCTTTA
Source organism: Bufotes viridis (assembly GCA_033119425.1). NCBI lineage: Eukaryota > Metazoa > Chordata > Amphibia > Anura > Bufonidae > Bufotes > Bufotes viridis. The sequence goes on along the minus strand of CM065593.1, from coordinate 181,348,500 downwards.
GAATGATCAGTAAAACACACTTTATGTCATCTGTTGAACTGATTTTATTTTATTTTTTAACGCTGACAAAAACGTTTTTCTGTTACTATAAAAGAGAAAAAAAGGAACCCCGTTAAATGGAAATTGGAATAAAAAAGGGATTGTCCTGTGATTGGAATATATTCCAAGGTAACTGTTAATGTTAGAAATGTATACCATCTGTGTACAATTGTGTTTATATAGTAATAAAAGACATTTCGAGCATGCTCTGCCTCTCAGTTTGATTTCAAATGAGCTGCCAGCCAGAACTCTGGAAACACAACTCAGACCTTTGAAGCTGAATTTTCCATTCCAACTATTAAACAGTTTCAGATGTGACAATGTCGTTTTATAGGCTGAATAATACCAACATTTGTGAAAAGAGGTTCTTTAGGGGGAAGACTACAGACATGATGAGAGATGTGTGTCTGTTCCTGGGAGGTTTCCTACTACATACTGAACTTGAGCATTTAGAAACAAGTTTTGATCTTATTACTTTATTCTGCTCACTCAGCAATGAACTAGAGCTGTCTAGCACAAGAAAATATGAAAGCTGCGGGAACTTTTTATCAATATTAGAGGAACCCTGCACCTCTGCTAACTTCTTGCACTGGCTTTTAAGTGTAGTTCCTCTTTTGAAGAGAACAGGATACAAAATGTAGTCTTAATAGAAGAAGCCATTCTCCTAAGTCAAACTGTGTGTTTCTTTATTGAAGAAAAACAAATCTCAAAACAGTTATCCATGAATACAGTAATGGGACTCCAAAGATTAAGGATAATTGGAAAAAAACGCAATAACTCCCCTTCCACGGCTTTTTAACCAATTGACATAGTTTTATGTGGAAACATACCTTGCACACTAGACTTTAATAACCTTTAAGCCTGGCTCTGTTATTTTTGGCCAAAGACTGCACAGGATCAAACAAGGAATTAAATCTAGCAGACTAAGCCAAAAATGTCTGTAGAAAATCTGTACAGTCAAAGTATTTTCTTTAGTCTTTGATATCAAGCAGTGAGAACCTACATGTAATATAAACAGCCAAAAATCTGTGTATTATTCTCAATTACAAAAAAATAATGTCGGACTTGTGTGGATGAATGTCAATACATGTCATGTATTCCTGAAAGTAATGACCATGCCTTTGGGAACGATAACATATATTTATTTTGTAATTTAACAACTGAACCTCAGACATTAACCCCTTAAGGACCGGGCTCATTTTCACCTTAGGACCAGGCCATTTTTTGCAAATCTGACCAGTGTCACTTTATATGGTGATAACTTTAAAACGCTTTTTCTTATCCAGGCCATTCTGAGATTGTTTTTTCGTCACATATTGTACTTCATGACACTGGTAAAATTAAGTCGAAAAATTTCATTTTTATTTATAAAAAAATATCAAATTTACCAAAAATTTGGAAAAATTTGCAATTTTCCAAGTTTCAATTTCTCTACTTGTATAATACATAGTAATACCGCCCAAAAAAGCTATTGATTTACATTCCCCATATGTCTACTTCATGTATCGATCATTTTGGGAATGCCATTTTATTTTTTGGGGACGTTACAAGGCTTAGAAGTTTAGAAGCAAATCTTGAAATTTTTCAGAAATTTTCAAAAACCCACTTTTAGGGGCCAGTTCAGGTCTGAAGTCACTTTGTGAGGCTTACAAACGTCATTAACCCTTTAGGTTTTCCACAAGAGTTAATGGCAAATGGAGATAAAATTTCGGAATTTCTATTTTTTGCTACCTTGCCTTTAAAAAAAGTGTAATATAGAGCAAGAGTAGAGTAGAATCTCCAAAAAAGTGACTCCATCTAAGAAACTACACCCCTCAAGGTATTCAAAACTGATTTTACAAACTTTGTTAACCCTTTAGGTGTTCCACAAGAGTTATTGGCAAATGGAGATGAAATTTCGGAATTTCTATTTTTTGCTACCTTGCCTTTAAAAAAAGTGTAATATAGAGCAACCAAAAATCATATTTACCCTAAAATAATACAAACAAAACTGCTACCTTATCCCGTACTTTCCAAAATGGGGTCACTTTTTTGGAGTTTCTACTGTAGGGGTGCATCAGGGGGGCTTCAAATGGGACATGGTGTCAAATAACCAGTCCAGCAAAATCTGCCTTCCAAAAACCATATGGCGTTTCCTTCCTTCTACGCCCTGCCGTTTGGCCATACAGCAGTTTACGACCACATATGGGGTGTTTGTGCAAACTAGAGAATCGGGGCAATATATATTGAGTTTTGTTTGGCTGTTAACCCTTGCTTTGTTACTGGAAAAATTGATTAAAATGGAAAATTTGCTATTTTCGGACCGTTTTTATTTTTTGTTATTTACATCGTTGAACTGACAGGTTAGATTGTGTGCTATTTCTATAGAGCAGGTTGCTACGGACGCGGCAATACCAAATATGGCTACTTTTTGGGGGGTTTTGTTTCGGTTTTACATAATACAGCATTTTTGAAAAAAATGATTTTTTTATTTTTTTTATTAGTTTTTAACAGTGGATACAGTTCACCATTGTCACATTTAACTGTATTAAATACATAAAACATCCAATAATCATCTTCAAAATATTATCCTATAGTACAGAATTGAAAACCACAATGAAATTATTCACTTATTTCATAACAAAAGTTATGTAACCCAGATAATATCATAATTTATTAATACATCACATCCCATCCACTGTTTCAATACCCACCCTCCTCCCCCCCCCCCCCCCGATTGGTCATTGGTCATTTTCAGAGAAAAAAAACAAAAAAACACCAGATTCCATTTTATTTCCACACATCCCAAATCTGTACATAATATAGGTAAGATTTGGATTCTCTCATTGAATTCAGTTGATATCTCTTCAGCAAGTTCATAAGTTGAACCCATTCTTCATAACTAGGCGGGTTGTTACCTCCCCACTTTCTAACCAATAAAATTCTTGCCAACATAGTTCCCTTCCTCCATAAATCTAGAATAGATCTAGTACTTATGTTCTTAAATATGCTAAATATTGCTCCATTTATATCTAAATGATAAGAGACGGATACACATTTCTTCAATCTAATATCTATCTGGGACCAAAAATTATAGATCGTTGGGCAAGACCATAACAAATGTATATAATCTGCATCTGACTGCTGACATTTATGGCATTTGTTGTCTCTATGTGGGTATCTTTTGGCTAGAAAGGTAGGGGAATAGTAGAGCCGATGTGTTATTTTGAGTTGGATCCAACGGTGTGAAGTGGAAAGTGAACATTTTCTATTATTTTTATAAACCTTCTCCCAATCTATCATTTCTCCACCTAATTCTCTCACCCATTTCCTTTGACTCTTAAACTCTATATTACCCAGTATCGCGTGTTTTATCCTCTTATATATTTGTGATAAAGAAGTATCCCCTTCATATCTAAAAAAACAAAAATCAGTAAAATCATGCTTCACCGTGTTAAATTTTCTTTTGTCCTGTGTACTTTCAAACGCGTGTTTAACCTGCATATATTTCAATATAACATAAGAATCTATTTTTGATTGTCCCATAAGGGAATTTAGTGTTTTTAATTCTCCTTGACAGAAAAACTGTTCAACGAATATTAACCCTTTTTTCTTCCAAAAATCCCACTCCATATTTACAAACTCCTTATAACTAGGATTATCCCATAACATTGTGAATTGCAGTGCATTCTTAATACCTAATTTATCTTTTATTTTTTCCCAAATCATTTCCCACATCAATCCGAGTGATCCAAGTTTTTTACTCAATTTTCCACTTTCCACTAATACTAAAGGATTACTAATATTTCTGTTGGTTTCATGGATACAATTCTTAATATATTCACATCCATATTGGCTTTTCAGCCATTTAATTTTAGATGCCAAATAATACCCTTGGAAAAAAGGAAGGGAGAAACCTCCTCTTTCTTCATCCAAATATAAATACCACTGTTTAATTCTAACGCGGCCCCGGCCCCATATCAGATCATTAATAAGTTTTTCAATTAAGTTAAAAAAGGAATCAGGAATCCAGATCGGACAAGCCTCCAACATATACAAAATCAAGGGTAACAGAACCATCTTAAACAATGCGACACGGTCAGCTTGACTTAATGGTAGCTTTTGCCATATTCGAGTCTTACTCTTAACTTTCTCCACTAATGGTAATAAATTCAATTTATGGAAATCTAACAAAGAGGGACTTAAAGTAATACCCAGGTAGTTTAAATTATTTGAGACAATCATTCCTTTTTCTATACCTCTTAAATCTGGACTAAGGGTGCTTAATGGCATCAAGTTCGATTTGAGCCAGTTTACTTTGAATCCAGAAACTGCTCCAAATTTAGCTACCGTATCCATCACTTTATTCAGATTATCTTTTTTATTATTTAGAAATATTAAAATATCATCTGCATATAATTTCAATTTCTCTTTCTTACCAGACATACCAAAACCCTCTATCTCAGAATCAGACCTTATAGCATTTGCTAAGGATTCTATATATATAATAAAAAGTAATGGCGAAAGTGGGCAACCTTGCCTCGTTCCTCTTGTTAATCTAAATGTATCTGACCAAATTCCATCAAAGCTTATTCTAGCCGTGGGAGACTTATACAAAAGCTGAACCCAACTAATAAAATTACTTCCTATATTCATCTTTGCCATCACCTTCCATAAAAAGGGCCACTCCACCCTGTCAAACGCTTTTTCAGCATCAAGCGACAGGATGGAGTGGTCCGACCCAGCTCCCTGCTGAATGGTACAAAAGGTGCTACAAATATTCTGATGGATTTGACGTTTAGAGATAAAACCCACCTGATCCGGATGGATTAGATCTCCTATATAATTCTTTAATCTATTTGCCAGGAGTTTAGCCAAGATTTTATAGTCTCCATTCAGCAGAGAGATGGGTCGGTAAGAGCCCAGTTCACATTTATCTTTATCCTTTTTAAGTATAACTATAATTAGGGCTTCGGTTTGAGAGGGAGTTAATTTACCTGTTTTTTTTGCTTCTTCTAATACTAACTGTAAATATGGCAATAACAAATCTGAATATTTGCGGTACAGTTCATAAGGTAAACCATCAATACCAGGTGCAGTATTACCTTTTATAGAGTGTAATGTCTCCTCCAATTCCTTAATCGTTATAGGCTTGTCCAACTGGTAATGAAACATCTTTTAAAAAGTTATCGATAGATATCTCATCCATATTGGACTCCGTAGAATACAATTGACTATAAAAATATCTAAATTCTTTAACAATTCCCTCAGGATCTTTAATCAATATACCATTTTCCTTCTTAATAACCTTTGTATAATTTCTTTGTGTTTGAGCTTTAATCAACGAAGCCAACAGTTTTCCTGGCTTACCTGCTTCTATATAGGTTTGACCTTTAAAAAAGGCTTTCTGTTGGCTTTTATTATTCAGAAACGAGGTGAGAGTTTCTTTAGCTTCTAACATTAATTGTCTGTTACTTTCACTATTATCCACATATACCCTCTCTTCCCTCTTCTTTAGTTCACCTTCCAGTTGTTTTTCTATACTAGCGAATTCTTTTTTCTTCCAGCATATCCTACTTTTATATACCCCCCGGATGTGCGACTTCAAAGCGTCCCACACCCAGAAAATGTGCGTAGTACCGAAATTCCTGCCCCAAAACTCCCGGATCTCTCTGGTGAAGAGATCATTCTCCCCAATCAGAGAGATCCAGTGAGGATTAAGACGGAAATAATTCGGCTTAAAAAAGCTCACTTTATTTTTCAGAGTTACACATATAGGTGAGTGGTCGGAAATACTTCTAACTCCGTAGCTCATTGATTGTACCGCAGGAAGAAAGTCAGCGGAACACAAGGCTAGATCAATCCTTGATAGAGAATCAAATGTTTTACTATAACAGGAATATACCTTTTTCTTGTCATACATATATCGCCAAATATCTGTCAGGTTCAGTTCTAAACATATTTTATATAGCAAAGTATAAACCGTCTTCTCATTTTCCAAATTCCTCAAGCTAGATATCCGATCTTCTTTAACATCAAGAACGTTATTAAAATCACCAATCATTAAGTAAGGACAGGGATCTCTTTTAGACATAAATTCCGTAAATTTCGTAATTACTGTTAACGAAAAAGGTGGAGGAATATATATAGCTGCTAATGCAAATATAAAATCTCGCCATCGAAGGTGCAGGAATATATATCTGCCATCTCCATCTGCCCGACCCTCAAGAACTTCTATATCTAGACTTTTATGTATTAATATGCTTACACCTCGAGAGTATGTAATATGACAGGAGTGCAGATTGTAGCCTACCCATTTTCGATTCAGCCAGCTAATCTTTTCTTCTGAAAGATGGGTCTCTACTATACAAACGATAGCTGGTAGATATTTGGACAGTAGATCGAAGATCACATTTCTTTTTGTTTTCTCCGCCATACCTCTAATGTTCCATAAGACTATTCGTAAACTCATTCATAGAGAGAGAAAAAAAAAAAAAAAAAAACACCCTCTCCGGAAAATGACCAATGACCATATCCCTATCCTCCCCCCCCTCCCCTTTCCCCCACCTCAATGGCACACAAAAAGCAATGCCTTTGTGCTCCTCTTCCTATTCGCCCTGCCCTACCTCCCCCCACACTCCTCCTACAAAAAATTAATTATTTAATATAGATCATATTACATTCCCTTTGATTCCAACCATTCCTGAATCTCAATCGGCGTAGAGAAAAACATCACTGAATTCTGATATATGATTCTCAGCTTTGTTGGGTACATTAAAGAATACTTTATATTTGCTATAATTAATCTTTTCTTAACCTCTTTAAATTCACGTCTTTTTATCTGTGTGATCTTTGAAAAGTCCGGATATATCTCAATCTTACCATTATTAAATACTAACTCCCCTTTCTCCCTTTTTATTCTCAAAATACTGTCCCGATCCTTAGAAAGCAGCAACTTTATTAATATAGCTCTAGGGGGGAATCCCGGAAGAGGTGGTCTCCTTGGGATTCTATGCGCTCTCTCTACCGCAAACCACGGCGACAAGTTTTCGGGCTCAAAATTTTCTTTTTGCCATTTTTCAACAAACTCTTCAGTGTTTTTCCCTTCTACACCCTCCGGGAAGCCTATAAGTCTTAAATTAGCTCGACGTGCCCGATCCTCAAATTCCGTTATTTTATCTTGAAGGGCATCCTTTTCTTTTTCAATTTTCTCAGAGTTCTTTTTCACCTTTCCCATATCTATTTTCAATTCCTCTACATCAGCTGATATTTCTTTCATCTTAGATCGAACTTTACTCATATCATCTTTTAAGAAAGAGATTTCAGCTTGTACTGAATCAACTTTACTCGTCAAATCTCCAAGAGCTTTATTCGTTTGATTTACTGCTCCCTATCAACACTATTCGATCTCCCTCTTGTTGGTTTTTTTGATTAGTTATGTCTAATGGGGAGTTTCCAATCACTTTCCCATCCTCCACCATTTCAGACGCAGGGCCACTAGTGTGTAGTTTCCCTGCCCCTTTAGATCTTAACATAGGGGATCTGAGAAATTTGTCCATTTTAGTAATTGGACTGCTATTCCCTCCTTTTGGGGAAGAGGTTCCTTGAGATTTTCTGTGTTGGTTTTTCGGTGGCATACCCTTTTCCCTTTCTTTCCTTTTTTTCTTCCCTTCCTGATTTTTTAGTGTCTTCACATTCTGAAAGCCATATATTTTTTTTATTTTTTGGGCGACTGTCTTATGTAGGGGCTCATTTTTTGCGGGATGAGATGGCGGTTTGATTGGAACTATCATGGGGTGCATATGACATTTTGGTCGCCTGCTATTACACTTTTTGTGATGTAAGGTGACAAAAATGGCTCTTGACACCGTATTTTTTTAAATTTTTTTTGTTGTGTTCACCTGAGGCTTTTGGTCATGTGTTATTTTTATAGAGCAGGTTGCGACGGACGCGCCGATACCAAATATGTATACTTTTTAATTATTTATTTAAGTTTTACACAATATTATCATTTTTTTAAACAAAACAAATCATGTTTTAGTGTCTCCATAGTCTGAGAGCCCTATTTTTTTTTTTGGGGAGGTGATTGTCCTATGTGGGGTATCATTTTTTGCGGGATGAGATGACGGTTTGATTGGCTTTATTTTTGGGTGCATATAACTTTTTGATTGCTTGCTATTACAGTTTTTGAGATGTGAGGTAACAAAAATGTTTTTTTTTTTACATAGTTTTTATTTTATTTTTTTAACAGTATTTACCTGAGGGGTTAGATAATGTGATATTTTTATAGAGCAGGTTTTTACGGACGCGGCGATACATAATATGTATACTTTTTATTTATTTATTTTACTTTAACACAATAATAGCATTTTCGAAAAAACTAATTATGTTTTAGTGTCTCCATAGTCTGAGAGCCATATTTTTTTTATTTTTTTGGGCGATTGTCCTATATAAGGACTCATTTTTTGCGGGATGAGATGGCGGTTTTATTGGTACTATTTTGGGAGGCATACGCCTTTTTGATCACTTGGTATTACACTTTTTTTGTGTTTTTTTTACGGTATTTGCGTGAGGGGTTAGGTCACGTGATATTTTTATAGAGGAGATTTTTACGGACGCGGCGATACCTAATATGTGTAGTTTATTTGTTTTTTTTTATTTTTATTCAGTGATATGTATTTTTCTTATTTTTCCTCTGGCAGGACCTGTCAGGTTTAGATACCATGGCAAGCCTGAATGCCTGTGTAAGGCATTCGGTCGCCATGGTAACCATCAGGACGCTGCCACAGCAGCGCAGCAGCGCGATGGAGAGGGAAGGAGCTCCCTCCCTGTTAACCCCTTCCATACAATTGGTGACCTATACTTCCAACCGGTCCTCCACTGATCAGCTGTATGAGAAGGCCCTAGCACTCCTGTGAGTGCTGCAGCATTCTCTGTGCTTACTAAGCACAGCGCTGTATATTGTATAGCAGCTGTGCTTGGTATCGCAGCTCAGCCTCAGCCCCATTTACTTCAGTGGGGCTGAGCTGCGCCTAGGCCATTTGACCAATGAATGTGTCATCACTCAGCCTAGGGAAAGCAGCTAGAAGGCTGCATCGCTACTGTGAGCGCCACTGCCTTCTTGCACAACTGATGGGCGAGGGTCCCATGTTTCGTACCCCCACCAATTAAATACTGACACTCTGCTGCTGCTCGGCCATCCTAAATATGACTGGGGTGTTGGGGTCCCGGGGGGGGGGGCAGGGGGGGCACTGGTCATCCTGAATTGGGGGATTGGGGAGTCCACAACAGCACGGATCCTCACTGGCAGGTTGACGAGATCAGAGATGCACTGTAGGGTTTGAGCCTGCACCCAAGCAGAGCGATCAAAAGGCAGGTACACATTACATCATAGGTCATTAAGGGGTTAAAAACACTGGCTGTAACAGCCCCACAAATACACATTGCACAATGGACATCAGAGATCCATGAGAAAGATATGAAAGGTTATGGTGTAGGGCCGCGGCAGGAACTACATAGATATATGGACAATTCAGGTCAGTATATGTAATTTATATATAAATTTTTTAAGCATGAGACTGTTTTTGTGAGATTGAGTACTTGTATTACCTACAATGTGGTGCTTATCATAGCTTTGTTCACTTTGGCTTAAATATGGAACACTTGTTTTTTCCTGCTCTGTCCTCCCACCGCTTATTATTGGTGCTATTCTTAAATGTCCTTTGTGCTATGTGTGTTTGTGGGGCTGTTACAGCCAGTGCTTTTATTATATTTTTCTATTTAATAAATATATTGATATTTCTAAAACTGAGAAGTAGTGTTTAGTATTGTTCTTTTTTTTTTGGTTGACATATTTATGAGTACCCTGTTATGTGGTTTAATACATGAGTGTCTATATTATATAGGTATCGGCTTTTGAATAATGTAGGTTTGCTAATCATTTTTTAGCCACATATACTACTATATTTGTCACACACTGGGAAAGAGGAACCAACTTGTTAGATTTGGAGGCTGGCATTATTCTTCTGTTTGAAAGAACCATAAACATGCATCAAATCCAAACATGCAAAAGCAGCCATAACTCTGGTAAAGGAAGACATGGCTACTGCACCAAAATGTTAAGTGCTGGTCTGCAGTAGTGAACAGGTTTATTTGATGTAAGCGTATAACCACTGTGAGCTACCAAACAATGAGTTTGTTCTTCAGAAGCTCCACAAATTTATCATCATTGGTAAGAAAAGAGAGGAATCTCCAAATGCAATCTGATCCCCTCAGGTACAAAGTGTGGAAATCCATGGACACCGGGGCATAATCTGATATGACTAGGTTATGAATAGATGTCTCTTCTGTTCGCTTAGAAGCTTCCATGCTAGTGAACAAGTAATATATCCGTGAACAAGTAAGTATACTCTCTGTAATTAGGGTGAAACATCAAATATTAATTAGGCCAGCCTGGTCTAAAAAGGATGGCAACACATAATCACATCTCGAGTTCCCAGTTTTTGGAATCAATCTCATTCTATCTTCCCCTGGCTCTAGAACTATGTTCATATCATCCCCAATCTTCTTTACCCTATTGGGATCCTGCTGTACACGGCTACCCAGAGACTGAAAAAAAAACCCTATTGAAATAATTTGGGCCATAGACACTATAAAAACTGACCCTCTCCCACCAGACTACCAGTCTACCCTCAGTATCTGATTATGAAGAAACAATCTTACACGCCTTGAAGTAATACGGAAACTCCTGATTTCCCATCTTGATTCGCTGACCCAAAGACATGTCCGACCCAGAACTTTCATTCTATAAAAATCAGCTTCTGCCAGGTGAGTTTCCTGTGACTACGATATATATCCTTTTATGTACCATGTGATAATATTCATTATTTTAGACTTAGAGATGGTAAATTGACAGGGGAATGCAGAAGTAGTCTTGGTCGGATCTGTAATCCCAACATCCAAACGACTGCAACATGTTCATTTGATAATAGACCATATAATGAGATCTTAATTTAAAAAGGGAGAACATGAGAACTACAGTAAACAAAACTACAATGAAGAAAAATGAAAGCACCTGACGGCAATTTCACTCAAATCACCCACCCAATTGTGCTCTTTCCCCCCCCCCCCCCCCGAGATCGCAAGGCTCCCACTTTTCTGCCCAGCATACAATAATGCCTACCCTTTAAGATATGTAACCTCAGAAACGAACTAATACAATCAAGCTATATCAAGCAATAGCACTCTCTATAGTGCGATACTTATTAAGTCCCAGAATAATGTAGCACGAGGTGACTCAGGTCCTCAACAATTAGTCAGGGGAATAGGACAGTCGGTCCCTTCGAGAAGAAGCTGCAAATTGAATAGGAGATTTGCCTCACAGTTGAGGTTAGGTCGCTGGGCTCCCAGTACCTGAGGACTGTGAAGACTTTTTGCTGTTGATGATGATCATCTCCTAAGCAGTTGTGGGTATGCTACAGAGCTTTTTCTGCATCATCAGCAGATGTGTATGAAGAAACTTTCCCATTTTCATAAAAAATTCTCAAGATTTCTAGATACTGAAGCTGAAAATTCTTCTTGGCTTGTTATAATGAAGTGCACACTTTGCTGTAGGCTCTCCTCTTCCGTGCTATGTCCGCAGAGAAATATTCTAACAGTAAGATCTTAGTCCCCTTTAAAGTGAGAGGTTCTGTATGCCATCAGTATGCTCTCAGAATGGTGATTTTGTCATTATAAGCCAGGAACTTCGTAATGCTCTGTCAAGGTCGATGCAGACCACTATTTGCTTCAGGTCCTTAAAGACGAGGATCCTGACCAATCCTATGGGCTCTCTCTACACAGCAAGGAGATGTTATGCCCAGAGAAGAAGGGAGATGCTTTTCACATACATCTTGCATATCCCTAGGCAAGATAGATTCTGTCAGACCCGCCAAAGGCAGGCTATTTCTACGGGTGAGGTAGACCTTGACAGATCATCCATGTTATCGTGTAGCCAGGTATTCTCTTTGAGCACTTGTTTCTGTCTCATACAATCATTTAAGATGCTGACTCATACAATCATAGTCGTCTTCTAAGAAGGTTAAGCGGTGTTCCACACTTTTAGTGCAAGCTGAATTTTGCTCCACTTCTGCTTGAAGTTTAGAGAGAGACGCATCTAATGTTTATTCTAGCATTGGCTGCGTTTATAAGATAGGTGCAGATCCCAGAGTTGGTCCCAGAAGTGGCGTATATCTGTTCGTAGATGATCCCCCCCTAAATCCCTAGCAAATTAGTTGTACATTGTAGACATAGTTTCTTTTTAATTGGATAAGGAAGCCAGGACAAACAAATATCATATTCATGGGGTTTTGGTGCAGACATAGATTTGTAAGAACTGTCCTCATCAGTCTATGAATGGAATAAACATATATTAATAAAAATAAAATAACAGTGTGTATACCAAACTTAAATAGCGCCCACTGAACAGTAACTCGCAGTTTCAGTGTCTCCAACTTCAGACACGATTCCAGGGAGGCAGCATAACACAAACTGAAACCCTTTAAAGCCCATGACCATTCACACCATGGCAGAAGGGTTCCTGTATTGAGTCAGGCACTCACACCCCCAATAATGATATCTACTGGAGCCAAGCCTACTGGGCAGTGGTGGGCTAAGAAGAGTTTACAGTCACCATGAGGCACCTCCAGGACACCAACATTCGGGCCTGGCACCATATAGTCACTGTCAAGATAACTGCCAGGCATATGCAGATACAACACGCAGACCCTGCCATCCCCCACATGGTAGGTGGAAACAATAAATCCTGCTGAATCTGCTTGCCCACAATAGGAATGGGCCCATAGCAAATATTGTGGTGCTGGGATGATCCACTCCCCACCTGGAAAGGATAGGGAGGCACTGAGGAGGAGCTGGAGGAGGATCCAATTTACTCTTCACCTCAGTGTAATGGCCGTTGAGATGGGAGAGAGGGAAAAAATACTTTTGAGTACCTTCATTAGGGTACTTGTGGGACTTATTACTTAACCAGCAACATACGTCCTTGCCATACACTAGTGTTTCAAATGCCAAAAAAGTTAGTTTAGACCATTTTCTGACAAACTGCAGTGCTGACTAAATGTAAATATCTGAGATACATTAACTTATGTTTTTTTGATTTTTTTTTTTTTAGTAACTACTGTATGTGCAGCCCAGAGCAGGCACCATATATATGCAGATATAAATTATTTGTCATTTTAACCTATCGCTTTGTCATCCAAAATGAGAACCTTCTCAGAACTATCATTTAGAAAATGGCCATCTGAAATCATTAGTCTATGGCAGCTTTATAAGATGGCCTTTAAGTGACCTCTTTCGGCTCCCCTATTTCAACAAAAAGAGGTGGATTTTTTAGAGCATGCAGACACAATGTTCAAGGGCCAAATAGTCCATGATCTTGGCAAGCAGTCACAAACAGAATCAAAATGTTGAAGCTCATTGAGTGGCAGCTGCTTCCTACTCTTTCCAAGGGTGATCTTTGGAGTGGCCCAATAGCATTCTGGTCTAGCCCTGTCTCACATCCCAGATAAATATTTGGTGGGGAGAATTTATTTAGACTACCATTTTTTAAGCCAGTTATAATAATAAAAATTTTGAGGAGTGAGAAGCAACTTTTTTTTTATTACTTACAAGAATTCTTTGTTATGGGACAGTAATGAGAGTTGAAAGCTTGAAGTGCTTTCTTCACAAGACTGGCATTCCAGGTCTCCTTATAACTCTGTGGAACGTGTGAGTTTGATCCTTTCTTGGCTTTTTTAAATGCCTGTTCCCTCTTCAAAGTCTCCTACATCACTGTGGATGCAGACAGTGTCCATATTCAATGGCTCTTCTGTCACCTAGGGATTTGAACATGAGATCATTTGATTGCTTCTCCCATAGACTGCAATCAATTACCATTGCAGTCTATTGGAGATTTGCTACATTGCTATGCAGCTCTGCCACATGCAGGGCTCTATAGGAACTTCACTATGGCAGGCCTCTGACCATACAGAACGCCTGGGGCTACCATAGTAACCGAACTTGATCTTAGTGCAGGGCAGCCATTGGGGCCCCGGCAACACAGCCCTCTGAGATGCCAAATTTGAAATCGATCCCAGCATCTGCGGAGTTAACACTCCGTGATTGTGTTATCAATGATGAACTTTTCTCCTGGTGTCTGCTGTGTAAAACACTGCCATCTTTAAAGGTCGAGATCGACTGTATATGTATGGTGAATGTTAGGAAAGAGTTAAGTATTTTTTGTATTTTCATTGTGGGGTATATGTAATATGCAAAGTGGTATCTCCCAAGAAATAGAACCATCTTGCCAGCCCCATCGACTGGAAGTGGCTCAATAGGCGGTGCTGGTGACACAGTTTTCTTTCTTGGGAGATAACTCTTTGCATATTCATTTCCCATGGAGCAAAGCCAATAAGTCTTACCGTGGAGTACTTCCAGTAAGTTTCCACACATGACTGGTTACCCTGCCTAATGAGTGTATGCAAGTAACAGTTTAGAAAGGGGGAAAAAACTGCATTTCTGTGACTGTTCTTTCCATTGTTTTATTTTTATTTTTTGCAGTTTACAATAAAATTCTATTTTATGGAAAAATGCATTTTTGTGTTATATTCTAAGACTGATATCTTTTTATTTTTCCTTAGCAATGATCAGTCAGAGCTCTTTATACCCTGTTTTCTGATACAAAAAAGCAGAGCCCCCACTGTAATCTCGTTGGGACATGAAACCATGCCAACAAGTTCATCATGACAAATACACATAGCAATTCTCATCTTGAGTATTTACACAGGGGCTGGAGAAGATCCAGCGGTCATGGTCCATATCGGAACCAATGACAAAGTTAGAGGAAGGTGGAGAGTCCTTAAAAATGATTTCAGGGATTTAGGTCAAAAGCTTAGGGCAAGGACCTCAAAAGTAGTATTTTCTGAAATACTGCCTGTACCACGAGCCACACAAGAAAGGCAGCGGGAGATTAGGGAGGTTAACAAGTAGCTCAATAACTGGTGTAGGAAGGAGGGGTTCGGGTTCCTGGAGAACTGGGCCGACTTCTCTGTTGGCTACAGGCTCTACCGTAGGGACGGGCTGCACCTCAATGGGGAAGGGGCAGCTGTGTTGGGGAGAAAGATGGCTAAAAGGTTGGAGGAGTGTTTAAACTAGGGACTGGGGGGGAGGGTAATTACGTTATAGGAGGAGAAGATAGTGCAGATAGAGACCAGGGGCGAGGTAGTGTGACTGGGGGAGGAATGGAAGGGGGGACTAGAACAGCTCAGAATGAAAGATGTAGGGTAAAAAATACAAATAAACCTGTCAAATGTATGTATACTAATGCCAGAAGCCTGACTAACAAGACTGGGGAACTGGAATTAGTGATGTGTGAGGAGGACTATGACGTAGTGGGAAAATCTGAGACATGGCTGGATGATAGCTATGACTGGGCAGTTAATATAAAAGGTTACAATCTGTTTAGAAAGGATCGTCAAAACCGGAGAGGTGGAGGGGTCTGCCTCTACGTGAAGTCGTGTCTAAATCCCGTAATTCGAGAATACATCTCTGAGGGACATGAACATGTGGAGTCACTGTGGGTAGAAATACATGGAGCAAAAAACAATATTAAAATACTAATAGGAGTGTATTATAAACCACCTAATATACCAGAGTCCACAGAAAATCTATTACTAAACGAGATAGACGAGGCAGCAAATCATAATGAAGTCGTTATCATGGGGGACTTCAACTACCCAGATATAGACTGGGAAACTGAAAGCTGTGCATCCCAAAAAGGAAACAATAGCAATAGCCAAAGACAATTTCCTTTCCCAACTGGTTCAGGACCCCACTAGAGGGACGGCCATACTGGACTTAGTATTAACCAATAGACCTGATAGAACAACAGATGTGCAGGTTGGGGGACACCTGGGAAATAGTGACCATAAAGTTATAACCTTCCAATTATCCTTTAAACGAGAGTTTCTAAAGGGAGGAACAAAAATACCAAACTTCAAAAAAAAAAAATTTAGCCAACTAAGCGAGGCCATAGGCCTAACTAACTGGGACAAAGTCCTCAAAAATAAAAATACAACCATAAAATGGGAGATTTTTAAAAGCATTGTAACATCTAATTGTGAGAGGTACATACCTTATAGGAATAAAAGGCTAAGGAACAATAAGAAACCAATGTGGATAAATGGAACCGTAAAGAAGGCAATAAATGACAAAAAGAAAGCATATAAATCGCTAAAACAGGAGGGGAGTCAGGAAGCACTGATAAACTATAAGGAAAAAAATAGAATATGTAAAAAACTAATAAAATTTGCCAAACTAGAGACCGAGAGATTAATTGCCAAAGAGAGTAAAACTAACCCTAAAATGTTCTTCAATTATATAAATAGTAAAAATATAAATCTGAAGGAGTCGGCCCTCTACATAGCAATGAGGGCGGTGTTGCAGAGAGCGACGAGGATAAAGCAAAACTATTAAATATTTTTTCTCCACTATATTCACTGAGGAAAATAAACTGTCAGATGAAATGCAGAATGTAAAAGTAAATCCCCCATTAAAAGTGCCCTGTCTGACCCAGGAAGAAGTACAACAGCGACTTAAAAAGATTAAAATAGACAAATCGCCAGGACCGGATGGCATACACCCCCGTATCCTAAGGGAATTAAGTGATGTCATAGCCAGACCATTATTTCTGATATTTACGGACTCTATAATAACAGGGAATGTTCCACAGGATTGGCGCATAGCAAATGTGGTGCCAAGATTCAAAAAGGGTCCAAAAACAGAGCCTGGAAATTATAGGCCGGTAAGTTTAACATGTATTGTTGGTAAACTGTTTGAAGGGTTTCTAGGAGATGCTATTTTGGAGTATCTCAATGAAAATAAGCAAATAACGCCATATCAGCATGGCTTCATGAGGGATCGGTCATGCCAAACAAATTTTATCAGCTTCTATGAGGAGGTAAGTTCTAGACTTGACAGCGGCGAATCAATGGATGTCGTATATCTGGACTTCTCCAAAGCATTTGACACCGTACCTCATAAAAGGTTAGTATATAAAATGAGGATGCTCGGACCGGGAGAAAATGTCTGTATGTGGGTAAGTAACTGGCTGAGTGACAGAAAACAGAGGGTGGTTATTAACGGTAGATACTCAGATTGGGTCACTGTAACTAGTGGGGTACCTCAGGGGTCAGTATTGGGCCCTATTCTATTCAATATATTTATTAATGATCTTGTAGAAGGCCTGCACAGTAAAATATCTATTTTTGCAGATGACACTAAACTGTGTAAAGTAATTAACACTGAAGAGGACAGTTTTCTGCTACAGAGGGATCTGGATAGATTGGAGGCTTGGGCAGAAAAATGGCAGATGAGGTTTAACACTGACAAATGTAAAGTTATGCACATGGGAAGGAATAATGCAAGTCACCCGTACATATTAAATGGTAAAACACTCGGTAACACTGACATGGAAAAGGATCTAGGAATTTTAATAAACAGCAAATTAAGCTGCAAAAACCAGTGTCAGGCAGCTACTGCCAAGGCCAATAAGATAATGGGTTGCATCAAAAGGGGTATAGATGCCCGTGATGAGAACATAGTCCTACCACTTTACAAATCACTAGTCAGACCACACATGGAGTACAGTGTACAGTTCTGGGCTCCTGTGAACAAGACAGACATAGCAGAGCTGGAGAGGGTTCAGAGGAGGGCAACTAAAGTAATAACTGGAATGAGGGATCTACAGTACCCTGAAAGGTTATCAAAATTAGGGTTATTCACTTTAGAAAAAGACGACTGAGGGGAGATCTAAAAACTATGTATAAATATATCAGGGGTCAGTACAGAGATCTCTCCTATCATCTATTTATCCCCAGGACTGTGACTGTGACGAGGGGACATCCTCTGCGTCTGGAGGAAAGAAGGTTTGTACACAAACATAGAAAAGGATTCTTCACTGTAAGAGCAGTGAGACTATGGAACTCTCTGCCTGAGGAGGTGGTGATGGTGAGTACAATAAAGGAATTCAAGAGGGGACTGGATTTATTTCTGGAGTGTAATAATATTACAGGCTACAGCTACTAGAGAGGGGTCGTTGATCCAGGGAGTTATTCTGACTGCCTGATTGGAGTCGGGAAGGAATTTTTTTCCCCTTAAGTGAGGAAAATTGGCTTTTGCCTCACAGGGGTTTTTTGCCTTCCTCTGGATCAACTTGTAGGAAACAGGCCGAACTGGATGGACAAATGTCTTTTTTCGGTCTTATATACTATGTTACTATGTTACATTTATAATAAAAACAATAACAAGAAAATGTTAATTGACTTTTTTCAATGGCTTTCAAAGGCTTTTGTGTCATAATATTACAGTATGATGTGATATCACTCTCAAGTTTAGATCTGCTACATCTCTATATCTATCATGAGGCAGAATCTAGCTCATGGCAGACATATCTGTAATGGGTCGTTAAAGGGGTTCTCCGGGAATTAAGAAAATGAAAATACATAAATATTACTTTATAATAAACATATTCCCAAATACCTTTCATTAGTTATAATGGCTTGTTTTGTCTGGGGAGTAATCATCAGGTGAAATAATACACACATAACCTGTCCTAATCACAAAGCAGGACAATTTACTTCTGAACTCTGAGCTAAACAGCTGTCTTATCTTCCTCTGTTTTTCTTGTCAGGGATTATGATTTTGAATACAGATAAGATCTTCAGCTGGTCTCTGTAGGAATGGAGTCCATGAATAGCCATGAAGTACAGAGAGGACGGACAGGACAGAATGTGGTAGTGAAGACTGCATACAAGTGCTGCTGCTCATCAACCACATCCTCCCCTCCTCTCTGTACTTCATGTCTCCTCATGAACTCCATTCCTACAGGGATTCAGCTGAAGATCATGTTAACCTGTGTTTAGGATCATAGTTAGAGATGAGCGAATTTCATTTTTTTAAATTCGTTCACACCTCGTTTGTTGGTAAAAGGTGAATTGCGTTACCACGGACCATAACGCAATTTTATGACGGAATGCATAACAGAATCCCTTTGGATGGGCTGCAAAACGGATCCGTCCTGTTTCCGTTATGCAGGGGAGGACACAATTTGGCACATCTCTGTTTTAGAGACATCCACGATGCCTAGTCTGACATGGCATAGCGAGTGGCCTAAGATGTAACCTTCTGCACCAAATTGTGCCACAATTCTAACTAAACCATGTAATCAGTGGAATAAAGTTTGATTTGATGATTGACTAGACACTTTTTCTTCATCCAACATGAGCTACTTGTGCCTGCTGTCTACAAGATTAGTAAATCTGCCCCACTGACTTTAATGGGAAAGTGTTGTGGGCATACTCTACAAAGAGGCATCTCCCAGAGAAACAGAGAAAGAATAGTCTTGGCAGCGCCACCTATTGGAAGCCGCTCAATGTAAGTCAAGGTTCAAACTTTTCAACCAGCTTTGCAACATGACAAGTGAAAATAGTCAAATCATATCTCTGTCCACAGACAGCTGTTTCCCAGTGTTTGGCTCTCATTGCTATGGAGTAGGATTCTGACCGACTGAGTGAGGTGCCTTCAACATAGCTTAGGGGGACACTTACAATAGATGAAACTAGGGCTGGGCAATTAATCAAATTCATTTGAATTCACCCTTTTGGTGCCTGACAATGTTTTTTTTAATAAAAAAAACAACACAATTTTATGTTTGGGAGTGCTGTATAAAGGCAGGCTGTGTAGTCTGCTTAGTCCCTTCTGCTCACGTCATTAATCCTGGCATGGGCAGCAGGGACTGAAGACACCCCATGCAGGCTGGCTGATACAGCGCTCTGCATTACCGTGGAAGCCCACTACGGACTGTAGCCCTAGGGCCTGCCATGACTGTATGCCTATTAGACTGTGCCACATACCTATTGGTATACAAGGTACGCCAGTGCCTTATAAAAGTGGTGTCCCCTAGTGGGACTAAAAAAATAATAATTAAAAAGGTTCATAAAGTTAATTGAAAAAAAGGAAACCATTTTTCTAGAAAAAGTGGTTTTGATTTGTAAAAGAGTTTGTGTGTGTGTGTGTGTGTGTGTGGCAAACACAAGCACACATCTATGGTATTGCGCAGTGTTTGCCACAACCTATATAACATGTTCTTAAATCACATGAACAACATTATAAAATATACATAAATTACAGTTTTCTTTCCTACCAACCCCCAAAAAATATAATTTTAGTCAGTAAGTCCCATATACCCAAAAAAGGTAGCAATGAAAACTACAGTCGTGGCCAAAAGTTTTGAGAATGACACAAATATTAGTTTTCACAAAGGTTGCTGCTAAACTGCTTTTAGATCTTTGTTTCAGTTGTTTCTGTGATGTAGTGAAATATAATTACACGCACTTCATACGTTTCAAAGGCTTTTATCGACAATTACATGACATTTATGCAAAGAGTCAGTATTTGCAGTGTTGGCCCTTATTTTTCAGGACCTCTGCAATTCGACTGGGCATGCTCTCAATCAACTTCTGGGCCAATTCCTGACTGAC
Source organism: Bufotes viridis (assembly GCA_033119425.1). NCBI lineage: Eukaryota > Metazoa > Chordata > Amphibia > Anura > Bufonidae > Bufotes > Bufotes viridis. Next base: position 181,327,909 of record CM065593.1, on the reverse strand, counting down.
AGCAAGCAACCCATTCTTTCATAATAACTTCTTGGAGTTTTTTAGAATTAGTGGGTTTTTGTTTGTCCACCCGCCTCTTGAGAATTGACTACAAGTTCTCAATGGGATTAAGATCTGGGGAGTTTCCAGGCCATGGACCCAAAATATCAACGTTTTGGCCTCCGAGCCACTTAGTTATCACTTTTGCCTTATGGCACGGTGCTCCATCGTGCTGGAAAATGCATTGTTCTTCACCAAACTGTTGTTGGATTGTTGGAAGAAGTTGCTGTTGGAGGGTGTTTTGGTACCATTCTTTATTCATGGCTGTGTTTTTGGGCAAAACTGTGAGTGAGCCCACTCCCTTGGATGAGAAGCAACCCCACTTGTGAATGGTCTCAGGATGCTTTACTGTTTACTGTTGGAATGACACAGGACTGATGGTAGCGCTCACCTTTTCTTCTCCGGACAAGCCTTTTTCAAGATGCCCCAAACAATCGGAAAGAGGCTTCATCGGAAAATATGACTTTGCCCCAGTCCTCAGCAGTCCATTTTCCATACTTTCTGCAGAAGATCAATCTGTCCCTGATGTGTTTTTTTGAAGTTGCTTCTTTGCTGCCCTTCTTGACACCAGGCCATCTTCCAAAAGTCTTCACCTCACTGTGCGTGCAGATGCGCTCACACCTGCCTGCTGCCATTCCTGAGCAAGCTCTGCACTGGTGGCGCTCCAATCCCGCAGCTGAATCCTCTTTAGGAGACAATCCTGGCGCTTGCTGGACTTTCTTGGATGCTCTGAAGCCTTCTTAACAAGAATTGAACCTCTTTCCTTGAAGTTCTTCATGATCCTATAATTGAGGTGCAATCTTAGTAGCCACAATATCCTTGCCTGTGAAGCCATTTTTATGCAACGCAGGTTTCTTTGCAGGTCACCATTGTTATCAATGGAAGATCAATGATTTCAAGCATGACCCTCCTTTTAACAAGTCAAGTCTGCCATTTTAACCCAATCAGCCTGACATAATGATCTCCAGCCTTGTGCTCATCAACATTCTCACCTGAGTTAACAAGACGATTACTGAAATGATCTCAGCAGGTTCTTTAACCACCTCAGCCCCCCTAGCTTAAACACCCTTAATGACCAGGCCACTTTTTACAATTCTGCACTACACTACTTTCACCGTTTATTGCTCCGTCATGCAACTTACCACCAAAATGAATTTTACCTCCTTTTCTTCTCACTAATAGAGCTTTCATTTGGTGGTATTTCATTGCTGCTGACATTTTTACTTTTTTTGCTATTAATCAAAAATGACCTAAATTTTTGCAAAAAAAATGACATTTTTCATTTTCTGTTGTAATTTTTTTTTTTTTAACTACATTTCTATATAAATTTTTCGCAAAATTTATTGTTCTACATGTCTTTGATAAAAAAAAAAAATCCAATAAGTGTATATTTATTGGTTTGGATAAAAGTTATAGCGTTTACAAACTATGGTGCAAAAAAGTGAATTTCTGCATTTTGAAGCAGCTCTGACTTTCTGAGCACCTGTCGTGTTTCTTCAGGTGCTAGAATGCCAGGATAGTATAAATACCCCCCAAATGACACCATTTTAGAAAGAAGACACCCCAAAGTATTCGCGAAGAGCCATGGTGAGTTCATGTATCATTTCATTTTTTTTCACAAGTTAGTGGAAAATGACACTTTCTGAGGAAAAAAAAATATAAAGTTTCCATTTCTGCTAACTTCTGTCATAAAAAAAAAAAAAATCTCACATGGACTCACTATGCCCCTCAGTGAATATCTTGGGGTGTCTACTTTCCGAAATGGGGTCATTTGTGGGGTGTTTTTACTATTCTGGCATTTTGGGCGGGGTAAATTGTGAGCAGCCATGTAAAACCTAAAGGTACTCGTTGGAATTTGGGCCCCTTTGCGCACCCAGGCTGCGAAAAAGTGTCACACATGTGGTATCGCCGTACTCAGGAGAAGTAGGGCAATGTGTATGTGTACAATGGGTATTTTTACATATACCCATGCTGGGTGAGAGAAATATCTCTGTAAATTGACAACTTTGGATAAAATTTTTTAAAAAGTTGTCGTTTACAGCGATATTTCTTACACAAAGTATGGGTATATATAAAAATACACCCCAAAACTCATTGCCCTACTTCTCCTGAGTACGGCGATACCACATGTGTGCCACTTTTTTGCAGCCAAGATGCGCAAAGGGGCCCTAATTCCAATGAGTACCTTTAGGATTTCACAGGGCATTTTTACGCATTTGGATTCTCACGCTTTAGGTTCCCTAAAATGCCAGGGCAGTATAAATACCCCACAAGTGACTCTATTTTGGAAAGAAGACAACCCTAGGTTTTCCGTGAGGGGCATGGCGAGTTCACAGAAAAAAAAAAATGTTGGCACAAGTTAGCGGAAATTGATATATATATATATTTTTTTTTTTTTACAAAGTCTCATATTCCACTAACTTGTGACAAAAAATAAAATTTTGCATGAACTCACCATACACCTCACAGAATACCTTGGGGTGTCTTCTTTCTAAAATGGGGTCACATGTGAGGTGTTTGTACTGCCCTGTCATTTGTGGTGCTTGGTGCAACTTTACATAGCTACCTGGTCCTCTGGTGGTCGCTCCCAGCAAATGGGACCACCAGAGGACCAGGTAGCAGGTATATCAGACGCTATTAACAAAACAGCGTCTGATATACATGTTTGATGCGATTTATTTCGCATCTACAGCCTGCCAGCGATTGATCGTCGCTGGCAGGCTACAGTATAACTTGCGATCTTTGAGATGCGTTCACAGCAAATCTCGGCTCTCGCGAGATGACGCACGGATGCGTCCAGCCAGAGCAACAGGACCGCCGGCCGGACGCATCCGTGTGTTAGGCGGTCCTGAGGTGGTTAATGACGGCAATGAAATGCAGTGGAAAGGTTTTTTTGGGATTAAGTTAATTTTCATGGCAAAGGACTATGCAATTCATCTGATCACTCTTCATAATATTCTGGAGTATATGTAAATTACTATTATAAAAACTTAAGCAGCAACTTTTCCAATTTCCGATATTTATGTAATTCTCAAAACTTTTGGCCACGACTGTACATCTCATCCTGCAAAAAAAAAACAATAAACTCATATCCACGAAAAATAATAAATTCTTTGGCCTCCTGGAATGTAGTGACATTGCCACTATGTATCCACACACAGCTGGTTTCCTGAAGGAGAAACAGTACCTCCCCCCAAGCAGCATCCAAGGCACGTCACTCAGGCATCCAGAATCCTACTCCTTGTTGATGAGAGGCAAGTACCCCAAAACAGCTGCCTTCAAATGGCTTAGCATAGTTTATTTCTGAGTGTGCAGGAATGTTAGTGTAGATGTTTAGTGTAGGTTAGCTTGTGCTGTATGTCATGCTCTCATACTGTGTATGGTGAATATTATTTATTGTGTGCTACTTCATAGCCTACACTGTGTCACAATACAAAGTTTTTTTGACTGCTGTCAATAAAAAAGTGTCTGCTGATGGATATAGGTCTTGGCTATTTCCCTTGTCATGTACCAAGGCTTGCTGAAAATTTGAATATTGACTTATAGGGAGCCACTTACAATAGGTGGAACTTGCGAGATGGCTCTCTTTGTCAGGGAGATACTGCTTTGCATACTGTCCCATGGCGCATTGCCAACAAGTCTCCATACACAGCTGTTCACCATAACAAAAGCCAGTACCTTCCTTAAGTTGGGTGCAAAGCATCTTAACTGGCGTCAGCCAGCTAGAATATTACATTTACTGATAAGCAACAAGCACCTGAATACAACTGCCTGTGGCTGGATACATAGCCTAGCTAATTTCCTAGTCATATTTCAAGGCTTGTTGAAAAGTTTAACACTGACTTATATGGAGCCACTTACAATAGGTGGTACTAGCAACGTGGTTCACTTTCTCTGAGAAATACCCATTTCCATATAAATTTTACATACAGTTGTTTTTTTTAAAAGGGTTGCCCTGCTTTTTATAAAGTTCTCAGATTCTTTAGATTCAAACCAGATATGATCCCCACCTCTCGGTTCTATTTTCTTCGGTTTACTGCACTCCGGTCCTGCATGTAAACTTCCGCTATGGGCAGGGGTTATGTGCACCACTGGAGCTAAAGACTGGCTGCAACAGTGACGTGTTCCCAAAAATAGGATAACACTGTCATATGCCGCTTGGGGAAACATAAAGAAGAAAGCAGTGGACCGCAGGAGCTGCAACTGAGCATCAACTCCACAGGTCTGACAGGAAGAGTGGAGAATTTGAAAACCTATAAAAAGTTGGACAACCCAGGCATACCCTGTGATATGTGCAGTGGTCACTGTACAGAAAGGGGGAGAAGGGGTGCTGTGTCTATCAGATATTCCAGTATGCCTGGATTTTTTTAAAAGTGAAATGGAAAATAAAAAAATTAATTACCAAATTTTTTTTAATTAAACAGGTAATTTTTTGATGACATATTCACTTGAAAACTGACAACATTAAAAAAAAGTGGGCAAGAGTAAAATCTGCCAGACACAAATAAGAGAACCATTGCGTTGTCAAACTGTTATGCTTTGTTACAGAGATCAAAGACCAGTCTGAGCTGTATGAAAAACCTCCTCATCTATCAATGTCAACACCAAAAGGTAAGATCTGTCAAGTTTTATCTGTGAAGATAACAACTTAACAGGTCTGTAACCATTAACAACATGGAAACTGAGATGCATTTACCATCTAATATCATATATTGATGTGGGCTAATATATTCTGTCAATATAGTGTATATATAAAACAATATACAGTATACACTGTAGAGACCATACATTCAATGAATTTTGCTACTATAGACATATAGAGTAACACTCACTACTACAAAAACAAAATAAGTATTTGTATATACATACATATAATTTAGCCTCTTAAAGGGATTTTGCCACTTAAAGAGGACCTTTCATCTGAAAATGCACGTTAAAATACATATATCCACTTACATGGCGGCCCCCGGTGGTGCTGTTTCAGCTTTTCATTTTCCAAAATGTGCCCCCGTTTGTCCGCAGTGGCCCCCGCAACAATTCGCGCCTCGTATGCAGATGAGCTATTCGGCTCAACTGGGCGGGCCTGCAAAAGTTATCCCGGGCGTGGCTTTCTTCTCCTTGGCACGGAGCGCATCCAATTAGCGCGCCCCGCTCTCAGCCAGGGAGAAGAAGCTCGAGTTCTCGCGAGATTCTTGAGAAGTCGAGAGGTTTCACACAGCCTGAGCCGGGCGCCAACTTGGAGTCCTCCGGGGAATCCAAGATGGCGCCCGGCTCAGGCTGTGTGAAATTGCTCGAGTTCACAAGAATCTCGCGAGAACTCGAGCTTCTTCTTTACTTTACATTTCCCAAATGTCTACTTCATGTTTGGATCATTTTGGGAATGTCATGTTATTTTTTGGGGACGTTACAAGGCTTAGAAGTTTAGAAGCAAATCTTGAACATTTTCAGAAAATTTCAAAAACCCACTTTTTAGGGATCACTTCTGTTCTGAAGTCACTTTGTAAGGCTTACATAAAAGAAACCACCCAAAAATGACCCAATTCTAGAAACTACACCCCTCACGGTATTCAAAACTGATTTTATAAACCTTGTTAACCCTTTAGATGTTCCACAAGAGTTCATAGCAAATGGACATAAAATTTCAGAATTTCGATTTTTTTTTTTTTGGGGCGAATTTTCCAATTGAATCCATTTATTCCAGGAACAAAGCAAGTGTTAACAGCCAAACAAAACTCAATATTTATTGCCCTGATTCTGTAGTTTGCAGAAACACCCCATATGTGGTTGTAAACTGTGGTATCGCCAAACGGCAGGGCGCAGAAGGAAGGGAACTCCATATGGTTTTTGAAAGGCAAATTTTGATGGACTGGTTTATTTACACCATGGCCCATTTCAAGCCCCGGATGAGCCCCTAGAGTAGAAACTCCAAAAAAGTGACCCCATTTTGGAAAGTACTGGATAAGGTGCCAGTTTTGGTGGTATTATTTTTAGGGTACATATGATTTTTGGTTGCTCTATAGTACATTTTTGTGAGACAAGGTAATAAGAAATAGAAATTCTGAAATTTCATCTCCATTTGCCATAAACTCTTGAGGAACACCTAAAGGGTTAATAACGTCATCAGTTTTAAATATCTTGAGGGGTGTAGTTTCTTATATGGGGTCACTTTTTTGGAGTTTCTACTCTAGGGGAGCATCAGTGGGGCTTCAAATGGGACATGGTGTCAAAAAAACAGTCCGGCAAAATCTGCCTTCCAAAAACCATATGGCGTTCCCTTCATTCTGTGCCCTGCCGTTTGGCCATACAGCAGTTTACGACCACATATGGGGTTTCTGTAAACTACAGAATCTGGGCAATAAATATTGCGTTTTGTTTGACTGTTAACCCTTGCTTTGTTACCGGAAAAAAATGATTAAAATGGAAAATTTGGAAAAAAATTGCTTTTTTGTGACTGTGTTTATCTGAGGGGTTAGGTCATGTGTTATTTTTATAGAGCAGATTCTTACGGACGCGGCAATACCTAATATGTCTACTCTTTTAAATTTATTTAGGTTTTACACTATAATATCCTCTGTTAAACAAACAAAAAAACATTTTAGTATCTCCATAGTCTGAGAGTCTTTGTTTTTGTCCAATTGTCTTAGGTAGGGGCTCATTTTTTGCGGGATGAGATGATGGTTTTAATGGCACTATTTTGGGGTGCATATGACTTTTTGATCGCTTGCTGTTACACTTTTTGTGATGTTAGGTGACAAAGAACTGCTTTTTACAGTATTTTTTTTTGTGGTGTCTAACTGAGGGATTAGTTCATGTGTTATTTTTATAGTTCAGGTTCTTACGGATGCGGCGATACATAATATGTCTACTATTTATTTAGGTTTTACACAATCATATTTTTGAAACGAAATAAATCATGTTTTAGTGTCTGCATAGCCTGAGAGACATCATTTTTTAGGCGATTTTCTAAAGTAAGGTATAATTTTTTGCGGGACGAGGTGACTGTTTGATTAGTACCATTTGGGTGTAGATACAACTTTTTTGATCACTTTTATTAACTTTTTTGGGAAGTGAGGTGATCATAGTTTTTTTTTTTATAATGTTCACCTTGCGGGAAAAGTAACAAACCCATTTTATAGAGCAGGTCGTTACGGATGTCGTGATATATATCATGTGTAGTGTATTTTATTTTTTACATTTTTATTAGTTATAAATGTGTTTTTTTTATTTTTACCTTTTTTCACTTTTTTAACATTTTTTTTTTACCCAGACCCACTTGGTTCTTGAAGATCCAGTGGATCTGGTGTCTGTATAATACAGTACAGTACATTATATAATGTACTGTACTGTATTTTTTACTTGACAATTAGTGTGAACAGCCTTTTGCCTTTAGCAAAAGTCTGATCAGAGTTCTGTTACCATGGCAAGCAGGACGCCTTTGAAGGCATCCTGTTGCCATGGTTACCCTCCTCCGCTGCTATAACAGAGCAGCGGAGGATGGGGAGGGAGGGATGCTGGGGACTGAAGCTAGGGGGGCTGCACCAGGCACAGCAGTCCCCCACAGCAGCTCCCTCCCTCTTAACCCCTTCCATACAGCGGTCCCTACGGACCGCGGCATGGAAGGGGTTAAAAGGCTGACATCCGTGCCTGCACGGATGTCAGCCATTACAAGCAGAGTGTCAGCAATGTGCTGACACTCTGCTTGCCAAGCTCGGCCATCCTGAATTTGAGCGAGGGGGCGGGCAGAGGATCACGCGCACGCCCCCCGCAAGCCTCCCCCCTCTGCGCACCGCCCATCACAATGAGGGCACGGACGGAGAGGTTAGAAATATATAAAAAAAAACATTTGCCAGCATTTTAACGTTTCTGATCCCCGTGGTCATAGACCGCGGGGATCAGATGCATCGCAAAGCGCTGCAAACCACAGGTCTGAATTGACCTGCGTTTTGCAGCGATCGCCGATATGGGGGTTCACAGGACCCCCCTCGGCATGTGAACATGGTTCCTGCTGCACGATTGCAGCAGGAATCATGTTTCTATCGCGATTTTTTTTTTTACATCGGATTTTATTCAGGACGTATGGGTACGCCCTGTGTCCTTAAGGACTCGGACATTGGGACGTACCCATACGCCCTGTGTCCTTAAGAGGTTAAAGGGGTTGCCTCACTTCAGCAAGTGGCATTTATCCTGTAGAGAAAGTTAATAAAAGGCACTTACTAATGTATTGTGATTGTCCATGTTGTTTCCTTTGCTGGCTGGATTAATTTTTCTATCACATTACACACTGCTCGTTTTCATAGTTACAACCACCCTGTAATCCAGCAGTGCTGGTCGTGCTTGCACACTATAAAAAAAAATGCCAGCTTCTCTGGTGGCTGGGATTGTAGGAGCTCACATAGGCTGGTGCTTTTTTCTATAGTGTGCAAGCACAGCCATGCTAATGGACTGCAGGGTGGCCGTAACCATGGAAACTTTCTCCGCATAATAAATGCTTTTTGCTGAAGTGGCGAAACCCCTTTAAGGTTTTTTGCTGACATGATTTGTTTTTGTTTTTGTGGAATTTGGGGAGTACTATGTCTCTTTGGAGAGAAAGCACCTTAATCAGTGTGATGGGACTTATAGTCATATCTCAAGGCCTATTTAAAGGGTTGAACATTGACTTATAGGATAGCTGCCTTACATCTGGTGGAATTAGAAGCAGAGCTTGTTGAGAGCTAATTTGCATGCCTTTCTTCCCAGAATTGGCCTATAAGTCTCAGTTAAGCCAGTACTCTCTGCTGTCTGCAGATGAGGCGCTGGCTTATATAATATCAAAGTCGTGTCTCAAGGCCTATTTAAAGAGTTAAACATTGACTTATAGGATAGCTGCCTTACATCTGGCATTAGAAGCAAAGCTTGTTGAGGTCTCATTTGCATCACTTTCTTCCCAGAATTCCAGAGGAGCATGTATGGCCTATAAGTCTCCTCACACCGATTAACGCAATCTCTCCCCAAGGAGAGATAATATCCCCAAATCCTGACTCAGGCCTCTCGTCCAGTTAAGTCAGTACTCTCTGCTCTGCGCTGATGAGGGGCAATCACCCCCAAACGGCTGTCTATAGATGAGGTGCTGGCTTATGTTTCAAGACCTATTTAAAGGGTCGAACATTGACTTATAAGATAGCTGCCTTACATCTGGTAGCATTAGAGACATAGCTTGTTAAGGGAGACATCCCTTATTTGTGGAAAGAATTGTCCTTTTTAATGGCAGTATTTAATGCTCCATGTAACTTATTGTATAAAGAAAATATTTCTGGAGTGGAAAAGAATATGCAACTCCACCACTGTTGTTGAGTAATGTTTGTATGGTTAAAATGTATTAAAATGACATGATAGCCCTACTCTATTGGCCAGTACAATTACAGTGATATTAAACTTATATACTTTTTATTATGTTTTACTAATTTAAAAAAATTTAAAACATTTTCTAAAAAAGTGTATCTCAGCATATTCTTGGAAGCAAAGACCCATTTGTGGCCCAGAATATTTTTTATAAGCATTAATAGTTCAATAGGATATAGAAATTCTGTTTTTGGCCAGTTTTTAAATTCTAAAATGTAACCTTTATTTTCATAAAATAAAGGTTACATTTTAGAATATAAAAAATAGGCCAAAAACAGAATCTCTATAGCCTTTGGCTATTGATATATTAATGACCACATTCTGACACCATAAATCTATTTTTCCTACAACAGATGTGTGTTTCCACAGATTTTCTTTTTTCTCAAACAGCTGATCGGTGAGGATCCTGAGTGTCGGAGCCCCACTGATCAGATGCTGATGACCAATCCAGAGGACAAATAGTTTATTAACCTCTTTAAGCTAAAACCAGAAAATGTGGTTGCCTTTTCCATTTAGGCATTTTCCCTGAGGCTATTTTTCAACAAACTTTTGGTAAATAACTGGGACTGAGAATAAACTACTTCCTCTTACACCATTCCATCTCTTTTTGGGCCTAGGCCTATTTCTTCTTCTTGCCTTTCACTTCCCACCCTCCCTGCGGCTCCTTCTCAACCTGTTAAGGCCCCCATACACATAAGTATATTTTCGGCCAAACCCACTAGCAACATCAGGTTCAGTCTGATGTGTACAGTTAGCTCCATAAATCAGTGACAATGTCAGGGGAAAGAAGGATTGGGCAAAGTAGATATTTTATCCCAATTCTCTTGTTCTCCCAAGAGATAAGCCACCACCATAAGTGTTTAGCAGCGGCTTTCTCTCTCTACCCATTACACACATCATAAATAATGTCATGGTATGCTGAAACATAAAAATTTCCTGTTAAAAACAACCCCACATCATTCTCTCCTCCACCAGACCATACAACTGGCACACTACAGTGAGGCATGTAATGTTCTTTTGCCATTCGTAAAACACAGACTTGAACTGAACAAATGTGTATGGGGCGGACAGGAGAAAGTTGAGAGATATAGCTGTCGACCTAGCAGCTTATTTGGCTAACAGCTATTAGGGTGTTTAGGGACCTTTAGACATATCACTGCTCTACTGTATATGATCTTTAAATTCTGGGCGACCTGTGTGCTTCTATCCCTTTCTTGGGTACCATAGTTAACCATATTCTTGGTGATTTTGTTGTTTAGGCACTTATTTATGATTTAATGGCTCTTCTGCTACAGTTTTACATTGTTGAAGTACACTATAACATAATTACTGATTACTTGTTCTAATCCCTAATAACTTTAATAGCAGCCTCTTCCCACACTAGTTATAGGAAGGGTTTAGAGACTAATAAACCAAACTGACTAGCCTAGCCAAACATTGTGCTCTTTGAAGCTGTTCTGTTATGTATAGCAAGTTTATGAGAAAAATGATCACACATTTATCTGCTAAAAAAAATCCTGCTAGGAACAGGGACAAAGACAACTGTCTAAGATGTTCAGATAATGGAACTGACCCAATTTACCTGATATAGAGATGTAAAAAACTACACAGATATTGGATTACCATAGTAAGTGTTTTAAAATTATCTAAAATTAACTAAAACTAATATTATACCAGACACACTTTTTTCATTTTAGGGAGAAATATATCAGAAAATATCTAGGTCAACATATGGTTCTTAAAATTTCGTTAGCAGTATGGCTGGTAATTCTAAAAGGAAGGGGATTACCTTTATGCACAGTCCTGTCTAAAGCCCACAGTCCGGGAAGATATAAAGTAACATGTGAAGTCACTGTGAGTAAAAATACATGGAGGCAAAAACAATAATAAATTACTGACAGGAGTTTGTTATAAGCCTTGTAATATACCAGAGTCCATAGAAAATCTATTACTAAGGGAAATAGATCAGGCGGCAAATCATAATGAGGTCGTTATTATGAGGGACTTTAACTTCCCAGGTATAGACTGGGAAAATGAAACCTGTGGAAATAGGAAACGGCAATAACCAAAGACAATTACCTTTACCAACTGCTTCAGGATCCAACTACAGGGACAGCCATACTGGACTTGGTATTAACCAATTGATCTGACAGAACAACAAATGTGCAGGTTGGAGGACACCTGGGAAATAGTGACCATGAAATAATGACCTTACAACTGTCATTCAAAAGTGTGTTTTTTCAGGGAGGCACAAAAATACTGAAATTCCAAAAATAAAAATTTGATCAGCTAAGAGAGGCCATTAGCCTAACTGGAACAAAAGGTTAAGGAAAGAAAGCATTTGAATCACTAAAATAGGAAGGTATCAAGTAAGCATTAAAAAACTATAATTAAAAAAATAGAATATGTAAAATAAAAATAAAAGCAGACAAGCTTGAGACAGAGAGACTTATTGCCAAAGAGAAGAGTAAAACTAACCCTAAATTGATCTTCAATCACAAAAATGTAAAGGTAAATTCCCGATTAAAAGTGGCCTAATCTTAAAAAAGGTCCAGATGGCATACAAATGTCTATGGGTGTGAGTTTTAAAGACACCTGAATCGATACCTCTTGATTAATGTTATATTGGAGGTGCCTTGGTTTTATGTATTTTGGGTTTTCCTTTATTGTGAACCTTTATTTCAATTATATATGTGAGTTATATTGAGTTCCTTTGCGATGATTGAAAAATTACACATAGAGCACCATATTGGGATTATTTAAGCAGTATTGAGAGAAAAAATGCAATTTGCATAAAAAACGCATCAAAAATGCAATTTGCATAAAAACGCATTTGTGTGTTTTTGAAGATTTTTTGTGATCCAATTCATGATATATATATATATATTGTGGTAAGGTGCAGGGTGCCGTCCTAGATGGCAGGTACGTGTCACCGAGGTTCATAGCCTCGGTGAGGTAAAAGCCGTTTGTTGGTGTCAGTAGCAGGTAGTGCTACTGACACATTTGCTAGATAGCATGGCTGCAAAGCCGATCCGGGCCGGCTCTTACCGGGAGCAGCTAAAGTGTAGGGTGGGTGGCTGCTCCCCACGACCCAGTCCTGGTTTTGGGCTGGGTTTAAAAACTCAGCCAGCACTAGCAGCTGGGAGAGTGATTGTCTTGGAAGCTGCTGCTAGTGTTGTGGAGCTTTCTGGGCTGGAAAGACGTGCCCAGCAAGGAGGCGTGCAGCCGTCCTGGAACCCTGAAGGAGGATTGTCCTGCGGCTGGGCTGACAGCCAGGTGCGAACCCGCACAACAAACTTGCCAGGTGAATGGAACCTGTGTTTGGACTTTTTGTTTTCCCCTTTATTTGCTGATGGGTGTGACTTAACACCAATTGACTTTCTGCTGTTATTTTGATGCAAGTGTGAATAAAACACTGTTTTCCGCACCTTCTGGACTCCCTGTTGCCTCTATACTGCACCCGCACCGCTGTCTACCAGAGCGACTCCCCACATTTGGTGTCGGATGCGGGCATGCGCAGTGAGGCTGGCGTGAACGCCGAAGTTTTTTTGCTAAGCACGAGTGCATGGAATATATTAAGCCAGCAAAGTTGCAAGCAGGAATTTCTGGCAACATGGAGGCTGCTGTGAAGGCTCTCATAGAGGCTAACGTGCAGCAGCGGGAGACCAACCAGCTACTGCTACAACATGTGATGGCGTTACAGGCGGCAGGAGCGTCCCACCACGTCCATGATGCCCGGAAGCGGTCCGTGCGGCGATCCCAAAAATGACCCCCGCAGACGACGTTGAGACATACCTGGCGGTCTTTGAGAAGGTTGCCGTGAGGGAAAAGTTACCCCGTGACCAGTGGGCCGAGGTGGTTGCTCCGTTCCTGGCATCCGGACCCCAGCAAGTTTTTTTTGATTTAGCAGATGACCAGGCTGCTGACTATCCCACGGTGAAGGGGGAGATCCTGGCCAGACTGGGGGTAAACGTGTTGGTCCGGGCTCAGCGGGTCCACCAGTGGGACTTTAAAGCGGCTGAACCCGCCAGGCCGCAGTACTATGAGTTGCTGCACAGGTTGCAAAAATGGCTGCAGCCTGACATTCTAAGTCCGACTGCTATGCTGGACCGTCTGCTGGCTGACATGTTCTGGAGGGCCTTGCCTTACCCCCTTCAGCACTGCATCGGCCAGGTATCACCCACCAATGCTCTAGAAATGGTCGACCTGGTGGAGCGCTATGAGGCCACCCAAAACTTGAAGGGGGGTGTTGTTGGGAGGGGGCCGGTCAAACCCCGGAGGACTCCCATCCAGTCCCGACGACTGGTACCCGAGAAACCTGCTCGGGTGTACCCCTGTAGACCCGGCCCCGATAGTCTGCTGGCGGTGTCACGAGCCTGGCCACGTAAGGGCCGACTGTCCACACTGGGGAGAACCCATGGAGGTTAATTATGGGTACCGGGCTTCCATGTATGCCCGGAGACTGTGTGCGACCGGCACCCCGAGACAATAGACAATCATCATCTGTGCCAGGTGCAAGTCGGGGATAACCTGGCCGTGGCGCTGTTGGACTCAGGGAGCCTAGTAACCCTGGTAAGTGCTGCCCTGGTACAGCCCACCCAGTATACGGGCCGGAAAGTTGGTGTGGTGTGCATACACGGAGACTTAAAGGACTATCCCACTGCGGTAATGTCTCTGTCCACGGCGGCCGGCACCTGGACTTGTGAAGTGGCGATCTCCTCAACGCTACCCTATGAACTAATAATTGGGAGAGACTTCCTGGTTTTCCGTCACTATGGCCTGAGGTGAAAGTGGCTAATAGCCCTGAGACAGGGGTAACCCTAGCAGAGTGGCCTGATACCACTGGAAGGCCAGAGCCCTGGGAGCCCGAGTCTGAAGGGCCGGCGGTAGGGGTGACCACTGCTCCAGCGGTAGAGGGGGAGACAACCCCACTGAGTGTAATGGTGGGAGACACGGAGGACTTGCCACCGGGACCTGAGTTGGCAGACCTCAATGTCTCCGGGGAAAATTTTGGGACCGCACAACACCGGGACCAAACCCTAACCAGAGCCTGGGAAAGTGTCATAATAATTGATGGTAAACCCCAGAAACCTGGGGCTGAATTAATGTTTCCGCGATTCATTGTCCTTCAGGATATGTTGTATCGGGTGAACCAAATCCGAGGTGAGCCTGTTGAACAGTTGGTGGTGCCCACAGCGTATCGCAGGCTTGTCATGGAGCTTGCCCACCAACATGTTCTTGGGGGACACCTGGGGTGGCAGAAAACCCAGGACCGCATACTGCAGCGGTTTTATTGGCCCAGTGTGTTCAAGGAGGTAGAGAATTATTGTAAGTCCTGTCCCACCTGTCAGATAAATAGCCCCCAGCCACATTTCCGTAGTCCTCTGGTACCGCTTCCAATTATTGAGGTCCCGCTTGAGCGAATCGCTATGGATCTAATTGGGCCTGTACCAAAGTTCTGCCAGGGGCCACCAACACATTCTGGTAGTTCTCGACTATGCCACTCGGTATCCGGAGGCGGTGCCTCTGCGACATACCTCAGCTAAACTCATTGCCAAAGAGTTAATGGAAATGTTTTCCCGTGTGGGCCTGCCAAAAGAGGTTCTGACAGACCAAGGGACCCCTTTATGTCCAAAGTTATGAGGGAACTGTGTAAATTATTGCGTATAAAGCAATTATGGACGTCCGTTTACCATCCACAAACGGACGGTCTTGTCGAGAGGTTTAACCAAACTTTAAAAAATATGTTAAAAAGGGTGGAGTCTAGAGATGGGAAGGACTGGGACCTGCTTCTGCCCTATCTCATGTTCGCAGTGCGAGAGGTACCCCAGGCCTCTACTGGGTTCTCGCCCTTCGAACTGCTTTATGGCAGACACCCTCGGGGCCTGTTGGATATCGCCAAGGAAGCGTGGGAACAACAGCCTGTCCCCCACAAAAGTGTCATTGAGTATGTCACCCAGATGCAGGAACGGATGGAAAAGGTGTTGCCGCTGGTCCGGGAGCATATGGAGGCAGCGCAACAAGCCCAGAGTAGGGTGTACAATCGTCAGGCTCGGGTACGGGGCTTCAAGCCGGGAGATCGGGTGTTGGTTCTGGTACCCACCCTTGACAGCAAGTTGCTAGCTAGGTGGCAGGGCCCCTATGAGGTGATCGAGAAAGTAGGGGAAGTAAATTACAAAGTACACCAGCCAGGGCGGCGCAAGCCGGAGCAGGTTTACCACGTGAATTTACTAAAGCCGTGGAAAGATAGGGACACGGCCGACAACCACAGCCCCCGGCCAGGGCTTCTAGGTGAAAAGGGTCCAGCCCCACAGTTCGAGGCCTGTGAAGCAGTAACCACGGTAAAAATTGCAGACAGCCTGTCTTCCAAACAAGTTCAGGAAGTCAGGGAGTTCCTCAGTCGGAACACGGATGTGTTCTCGGACCTCCCTGGCCGCACGTCTCTCATCCGACATGACATCGTCACTGAGCCTCAGGCCAAGATCCGGTTAAAACCATACCGGGTACCCGAGGCTCGGCGACGAGCCATTGCGGAGGAAGTGAAATTAATGTTGAAGCTCGATGTCATTGAGCAGTCGAAAAGTGAGTGGGCCAGTCCCATAGTCCTAATACCCAAGCCGGATGGGACGTTGCGGTTCTGCAACGACTTTCGCAAGTTAAATGAAGTGTCCAAGTTTGACGCGTATCCCATGCCCCGGGTAGACGAGCTTGTGGAGAATTTAGGACAAGCCCGTTATTTTTCTGTGCTGGACCTCACTAAAGGGTACTGGCAGGTACCCTTAACGGAGTCGGCTAAGGAAAAAACGCTTTGTTACCCGCAGGGCCTGTATCACTACAAGGTGTTACCCTTTGGCCTGCATGGCGCTCCCGCCACCTTCCAAAGGTTAATGGACATAGTGCTGCGACCACATCGTCGGTACGCCTCGGCCTACTTAGATGATGTGATCGTCCACAGCACCGACTGGGAAAGCCATTTACCCAAAGTGCAGGCGGTACTGGATGCCCTGAGGAAAGCCGGTCTAACCGCCAATCCAAAGAAGTGTGCGATTGGGTTGGAAGAGACCAAATACCTGGGATATGTCATTGGGCGGGGAGTCATCAAACCTCAGGTAAATAAGGTAGAGGCAATACGGAATTGGCCCCGACCGGTCACCACCAGGCAGGTAAAGTCGTTCCTGGGGATTGTGGGGTATTACATGAGGTTTGTGCCCCACTTTGCTACTATCGCTCGCCATTGACAGAGTTGTTAAAGGGGCGTAAGACAGGGATGGTCCGCTGGAATGAGCAGGCGGAAAAGGCTTTCTCCGCCTTGAAATCGGCCCTGTGTGGGTCCCCGGTTTTGGTGACACCCGATTTCAGGAAAGAATTCATAGTCCAGACCGACGCCTCTGAGGTTGGCCTTGGTGCGGTACTATCGCAGGAAGTCAACGGGGAGGAGCATCGCGTTGTCTTTCTCAGCCGCAAGCTCACCCCAGCCGAGACTAGGTACAGCATAGTCGAGAGAGAGTGCCTGGCCATCAAGTGGGCACTCGAGGCCCTCCGTTATTACCTGTTGGGCAGAAGCTTCGCCTGGTGACCGACCACTCCCCACTCAAGTGGATGTCCCAAGCCAAAGAGAGGAATGCCCGGGTCACCAGGTGGTTTCTGTCCCTACAGAATTTTAAATTCACGGTGGAACACAGAGCGGGCCGGTTGTTAAAAACGCAGACGCGCTCTCCGGGTACACTGTTTGTCGTATGTCCACCCCTCAGGGTTGAACAAAGGGGGGTATGTGGTAAGGTGCAGGGTGCCGTCCTAGATGGCAGGTACGTGTCACCGAGGTTCATAGCCTCGGTGAGGTAAAAGCCGTTGTTGGTGTCAGTAGCAGGTAGTGCTACTGACACATTTGCTAGATAGCATGGCTGCAAAGCCGATCCGGGCCGGCTCTTACCGGGAGCAGCTAAAGTGTAGGGTGGGTGGCTGCTCCCCACGACCCAGTCCTGGTTTTGGGCTGGGTTTAAAAACTCAGCCAGCACTAGCAGCTGGGAGAGTGATTGTCTTGGAAGCTGCTGCTAGTGTTGTGGAGCTTTCTGGGCTGGAAAGACGTGCCCAGCAAGAAGGCGTGCAGCCGTCCTGGAACCCTGAAGGAGGATTGTCCTGCGGCTGGGCTGACAGCCAGGTGCGAACCCGCACAACAAACCTGCCAGGTGAATGGAACCTGTGTTTGGACTTTTTGTTTTCCCCTTTATTTGCTGATGGGTGTGACTTAACACCAATTGACTTTCTGCTGTTATTTTGATGCAAGTGTGAATAAAACACTGTTTTCCGCACCTTCTGGACTCCCTGTTGCCTCTATACTGCACCCGCACCGCTGTCTACCAGAGCGACTCCCCACAATATATATACATACACATGGTTTCCTTCAACTCATTGGTTTGTAAAAGGGTTTTAAGATGATGTTGGACATACTCCATTTCTAGTTTTTGGAATTAACATACATTCCAGGTCTTGCAGGCAGTCCAGACTTATTATAAAAAGGGGGATAATCATTATGGCAAGCTACCACTGAGGAAGGGGCCAGGAGTGGGCCCCGAAACGCGTAAGGTGGATAGCTGCCCACCCAAGAAGGACTATTATGAAATTTTATCCTTCATTGGACTGTCTTTTAATTCCCTTTTTAACCTTCCATGTTATTGTGGGGTGAGCCACTATATTTGTTTTTTATTAAAATAAAAATAAAAGTAGACAAGCTGGAGACAGAGAGACTTATTACCAAAGAGAGTAAAACTAACCATAAATTAATCTTCAATTACAAAAATAGTAAAAAGTTTGGACCTTGAAGTGTTGGCCCTTTACAGAGTGATGAGGGAGGAGTTGTAGAGAGCAATGACGAGAATGCGAAGCTATTAAATATTTTTTTTTCCACTGTATTCACTGAGAAAAATAAACTGACATGAAATGCAAAATGTAAAAGTAAATTCCCGATTAAACGTGGCCTAATCTTAAAAAGATTAAAATAGACAAATCACCAGGTCCGATGGCATACACCCCCGGATCCTAAGAGAATTAAGTAATGTCATAGCCAGACCCTTCTTTCTGATATTAAAGGACTCTATATTGACAGGGAGTGTTCCACAGGATTGGTACTTAGCAAATGTAGTGCCAGTATTCAAAGAGAGGTCAAAAACAGAGCCTGGAAACTATAGGCCTGTAAGTCTGTTGTGGGGAAACTGTGAAAGTTTTCTAAAAGATGCTATATTGGAGTAACTGAATGAAAATAAGCTTGTAACACTGTATCAGCACTGCTTTATAAGGTACAGTATCGGTCATGTCAAACTAATTTAATTCGATTCTATAAGTAAGTTTTAGACTTGACTAGAGTCAATGGATGTCATATATTTTGACTTCTCCAAAGCATTTGATACAATGAAATATAAAAGGTTAGTATATAAAATGAGAATGCTTGGACTGGGGGAAAAATGTGTGTATGTGGCCAACAGGCTCAGTGATATAAAACAAGGTAGTTATTAACGGTACATACTCAGATTGGATCACCATCACTAGTGGGCACCTCAGGGGTCATTACTGGACCCTATTCTCTTGTAAGTTTTTATTAATGATCTTGTAGAAGTCTTGTGCACTAAATCCACTTTCACACAAGCAAGTTTTCCGCGTGGGTGCAATGCATGAAGCGAATGGTTAATTCTAAAACTTTTACGGAATTCGAGTGTGGTACTGTAATAGGTTCACACAAAATAGCCATAGACTATACAGATTCTGTTTTTGGTGTTTTTCATAAAAATAGCTTTATGAGCCACCAAATGTTAAAAGGTACAAGAAGCTATATAATGCCACCTTTTTGTATTTATTTGCAAAGAGATACACTAATGTACACACTCATCCCAATTAGAGATAGAAGTCACTAGTCTTGCTGAGTGGTGTTGCTTTACTGAATTGATCTGGTGAATGGCTTTTCGGCATTGCCTTTTTCACCTCCTTTTGTCTGATGGATAATCGTGCTGACTACACTACCTCTTATTATATCTGTCTAAAATGATTTCTATCTTTTTCCATTGCTCACTTGGTATCTATATCAATTGCATGTAGACCAGGGAGCGCCTGCGGGTCAGTCCCTGTATCGGCATTATTAGTCTTGCAAACTTTAAAATGCGAATATTTCAATATTACAACATGTTTCACCACTAGATGTGGCGTCATCAGGGGTTAGGAGCAAATTACACGATGGTCCACTTTAAGGTTTTTATTGGGAGGGGAATGATCTTATCTAATTGACACCCAGATATACCTATCAGCATGTTTATATACTTTTCAGGAGTGACCTATCATTGTGTACGTGTCTGCACCTGTGCGTGAGACTTAGAGAAATTCGTCAGAAGGGCGTCATTGCTATTTGCGCATGACCTTTAACTGAGTTTTTCGTGTTCGCGCATGACATCCGACTTAGTCTTTTATCACAATATTCGCGCATGACAACTGACTTAGGCCTAATTCACACGTCCGCAAAATGGATCCGCATCCCTTCCGCAATTTTGCGGAAGGGTTGCAGACCCATTCATTTCATAGGGGCAGGAATGGATGTGGACAGCACACTATGTGATGTCCGCATCCGTGTTTCCGCATCCGTGTTTTCGTTTCCGCAAAAAAATAGAACATGTCCTATTCTTGTCCGCAATTGCGGACAAGAAAAGGCATTCTTTCTATAGTGCCAGCAATGTGCGGTCCGCAAAATGCGGAATGCACATTGCAGCCGTCCGTGTTTTGCGGATCCGTGTTTCCGCAAAACACACTACGGACGTGTGAATAAGGCCTTAGTCTGCCAGTGTACGCGCATGACATCTAACTTAGTTTTTCATCTAAGGAGACGTCATCGCAATGTGTGCATGACATTTAACTTAGTTTTTCATGTTCACGCATAACATCCGACTTTGTCTTTACAATGCTTCGCACTTGACATCTGATTTAGTCTCTCAAAATCGCGCATAACATCTGGCTTTTTTCATCATATTCACGCATGGTATTTAGCTTAGTTTTACATCACTGTATACATGGTTAATATGTGACTTGTTTTTTCATAAAATTCGCATATGATATAGTCTTTCTATACAATGTTCAGGTATTGATGTTTGTGCATGACAGTGTGATGGTAGTATTGGTGTTAAAAATGTCATTTTAGGATAAGTCATCCTTTGTATTTCATCTATGCACTGATACCCTCACTTTGATCTGCTATATAAAATGCATTTCGTTTCACTGCATAACAAAAGCTTTGCATGCAGACACTGTAGTTCAGTGTATAGTGGATTCGTGGCCGACACTGGGGTTCAGGATTTAAATCTGACCAAGGACAATATCTGCATGGAGGTTTTTATGTTCTCCGGTGTTTGCATGGTTTCCTCCAGATACTCAGGTTGTATGCTAATTTTCTGATTGCATTATAAATTTAATCATTTGTACGTCAAAAGAGTGAAAATTGTCAGGAAGGTTGGAGACCATTTCATTTATTTTTAATAATGAAACGTATCCACATACTAAATTAATGGAATTTATTTAAAGAAACTCTTACCAGTGATGAGGATAACATGAAGCTGCCAAATGTTTGCTAACAACATTTTAAATAAAAATTTTAGCTACGCCGTAAAAAACACGATGTAACAGACTCAGTCTGTTTAATACTGGCATGACAAGCTGCCAAGCCAGTGTTCTGCCAAATATTCCAGAGACTTGAAAGGGACAGAAGGATCACAGACAACTAAAGCACTTGATATAATTTACTTTGAGGGCAATCTGTGGTTTTGAAAGGAACCGTGGTTTTGAAAGAAATCTGTAGTGCTGAGAAGTAACATCAAGATGTTCACAAATAACCCACATCATTTTATTAGTGTTAAATCTCTAACAATAAGGCCCCTTGCAGACGTGAATGGATTAGGTCCGGATGCAAGTCCATTCAGTTTTGTTTGCGATTGAATTCAGTTTTTATCGCGCGGGTGCAATGTGATTTAATGCGTTTTGCACGTGCGTGATTAAAAACTGAATGTTTACAAACAGCTCTTAGCAACCATCCTTGAAAAACGCATCGCATCCGCACTTGCTTGTGGATGCAATGCAATTTTCAAGCAGCCCCATTGACTTCTATGGGACCAGCGTTGCGTGAAAATCACAGAATATAGAACTGCTGCGATTTTGGCGCAACGCACAAGTAAAGTGTGAAAACCAACGCTCATGTACACAGACTCATTGAAATGAACGGGTCCGGACGCCGTGTGGGCGCAATGCGTTTGCATCACGCATTGCATCCGCACGGAATACTCGCCCGTGTGAAAGGGGCCTAAGGCTAAAATGCCAGAACACATCTCTTGGTGGGACACACCATTCAGTCCTTCCTATTAGCAAAAGTCTAAATGTGGCTGAAGTCGGAACATCTAAATCAGTGTTTCCCACTGTCTGGCTACCATACAATATGCCACTCCACACCATAATTCCAGGAGTAAGACCAGTGTGATTGTGATGTTCCCTTATGAAAGCCTCTTCATGGTCTACATGGTCTCCAGACCAACCTCTGGCTATCACTGCATTAGTTGCTGAAGAGGAGGGACCATTTATAGCCATTGAGAGCAGTAGCATGAGGTCAATCGAAAACTTGTAGCTGGATGTCTGGCCTTCTAATTCTTTGTGTAGACGCTGTTTGCCACCCTAGACTTGGGATGTGACATTCAATTTCCCTTTCAATATAGAATGGATCACTATATACCATTCTTCTAATCAGATGATCCATTCATGCAGAGGTTCGCCTCTGTGCGCCTCTTGCTGTCATTATTGTTCTTCATTGTTCTCCCAACCACATGCAGTGTTGAACAGTGCTCACTTCTCTGCCTAGGTGCATAGCGATCTGCCAGAGGTCTCTCAATTCAAGGTTTGTGGTGATAACTGGCATGTCAACGAACAGGAGGCATCACACAATCATCCCACAGGACTTGATACGATTTCTTTTTAAATGTAGATATTACACATTTTGCTGAATCTTTTTCCATAAAACTATATATCAATATCATACTGCCTGAGGCTTACATTATATTTTCATGTTGTCAGGTTCCCTTTAAATGCATTGCCTTTGTTTAGAAAGCTTAACAATCTATTTATTTAATTCAGCCTTAGAATGTGATGACGACTTAAGGTCTCAAGCAAAAACTATGGGAAATATTTATCAAAACTGGTGTGCAACCAATCAGATTCCACTTTTCATTTTCCAAAGGAGCTCTGAAAGGTGAAAGCTGGAATCTGATCAGTTGCTTTGGGAAACTAAGGCAGTTTTCCTTTACACCAGTTTTGATAAATGCCCTCCATAAGGGTACATATGGAGTAAACACTGTGGATTTGTGTGCTGCAAACTTTTAGCATCGTACAGTAATAGACAAGTCGATGAAACTTGAAGAAATCTCATCCCCACTCTGTAGAAAAAACCTACTGCATAAACTGACTTGTGCCGTTCAACCGAGTGTAATCTGCAACACGTGCAAGTAGCCTAAGGCCTTGTCCATGTGCCATCCGATTTTTTGGCAGATCCATTGAATTCTACGGGTCCGCAAAATAGGAAATGTTTTATAATTTTACAAAACGGACATACGGATGCAGACAGCACACTGACGACATCTGTGAGCCACTGTAAACTGCATGCAGATTAACGCTAACTGCAATGACTTTTATCTGCTTCACCTATACTGGCTGTGAAACCATGGCAGTCAGCAGTAATCTGCATGTAGTTACAGCAGTTTACTCTTAACATGTACAGGTAAACTAAAGGTAAAAGTGTAAAATAAAAATGAGCCTAGTATAGAACACTGAGCCAGACCACAGAATGCAAATACCACCTACAGATAATAAATGAGGTCCAAGATATGAATAATAAATATATAATCTTCATTCTGATCAGATGCAGCAGTGAAAAACCTCAGTGCTCAGAGATGCACTGTGGTCTGTATGGTTACATATATATATTTCCGTATGCAGTGTCATAGTGAAATATTTGCTGTTTCAGGTACTACTTGTAAATGACTTCTCTTGTAATAAGTAACTGAGCACTATACGCTTTCTGTACATTGTAGCATGTAATCCACCATGGCTGGATGGGGTTCATCCCCACGTTTGCTGCAATGTGTGTCTGTACCCTTACAGTAAAATTCATGGCTTGGCAATAAGAGTATTATTGCAATTTGGCTAAAGTAGCGGAAGGAGACAATGAAGCTAAAGTTATCTCATTCCAGCTGCTTCTAGTAAACTTCAAAAGAGCTTTCAAAAGAAAATCTGAGCCCCCCTTCCTTTTCCCCAGAGTAATAATGTCTTGGGTAACGTGAGCTGCTGGGCCACATTTTTTCAATTAAGTGTATTAAAACACAAACCTTTAATGTTTTATAAGAATCATAAAGACATACAGTATAACCTGTCATGTAATGTCAGAACACATCAATTAAACAAGATCAGGGGAGCTACATAAGAAAAGCTTATCTTCTCTTCTGTTACTGCTCACTTCTTACAGGGGTTCTTCCTCTTATACTAGTCTCTGGCACAGAAAATGTCATACAGGTAACAACACAAAGGAGATGACCTGAGCGCCAAGGAGACACAGAGGCTGGAAGTCATTTTATGCATCACGGTAGTGGACTACCTCAACAGGGTGGCTCTCTCTAATACAGTGGTCTCCAATATTAGAAGTTACATATAAAATTCCATAACCTCTAGAAGGTCAGTGGGATCCACCAGCAGTTCTAAATGGAAATAGTGTAAACAGAGCCTAATTATATAAACACTGGATCAGATAACTTAAAGGTCAATATACTTTCTTTCCATAAATGGTAGAAGAGAAAAATATCCCCCTCTTATCGTAAATTTTTCGCCCCCATTTCCCACTCAAGAAACAAGTAGAGAGACACAGACAAGGAGGATGGAGCAGCTAATAGTAAGGGTTACATTTCACTTCACATGCTTTATTCACATCAATACTGTTTAGTAGTTCTCTGCAATGTTCTCTGTGGTGGTTCTGGGTGCCTGCAATAGTGCTCCGGATCCAGCATTGCCGGACACTGCCATCAATAATGGGGTCTCGCAACCTAGCAAATAGGCCAAGAAGCAGCTGGATAAAAAAAACTCTGCATGCAGCAGTTTTTATCTGGCCTATTCCCAGAATTCTTTGCAGGAACACTCGGTAACACTGACATGGAAAAGGATCCAGGAATTTTAATAAACAGCAAACTAAGCTGTAAAAACCAGTGTCAGGCAGCTGCTGCCAAGGCCAATAAGATAATGGGTTGCATCAAAAGGGGCACAGACGCCTGTGATGAGAACATAGTCCTACCACTTTACAAATCACTAGTCAGACCAGGGCTTGACAAATTTCCTTGGAATCTAGGAGCCAGCTAAAAAAGTTAGGAGCCAGACGGAGCCGCGTCATAAAGACCCAAGTAGATGCCCCCATAGTGCTTCTCCTCCCCCCCACTTCTCCATAGAGCCAACCAATGATGCATGCCAGTACATAGGGCCCCCATAGTGGTCCTTCCCCTCTTCTCCATAGTGCCCCCCATGATGTGCGAGTATACAGGGCCTCCCATAATGTGCAAGTATATAGGGCCCCCATAGTGCTTCCCCTCTTCAACTGGTTATAGGACATGTCAGACGCTGCCAGCATCCAGGTTATCGACCCTGGCGGCCGCCATGACATGTGGAAACCCTTACAAGGATTACAGGGTCCGGAGGGGAGGGTAGAGGGGTCCGAAGGAGAGGGCAGAGGGGTCCGGAGGGCATAAACACAGCGGGCAACATGACACTTTACTGAGCACTACAACCCCCAGCTGGCGCTCAGCCTCTGCAGTCCCCACATCACTACAACTCCCACCTGGGGCTTAGCCTCTGCAGTCTCAGCATCACTACAACCCCCAGCTTGGGCTCAGCCTCTGCAGTCCCCACATCACTACAACTCCCACCTGGGGCTTAGCCTCTGCAGTCTCAGTATCACTACAACCCCCAGCTTGGGCTCAGCCTCTGCAGTCCCCACATCACTACAACCCCCAACTGGGGCTCAGCCTCTGCAGTGCCCGAATCACTACAACCCCCAGCTCTTTTCCCCTCTTGTCATTATCTTTCCCCCTCTTGTCATTCCCCCCCCCTCTTGTCATTCTCTTTCCCTCTCTTGTCATTCTCTCTCCCCCCCTTGTCATTCTCTTTCCCCCCCTTGTCATTCCCCCCCCCCTCCTTTGTCATTCTCTTTCCCCCCTTTTCATTCTCCCCCTCCTTTGTCATTCTCTTTCCCCCCTTTGTCATTCTCTTTCTCCCCCCCCCCTCCCTCCGCTACCTCTAGTGTAGCGTGGCCGAGCTCTGTATGGTCCACGGGTACAGGAGCTATAGTTTCCTGTACCCGGGCGGACTGACAGGAAGTGCACACTGTGTGCGCACTTCCTGTCAGTCCGGCCGGGTACAGGAGGATCGGCCACGCTACAATGAGGGAGTGACAGGAGGGAACGCTGAGCGCTTCCCTCCTGTCAGTCCCTCTCTTCATGCTGCGCCCGGGCGGTGCGCCTTCATGGACGTGCTAGCCCGAGCAGTGCTGCAGCCGCCTGAGGCTCAATATAGAGAGCTCGGACGGCTGCAGCATGAAGGGGGCCGGCGCTCCTAGTCCGCGCCAGCCCTGCGCCCTGGCAACTTAGAAAACGGGCTGACAAATACGCCATGGCAACCTGGAGCCTGGGATTTGTTGAGCCCTGAGTCAGACCACACATGGAGTACTGTGTACAATTCTGGGCTCCTGTGAACAAGGCAGACATAGCAGAGCTGGAGAGGGTTCAGAGGAGGGCAACTAAAGTAATAACTAGAATGGGGCAACTACAGTACCCTCAAAGATTATCAAAATTAGGGTTAGTCAATTTTGAAAAAAGACGACTGAGGGGAGATCTAATAACTATGTATAAATATATCAGGGGTTAGTACAGAGATCTCTCCCATCATCTATTTATCCCCAGGACTGTGACTGTGACAAGGGGACATCCTCTGCATCTGGAAGAAAGAAGGTTTGTACACAAACATAGAACAGGATTCTTCATGGTAAGAGTAGTGAGACTATGGAACTCTCTGCCTGAGGAGGTGGTGATGGTGAGTACAATAAAGGAATTCAAGAGGGGACTGGATGTATTTCTAGAGTATAATATTACAGGCTATAGCTACTAGAGATGGGTCGTTGATCCAGGGAGTTATTCTGATTGCCTGGTTGGAGTCGGTTGCAGATATGAAGGTAGCCTTACAGTCCTGGAGTACTGGGCTGGAATTCTTCCTGAGTTTGTATTGGGTTCTTTGTATTGGCTTCTTTGGGGTACTAGGTTTCTTCCCACACTCCAAAAATATATAGAGGTATATTGGCTTCCTAGGAAATTGATCCAAGAGGGTTATGGGGATTGCAGTCACTGAGTCCCCTGCTCTACATCCAGACCTTCCCTTTAAGTACCTTGTTTTGGCTGTGACTTTTAATTTTAGAGTCCATTGTATTGGAGAGAGCCACCCTGTTGAGGTAGAGATAAACAACATTTATAATCTATCCACAGGATATAGGTCCTCTACTGATCAAGGGAACAGGGATACCCTGTGTGAATGGAGCCATGAGGCACGTGAATGACCACCGCTTTATTTACTCATATGGACTTGCTGGATAGCTCAAGCAGTCCCATTGAAGTAAATGGAGAGATGGTCATGCATATGCACCACCACTTCATTCTCACAGGGGACTCAGAGGCCACTGTCATGATTAGTGTGGGCCCCTGCTACCAGATCCCTAGTGATCATTTCCACTTGTACTGTAGATAGGCGGTAAATGGTGTTTATAGGAAAACCCCTTTAAACCAAAATGTATTATTTAGTTGGCACAAACTCCTGTTGTACATGTAAACATTGTACATCGTGAGCACCATTTTAACATGTTTGGTGTATTTTTTTCAGCAGTTGTAAAGTGTCTTTTGAACAATGCAGTTGATAAATGTGTCCTATTATTTTAATCTTCTATATTGCTACTACTATTTATCCCAATTACTTAATGTGGGAAAAAAAAACATTAATTTCAAAAAAACTGATGAAAACAAACTATTTTGGCTCAAGACTGTACAAGACAAGTGCAAATTGCTTACACACAGGGTTCATTTAACATTTCTCCCTCCCTGAATAAACCTATTGACCTTTCAAATGGCCATGTTTCTATAAATCACTGTGGTCTATTTTGGAAAAGGAGTTAAACCCACAGTGGATCCTAAGTGGCAATGCACTTTGATGTCTAGAATCCTCACATTCTCAGAATCAGGGCTGTGGAGTCGGAGTCGAAGTCGAGGAGTCGGAGTCGGAGGCAATTTTGGGTACCTGGAGTCGGAGTCGGCAAAAAATGGACCGACTCCGACTCCGACTCCTACTAGATTTAAATTGGAATAAAAAAAAATTTGAATAAAAAAAAAGCAAGTTTAAATGTCCCAATTCAGATAAAGTTATAATTAATTACTTCTCTACTGTAAGAATAAAGGCCAGTGCACGCAGTGCGTCACGTTACCGCTAAACAAAGACGTTAAGTGACCGTGAAGAAGCATGCTTTTCATATGCTTTACTATGCAGTTAAAGGGACACTGACAGGCTGATATATCTGCTGGTATTCATCAGAGGATTAGGAATACAACTAGACGACTGTTACCCCCAGTTGAGGTTTACTTGTGTTTAAAAACGTTTTAATCAATATGCAAATTCTCTACCTTTGTGCCCAAGGGGGCAGGCGCACATGTAGAGTACTGGCAGCACTAGACAGGACTAGGTAGCGAGGATGAAGAGAGAAAGCTGGCACAGCCTCAGCATAGCCAGACGAGGCTGCTGCCAGCACTCTACACGTGCGCCTGCGCAGGAATTCAGCGTTCGGCTAGCCTGAAAAAAAGGCCAGTGCAGTGAATAATAACGAGGGGAACAGCGCTGGGAAGCTGTACTTCGGGCGCGGCTGGGCACAAAGCCGCAGGAGACGCTGCCCCATTGGGCACAAAGATAGTGAATTTGCATACAGATTAAAATGTTTCTTAAACACAAGTACAGCTTAACTGGGGGTAACATTAGTATAGTTTTATTCCTAATTCTCTGATGAATACCAGTATATATATATATCTTTAGCTGGAAAATCAGCCTGTCAGTGTCCCTTTAAGGAGCGGCAATACTTACACTTTCCATTGTCTTGTGGTCTGCTGTTACAGGGAACCCATGGTTATCCTCGCCTCTCACTGATAACTGATTAAGGACTGGAGACACTTGTATAAGTGAAGGGAATGGAGAGTCAATAGGTCAAGACTGAAGCTGTAAACCATTTGAAAAACTGCTGTCATTCAGCTAAGGCTATAAAACATGTGAACTCAGATTGTTAGCTTAAATTTTAAACATTACTATGGGATTCTACTAGGAAAATCATGTTTTAAAATAAATGCCCCTTCCCCTGCCCCTTCCTGGATCCTCCCACTGCTCTATCTTCAGCAGAAGATCAGCACACAAAGGAGAAGGCAGCAGCTTCTGCTCAACTACCTCTCTGTGCTAGAGAAGATTAGAGGAACTTGGTGGAACAGCTTCGTATTTGCATATTAAATACATCGGAGTCGGAGTCGAGGAGTCGGAGTCGGAAGTTTCAAAATCTGAGGAGTCGGAGTCGGAGTCGGACAATTTATCTACCGACTCCACAGCCCTGCTCAGAATGACATATTTTTTTATGGAAAAATACTTTATGAATATTTGACCAAAAATGTTTCCAAAATTGTAAGTCCTCTACAGCACAAAAACCACATCATGGAAGGTACGCACATAGGAGAACAAAACACAAACATAAAGCTACCATACCTCATGTCTGTCCTTTACTTTGCTTTCCAATCCCACGAAGCGCTCACAGCCTTCAAATCCCTTGCGATTAATATAAGAATTCACAGCAAAACTGTCTCCTGACCCATATAACATAAAGGAGGCATATTAGTAAAATACATTCTAAAAAACAAAAAAAAAAATACTACATATACATCACACATGTTCCCCTGCAATCATCAGACAGCCCCAAAACTTAGCAACATTCTAGTCTAATTGTTTTGTGCTCATAATGGTATTTTTCAGAGGGATGACACATTGAAACAGTGAAGAGTTTGTTGTGTGCTGGTGATCAAAGCCTCCTGTCCTGGTCATCAATCATTCCTCCACAGAATATGGGTGGGAAGAGGAGCAGAGCGCTCAGCCAGCAGTGGGGGAGGCTGTGATCAGACTCTTCTCTGTCCTACATAAACAAGCTCCAATGATTACACTAAGGCCCCTTTCACACGGGCGAGTTTTCCGCGCGGGTGCAATGCATGATGTGAACGCATAGCACCTGCACTGAATCCTGACTCACTAATTTCAATATGTCTGTGTACATGAGCATTGTCTTTCACGTATCACTTCTGGGTTTCGTTAAAAAACGCAGCATGTTCTATAGTCTGCATTTTTCATACAGCCCTCGCCCCATATAAGTGAAAGGGGCTTCAGTGAAAAACGCATTGCATCCGGAAGCAAGTGCAGATGCAATTCGTTTTTCACTGATGGTTGCTAAGAGATGTTGTTTGTAAACTTTCAGTTTTTTATCACACGCGTGAAAAAAACATCAAAGCGCTGTGCACCCGCGCGGAAAAAACTGATCGACTGAACTTGCTTGCAAAATGGTGCGAGTTTCCCTCAACACACCCTGAACGCATCCGGACCTAATCCGTCACGCTTGTTTGAAAGACCCCTAAGGCCTCTTTCACACAGGTGTCGCGTGTGAGGGTGGACAAGATGCGGGTGCGTTGCGGAAATTTTTTTTAATGTGTTTTGCACGCGTGTGGGAAAAAACGGACTGTTTGGTACCCAGACCCAAACCCGGCTTTCTTGACTGAAGTTCGGGTTTGGGTTGAGTATTCTGTAGATTTTATTATTTTCCCTTATAACATGGTTATAAGGGAAAATAATAGCATTCTCAATACAGAATGCTTAGTAAAATGTGGATTGATGGGTTAAAAATAAAAAAAATTTACTCACCTTATCCACTTGATTGCGTTGTTGCCGATCTCTTCTTTCTTCTTTAATCATGAGCTGCCGGCTAAAGGACCTGTGGTGACGTCACTGCGCTTATCACATGTGACGTCACCACAGGTCCTTTTGCCGGCAGCTCATGATTAAAGAAGAAAGAAGAGATCGGCAACTATGCGATCAAGTGGAAAAGGTGAGTTATTTTTATTTGTAACCCTAAATCCACATTTTACTAAGCATTCTGTATTGAGAATGCTATTATTTTCCCTTATAACCATGTTATAAGGGCAAATAATAAAGATCGGGTCCCCACTTGCTTGCGGATGCTTGTGATTTTCACGCAGCCCTATTCACTTCTATGGGCCTGCGTTGTGTGAAAAATGCACCCATGCAATGCTTGCTTCGATTTTCACGCAACGCACAAGTGATGCGTGAAAATCACCACTAATGTACACCGCCCCATTGAAGTGAATGGGTCCGGATTCAGTGCGGGTGCAATGCTCTCACCTCACGCATTGCACCCACACGGAAAGCTCGCCCATGTGAAAGGGGCCAACGGCCTCTTTTACACGAGCGTGACGGATTGGCTCCGTATGGGTTCAGTGAAACTCGCACCATTTTGCAAGCAAGTTCAGTCAGTTTTGACTGCGTTTGTGTTCAGTTTTTTTCTGCGCAGGTACAATGCGTTTTGATGCTTTT
This sequence comes from Bufotes viridis, assembly GCA_033119425.1. Lineage (NCBI taxonomy): Eukaryota > Metazoa > Chordata > Amphibia > Anura > Bufonidae > Bufotes > Bufotes viridis. The sequence goes on along the minus strand of CM065593.1, from coordinate 181,296,730 downwards.
TTCACACGCGTGATAAAAAACTGAAGGTTTACAAACAACATCTCTTAGCAACCATCAGTGAAAAACACATTGCATCCGCACTTGCTCATGTGAAAGGGGCCTAAGGATCCTCATACGCATTAATTTGGCTCTTTCGGGGGGTTTTTTGTTTACCTGTAATAAAAACGCTAGAATAAATGGATGCTTTTGCTTTGTCACTTGTGATTTTTGCCACTTTTTTGTGGTGTTTTTTTTCTGCCATTTTTTTGCATCTGGTCTCTTTCCTCTGGTCTTTTCTTCACAGCATTTTTTGCCTGCAGAGAAGGTCATGATAAAATGCTTACTTGAATCTAGGGCAGAGGTGCACAACCTGTGGCCCGTGGGCCCCCAGATCCAAGGTTGTGTTTCTGCCCGCAGCGCCGCACGATGGAGCATTACAGCTCCTGCTTCTGCACTGTAGCAGACAGCGGGGGAGCCAAGGAGAAAGCAGAAGCAGTGTATCAGCACTTCTGACTTCTCCTCACACAGGTGAGCGGTGCGTTGTGCAGTTTAGACACGGCGATCACGTGATCGCCGGGTGTCAGGGGCAGAGGACTGCAGAGCCTCACCAGCTCTGCCTTATACAAAGCCTCACCAGGAGGCTTGTTTTTCCTGTAACTGGGACTTCTTTGGATGCTCCAGTTACAGTGGAAATAGTGCAAAAATAAGTCTGTGTCCCCAAAGGTCTTTTATGGACCATAAAAAAATACAAACAAAAGGAAGAAAAAATTGTGCAAAATAAAAAAATTTAAAAAGTCAGTGTCCCCCAGAGGTCTTTTAAAAACCTCTTGGGGGACTTATAGTGCTGCAAAAATGTATTAAAAAAGAAAAGAAAATTTTAGCAAAAATATGTAAAATAAATAAAAAACGTAAAAAAGTAAAAGAAAACTATAAAAAGGAAAAAGTGCAAAATAAAATTGTTCACTGTCATATTATGTGGCAAAAATATATTTTAAAAATAAATAATAAAGTGATGATAAAAAAATTAAAAAATTCTAAATAAATACAATACGAATAAAAGGAAATGTGCAAAATAAAAAAGTCAGCGTCCCCCAAAGGTCTTTTTGTAGCAGAAATATATAAAAAAAAATAAGTATAATAAAAAAGTCACATATAGGGAACTAATTATAATAATTTGCATATTTAAATAATGAGCTATAGTTTGAATAAAAATAACTTTAAAAAAAAATGTACATGTACATTGAAAAGCCCTGTGTTATGTAAAAAAAAGCTTCAAAAGTTATTTTGGTAGTCCAAAAAATAAAAAAGTTACAAGTGTTTTAACCATGTGCGCTAAATCACAAAACAGTGACTAGTCATTAAGGCCTTTTCAGGCCTGGTCATAAAAGGGTTAACCAATAAGTGCTTTCCCGGCTAGTAAGGCATCATACACACGACCGTTCCTTTTCTTTTTGTCCGCAGGACACCAGTCATGTGTGTTCTGCATTTTGCAGAACGGAGTAACGAATGCGGACAGCACACAAAGTCCACATCTTTTGTGGCCCCGTTGAAGTGAATGGGTCCAAGCCACATAAAAAAAATGCCACTTAGATGCGGACTAAAACAATGGCCGTGTGCGTGGGTCTTCAGGGAAAATGCTTACTGGTTATTGCAAGGCACCTACTACAGTATATCTGGTGGTGCAGGAGGCTCTAATAACCAGTGAGTGCTGTCCTCTGCAGTGAAGTAAAGCGCTCATTAGTGAATAGGAGGCAGGAAGGAAACGTCGTCACTTAAATGGGTTTATTAGTTAAAATGATTTTTAACAAGTTTCTGCAGCATAGTCCCTTAAACAGAAGTTTCCTACTTTCCTGCTCCGAGCTGACATCGCTGTCTCCATCTTCGGGTCCCGAAGCTCCTCTCCAGCAAATGACTAGCTTCAGCGATCAAACGCTGCTTGTGGCCACATGACCACTGAAGCCAGTCATTAGCTGGAGAGGTACAAGTGACTATGCCCATATTCAACCGGATGTAAACAGCGCCAGAACCAGAAGATGGAGACAGCGGATGGCAAAGAGCAGGAGAGTATGAATCTTCTGTTTCAGGCCCATGCTGCAGGAACGTGTTAAAAATCATTTTTTACCAGGATATCTCTAAGCCCCTGTTACACGGCACGATATTCAGGACAATTACTGGGAACAAGTGTTCATAGGAGCGCTGATTCCTAATATCTGGCCGGTATAATCGTGCCACTGATTAGCCGATAAACAAGGAATCACTCTTTTGTTGGCTGATTTGCATATTTATCAGGATGAAACACATCTCACCGTGTAATCAGGAATGTGCTACCGATAATCATTTGAAGTGAATGAGAGAGGAATGACTGTGTTAGTGATCATTCCTCCCCTGTTACTTTGCATTAGCCTGTGTAATAGGCTGATGCAAACAAGCACTGATTAGCTTTTTTTTTTTTGCGGCCCCTTGAAACAGTGCGATGTGACAATGCGGCCCCCAGACCAAAAAAGGTTGTGCACCCCTGATCTAGTGGCAGTGTCTTAAATCCAAAGGTACAGAAAGACCGACACTGGCTTTCTTGCAGCATCAATGTGAATACATGTGATGCGTTTTGGCAGGTTTCCTGATGCAGTTTTGGAAGCCAAAATTAGGAGTGGATCATAGAAGGAGAGAAAGTATAAAGGACAGATACAACTCCACTTTTCTTAATTCACTGGTGGTTTTGGCTTTCAAAACTGCTTAAGGAAACCTGACTGTGTGGCCGTACCTTTAGACCAGTTTCAGACAAACGAGTTGGCTGTGAGAATCGTTAATTTCTAACGATAATTTGTTTTCCCTTAGTCCTAACAGTGGCACAGATGGGGCATTCTGCCCCTGTGGACTGGTTAGGGCAGGTGGAAGTTTTAATGAGCTAAAAACACTCACACATACACACCCTCCCTGCCCCCAATAAAGAGGGGACATGACCCCCAGGACATCATATAATTACAAGTAGAAAAAACAAAAAACAACAGATTACAATATAACTAAGGGGGGGAATATTTGTGTGCCTTATGGGTACCGGAAAAAAGGATAAGGAGGTTTTCATCCTTTCTAAATACCTTGGAGCGTTCCAGGTAAATCCTGAGATATCTCGAAATGTCGAGGGTATGGAGCCCTCTTTCCTCAGAGGAGGGGGGAGGAGAAATCACCTGGTTTATATTGTCAAAGGAACGAACCTTTGGAATAAAGGAAGGTAATAATTTGAGAAGAACCAGATCCTGAAGGATCTTAGTATAAGGCTCAAAGGCAGAAAAAGCTTGGAGTTCCCCAACTCGCTTTGCAGAGGTAATAGCCAACAAGGTGATTTTCCAGGTCAAGAATCCCGCCTCCTCTAGGGGCTCAAAGGGGGGAGATGCTAACCCCCTGAGCACGACCGTTAAATCCCAAACAGGGATAGGTCTAATTATTGTAGGCTTCAATCTTGAGTTTCCTTCAGGGACCTCTTAATAAGGGGGTTTTGAGAAATAGCTCTGTTGAAACAAGCAGAGATTGCTGAAACCTGCACCTTGAGGGTGGCGGGTGCCAACCCCTTGTCCAGACTGTCTTGCAGAAATTGTAGAACTACCGGGATGGAGGCTTCAGCGGGTGATTGCTGATGCCTGGTACACCAAGAAGAAAAAATCTTCCAGATTCTTGAATAGGCTTTGTTGGTAGCTTCTGATCTGGAGTGTTCTAGGGTTCTCAAGACAGACCCCGATAGCCCTTATATCCTTGGAAGGGACTGATCAACCTCCAGGCTGTCAGGTTGAACATTTGAGGAGATCTAAGTGTCCCCCGACACCAGTACTCTCTCTGGGGGAAGCCTCAGAAATTGACCCCGACTCATCTGTAAGAGTTGGGAAAACCAAGCTCTCTTCGGCCAGTATGGGATGATGGCGATGACTGATGCTTGGTCCTGCCTGATTTTCATCAAGACCCTTGGTATCAAGGAAATTGGAGGGAAGATGTAGGCCAGCCTGAACCTCCATGGGATTGACAGGGCATCTATAGCCACCGGGTTGTCCTCCCTGTAAAGGGAGCAATACCGCTCCACTTTGGTGTTGAACCTCGTTGCCATGAGATCGATCTCTGGCATGCCCCACCTGAGCGTTATCTCCTTGAAAACCTCTGGATGAAGTGACCATTCTCCGGTTGGAAGACCTCGGCTCAGGCGATCCGCGATCACATTGTGAACTCCGCGAATGTGAACAGCTGACAAGTGGGTGAGGTTTACTTCTGCCCAATCCAGTATCACACCTATCTCTCTCAGGAGACTTTGTGACCTCATGCCTCCCTGCTTGTTGATATACAGAACAGCGGTCATGCTGTCTGACTGAATCTTCACGGCTTTCCCTCGGATGAAGGGAGCAAAGTGAAAAAGAGCAAGTCTGATCGCTCTGATTTCCAGGAGGTTTGATGACAACACCTTCTCTTGCGGTGTCCAAGTTCCTTGGACTGTCTTGTCCAGAAGATGAGCTCCCCAGCCTACTAGGGATGCGTCTGAAGTAAGTATGATCCAAGAGGGCTGGATCAGGGACTTGCCATCCTCGAGGTGGGACCACCATCTTAGGGAGGATCGGATCTGTAAGGCAGGGAGAGCACGGAATTGAGTCCCACCGGACTGTGATTCCACTTGGCTAGTACTTCCGACTGAAGCGGACGCAGATGCCATAATGCCCAAGGTACCGCCTCTGCGGTTGAAGACATTAGTCCCAACATCTTCATCAATATACGAATCATTACCTGTCTCGGTACCAAGAGTGAACGGGCTGTCAGTTGGACGGATTGCCTTCTTTCGGGAGTGAGATGAATAGTCATCCTGACTGAATCCACCATGAATTGGTGGAGTTGGGATTTGTCCCAATTGATTATCCAACCCAACTGATAAAGGAATGAGACAGCCCATAGAATGTGTTGAGACAGGATCGCTTGGGAAGGTGCTCTGAGGAGCCAATCATCCAGGTATGGAATTATACTCAGGCCTTGAAGCCTTAGAGCAGCCACCCCGGACACCACCTCTTTGGTGAAAGTGTGTGGGGCTGAAGAAATCCCAAACGGGAGGGCCACAAACTGAAATTTTTTTAAGACCCCCCTGATGTTTACAGCGATCCTTAAGAATCTTCTGGACCCAGGATGGATGGGAATATGGAGATAAGCATCCTTAAGGTCTAAGGTTGCCAGGAAATCTCCCGGCAAAAGAAGATTGCTCACCGATTGGATAGTTTCCATACGGAACTTCTTTTGTTTTATGAAGCGATTGAAGTACCTCAAATCTATAATCGTCCTCCATCCTCCGGTATTCTTGGGAACCAGGAAGACTGGGGAGTAGATACCTGCTCCCCTCTCTGGGAGAGGAACCTCTTCTAAGGCCCCCTTCTGAAGATATTCTAGGACATAATCCTCTAGAATCTTCTGCTTGTTGCAGGGGAGGAGCCATGTTTGGACGAACTTGTCCGAGGGTGGGCTGCTCAGGTCCACAAGGTACCCCCGGCCTTGCAATTCAAAGCACACAATCTCAAGGTTAAAAAGAATAAATCTGTGCTCCAGGAGACTGAAGCTGGAGCCTCACCATCCTTAAATAGTGTGTTTGGGCGACAAAAACTGTAGCTCCGCCCCCAAAGGGACGGGGCTAAACGTGACTCTTACTATCTTTATTATTATTCATAATACCCAAATGTAATAATAGTTAAGAGGCCCCCCTGGATGGTAGGAGAAGAAAAAAACCTACAAAGGGATATTTAAGAAGTAAAAAACCCCTGATGGAGACAGGAAGTGACGTCGGCCGACGTCACTTCCGCAATATGACGGCGCCCAGCAGCGCAGGTGAAACACCGCCTCCACCGCCTCGCTGCTCTCCAAGGCAGGTAGCTGCCGCATGGAGCGGGGAGAACACTCCGGATCCCCAGGTATACAGAAATACCGGTGCAGGAGCGGAAAAAAAATAAACGCTCCCAGAATCAGAGAAAAAAAGGGAAAGGCACTCTCTCCACCACAAGGATCGAGGAGCGCTTTGACCACCCATCCTGTCCTGTCCACAGGACAGAAAAAAACACGATGTCCTGGGGGTCACGCCCCCTTTTTATTGGGGGCAGGGAGGGCGTGTATGTGTGAGTGTTTTTAGCTCATTAAAACTTCCACCTGTCCTAACCAGTCCACAGGGGCAGAATGCCCCATCTGTGCCACTGGTTAGGACGTAAGGGGAAACATGCTCCATGTGGGAGCATGACTTCCCATCCTGAACTCTGCTCTTGTAACGGGACCTCACGGCATTATAATGATTTATAATGCTGTGTGGCCCTGCCCGACATGAGCTGTAATGTATAGTACTTACATCATGCCATCGGTACAATTCACAGATTATGTTTTCCAAAAAAAGATGGTGTAGACAGCACACCAAATGAAGTTGCTCTTGAAAATTTTATTTGTACACAGTAGTAAAGAAAGGCGACATTTATGGCTAGTGCAATGTTTCGGGCCCTGGTGCGTTGCCCTTTATCAAGCTTGAGCCAGGATCATGGCAGCCATGGCGTCATGTGCACACCACGCCACGACAGCCATGATCCTGGCTCAAGCTTGATAAAGGGCACCAAACCAGGGCCCGAAACGTTGCACTAGCCATAAATGTCGCCTTTCTGTACTACTGTGCACAAATACAATTTTCAAGAGCAACTTCATTTGGTGTGCTGTCTCTGGCATTTCTTTTTTTTTAAACTACATATAAGAATCCTTGGGTGGAAGGAATTTACTGGGGATGTGCACCCACAGAAGCCTTTGAAACGAGTGCTGTGGCCATCCTTTGTTGGATTAGGTACAATTGACAGATGATGTGAGGCAGGGACATACAGCATTATAACGCAATGAGTTCCCGCTACAGGAGCAGAGTTCAGGGCAGGAAATCACTCTAACAGAAGGAGCGTGTTTTCACGAAGAGTTAATAAAACAAAAGTGACAAAAAAGCTGCAAACTTACTCCAGGAGGGTGGTATGGTAAATACTGGACTAGCATTTCTCGACAAAAGTGTTTAAAAGATTTGTCAAATATTAGAAACACGCGCCATTTGATAAATTTGGCACAAACACCAACTCAAGCAAAAATATTACTCTCATGATTAATTCCTCCCATAGACAGCACACTTGATACAGTAACTGAATGTGAAGGGATCAGTATAACCCACCCCGGAGCACACTTGGAGAAGTAGTGGGTAAACTCTATAATGTGTTACATACAGCGGGGGAACATCTACAAGGAGCAGATCTCTACAGTGTCAGTACAGGAGCTCATCCAAGGATAATCATTTCTTCTCACCTTCAGGATTCTCTCTTCTATTTCCTGCTGCCCAGACCAAGCCAGCATCCAGCCATCAGCGAAAGAAAGAGGGAGACAGGTTTTACTATGATTTATGGACAGTTATACAGGATATGCATGCTATGCAGTTATACAGTACATACGTGCAATATGAAACCATGCAAAACATATACGTATGGCTATGCAATTCCACAGCGCATATATGTGCAACTCTATAGGACACATGCAATGCTATGGAAGATGAGACATATAGTATGGATCTATGCAGTATATGCCTAATGCTACAGTATAGAACTGTGCTATATGTGATGCCAGGTAATCACACAGGACATGTAGTCATTGATGCCACTTACCCAATGATTTATACACTGCTAGCCTTGCAGTGACACAGGGTATACACATATATGCAGGGGTCACTCACCGTGCTTAGAGTGCAACTTCCCCATGATGCACTCGCTTCACCTACTCCTCAGGAAAAGATACTTGTAATCCACGGAATAATGCCAGGCAGAGACAAGACTCCAGCAAGTGTATGGGGTCCGCTCGCTTCAGGTCATCGTCCTGAGGGAGCCCGCCTGACATAGGGACTGGGCACGGGACACGAGCTATTGTGCCAGCCGCACACACAGCTCTGCGCTCACATAGGAGCCGTCTCCGCAGCGCCCCTTGTGGCCTGCATCTAGTATTGCGCGGTGTAGTGTACCCCTCACTTAGGCCTCCCTTTCTAATGTATTTCATCTGGACATAGTCGGAAGAATGCGGAGCTGTTGGGGTGGAAGGAAACGATTCCTTTTTAAAGTGCCATATACTGTGAGGGACTTTGATCAATCAAGCACACAGAAAAGCTCTGGTTATGTCCATACAAAGTATCTGGACAGCTTCAGGGCTCCAAATATGTTCCTCATTATATGTGAGCCCCTCACAAATGATTGCTGCTGTCTTGAGTTGCTAAGTTGAAAATTCCGATCACTTTTCACATACTTTCTCACTGCTTCTTCACAGGATATTCAGCCATCCTAGATACTATATAGCCTGCCATTCAAAGGGGGCATGTCTCCCCAGGGTGCTCTGGACATATTAATCATCATTACGATTACTGCAGAAGGTCATTTGTTGTAAAGTTAAATAAAATGTACAGATTTAATGTATTTGTATGCCTAACAGCATTGTATAGATGTCAGGGTTAACACCTTGACCCCTTTAGGTTGCCAGGAGATGGAAGGGTCTGCTCCTTGGTTACTTGAATTAGTGGAGAGTCTAGTTCTAGCTGAGGCAGTGAGAGGTTCTGCACCCGCTTAGGACTGAGTTCTGACCATCTTAACCTTTTATAGACTTTTATAGCCAAAGAACAATTGCTGCATTAAAGTGCTCCAGAGGGAGGAAGAAATGAAAAAGTCCAGAATCTGTGCATTGGAGTCAGTAAGGCTAGATGCAGACGTTGGTTAAACCCAGACGTGAGCAGTCCATGGTAATGCGGGCTGGATATGTTCTTTACAGCCGGAGCACACGGCGTTATTGGTTGCTATGACGCCGTGCGCTCCAGCTGTAAAGAACAAATCCAGCCCGCATTACCACGAACTGCTCACGTCTGGGTTTAACCAACGTCTGCATCTAGCCTAAGGTAGTGTGCTTGTTTTCTGGCAGAAAGAGACTTTGCTGTGAGAGGAAACATTGCTACTAAGCCCTTCCACATTTTGAGGTGGTTTGGCCAGCTGAATCTTGAATGGCTTAGACTACTTTTACACTGGCGTCTTTGCTGGATCCGGCAGGTTTCAGCAAAAACGCTTCCGTTAGGCTTCGTTCACATCACCATTTCTCCATTCCGTTCTCTGGCTCCATTTTTGTGCAGATAACTGAGACCTAACTGAGCGTAACAGAGCCTAAAGACCCCATAGACTATAATGGGGTCCGTTAGGTGTCCGCTCAAAACATGATTTTTGAGCGGAGACGAAAGTCCCGCATGTTGAAATCGGTGGAGAATCGGTGATGTGAATGGAGCCTAACTGATAATACAACCATCTGCATCCGTTATGAACGGATCCGGTTGTATTACCGAATACAGATCCGTCATAAACACCACTGAATGTCAATGGGAGACGGATCAGTTTTCTATTGTGTCAGATTGTTTCAGAGAAAATGGAGCCATCCCCATTGACTTGCATTGTGGGTCATGACGGATCCGTTTTGCGGGGCAGAAGCACACCATGGTGATGTCAGTCGTCACATGACGTTACTGACGTCTTCAACGTCATAGGCCGCACTGGCAGAGGCACAGCACCACACCATCCACGCGCCCACTTCCAAGTTCCCTCCTGCCCTGCCTGCTGTTTCGGCCCAGATTGGAGTGCTGCAGCAGCCTGCAAGTGAAGTTCAAGTAAAGTAGTACTACTGTGACATGATCTCACTAGTAATCACAAAAGGCTGGTTATTGTGTATGGACTGGACTCAGGTCCCCCATAGCAGTGCCCTCCACAGGTCCTCCATAGCAGTGCCCTCCACAGGTCCTCCATAACAGTGACATCCATAGATTCCCCATAACAGTGTCATCCGCAGATTCCCCATAACAGTGACATCCATAGATCCCCCATAACAGTGTCAGCCACAGATCCCCCTCTCCATAACATAGCATGTAAGAAGAGAGCTAGCCTCCACCCTGAGGATGTGGACATGTTGTCTTTTTTCCATTATAATGCAAAATTGTTTTAATATGGCCTTTGAACATACTTCTTCAAGTAAAGTCATATAAACCCTTTTTTTTGTCATTTTGGTGGTTTTTCCCAATAAGTAGATTAATCGATGAAATTATTGATAACTAATCGATTATTCAAATAATCGTTAGCTGCAGCCCTAATGGAATCCCTGCTGACATCTGTGAGCGAAGACCCTAGACCAAGTTCCAATTTCTGGCACAAGCTACTGCAGGCAGGCAGCGTAAACTGCTGAATAAAAATGTCGATGCTGGTTACGGCCCAACTTAGGTAATTGGAGGGGCTTTCTGCAGTGGACAGAGGTCAGCAGGGCAGTGCCCGACCGCTCAGTCCGTCGTTGTTTGAAACAAATGGAAAAAGGTGTCCAGGTCTGATAAATCATATTTCCTTTTATATGATGGAAAACCTATTTTCCATGAGCCATAACTTTTTAATATTATCAGTCACATAGCTGTATGAGGGCTTATTTTTTGCGGGACAAGTTGTACTTTCTAATGCCACCATTAATTATGGCATAATGTAGTGGGAAGCAGTAAAATAAAATCCAAATGGGTTGGAAATGGAAAAACTAGGCAATTCCTCCACAGTTTTACAGGTTTTGTTCCTACAGTGTTTAGTTTATGGCAAAACTGACCCATGTACTTCATTCTCTGGGTCATTACGATAAAAACCAGACCCCATATGTATATCTTTTTTATGTCAAAAGACTGTAAAATAAATTTAAACTTTACTATTTTTTTTTACATCACCATATTCTGACCCAAATAACTTTTTTATACTTATGTCTACTGAGCTGTTTAGGGGCTCATATTTTGCAGAATAATCTGACCTTTTTATTGATGCCATTTATTTTTGAGTGTGTATGACTATTTGTTAAAATTTTGTTAACATTTTTTTTGTTAAGAGAAGTAATGAAAAAATGGCAAATTGCCCGTTTTGATCCTTCTTTCCGTTATGTCATTCGACGTATTGGAATTTTTTTGTTCTCTTTTAATAGTATGGGCGTTTTCGGTCGTGGTGATACCCATGATGTTTATATATTATTGTTATTTAGGTATTTATCTTTTTAATTAGAGCCAGCCCCAGCCACAGAGCCAGTCAGCCTCAGGCCTAGTCAGAGCCAGCCAGGCCCAGAGCCAGCCAGCCTCAGGCCTAGTCAGAGCCAGCCAGGCCCAGAGCCAACCAGCCTCAGGCCCAGTCAGAGCCAGCCAGGCCCAGAGCCATCCAGCCATAGGCCTGCAGCCAGTGAGACCACAGCCTTCCAACCAGCAAGCCATAGCCAGTGAGCCCACAGCCTGCCAACCAGAAAGCCATAGCCAGCGAGCCCACAGCCTGCCAACAAGCAAGCCATAGCCAGCTAGCCCACAGCCTGCCAACCAGCAAGCCATAGCGAGCGAGCCTATAGCCTGCCAACCAGCAATCCATAGCCAGCAAGCCCACAGCCTGCCAACCAGCAATCCATAGCCAGCGAGCCCACAGCCTGCCAACCAGCAAGCCATAGCCAGTGAGCCCACAGCCTGCCAACCAGCAAGCCATAGCCAGTGAGCCCACAGCCTGCCAGCCACCAACCGTAATTAAGGTAGGAGCCAGCTTGGCCTAGGTATCAGTGAGCTATGTTGTGTTGTTATACTGTGAATAGGAACCATAGTGTTGGAGAGACCCTCCTCCAGGACCCATTAGACTCCATTGTAATCTCTAATGTGACCTGGGGAGGACTCTTTCTAACACACTCTATGAAGGACACTGAGATGTCCTCTGCCAGAAAGGCTGCCCTCGATAGCCCATTAGAAATAGTCCCCTCCATTGTAGTCTCTAATGAAGCCTGGGAGGGATTCTTAATAACGGACACTGCCTCTGTTATAAAGACCCCCCTCCAAGGCTTTTAGACGAACTCCATTATAATGGGGCCTGGAGCGGATTCTTTCTAACACACTCTCTAAAGGACACTGATATAGTCTCTGCCAGAAGGGCTGCCCTCGATGGCCCACGATCGTTCCCTCTGCCTCGCACCCCCTCCCCGTCATATAAAGACCTTTTATTTACTTAATTGGTCCCTGCGCCAATATCGCTCAGCACTGGGTTGATGCTTCGCACCCTCCGACGTTCCACAACGAGCAGATGCTAATGCTTGCCAAATCACGTGCACGCATTAGATCTCCTATAGGAAACCATTGAATCAATGCTTTCATATGAGGGAAAAATCTGACGCTGGAGGTCATCAAGCGGAGTGTGAGGATGTCCAGCATCAGATATCGGACCAAAGGTCTGTTTCAATCCAGGAAGCCCTCTAGTGGCTGTCTGGTAGACACTGTCTAGTCACTAGAGACTGATTTATTGCTACAACCTCTAAATCAGGGGTACTCAAAGCGCGGCCCGTGGGCCACATGCGGCCCGCCGAGGAAACTGATCCGGCCCGCCTGGTGTTTTTGCCGTTTCTCACGGCTCAGCAGGGTGCCGCCACCTCCTCCCAGTGGAGAGGCGAGGGGGCTGCAGCGGACGAAGAGAGGGACTGACAGTGTAGCGTGGCCGAGCTCTGTCTGGTCCGCGGTACAGGAACTATTGTTTGCTGTATCCTGTACCCGGCCGGACTGACAGGAAGTGCTCACTTAGTGTGCGCTTCCTATCAGTCCGGCCGGGTACAGGAAACAAATGCTCCTGTACCGCGGACCTCACAGAGCTCGGCCACGCTACACTAGGGGAGGGCGTGAGTAATGAATGAGCAGTGTGAAAAGATGATGAGGGAGGGGCGCTGAGAAAAAGAGTGACACGAAGGGGGGGGTGACAACGGAGGGGGGCTGAGAAAGAGTGACAAGAAGGGGGGTCTGAGAAATGAGAGTGACAAGGGAGGGGTCTGAGAAATGAGAGTGACAAGGGAGGGAGGGGACCTGAGAAATGAGAGTGACAAGGGAGGGGTCTTAGAAATGAGAGTGACAAGGGATGGAGGGGCCCTGAGAAATGAGAGTGACAAGGGAGGGAGGGGTCTGAGAAATTAGAGTGACAAGGGAGGGAGGGTCTGAGAAATGAGAGTGACAAGGGAGGGACTAAGAAATGAGAGTGACAAGCAAGGGACTAAGAAATGAGAGTGACAAGCAAGGAAGGGAGGGGCGCTGAGAAATGAGAGTGACAAGGGAGGGAGGGGCCTGAGAAATGAGAGTGACAAGGGAGGGTCTGAGAAATGAGAGTGACAAGGGAGGGGGGAATGAAAGTGACAAGGGAGGGAAGGGTCTGAGAAATGAGAGTGACAAGGGAGGGGGGCTGAGAAATGAGAGTGACAAGGGAGGGGGGAATGAAAGTGACAAAGGAGGGAAGGGTCTGAGAAATGAGAGTGACAAGGGAGGGAGGGGGAATGAGAGTGACAAGGGAGGGGGGGTGAGAAAGAGAGTGACAAGGGAGGGGGGGGAATGATTCCTATTGAAATACTGGCAAATATATATAATTGCTCATAGTTAAACTATAGTCCGGCCCTCCAACGGTCTGAGGGACCGTTAACGGGCCCCCTATTTAAAAAGTTTGAGGACCCCTGCTCTAGATTGTAAGATCGTTTGAGCAGGATACTCAGCATCCTATTGTTCCAGTAAGTTTTTATACTTGTTTTATTTGTTATTTTGTTGGCACTATATAAATGCCAATAATAATAAAATAAAACTTAAGTGGTCTGGGTGCCTTTAATGTCCCTGTAACTTTGAAATCTTACTTTAGGAAATAACTCAGTCACTGTGATTTATTTAATGGGGTAATATACACAGCATTGAAACTTGAAATTACACATTGCTGTGCACATGGTTGATGGCTTGGAATAGGTTTCTGATGCAAAGTGTGCACTGTGCGGTGCTATCATTCGGGTATGATGGACATATTTCCCCATAATTGGGGAAATTTTTCACATAGTGTTGGTTTTCATTACCATTGTATGGCCTCTTAAAATTGGACTGATTTCAGTTTTACCCTATGTGCGATAGTATTTATGCAAAAGGGATTGGTGTATGTATGGTGTCTTTAAAAGTTCAAGCACAGAAGATAACTGTGTATTTCCCATTTGTTTTATCCTCCACGATGGTACTGAGCACCTCCTGGCGTCCTGTCAATCAAGCTCTATCCATTGTATCTGTAAGTCCACTTTGTGTGAATCTACTGGCTGTGTCAGGATTGAAGTTGATTGCCTAGTGCAGGCTTCCTCAAACTAGGGCTCTCGAGTTATTGCTAAACTACAAGAGCCATGATTCTCTGGCTATCTATTTCATGAAAAGGATCATGGAAGTTGTAGTTTGGCAACATCTGGAGAGCCGTAGTTTGATGAAGCATAGCCTAGTGTATTACTTCTTTTTTAAAGAAAGACTCGCTGCATTGTGGTTTGACACATAGGTGCATGCAGCCTGACCCTCTGCTCATGGTATTGGTACATTTTTGAGTATTCATATTTTGCTGGGTCTGACTGGCCGAGAGTGTCTGCCAACAAATTTGGATGACACTTACGTTTCTGCTCCTAGTGTACTTATGTGATGGGTCTTGTAAGCTTTCTTCGCCAGTAATGAGCACTAGTACTTTTCAGTTTTCTCAGTGTTGAGTGGTTCAGTGTACTCTGCATCTACATTGTCCAGGGGTTTGTTAGGAAACTGTTCATGCACTAAAGAATATGTAACATTATTGCAATCTAGATTTAAAAAAACACAAACTCAAGTCATTGAGTTTACCTGCTAAACACTTCTTTTTAGATGTGTTTGGTTGTTCACTTTAACCAACAAATTATTGATGAGACTCATGTCTAATCCCTGTGACACCTTACATACACAGGTTGTCATTGTTTTCAGCACTACAATGTCTTCATCAGAAGGTTATAAACACAAAAGTGGTCCAATGAAGAGAAAGGAACAGAAAGAGGAACAGAAGAAAATTAAAACATCAACAAGCAAAGTCCACAAGTTTTTTCAAAAGAAAACTGTTCCGGAGCAGGATGTAGCGGGTGGAATGCCAGTGGCGACTGTAACTTCTGTTTCTGAAACTGAAATTCCAGAAACATCTAATTTAGGTCTTTTAGCTGAAGAGGAGACCACAGAGCGAGAACCTCCTATGAAAATGCCCAGGAAAGAAAGTTCATTGTCTCCTCTTAGGGAAAAATCACCTTTCCAAGAGGATTTCTTTCTATATTCGCATGATTTGAGAAAGGCTGGAGTCTCCGTGGAAATGTTCTGGGAATTTCATCCTAACCAGCCTTCTCAGAACATCCCTTTCAATGTAAACCTTGTTTACTTTAGAAAAGGTATACAGGGATCAAATATTAATAGAATATGGGTTACTTATAATGACAAAAAGAAGACCCTGCACTGTTCAATTTGCCTTATGTACTCTGCAGAAAAATATCGTCATACTCATTGGATACAGGGTTGTAATGACTGGAGACATATTACAACAAGACTCACAGAGCATGAGCAGTCCCAGTGCCATAAACTTGCTAGTGAAGCCTATATGGTCAATATTAAAGGCAAATCGGTCAAGCACAAACTTTCAGTTGACCAGCTTTCTATGAGACACAACCAGGTACTTCAGCGCCATGAAGCAACATCATTGATATTGTTTTTTTTATTGGAATCCAAGCATTGCCATGCCGAAGCAGCCATTCAGAGTCTACAGCTAATGTCTTTGATGATGACCATCTAGAAAATCGAGGAAATTTCTTGGAAGCTGTGAAACTCCTTGCGGAAGTGGCCAAAAAACGTGACCCATCTCAAAAAGGGCGAGGAAAATTAGTTACTTTTTTGAGAAAGTCCTCTATAACAAAATTGTTCACAATCATTGGAGATATGATAAAAGAAGATATTGTTAAGGAAGCTAACAATGCAGGGATGTTTTCAGTACAAATGGATTCTACTCAAAATGTCTCTGCTCATGATCAATGTGCTATTGTTGTGCGATATGTTGTGGAGGATACAGCTAAAGAGCGATTGGTATGCCTTCTAAATGTTGGGGACTCAAGCAGCAAGGGCTTTCATGATTTGCTAAGAGATTCTTTGTCTGATATTGGACTGAATCCGGAGTAGTCTATTGGTGATTCCTTTGATGGAGCTGCTAACATGAGTGGCATATATACAGGATTGCAAGCGTTGATGAAAAAAGTGCGTCCTAGTCACATTCATACATGATGCTACGCTCATGTCCTAAATTTTGTCATATGTGATGCAAGCAGTGTATGTGTTCCAGCACTGAGTCTGTTTGGACTTCTTGGTAACTTATCCACCTTCTTCTCGGAGTCCTACAAAAGGATTAAAATTTGTGAAGACCAACTGAAAGCCAAGACGGGAAGTGCTAAATTGAAAAGACTTGATAAAATTGGCACTACAAGGTGGTCAAGCAAAGCCAGAGCCCTTCGAAAACTTTGCAGTACATATGAAAACCACTCTGAGGAATTATATTCTGACCTCATCCTTGTTCTGAGGCATATAAGTAGTTCATCTGATTTTAGAAATTCGGTTCGTCATGAGGCACTAAAGCTAAATGAAAACCTATGTAAGTTTGAAACCATCCTGACAGCTTTTATATTTATAAGAATTTTTGACTCCTTTGTCAGATTACTTGCAGTCACCAGCCCTTGACATTATTCAGGCATGGCGAATGGTTGAGGATGCTACTAACCGTTTAGAAAAAAAATTTCAAGAGACCTTTTAGGAGTCTATGGATCCGCAATGATTTTCATTGATCACCTGAATGAAAAACTAGCTACAGAGGACATTGTCATCAGTAAATCTTTCACAGGACTTAGATCAACAAGATGTGTACTTCCTGCAAATCAACAACACAGCTTTGAAGTTTCATGCTACAATGTCATCTGTGATACAGTTTTGGAAAGTATGAGAATCAGGTTTGCCACTCATAGTAAACATTACATGCAGATTGCATGTTTTGAGCCAAACCGGTTTCAGGAGATACTGGCTTCTCCGGAGAAAATACAGCTTGATTTAATTTCTACAGCTATTCCTGAAATTGATGGCCTTGTTCTTCGTGAAGAATTTATTTCATTTGCATCAAGTTACAAAAATCTTTCCAGAGGACTGTTTGACAGTGATGATGAAACCTTGAGCTCTGCTAGAGAAGAAAATCCTGACTTCTCTGACTCTGAGCCATCCGTTTATAAGCCTTCTGATAAAAAAAACTTTGCTGTAAAAAGTGCACATCCTGTGCATTTAAGCTGTTATTTCAGTATAGATTATGCTCTTCGGCCTATGAAAACCTTTATATGGCATACAAGTATCTGATCACTCTTAGCACCACACAATGCTCCTGTGAACGGTGTTTTTCAAAGTTGAAAATTCTGAAATCGAGACTTAGATCAACGCTTACTCAGCAAAATCTGGAGACATTGATGCTAATTGCAATAGAGAAAGATGTTTCTTTAAGGATAAAGAGCGACAAAGAGAAAATCATAGACTGTTTTGGCAAGACATCTTCTGAACTCCGCTCTCGGCTTCTCTTTTAAACTACAGTGCAGACTGCCCAATGCTATATATTTGTAGCTAAAATTGCATGGCACTTTTGTTTGTTTTATTATTTATATTGCACTGAAATTGCATTGTAGTTATTTTCATATTTAATTGCCTCTTTAGGATTTGTAATGCTTTGGTTTTGTCTATTTATGATTTTGTAATGCACTTGTCTTGGTTTGTGCATTTATTTATTGTGCACAGTTTGGTTTTTGCATTCGTTATTTATGTTGCACTTCTAATTAAATAAATTATTGTACTTTTGTTCCTTGTGTAGTGCGTGGCTGGAGGTTATGGGATATGGGTGTGACTGGAGGTAGGACATGGGAGTGGCTGGAGGCAGGATGTGGGTGGGGCTTGGAAGGGGGCCCTTGATTTATTTTGCCCGGGGGCCCTGAGGGTTCTCAGTCCGCCCCTGTCTGTGACACTCTAAGCTCAGTGACCACTTCTATCTGAAAACATCCTGCTTGAAACCTCACAATGGCGAGGTACTGTTGATCAATTTTAGGTGTCAACTTGGTCTCATGATTTCAAAATGTGAATAGCATGATGAGGAGGACTGTTTAAATACCAATCCTAATTGAACCAGGAATTTTATTGGGCGATTTATGGATCAAACACCTGTTGTGAATTGTGCTGTTAAGCTCCTTGTTAGAGAACAGCAAGTTGTGCAAAGGGTACTGAAACATTGAACAGTTGGACATGTGTATTTAAAATTTAGAGAAGGCCACAATCAAGCGAACCTTTCATGGTTTTTGTTTATCCTAGATAAATACCTTTACTTGTGGGGTACCCCCCACTGATGCAGCCACCCTGCCTGTTTTTTTAAATAACACCCTGCTAGTTTATAGCCCTCCCACCCAGCTAGTTACATAGACACTTCCCTATCACTGCCTATAACAAAACCCAGCTAGTTTATAGACACTCCCACCCAGCTAGTTACATAGACACTTCCCTATCACTACCCCTAACAACACCCAGCTAGTTTATAGCCCCTCCCACCCAGCTAGTTACATAGACACTTCCCAATCACTACCCCTAACAACACCTACCTAGTTTATAGCCCCTCCCACCCAGTAGTTACATAGACACTCCCCTATCACTGCCCCCATACCACCCAACTTTTTGGATGCTCATAGTGACACACTGCTGATTTTGTAAAAGGTCCTGTCACTGGCAGAGGCGGATCATTGCTGCAGCCAGTGGTTAACTGAGCAGTATTCTCAGCCTTTTCAAGATAGTAGCGGAAAGTGAAGTGCAGTCAGGACCTGATGCCATTACAACTGCAGCAGCTGGGGATCAGTGAGGTGAGTAGTTCTATTATTTTTTTACAGCATGTGCAGACCCTGCCCTGAAATGCCTTCCTCCCATTTCCTTCAGAGCAACTCCCTGCAACCCTTCCTCCCATTGCTAGTCAAGACCGCCAACAGTTGCAAAAAACCCTCCAGCCACTCGGTAGTTATGCCCTATTAGTCCATTCTAATCACATGGACCAAACCTGGGTAAGGTCACAATTTAAATCCTAATACAATGCCTGAAAGAGGCTCCAACCCTTCTTGACCCAGATTAATAAAACTTCACTTTTATTAATTATTAGCTAAATAGTGTATTATAAATGTGAGCCTAATACAATATTCAAACTACAAGTTGGCATCCTGCCAGCTATAATATTCTGCTGCGTTCAGATATGGGTCAGGAGGTGTGCACTACCTTCTGTCCTTCTAAGCTAAATTGTCCTGTACGGACTGACATGTCTAGCCAAATCTGACCTGAGACCTTTATGAAGACGTCCTGAATGATCTATTATCATTAATTAGAATATGTATCAGCAGAATATTATAGCTTGCAGGATGCCATCTTGTAGTTTTAATATTGTGTTAGGCTCACATTTATAATACACTATTTTACTAATAATTAATAAAAGTGAAGTTTTATTAATCTGGGTCAAGAAGGGTTGGAGCCTCTTTCAGGCACTGTATTAGCATTAGTCCATTCTCACACTAATGCCGATCCTTAATCCCCTCATACATTAGTACTCCACCTAACACAGGGTGGCCCATGAAAAAGTAGCCCGCCTCCAGTGATAGTATGACAAAAGGATGAGTAAGTGTTTTTTGTAATTACCCACAAGCCACAAAAGATGCTGAAAGTGGTTCACATTCACATCTATGCATCTTTGGGCACGTCGGATTATGTTGGTTGATACTGCTTGCAGCTCCCCAAGTGTATTTGCTTGAGGTGCCCCAAAGGAAAGTGTATTGTGTCGTTTCACCACTTGCAGCTTAGAAAGGAATTGGCTTCTGGCACACAAAAAGTGAGGTTAAAATAGCTTGGTGTGGGTATGTCACATCCCATTCAATTAGGTTGAAAACATATGTTCTGATTGCTAACTTCTAAGCTGTTTACTGTATAATTCTCCATTCAAAAACAATTACCGTATTTTTTGCCCTATAAGACGCACTTTTTTCCCCCCAAAAGTGGGGGGGAAATAGTGCAGCTTCTTATGGGGCGAATGCGGCAAGCACTGATACACCGCCGCGCTGCTGAAGAGCGCAGCCGGCATGTGTATCAATGAGGAGGGGCTGTGGGCGGCATCTTGTTTGCTAATGACAGCAGGGCCCGATGCAGTAACTGTATTATACAACATCGGGCCCGCTGTAGTAATGTTATAGGCGATGTTTAAAACTATCATCGTCATTAAACTTAATGCTGACAGTATTACCCTGCCTCCTATAATCTACGATCACAGGCAGGACTGGAGTCAGTAGGCCGGGCAGGCGGGAGGCGGCAGCGTGACGTCATGCGCCTGTGCCGCCTGCTTCATTCATAAAGTGGGCGGAGCAGGCGCGTGACGTTATGCTGCCGCCTCCCGCCCGCCTGCCCGGCCTCCTGACTCCAGTCCTGCCTGCGATCGTAGATTATAGGAGGTAGGGTAATACTGCCAGCATTAAGTTTAATAAAGATGATAGTTTTAAACATTGCCTATAACATTACTACAGCGGGCCCGGTGTAGTAGAATACAGTTACTGCATTGGGCCCTGCGGTCATTAGCAAACAAGATGCCGCCCACAGCCCCTGTATTGGGGGTCATCGCAGCCACTGTTATGGGGGGGGGGGGGAATCTGTGGCTGACATATAGCATAAGATGCTATGAGTCATCCACAGATTCCTCCCATAGCAGTGTCATCCCCAGATGCCCCCATACAGTGCCATCCACAGATGCCCCCATACAGTGCCATCCCCAGATGCCCCCATACAGTGCCATCCCCAGATGCCCCCATACAGTGCCATCCCCAGATGCCCCCATACAGTGTCTTCCCCAGCTCCCCCACATAACAGTGCATCATCCAGAGATCCCCACATAACAGTGCGTCATCCACAGATGCCCCCATAACAGTGCGTCATCCACAGATGCCCCCATAACAGTGTGTCCTCCACAGATGCCCCCATAACAGTGCGTGTTTCACAGATGCCCCCATAACAGTGCGTCATCCACAGATGCCCCCATAACAGTGCGTCATCCACAGATGCCCCCATAACAGTGCGTCATCCACAGATGCCCCCATAACAGTGCGTCATCCACAGATGCCCCCATAACAGTGCGTCATCCACAGATGCCCCCATAACAGTGCGTCATCCACAGATGCCCCCATAACAGTGCGTCATCCACAGATGCCCTCATAACAGTGCGTCATCCACAGATGCCCCCATAACAGTGCGTCATCCACAGATTCCACCATAACAGTGTGTCCTCCACAGATCCCCCATAACAATGCGTCATAATAGTGTCATGCACAGAACACCATTAGTAAAAAACCCACCAAAAGCACACCTTTTGGGTCAAAATATTTTTTTCCTTATTTTCCTCCTCAAAAACCTAGGTGCGTCTTATAGGCAGGTGCGTCTTATAGGGCGAAAAATACGGTATATTATAATTACAGGTTTTTCAAAAATTCGATTTGGACGCTTCGCTGAATTTTCCTAAAAAAAATGCGATTCGATACGAATTTATTCATGACGAATCCCGGTAAAAATCTGCTATTTGCCGGTTGTATAACGGTGTACAACATTGTGCATTGCAGAAACATTCATAGGCAGTCTGTCCTGGTAGTGAAACGTAAGCACCTATTTTAAACAAGGGCCTCAAGCCAATATTAAGCTCCGGCGATGGCCCTAAAATATCACACCAAAGAAATTATGCAACAGCCGGAGTTACTCAATTATTATATCTTTATTATCACAAAACATTAAAACCATATTAACATACATTTTCTGGTGGTGATAGAGAATAAAGGACAGATTGCCCTGATGGGATACGTGGATCACTTACATCTAAACTAGACAATTCATGAGTTACATCATCACAAAACATTGCATACAAAAGTTTCACAAAGTAAGATGCATAGTGCAAGCCGACAGCAACTATAACAATCACAATATGCAGAAACAATTATACCCTGAAGTAAAGTACACAGTGCAAGCCACCAACGGCTACATAAATCACGGTAAACAGTGCTAACACATCATACAATAAAGTGCATAGTGCAAGTCAGTAACTGCTACATCAATCACGATATACAAGATAATGACACCATACCAGCCACGTATCCTACGCCCCAACGTACGTTTCGCCTAATGCTTCCTCAGGGGTGGTAGTGAAACAGTTACTAAATCCTGCGCCGCCGCTCTGTATTCGGCACAGGCGCGGTGAGCTGAGGACACTGGTGCCTGCTGTCCTCAGCTCACCGCACCTGCGCCGAATACAGAGCGGCGGCGCAGGATTTAGCAGGGAGACAGTGCCGGAGGCAGGAGAGGATCGCTGCCCGGCACTGTCAATCAAAGAAAGAAGGTGCGTGGCAGCAGGTTGGCGCACAGAGCCTCTGGCTCACGGAGCCTGTAATCCTGGTGACAGAAACCCTTTAAGTTAAGGTCCTGCTGATGGAGCTGGTGCTTCTCCTGCCCTCCCACCCCCCCAGCCGCCATGGCAGTGGAATGTGAGCGCACAGAGCGTTCACTACACAAACAACTCAGCATGCATCTGGCCATTTGCGCAGAGGGACTCGGAGCGACTCCTTGCCTCCATCTCCACTGCATACTGCTACAGTGTGTCAGGGTCATCTTCCTAGTCCGCCTCATCGCCCTCTAAGCTCCACCTGCTCCTCTCCTTTCACTTGTGCCAAAAAAAACACCCATTTCTGTATACATTGCTTGTGGGTCAATGTCCTCCTCCTCCACCAGTTCAACCCCCACAAGGCTCAGGTGGCCATGAGATGTAGGCACCACATCTCCTGTCCCCAGGCCAGCCAGATTTATCAGCATCTGCTTCAGGATGTGAAGGAGTGGAATTACGTTGTTCATCCCATAGTCCTGGCGACTGACAAGGTGGCCTTCTCAAAGGACCTGAGCAAACGGCAGGTGTCATGCATGAGCTGCCACTGGCTAACGTCAAAGTTACACAGCTCCTGTCCGCCTGCATCATCAAGAAATCGTTTGCGCCTTCCTCTGCTCATATAGTCAGTCCAACATGTGGAGGGTGGAGTTCCAAAGGGTGGAAACGTTGCATTATCAGGCAATGTTGGGGAACGCTATTCTGCCTTTGCAGCTAAAGGCCTCTTTCACACAAGTGTGACGGATGGGCTCCAGATGCGTTCACAGTGCGTTCAGTGAAACTAGCACCATTTTGCAAGCAAGTTCAGTCAGTTTTGTCTGTGATTGCATTCAGTTGTTCCGTTTTTTCCGCGCTGGTGCAATGAGTTTTGATGTGTTTTTCATGCGCGTAAATAACATCTCTTAGCAACCATCAGTGAAAAAAGCATTGCATCCGCACTTGCTTGCGGATGCAATGCGTTTTTCACTGAAGCCAAACTCACTTCTATGGGGCCAGGGCTGTGTGAAAATCGCAGAATATAGAACATGCTGCGTTTTTCACGCAACGCAGAACTGAACGATCATCTACACAGACACATTGAAATGAATGAGTCAGGATTCAGTGCTGGTGCTGTGCGTTCACATCACACATTGCACCCACGTGAAAAACTCGCTCGTGTGAAAGGGGCCTAAGGAGGATAAGTTTTCCAGGGTAAGAGTGGCTGAAGTGCCTGCAGAGTTTCCTGGCCATTTTCAGGATGTCTTGCAGGTGGATGGAACTGCTTTCTAACCAGATTAAAAACATGTGTCATGCAGGGCATATAGGTCAGCCCTCCTTGACGCAGTGCTGACACGATGTTCTTCCCGTTGTCGGTGACCATGGTTCCGATTTTCAGTTGGTGAGGACACTGAGCAGTTCCTCCCCGGTGTGACTCTGTTGACCCAGGCAAACCAGGTACAAAACAGTGTGACACGCCGTGGTATGCTAGAGGAGCACTCCGAATTGTGCCTGCAGTGGAGTCTGAGGGCAAGGTTGAGGATGAGGAGGCAAAGGAGGACATTGGCGCAGGACTCATAGCTTGAGAACACAGAGGCAGCAATGCTGTCACCTGGCTAAGTTGCTGCTGTGGCCGGGCAAGAACCACATTTACCCAGTGGACCATGTAGGACATATATTGTCCTTGACTGTAGTTACAACTCCACATGTCGGCGCTCCTATAAACTTTAGCAGACAAAGACAGGCTCAAATTCTGTCCAACATACTGTACGTGTGCAGGGCTGGTACAGTATCAGGCCGCAATTTCACCCCAATTACACAATTAAGGATAAACGGATTTACTTATGTATTAAAGAACATGAACACCCTAAAATCTGTAGTATCAGGCCACAATTTCACCCCAATTACACAATTAAAGAATAACTGATTTACTTATGCAAAAAAAGAACGCGAACACCACAAAATCTGTAGTATTAGACCGCAATTTCACCCCAATTACACAATTAAGGATTAGTGGATTTACTTATGTCGAAAAGAACGTAAACAACCCAAAATCTATAGTATCAGACCACATTTTCACCCCAATTACACAATTTAGGAGGACTGAATTATGTATAAGGCCCCATTCACACGTCCGCAAGTGTTTTGCGGATCCACGGGTCCTCAGATCCGCAAAACACGGACATCGCCGGCACTATATAGAAAATGCCTTTTCTTGTCCGCAATTGGACAAGAATAGGACATGTTCTATTTTTTAAGCAACGCGATTGTTTCCTAATCACTGTCCCTTGTGCCTGTAACATCTCCCTGCACTAAGTTCACTGGAAAATGTTGGAGACTGGACAGGAGGAGATTTTTATAGGGCTGGGACATATCCGGGGATAGCTAACTACTGATTGGCTGGCTGCACAGCATTAGGGCTTGTTCACATGAACGTAAGGGTTACTTACCCGTGCTGTGGACCACAAATTGTGGTCCGCAATGCATGGGCACCGACCGTGGGCCAGCCGCATGCAGATCGTGGACCCATTCATTTGAATAGGGTCCACGATCCGTGCGTTCCGCAAAAAGATAGAGCAAGTTTTATCTTTTTGCTGTGTGTAGGCACGGAACCCCAGGAAGCACTCTGTAGTGCTTCCGTGGGGTTCCGTTACGCACCGCATCTCCTGATTTGCGGACCCATTCAAGTTGAATGGGTCTGCATCCGTGATGCGGAATACACACAGCCGGTGCCCCGTGTATTGCGGACCCGCCGTATGCGGGAAGCAATACGGCAACGGAGGGGCAACGGCCCTGTGAATGAGCCCTTATTGAGTGATCCCTCGTTCTTGGGCTTCTTACTTCCTCTTTCTAACATGTGCAGCAGCCATTTTAGAAAAAAATATGATTCATTACCACGAAGTGCAAGGAAATTCGACTTCGTGACAAATCGAATTTTTACTGAAATTCTGATTGAATTCCACTTTGTCAATTTTGATTCACTCATCTCTAATTATAATCCTATGATAATTGGAATATAATGTGAATGGCGGAGGTGCAGTAGACATCGCTTATCTGGACTTTAGTAAGGCTTTTGATACTGTCCCTCATAGAAGGCTTATCAATAAACTGCAGTCTTTGAGCTTGGGCTCACATATTGTTGAATGGATTAGGCAGTGGCTGAAGGACAGAAAACAGAGGGTTGTAGTCAATGTAGTATATTCAGACCATGGTATTGTTACCAGTGGGATACCTCAGGGATCTGTTCTGGGACCCATATTGTTTAATATCTTTATCAGCGAAATTGCAGAAGGCTTCAAAGGTAAGGTGTGTCTTTTTGCTGATGACACAAAGATTTGTAACAGGGTTGATGTTCCTGGAGGGATACACCAAATGGAAAAGGATTTAGGAAAACTAGAGGAATGGTCAAAAATTTTGCAACTAAAATTTAATGTCGATAAGTGCAAGATAATGCACCTGGGGCGTAAAAACCCAAGAGCAGAATATAAAATCAGTGATACAGTACTAACCTCAGTATCTGAGGAAAGGGATTTAGGGGTCATTATATCAGACGACCTAAAGGTGGGCAGACAATGTCATAGAGCAGCAGGTAATGCCAGCAGAATGCTTGGGTGTATAGGGAGAGGCATTAACAGTAGAAAGAGGGAGGTGCTCGTGCCGCTCTACAGAGCACTAGTGAGACCTCATTTGGAGTATTGTGTTCAGTACTGGAGACCATATCTGCAGAAGGATATTGAAACTTTGGAGAGAGTTCAGAGAAGAGCTACTAAATTAGTACATGGATTGCAGGACAAAACTTACCAGGAAAGGTTAAAGGACCTTAACATGTATAGCTTGGAAGTAAGAAGAGACAGAGGGGATATGATAGAAACTTTTAAATACATAAAGGGAATCATCACGGTAAAAGAGGAGAGAATATTTAAAAGAAGAAAAACTGCTACAAGAGGACATAGTTTTAAATTAGAGGGGCAAAGGTTTAAAAGTAATATCAGGAAGAATTACTTTACTGAGAGAGTAGTGGACGCATGGAATAGCCTTCCTGCAGAAGTGGTAGCTGCAAATACAGTGAAGGAGTTTAAGCGTGCATGGGATAGGCATAAGGTCACCCTTCATATAAGATAGGGCCAGGGGCTATTCATAGTATTCAGCATATTGGGCAGACTAGATGGGCCAAATGGTTCTTATCTGCCGACACATTCTATGTTTCTATGTTTCATGTAGAAAAAAAAATGCATGTCAATTCAATATATACAAAGAAAACACAATGACATCCCTCATATCATATTATTTAACCTGCTCTGGACCGCCGCACGCAGGATCGCGTGATCTTGGCGGCCCAGTTATTCCTCGTTGACGCGCGGGCGCATCATCTCGCGAGAGGACGCGATCTGTGCGCCTGAACAGGCGCACAGAATATCAGGGCAGGCTCAGGAGAAGTTTGTCTCCAGCCTGCCAGCAAATGATCTGCGCTGGCAGGCTGGTGTCTTTTAAAAAAACGAATCACAAGCCATATAATGCATTATATTTATAAATATAATGCATTAAATGGCTTCTGTGCTCTGTGCTGGGTCCTTTTCATTGGTTGGACCCAGCACAGAGCACATGTCACAGTGAGTACACCAAGCAAAACATATTTAGCCCCAGATCACCCCCATCACCCCAATTAACCCCTTGATCACCCCATATCAATCACCTGTCAATCACTAGTGAAAGGAAAAAAAAAGTGATCAGTGTAAACTGTCACTTTTTTTTTTCACTAGTATTGACTGCTAGGTTTAGGTTAGTTTAGGCCCCTTTGGCAGGTAGTTAGCTTCCGTTAGCGCCCAGCCCACCGCACCGCAGTCACTGATTCGCTGATTAGCGTAGCGCTAATCAGCATTTGTACTTTTATAGTATCTGTAAGTGATCAGAACTGATCACAGTCAGATCTATAATAGTATTAGTGTCACCTTAGTTTGCCCCCCACCCAAAACGCAGTGTTTTCCCGATCAGGCCTGATCGGTCGCCCACACGTGCGTTCAC
The DNA here is from genome assembly GCA_033119425.1 of Bufotes viridis. NCBI lineage: Eukaryota > Metazoa > Chordata > Amphibia > Anura > Bufonidae > Bufotes > Bufotes viridis. Next base: position 181,269,365 of record CM065593.1, on the reverse strand, counting down.
ACACGCCCGCCCCGCCGCAGTGACAAAAATTATTCATTTTCTTTATCACTGCACAATCACTTCACAAGCGCTGTGGCGATAAAAAAAAATCTGTTTTGATCTTTTTTATCAATCGCAGCGGCTTCCTGTACTTCGCTAGCCTCCCATTTGTAAGACAGGCTTGCTTTTTTTCTTGGGTAGTCTCAGGGAATACCCCCTAAATTTAGTTTTCCAAATGTCAAATAAGGGGTATTCATCTGAAGAGGCCTACAGGATTCTGACCCAGTTGGATGAGGAATGGGAACCCTCATCTGACGAATCTAGCGGGTCAGAATATGAACCTGTAGAAAGCAGTGGTAGTCTGACCCAAAGTTCGAACGAGGAGGTTGAGGTCCCTGATACCACCAGGCGTACCCGGCCCCGTGTTGCTAGACCACAGGTTGCGCAGGATCCGTTTCAAGGGCAGCAGAGTGGGGCTGGCGCTGTCGGATTACGTGGTGAGGCATACACCAGCAGCGCAGCCCATCCTGGACCTAGTCGTTACCACCCGTCTTGCAAGGGGGAGAGGGCAGCCTTGTGTAACGAAGAACTGCTCGCGGTGAAATGGAGAGACAAGCGTGATGTTTACATGCTCTCCTCCATTCACGCAGACACGACAATCCAAATTGAACGGGCAACCAGTGTCATTGAAAAGCCCCTCTCGGTCCACGACTATAATTTGCTCATGGGAGGGGTGGACTTCAATGACCAGATGTTGGCCCCATATTTGCTTTCCCGAAAGACCAGATGCTGGTATAAGAAGGTATCTGTATATCTAATTCAATTGGCTATGTACAATAGTTTTGTTCTCTACAGTAAGGCTGTATCCAGGAGGTTCCGTGGCCCCAAACCCCAGTGTAGTGAGCCGTCTACACGAGTGACACTTCCCCAGTGTCGTTGCTGGTACCTTAACCCAACCGCCACCCTGAAAAAGATGTCGTGTCTGTAGCAGGAGTGGAATAAGGTGTGACACCCGCTATTTCTGTTCTGACTGTCCTGACCACCCTGCCCTATGCCTAGGGGAGTGTTTCCGGAAGTACCACACTCAGGTACACTTAGGGACGAAGCGACCACAGGACACAGGTAGTTTTCACACTCAGGATCTAGGGTCTCTCAGGATACTAGGTTTTGAGAGACCCTAACACACAGGGGTGCTAGTGTGCTACTGCAGCTATGTGAACGATAGAAACCTCCCCTTTCACTTGGGATAAAGTGCATAATGTACTTCGCACCATCTCTGTGCGATTTACACTTTACACATTGTGCTATGGGAGAGGAGAGGTTTCTGCAAGGAAAATAAAGAGTGAAAAGAAAAAAAAATGAAAATTAAACAGGTAGCAAGAAAAAGAAATCTTGAGTTAGTGTAGGTTTTAAAAGTTTTATGATATTCAAGTTTATAAAGTTCGTAACGTTCAAATTTATGAGCCTGCTGCTTGTTTTTTCTTCTTTTTTTTTTTACTAACCACCCTTTATTTTCCAGCTGGACCAACCAATGAAAACGCTGCAGCACTGATGTGCATTCTGAGAGAAGTCGGTACACGTGAAGTCGGTGTATGCGGCGCTGCAGGACGAGATTTCTTCTCCGCAGTACAGGTAAGTTTGCCCAGGCATATGAGCTGAGGAGAGGTGTTGGAGTTCATATGCTTTGGCAAACACTTTGTATCAAAAATCTGGCAAAGATGTCTTCCTCCACAACGATCGATTGATCGATGTGAATAGAGAAATCACGTTTGCCAGGACATAGGAGCTGAAGTGGGTATGGATGTTTGGGCGGAGCCCCTATGTCAATGGCAATCGCCAGGCCCCTCTTTTTTTTTTTTGCATATTTTTTGGCAGAGATTTCTTCATCCACATCGATCGATGCGAATGAAGAAATCTGTGCCGTTCATTTTGTCTTTCAGCCCAGAGGCTGAACAGAAAAAAAAAATCTCATTACCCGTATGCTCCATATAAGGAGAATAGCAGAAACTCCTAATGCTGGCCATACATGTAATGATTGTGGAGACCCTCAAATGCCAGAGCAGTACAAAAACCTCACATGTGACCCCATTTTGGAAAGAAGACACCCCAAGGTATTCGCTGAGGGGCATTTTGAGTCAATGAAAGATTGAACTTTTTGTCACAAGTTAGCGGAAAGGGAGACTTTGTGAGAAAAAACAAAAAAAATCAAATTCCGCTAGCTTGTGCAAAAAAAAAAAAAAATCTTCTATGAACTCGCTATGCCCCTCACGGAATACCTTGGGGTGTCTTCTTTGTAAAATGGGGTCAGATGTGGGGTATTTATACTGCCCTGGCATTTTTGGGGCCCTAAAGCATGAGAAGAAAAATGCGTAAAAATGCCCTCCTAAAAGGTACTCATTGGAATTAGGGCCCCTTTGTGCATCTTGGCTGCAAAAAAGTGTCACTTATGTGTTATCGCCGTACTCGGGTGTATTTTTACATATACCCATCCTGGATGAGAGAAATATCTCTGTAAATTTACAACTTTGTATAAAAATATGGAAAAAGTTGTCATTTACAGAGATATTTTTCACACACAGTATGGGTATATGTAAAAATACACCCCAATACACATTGCCCTACTTCTCCTGAGTATGGTGATACCACATGTGTGCCACTTTTTTGCAGCCAAGATGCGCAAAGGGGCCCTAATTCCATTGAGTAACTTTAGGATTTCACAGGGCATTTTACGCATTTGGATTCAAAACTACTTCTCACGCTTTAGGGGCCCCTAAAATGCTAGGGCAGTATTTTTTTTAAAAAAAAAATTCATTTCCGATAACTTGTGACAAAAAATAAAAACTTCCATGAACTCACTATGCCCATCAGCGAATACCTTAGGGTGTCTACTTTCCGAAATGGGGTCATTTGTGGGGCGTTTGTACTGTCTAGGCATTGTAGTGCCTCAGGAAACATGACAGGTGCTCAGAAAGCAAGATGCGGAAATTCACTTTTTTGCACCATAGTTTGTAAACGCTATAACTTTTACCCAAACAAATAAATATACACTTCTTGCATTTTTTTTATCAAAGACATGTAGAACAATAAATTTATAGAATTTTTTTTATAGAAATGTAGTTTTTTTTGAAAAATTTTACAACAAAAATTTCGGTCATTTTTGATGAATAGCAAAAAAAGTAAAAATGTCAGCAGCAATGAAATACCACCAAATGAAAGCTCTATTAGTGAGAGGAAAAGGAGGTAAAAGTCATTTGGGTGGCAAGTTGTATGACGGAGCAATAAACTGTGAAAGTAGCGTAGTGCAGAATTGTAAAAAGTGGCCTGGTCATTAAGGGTGTTTAAGCTAGGGGGGCTGAGGTGGTTAATACAAGTACATCAAATCAGGCCATGTGGAGATCTCTATTTAAGATCAAAATTCCAGTAACATTCATTAAAGGGGCCCACTGTATAACTACATAGAAATGCTATCTGCTTGCACAGCGGCAGACACTAGCAAGATGCTAAAGCTAATTGATTATAGGGGGTCCCTGAATAATTTTGAGAAGGCAGGTCCCTGGAGAAAGAGATATTATGTGGCCTACCTCTGTACCTACAAATCATCTCAGCCACCTGGTTAGTTTCTTAAATAATCTACATAGTTTTTATAGCCTTTATAGCCTGGTTGAGATGCTGTAGGCTGTAGTGCAGCCAGTCTGTTGTGCCATGTGCCATTTATGCAAAGGCTAGCAGACTCGGGGCTCTCCATGCTCAGGAGCCCACCAGTCGATTCCCCTGTAGGCCACCGCAAACTGGTTTTACTGTGTTTTATTGTCACATATTATGTCTGAATGCTGTACTTCATCTCATGTCATGTCATATTCTCCCATGTCACTTTGAGACTCTGCGTAAGATCCTTTCATACAGGCCAATTAGATTGCACTACACTAGTCTTACCACTAGATGGGGGCAATGTGACAGTGTATATATAGTTTAGCTCGGGCCTAGTTAGGGGAGTTAGAGAAAGGAAGTTTAGTCAGAGTGCAGCCATGATGTAGCTGCCTGCTAGAGGGAGACCTCTTGCCTCTCTGCCCTCTCCCTGATGGCTCCATGGCCCAGGGTTAAACCCTATAAGATTCAGCCTAGAGGTGAGAAATCTACTTCTATAGGTCGCCCTTCTGGGGTGACCAGTGACAAGTTGCAAACAGCATGTTTCAAGAGGATCAGTATATTTATTCAAGTCAAAGGATAGCAAACAACCGTACTAGAGGGCTTCCCAGGCACCATTGCAATTAGGTGTAGGACACAGCTTTGGGCATCCACACCTCCAGTTTAAATCCTAAGGACAGTTAGGCCAACTGTCAGAAAAGCACTGGAAATAAAGGTTCAAGGATTCTGAAAACCACCTTTAATCAAGGTTAGAATAAGGCGAGAGTTAATACCAGCCGAAGACTTTTTATACTTCAAAAGCCTAGTCCAAAGCAGTAGCTTTCATATACCGTATTTTTTGCTTTATAAGACGCACCTAGGTTTTGGAGGAGGAAAATAAGAAAAAAAATATTTGAAACAAAAAGTGTGCTTTCGGTGGATTTTGAACTAATGGTGGTCTGGGGATGACTTTGTTATATGGGATCTGTGGCTGGCACTGTTATGGGGCTCTGTGGATGATGCACTGTTATGGGGGATCTGTGGATGACGCACTGTTATGGGGGATCTGTGGATGACACACTGTTATGGGGGATCTGTGGATGACGCACTGTTATGGGGGATCTGTGGATGACGCACTGTTATGGGGGATCTGTGATGACACTGTTATGGGGGATCTGTGGATGACGCACTGTTATGGGGGATCTGTGGATGACGCACTGTTATGGGGGATCTGTGGATGACGCACTGTTATGGGGGATCTGTGGATGACGCACTGTTATGGGGGATCTGTGATGACACTGTTATGGGGGATCTGTGGATGACGCACTGTTATGGGGGATCTGTGGATGACACTGTTATGGGGCTCTGTGGATGGCGCACTGTTATGGGGGATCTGTGGATGGCGCACTGTTATGGGGGATCTGTGATGACACTGTTATGGGGGATCTGTGGATGACACTGTTATGGGGGATCTGTGGATGATACTGTTATGGGGGATCTGTGGATGATACTGTTATGGGGGATCTGTGGATGACGCACTGTTATGGGGGATCTGTGGATGACACTATTATGGGGGATCTGTGGATGACGCACTGTTATGGGGGATCTGTGGATGACGCACTGTTATGGGGGATCTGTGGATGACGCACTGTTATAGGGGATCTGTGGCTGACACTGTTATGGGGGATCTGTGGATAACGCACTGTTATGGGGAATCTGTGGAATACACACTGTTATGGGGCGGGGGAATCTGTGGATTAGGCACTGTTATGAGGGATGTGTGCTGTGACACATAGGGCCATGAGGGGGGCCAGCTTGCTATATGTGTGGATTTGTGGTCGGATCGGCTATCCGAAAGGTGTACCTAACCTATCTAACCCCATCTACAACAAGCAGTAGAATTGTGCCATAACTGCTGCGGTAGGGCAGCCTAAAGGGGCCAAAAAGAGCAGACCTTAGGTTAGAGCAAAATATATACATACCATTACTACACCCACTTTGAACGTAAAAGACATTTCCCGATGAAGGTGCGAAATATATCGTACATACCACAGTGACTACCATCTACCTTACCTCTTTGTCATGTGAACCGGCACATCGTTCTTGGAGGTGGCTGATGCGATTGAAGGAAGGGCCGGTAATCAGAAACGATTTACACCTACGTATACTAACAGCATGTGAACATATTACGAGAAGGTCGGAATCCTAAGAGCTGCAGACTTAAACAAACAATGGTGAATCTGTTGGAAGGCCTAAATGGATTCCTGATCGGGCACCAACTGTTCATGGTTGCTAACTACTACCCTCTAGTTATTCCCCAGGCCACACCTTTTATATATAAGGGGCCAAAAAGTTAGAACATGGCATATGCCGTCTTTCTCTATTAGTAGATTAAGTGGAATGTATAAACTCACCAGGCCTGGGGAACCATCAACACGAATACATGGCTATTTCAATTAACGAGCTAATGTTGCCTCTAATGAGGACAGAAAACGTACACACCATACCTGCAGTTGTGACAGGAAATAAGCTTAAGGTCGTAATAACTATGTATGCTGCGCCTGTAGTCTTGATTTGGCTTGTCGTGTCTGTAGACATGAGACATTTTGAATTGCGCCTATTACTGTACTTTCTACTGGAAGACGGACTGACACCCAGGACTTAGGCCCGACACCAACACCCTCAGCCCAAGTGGCGTAAAAAGACATGAAACCTACTTGTGGTGGGCCACGTGGCCGACCTCAAATGGTGAAGTCATATATGAACCACTTAACCGGAGAAGCCATGCGTGAGAGACACTAATGGTGGTGCCATGCGTGAGAGACACTAATGGTGGTGCCATGCGTGAGAGACTCTAATGGCGGAATCATATGTGTAACACCTAATTGGAGAAGCCATGCGTGAGAGACTCTAATGGCGGAGTCATGTGTGTAAACAAACAGAGAAGCCATGCGTGAGAGACTCTAATGGCAGTGCCATGCGTGAGAGACTCTAATGGCGGACACTTAATTGGAGAAGCCATGCGTGAGAGACTAATGGCAGTGCCATGCGTGAGAGACTCTAATGGCGGACACCTAATTGGAGAAGCCATGCGTGAGAGACTCTAATGGCAGTGCCATGCGTGAGAGACTCTAATGGCGGACACTTAATTGGAGAAGCCATGCGTGAGAGACTTTAATGGCGGAGTCATATGTGTATCACTAAAATCGGAGAAGCCATGCATGGGAGACTAATGGCAGAGTCATATGTGCAACACCTAATTTGAGAAGCCATGCGTGAGAGACTCTAATGGCGGACACTTACTTGGAGAAGCCATGCGTGAGAGACTCTAATGGCGGAGTCATATGTGTAACACTAAATCGGAGAAGCCATACGTGATAGACTCTAATGGCGGAGTCATGTGTGTAAAACAAACGGAGAATCCATGAGTGAGAGACTCTAATGGCGGACACTTAATCGGAGAAGCCATGCGTGAGAGACTGATGGCGGAGTCATATGTGTAACACTTAATCGGAGAAGCATTGCTTGAGAGACTATAATGGCGGAGCCATGTGTGTAAAACATAAAACGGAGAGGCCATGTGTGAGAGACTAATATCGGTGTCATGCGTGAGAGACTCTAACGGCGAAGTCATATGTGTAACACTTATTTGGAGAAGCCATGCACGAGAGACTTAAATGGCAGAGTCATATGTGTAACTCTAAATCTGAGAAGTCATGCGTGAGACTCTAATGGCAGAGTCATGTGAGTAAAACATAAACGGAGAAGTCATGCGTGGGAGACTAATGGCGGAGCCATACATGCGAGACTAATGGCAGATTATTTATTTTTTTCTTCTTTTAACTTACGCAGCACCAGTATGACTTGGGAACTCGCGTAACCATGAACCCCTCTGACAGGGAACCTAAGACACTAAACAGCCTACAACCATATGGTACCCCTAACGAACAACATGAAGGACGGTCAAAGGGCCACCCGAAGCAATGAGGCCGAAGCGATCATCGGGCCCCCCGAAGCCATGAGACTGAACTGAATGACTTTACAGTGACGATAAGTAATTAAATGTGAGCCAGACCCGATGGGATATGCATAGACATTAGTGAAGCGAACCACGTGCATAAATAAACATTAACCATCCGTGAATTTGAACAGATGGGAGACAACGAAGAGCCAGAGGCCTTGCAGTTCGCTAAGAGAAGACCCTTATCTTGACAAATGAAGGATTTGTAAAAATATAGTAGGAAACGTACTCCTATTGGGCCACTGAAAAGCTATTTGGTTAACTGGGGCAAGGGACCAATCTGAGTGAATATGATCCAGAAGTAAAGCGGACCGGTCTAAGTTACTGCAAACCAGGACTGAAACACCAAAAAAAAAAAATATATATATATATTTTTTTTTTAAATTTTTATTTTTTTTAATAATTTTTTTAATTTTCTTTCTTTTAAAAATTTTTGGGCAACGCCAATTAATCAACACAATAGCACAGAACCGCTGACACATGCGGGCCCAAAACATACAATTTATAGATTAAACACACTTACCTGAGCATCAGTACTCAAATACAGGCGCCTTTATCAACCTGCTAGTGCCCCCATATATGGGCCACTGATACACATTCACCAACACCTTGCATGTCTGGCGCTAACTGCGGACGTGCGCCCCACATGTACAACAGGTGACAGAAAACATGCACTTTTTTTTTTTTTAATGACCCTTGATAACTAAATAATACCATCACTTAAACACAGAGTGCGTAGCTTGGAGACACGCGTCCCGTATGATACAGATATCAGAAAACATGCGACCATACCTACTCTAGGCGCATGCAACACCAATAACTATATGCAATAGCCCCCAACAATCCCCTAAACAGCCGGACAAAATACTAACAACAGTCACTTGACCATTAGCGCCCAACTTTGCTTTGTCCCAGAGTATTAAGAATCACATACCGCAGTGTGGGTCTCGTGCCAACAAGTGTGATTCTACAGTGAATGCCAGCACTCGCCTGGCACTTTGTCGCTGCCCAGGCGTGAATGAGCCTGCACACGATCGCGGACCACAGCGTGGGTCCCGTGCAAACCACTCCGATCCTACCATGAATACCAGTGCCTTCCTGAGAGATTCTGCCGTCGCTCAGCCGTAAGGAGCCTGTACACCATGCTGCTGTATCCTAGAGCTGACCCAGAGGTAGTGAAATCAGCTGAATCGGCGTCAGCCTGGGCCCACAGGTGCCTATAAATAGCCTAGCAATCAGCCAGCCTAGGCCCACAGGTGCATATAAATAGCCTTGTAGTCCGCCTCCCCTCCCACAAACACAGCAATACTTGCTTAATACATAGCATCTTATGCTAGTCCCCCCTCATGGCCCCATGTGTCACAGCATTACGGTGCTTTATTAATATGTCCCCATATGTGTTCCACACCGCTTACAGAAGTCTGTTTGTATGTAAAGTTCTTTAATCCCGAATCAATCGCTATCCTTTTGATAAACTAGCCTAATCACCTGCATTAGTACTCACTATGAATGCAGCAGTGCGATCCGGCTGGCGTCACTCAGTCAGTCACGCTCCTCCCACTTCATTAATGAAGCAGGAGAGTGACTGACTCTGGTCACGCGCCTGCCGGATCGCACGCTACATTCATAGTGAGTACTAATGCAGGTGATTAGGCTAGTTTATTAAAAGGATAGCGATTGTTTCGGGATTAAAGAACTTTACATACAAACAGACTTCTGTGCGCGGAGCCCGGTGTAATACAGTGACTGCACCGGGCCAAGCTGTGAGTTGCCTCCAGCCCCTCCTCCCTCCCTGCACTGTAACTGATGTATCGCCGGCTGCGCTGATGTATCGCCGGCCGCGCACCTCTAAAAAAAAGTCAACCATCGCTTTATAAGATGCACTGCCACCCCCCCCCTACTTTTGGGGGGGGGGGGGGGAAGTGCGTCTTATAAAGCGAAAAATATGGTTTATATAAAACAAAGAGCCTGTTTTACCTGTGGACTTACAATTCGCTAACTCTGTATGCATGGGAGACTGTATTTCATATCTGGATGTACTAGAGACTGTTTTATACTTGGATGTAACTGTTACCAGGACCAACGTTCAGTAAAAGTTATAAGTTGGATTGCACCATCCTTGTCTCTGTCTCCAATTCCTCAGTTAACACTACAGTAAATGGTTGTACCACCATAAAAGGTACTGGCTCCACGACAAAAAGGGACCTTGCCATAGGCACATTAATACAGACCACCAAGGGCACCTCAAACCACTATCTGACCTGTGTCCCTTACCAGAGTGTGCCCCAGAGAATCATTGTGCCGTTCTCATCACTTATGCAAGCCTTCCCAGGGTCGATATAACCGTGAGTAACCAGAACTGTATTTACCTCGGCCCGCTTTATACTCACACCGTGACCTTACATATAATTCCCCTGTCAGTCTGGCATACTGCACACTCCAAGCCTTAAAATTCACATTGCCTCACAATTATGTACCTTGTATATGTGTACTTGATTGTATACCCTCTCTACTTCACTTACACGAAGTTTGTCAGTGTTACCGTCATGATAATGTAGCTTTCTCTTTAGTTTTCTATCTAGGAAATAACTGAGTAATCACGGGTGAGCAGGGAGAGGGGGAGCTCATTAATAAGCAGGACTCTTCTCTACCAGCAGGTGCTGTCATTATTAAGCCTGATTGACATAATTATGCTCGGTCCGGGAAATGGTCTGTGTGTCGGCTGCATCTCCCGAACTGACTGTAGCTACTTTGTTCTGAACTGACTGCATCACAGTGTTTTATGATACAGTCAGTTCCTATCAGATTGCGGGTTTATTTTATTGTACTCACATGATGATGTGTATACAGTACATTGTCACTACTATACACTGCTCGTAGTGAGGACAGCAGAAAGAAGGTGACACACTGACTTTAACGGACTCCTGTTATGGCAGTGGGAGTGGAACTACTGTGTTATCCAACAGTTTTGACTGGGGCTAATCCTAAAGATGTTATCCTGGTTGTCCCCTTGTACTTTCCTTTTAACTTCTACTGTATACAGGGATCTGGACTTCACGGCAGCAGAGCCACCATGTCACTAACTCCTGGAGGAGCATCTGTGTGGTTAACAGCCGACTTACACGGCTGCTAACCACTTCAGCCCCCCTAGCTTAAACCCCCTTAATGACCAGACCACTTTTTACAATTCTGCACTACACTACTTTCACGGTTTATTGCTCGGTCATACAACTTACCACCCAAATGAAATTTACCTCCTTTTCTTCTCACTAATAGAGCTTTCATTTGGTGGTATTTCATTGTTGCTGACATTTTAACTTTTTTTGATATTAATAAAAAATTTATGACATTTTTGCAAAAAAAACTACATTTTTTGCTTTCTGTTGTAAAATTTTTCAAATAACACTACATTTCTATATAAATTTTTCTCTAAATTTATTGTTCTACATGTGTTTGATTTAAAAAAATGCAATAAGTGTATATTTATTGGTTTGGGTAAAAGTTGTAGCGTTTACAAACTATGGTGCAAAAAAGTGAATTTCACTTTGACTTTCTGAGCACCTGTCATGTTTCCTGAGGTACTACAATGCCCAGACAGTAGAAACACCCCACAAATGACCCCATTTCGGAAAGTAGACACACTAAGGTATTCGCTGATGGGCATAGTGAGTTCATGGAAGTTTATATTTTTTGTCACAAGTTAGCGGAAATTGAATTTTTTTTTCAAAAAATTTCATTATCCACTAACCTGTAACAAAAAATAAAAACTTCCATGAACTCACTATTCCCCTCAGTGAATACCTTGGGGTGTCTACTTTCTAAAATGGGGTCACTTGTGGGGTGTTTGTACTGTCCTGGCATTTGAGGGTCACCACAATCATTACATGTATGGCCAGCATTAGGAGTTTCTGCTATTCTCCTTATATTGAGCATACGGGTAATGAGATTTTTTTTTTCCGTTCAGCCTCTGGGCTGAAAGAAAAAATGAACGGCACAGATTTCTTCATTCACATTGATCAATGTGGATGAAAAAATCTCTGCCAAAAAATGTGCAAAAAATAAATTAAAAAAAAGGAGAAAGGACATAGGAGTGCTTGTAAAGCTGCGATCGCTAAGGGACCATTAGGCCTCATTCACACTTCCGCAATTCTGTTCCGCAAAATTTTGCGGAACGGAATTGCGGATCCATTCAATTCTATGGGGACAGACTTTGTCCCGCTCGGATCCGGAATTGCATATCCGGAATTGTGGATCTGCAAAAATATAGAACATGTCCTATTCTTGTCCGCAATTGCGGACAAGAAAAGGCATTTTCTGTATAGTTCTGGCAATGTGCGGATCCGCAAAATGAGGAAAGCACATTGCTGGTGTCCGTGTTTTGCAGATCCGCAAAACACATACGGACGTCTGAATGGAGCCTTACAGGGGGGTGATCAATGGCAGGGGGGTGACAGGGGGGTAATCAGGGGGTTAATATTGGGTTATCAGGGGTTAATCAGTGACAGGGGGGGGGTAGTGTGGTATTTAGTGCAACTTACATAGCTGCCTGCTCCTCTGGTGGTCCCAAGCAAAAGGCACCACCAGAGGAGCAGGCACCAAACCACAAAGTTTAATATGACATTTTAATGTAAATAATTTTTTTTTAACATTTAGATCACTTTCCTTTTTAAATGTACAGCCTGCCAGCAAACGATCAGCGCTGGCAGGCTGTACAATAACTTCTTCCCCTCCTCCTGCAGTTAACGTGCATGTCCGTGCGCGTGCATTCACTGCAAATCTCGTGTCTCGCGAGATGACGTGCCGGCACGTCAAGGAGGAACATCCCGGCCTCCCGCAGGATGCATCCCTGCGTTAGGCGGTCGGGAGGTGGTTAAATAATTAACAATTTAAACAAGGGAATTGTGGGCTTTGTGTGGAAGAGGTTAAATCTTTAAGGAAATAGGAATACTTATAGGAATAATAATAATAATCTTTATATAGCACAAACATATTCCGCAGTGCTTTACAATTCAGGGATTCATGTACAAACAGTCATGAATAATAGCAACAGACAAGTCAATAATTAGAACAAGAGAAATGAGGCCCCTGCTCGCAAGAGCTTACAATCTATGTGGGGGAAAGGAGTGACACAAAAGGTAAAAGTGCTTGTTTTGTGCAATGACCTAGCCATCTTGGGAAAAACAGGGGAGTAGATATAAAGCTGCATGAGCCAGTCACCAGCCGATATCTGTAGTGCTTTTGGGGTCATGGGTGCAGTGGAGAGATTGGTGGAGGATCATATATGGAGAAGAGTTAGATCAGGGTCTGAGATAGGCCACCCTAAAGAGATGTGTTTTTAGGAAGTGCCTAAAACTGCGTATATTGTGATTTAGCCTAATCTCTTGGGATAGGGCATTCCAGAGAACTGGTGTAGCTTGTGAGAAGTATTGGATATGGGAATGAGAGGTTTGGATTATGGTGGAGGTCAGTCATAAGTTTGTAGAGCGTAGAGCATGGGTTGCAGACAGAGATGAGGGAAGAGAGGAAGGGGGGGTGCAGCACTGTGGAGAGCTTTGTGGGTGAGAACAAGCAGTTTAAATTGTATTCTATACTGAATGGACAACAGTGCAATGACTGGCACAGAATGGAGGCATCGGTGTAGCGGTTAGACAGATGGGTGACCCTGGCTGCTGCATTAAAGGGGTTATCCAACCCCTAAAATGCCTCCCCATACGCCCCTCACAGAGATTGTGCTTACCTGGCTTCCGAGCATGTGCGCCGATTCTGACACCCGTACAGATGCTACTGCCTCTCCCCTCGTGTGGATGAAAACATCCGGCATCGGGTGGAAGGCAGTCAATAGTAGGCCGCGATGGGAACGAGCTTCCGTAGAATCACGAGTGACGCTAGGGAGGCTCGTTCTCATCACGGCCTGCTATTGGCTGTCCCTTCAAAATCCCCTCCCCCCGAAGCCAGATGTTTTCATCGTCAGACGCAATGTGGGTGCCTTGGAGACAAGCAAGTACAATCTCTCTGAGGAGCCCGGTGTATGGGAGGCATTTTAGGGGTTGGGTAACTCCATCAAGGATAGATTGAAGAGGGGAAAGTCTGGTGAGGGGAGGCAATTAATAATGGACTACAGTAATTGAGACTGGAATGGATCAGAGCAACAATGAGAGTGCTTGTTTTACATAATTGTTCGGCAATATTTTATGGAAAAAAAAAGTTCAGTACATATAAAGGCAGTGTGCTAACAGGCATCCTGTCCATCCATATGGCCTAGACGTGCTATGCAACATTGTAGAACCTTTAAACTTTGACTATATTATATTCTATATGTTGTCCTGGTGATCTATCCTGAAGAAACACATAGGGACAGGGTATATGAAAGGGAGGATCAGGTTGCTGTGTTGGGTCGCCTTTTTCAGGTTGTCAGCCTGACTATTTATTAGGACAAGCTCCATTTTATTCAAGTATTGCAGTACAGGTTATAATTAGGTTATTATTTATTTAAAAGTGCCATTAAAGGAAACCCCCAATGATCAGCTGTTTGATCAAGCACGGACACTAGCAGTAGCACAACTGCCTTCTCTCTGCAAACCAAGCACAGCACCGTACATTGTATGTTGGTTGTGTTTGACATCGCAGCTCAGCTCCATTCACTTCAATGGGACTGAGCTGCAACTAGGCCATATGACCAATGAACGTAATGTCACATGTAACATAGTAACATAGTACATAAGGCCGAAAAAAGACATCTGTCCATCCAGTTCGGCCTGTCATCCTGCTAGTTGATCCAGAGGAAAGAAGTACTCCCTGGATCAACGACCCATCTCTAGTAGCTATAACCTGTAATATTATTACACTCCAGAAATACCCTCTTGAATTCCTTTATTGTACTCACCATCACCACCTCCTCAGGCAGAGAGTTCCATAGTCTCACTGCTCTTACCGTAAAGAATCCTCTTCTATGTTTGTGTACAAACCTTCTTTCCTCCAGACGCAGAGGATGTCCCCTCGTCACAGTGATAGTCCTGGGGATAAATAGATGATGGGAGAGATCTCTGTACTGACCCTGATATATTTATACATAGTTATTAGATCTCCCCTCAGTCGTCTTTTTTCTAAAGTGAATAACCCTAATTTTGATAACCTTTCAGGGTACTGTAGTTGCCCCATTCCAGTTATTACTTTAGTTGCCCTCCTCTGAACCCTCTCCAGCTCTGCTATGTCAGCCTTGTTCACAGAAGCCCAGAACTGTACACAGTACTCCATGTGTGGTCTGACTAGCGATTTGTAAAGTGGTAGGACTATGTTCTCATCACGGGCATCTATGCCCCTTTTGATGCAACCCATTATCTTATTGGCCTTGGCGGCAGCTGCCTGACACTGGTTTTTGCAGCTTAGTTTGCAGTTTATTAAAATTCCTAGATCCTTTTCCATGTCAGTGTTACCGAGTGTTTTACCATTTAGTATGTACGGGTGACTTGCATTATTCCTTCCCATGTGCATAACTTTACATTTGTCAGTGTTAAACCTTATCTGCCCAAGCCTCCAATCTATCCAGATCCCTCTGTAGCAGTATATTGTCCTCTTTAGTGTTAATTACTTTGCACAGTTTAGTGTCATCTGCAAAAATTGATATTTTACTATGCAAGCCTTCTACAAGATCATTAATAAATATATTGAAAAGAATAGGGCCCAGTACTGACCCCTGAGGTACCCCACTATTGACAGTTGCCCAATCTGAGTGTGTACCGTTAATAACCACCCTCTGTTTTCTGTCACTCAGCCAGTTACTTACCCACTTACAGACATTTTCTCCCAGTCCGAGCATCCTCATTTTATATACTAACCTTTTATGTGGTACTGTCACGGCTGTATGTAAGCAACAAGAGCATACACAGTGAATTAGCTACTGACCAGACCCAAACTAGGGAACATAAAGGGTGACCCTTGTCAGACCCTAAAAGCTCTCCCTATGCTGCTAAGCCCATGTCCAGATCCAGATGGTGGATCGAGACATGCCCGCGTACCTTAGGCTGATGACCACTGTAACCCCTACAATAGTGGAAGGGGCACGGCCACCGGTGCCCTGCTCAGTATATGGACGGAACCGGGGTCGCCTCGGATCCAGTCAGCAAACAAACAGAAACACACAATGTCTGCACACTTAACTGAAGGAGCTGCAGCAGCAGTGAAAACAGATCCAAAGTCAGCAGACAATATCTGAAGTACTTGCTTCAGCAGAACACAGGTCCAGTGAAAAGATATCACACAAGTGAGAGATATAGAGAGAGATACAGGTCAAATGAAAAGTATAATCCGCATGATTAAACAGGAAGAGGGGTATTTTATAGGAAGAGGAATCAATCACAGGAGCGACAGCTGGGAGGAGGGAAACTGAAAGTAAAGACCTCATCACAGGGGCGGAGAAACAGAGCAGAGAGAACTCCTCCAAGCTCTAGTAGTGACATCATCACAGGGGTGGAGAAACAGAGCTATGAGAACGTCTCAAAGCTCTGGTAGTGACAGGTACAGTGTCAAATGCTTTGGAGAAGTCCAGATATACGACATCCATTGATTCGCCGCTGTCAAGTCTAGAACTTACCTCCTCATAGAAACTGATTAAATTCGTTTGGCATGACCGATCCATCATGAAGCCATGCTGATATGGAGTTATGGCCTAAGGAAAGCTGAGAGAACTCTGCAGTGCTACTGTGAGCGCTGCTGCCATCTCAAACAGATAATCAGCAGGGGTCCTGGGTGTTGGACCACCAACGATCATAAACTGATGACCTATCCAGAGGGAAAAAAAACTTTAATTCCATTGCACTTTAAATCTAAGAAGGGATATACATACATAATATAAAACATCACAAGTACAATCTGCATGAAACAATTAACAGACTGGTGCAGAGGGGGAGAGGACATGCCCATGAGATCTTACAATCTAGGAAGGAAGGACACAGTAGGTGAGGGTAAAAGCTGCTCATCTGGCTGTGTGGTGGAAGCATGCATATTTTAGCTGGTAGGCTTTCCTGAAGATGTGGGTTTTCAGGTTGGTTTTGAAGGTTTGATTTTGGGAGAGAGTCTGATGTTCTGGGGTAGAGAGTTCCATAGTATGGGGCATGCACATGAGAAATCTTGTAAACAATTTTCTGAGGAACAGACAAGAGAACAAAGAAGGAGGTCTTGTGAGAATGTGAGGATGTATCAGGAAAGCAGGTCAGATGTAAAAAGGGGACAGGTTGTAGATGGCCTTATATATAGTTGTTAGTATTTTGAACTGAATTCACTGGGCAATTGGGAGCAAGTGAAGGGATTGGCAGAGGGGAGAGGTGGATTTAGCGAGTTGCAGAGTTGAGGATAGATTGAAGGGGAGTGATGGTCGTAGATGTAAGGCGATAAAGGAGAATGTTGCAGTAGTCCAGGCAGGAGATAAAGAATAATCAATTCTATTCCTCCCCATTCCTGCTGCAATAGGATCATCTACTCCCAACCAACAAAATATTGAATTGCTGTTGAATATGTTTTATAATGTATACTATTAAAAGTTTTGACACTAGAAATTAATTCTGTGATTCCTGTTCAGTAATAGTGTACCCTTAAAGTTGCATGAGCCAGTCAACCGCCAGTCGCTTGTATATGCACAGATACAAAGTGAATAAGGGTGCAGAGCGTGGTGGAATAATGTTGTTAGGTTATCAATATCAGATCCGTGGGGACCGACTCCTGGCACCCCCACTGATCAGCTGTTTGATAAGACCACATCACTTTTTAGAGCGCTGGTTTTTCTTCATTGTTTCATCGGTGCAGTGTAACTACAACTGCTCTATCCCAGTCAAGTGAATGAGTTGGCACAGCTGCAATGTTGATGGCATGCTGGTAAACTATAAAGTAAATGCAACGCTCGCAAGAGTGCCACAGTCTCTTCAAATAGCTGATCTGCAAAGGTGTCGGGAGTCTGAGAATACAGTTGTGTTCAAAATTATTCAACCCCCACTGAAATTGAGTGTTTTGGCCAGTTTGACATTGATTTTGATCATTTCAGTCATCTTGTTTACAATTAATCAAAGAGACACTTGTAAGTCAGACAAATATAACATAACATTTATAATGAAATAACCACAAATGTCTTTTCTGTGCTCACATCATTATCAGTTTTATTCAACCCCCAAGTGACATTCAATCTTAGTACTTAGTACAACATCCTTTTCCAGTTGTAACCGCTTTTAAACGTGAAGCATAGCTTGACACAAGTGTCTTGCAGCGATCTACGGGTATCTTCGCCCATTCTTCATGGGCAAAAGCCTCCAGTTCAGTCACATTCTTAGGCTTGCGCGCTGCAACTGCTTTCTTTAAGTCCCACTAGAGGTTCTCAATTGGATTTAAGTCTGGTAACTGCGATTGCCACTTCAAAATGTTCCAGCCTTTAATCTGCAACCATGCTGTAGTGGACTTGGAGGTATGCTTGGAATCATTGTCCTGTTGAAAGGTCCAACGTCTCCCAAGCCTCAGGTTTGTGATGGACTGCATCACATTTTCATCCAATATCTCCTGGTACTGAAGAGAATTCATGGTACCTTGCACACGCTGACACTCAGTTCACACTTTCGCGTAAAACGCTGCGTTCGAATGCGCAAAAAAACGCACAACAGTACAGGAACCATGCATTCCAATGGAGGTGGTTCACACTTGCGCGTTTTAATGCGCGTTCGAAGGCGCCTAAAAACGTCCGACGCATAGGCAAGTATGTTCGCGTTAATTCGGGCGTTTATCCAGCGTTTGGTTCCAATAGACTTCAATGGGAAACGCGATAGGCGTGTTGTTCGGGCGTTTGTGCAGCGTAAAACGCGCCTATGGACGCAAGTTTGCAACATGCTGAAAAGGCCAAAACAACATGTGCAAAGCACCCAGAGTTTAGCTGGAGAGCAGCCATGGAGGAGGCCTGTGATTCAGAAAACATTATCAGGCTGGTGCAGGCCAAACGGTGCCTATATGACACCCAAGACCCCTATTATAAAAACCGCAGGGTCCGACTACAAGCCTGGGAGGACATTTGCAAGTCCATCTGGGCAGAGTGGCCGCAGTTTACCAAGAGTGTCCGACAAGGCAAAGGTATGTGTGATTTACTTTCTGACCTCAAAATCTAGTGTGCACTGGTGTCCAAAATATTATATGTAATAGCTCTGGCCATCTCTGGCAGCACGGCTTGAGGTGATGTCCAACTGCACCTACACAAATGGTGGCCTGTCTTGTACTTGCTGTAGCCTTGCAGGCATGCATGTAGCTGTATTTTGCCATCACCTACAGTGCCGCACCATCACCAAACTTATTATAGTATATGGCCACTCATTTTGCCTAGTTAGCCTTGCCTCATGGGCACATAACAATTTGGATACAGTACCCTCTGGCCTGTAGTAATTGCCTGCTGCTGTGTGTCACCTGTTTTATAGGTGTAAATATGCTAGCAAACAGCACAAACTGTGGGGGCTTTCAGAATGGTTATTTTCACCTCCTACATGTTATGTCTCCCTTCTAGTGAGGTCTGAGTAGGAGTTGTATGTGGGATGTGTTAGTTGTTATGTGGCCAGTTCGTAGTTGCCCCTGCGCACATTATGGGTCAGTGCAATGGGCCAGTACTATCAATCAAGTAGAAATGGTTCAGCTGAATAGTGTTTGTATGCGCTGTGTATGAAAGCTAATGTTGGGCAATGTAGAGAAGTTGCTCTAATTGTGGCCTTGTTAAGTGGAATTGTAACTTGCTAGTGAGGTGACGTATGTAAACCAATATGACTGATAGTGGCCTATGTATTTACGGACACATTTCTGTTGTGTATACGTCCGGGCAGTCGAATCTCGGCCCTCCAGCCGTTTCATACATGCTACTGTCATCATGCTCTGCCATAGCTTGACACACAGTTAGCATGGTATTTGTTGTGATTTATATTCAGCTGGAGGGCCGCGTTTTTGCGGAGAATATTTTTTCGTACATTCGCATTTATAGGCACATGAATGGCCACATTAATTGCTCCCTCATTAGGAATGAATCTAATGGCGGAGTCTTTACCACAAAATTGTGTGACCTAATTTCGGCCACCATTTGCTTGTTACCACACGTAATTGTAATATTGCCTCCTAAAGGGCACTCTCCATGGGCCATAATATATGAAAAAACTTGTTGATACAAAATGGCTCAAAACGAAAATTTTATTACGGCAATTATCAGCAAACAATAAAGAAAATGTTACTTATGACGCTAATTAACAGAAACTAAGTAACTCAAGCATATTTAAATAGCTTCCACTGCCATGGTAACGCCCCATGTGGCGACATAAAATAAGCGGTAAACTGCTCCCGCACTGCTGCACCTTGTCTGTGGCCACGCACAACACTAGGACGATGACTCTGCAGGGAATGGGTGAGGGAATCATCGAAATTATACCCGTCTCTTGCCCGAACAAAATTATGGAGTACGCAGGCTGCTTTAACGGCCGATATGGCAGTCTCCAATTTGAGGTGAATGGGTGTGTGGAGAAATCGCCATTTGTTGGCGAGTATGCCAAAAGCGCACTCCACAACCCTGCGCGCTCTAGTCAGCCGATAATTGAAGACTTGCCTTGCTAGAGAAAGTCCCCTGCTGGAATACGGCCTCATCAGGTTTTCGCCCAGTGCAAAGGCCTCGTCGCCAACAAATACAAAGGGCATCGCTGGTGAAGTGGTGCCAGGCAGTGCGGTGTGCTCAGGGAGATCCAGAGCCTTGTCCTGTAGCATTTTGCAAAAACCGCAGAGTCTGACCTACTGCCATATAAGCCCACATCTATGTACCGGAAGCTATAGTTGGCATCACACATCGCAAATAAGACGAAAGAAAAGTATTTTTTATAATTATAATATTGGCTCCCACTTCGAACCGGCTTCTTTATGCGGATATGTTTGCCATCTATAGCTCCGGCACAGTTGGGGAATTGGCAGGTTTGCTGGAAGACATCCGCGATTTCCTTCCACTGCTCCTTATGCGGTTGGGCCATCACTGCTGCATGGAGCGCATCCCATATTGCCACGCAGGTTTCACGGATGATCATACTTGCAGTGGATTTCCCAACCAAAAAAGCATAATGTAGACTGGCCAACGACTGGCCTGTACCTAGGTACCTGAAATGAGAAAAATATATAATTAAAATGAATGTATATTTTTTTATTTTTAGTCAACACCATTAAAAAAAAATGGAAAAGTATCAAGGACGCTTTCATACGGCATCGCCGCCTAGAGAGGGAGCAGAGGAGCGGCTCATCACCCACACGCTCTTGTTATGTGCATGCGGAGCAAATGGCCTTCTTGATTCCCTGCACTGAAATGAGGAGGTGAGACATTGTAGTACACATTGGGGAGAGGATGTGGCATTACATAATGTCACATATATTCACATTGATATGGGGAAGATACTTAACTATATTTTTCTCGTTAACAGCACAGAGAGTAGCTGGGAACATAGTCAGGCTGCAGATGAGGCGGAAGATGACTCTGGCCACACTCGGGACAGCGAGCCAGGCCCATCTACTGCGGCAACCAGTCCACCAGGGACAGAGGGCCCTCCGACGCTTACAAGCCCCACACAGCCAGGCCCATCTGTGCCAGAAGCCACTCGCCAGCAAAGGGCCAAAAGGAGGAGAGGTGAACGGCATGAGGACCGACTGATAGCCAGCCTGGATGCCCTGGCACATCCGGTACCAAAAATGTCCAGTCACGGGTATTTTCTTCTCAGTCTGGAGGACCGAATGCAAAATGTGCCCAGACCGCAACTCACAACAGTCCAAGAGATGCGGACCCGAACGCTGGACACTTTTGCGATACCGTTCCAGGAAACCCAGCCGGGACCCCAGCAGGCCACACAGCAGGCCACACAACTGGCCACACAACTGGCCACACAACTGGCCATACAGCTTGAACCTGTAATGGCACAACATCAGGCCCCGCAGCTGTCCCCACACCAGGCCACAAAGCTCGCCCAACAAGTGGCAACTGAAATGGCAACAGAAGTGGCCACTGAAATGACCACCAAAGTGGCTACAAAAATTGCTTCAATGCATGCCCCGATGCAGGCTCCTATGCAGCCTCCTCTCCCGGCTCCTATGCAGCCTCCTTTCCCGGCTCCTATGCAGCCTCCTCTCCCGGCTCCTATGCAGCCTCCTCTCCCGGCTCCTAGGCAGCCTCCTCTCCCGGCTCCTAGGCAGCCTCCTCTCCCGGCTCCTAGGCAGCCTCCTCTCCCCGCTCCTAGGCAGCATCCAATTCCGGATCATAGGCAGCATCCGATTCCGGATCATAGGCAGCATCCGATTCCGGATCATAGGCAGCATCCGAATCCGGATCCGATGCAGCCTACTATGCAGGCCCCTAGGCAGGACCCCCAGTATGGCCAACAATATGGCCACCCACATGGTCCACAATTTAGCCAACATGGGCCAACACATCCCACAACATATGGGCAACTATATCCACAGCAGTATGCTCCACAGGGATCCCAATATGCTGAACAATATTCTCAACCAGCGGAACCTGTGCAAAAATATAGCCAATACTATGGCCAACATTACGACCAACGTGGCCCCCAAGAAGGTCCACATTATGGCCACCAGTATGGCCTGACCACATCCACAAGCACCACCACCAGCACACAGGCCAATGCCGAGCTTCAAACGCGGCAAAACACTCAAACAAGGCGGGATCCGGACCCAGAAACAACCGGGCCAGATTATGAGGACCTGTGAGAAATGGTACTGCGATTTAAAGTGCCGGTAGTTGAAGTGGCAACTACTTTAGTTATATTCTATTAAAAGGATTAACATATTTTGTTTGCATTTTGCACAAATGTTATGTGCAGTTTTGTGTACTCCGTTTAAACATGTTGGGGAATGTACTGAGTTTCTTTATTGCCCCAAACATAAAAACTAACTAACTATATGTTTGGAGTCTTTTTTTAATGGGAAGGGTTACACCTTGCAAAGGTGGCTACATGATGCATGTGCTGAATATTTATGGTAACAAGCATACCGCAGAAACAACACGACTACTAAAATGCAAAAAAACTCATATACAGTCGCAACACAATAGACATGTTTGTGAAGGGCCCGATTTATATACTACTTACCGCAAAGTTATGACCAGTCTTTCCACAGGTGGAATGCTGTCCCGCATGAAGGTGTCCTGGTGCATCAAACGACTCTCCAACAGCCCCAGGAGCTCGTCAAAGCTGGAGACGATACAAATTCAGAAAAATAAAAATTACTACATTACTACACTCTATGTTAAAAAAAAAAAAACTAGACACATCACGTATACATACTAACCTGGGGATGGACATTCTCATGTAGCCAAAAAACTGGTCCTCATGGGCACGTAGGTTCTGGTAGAGAGCCCAGAACTGGCCCCTCTCCTGCCGCTGGGCAATGACCGGATGGACCCAGAACCGTCGCCTGCTGTCCCTCCTTCTCCTCAAACGCTCAAGTTGGATTGCAGTCACAACCACTGCAACATGTCGCCTCCTGTAGCAGTCCATTTTGCCAAAGCACACACTAGATCAGCCACCATGGAATTTCACACCTCAAAAGCACTCAGATTGGCCAAAATATATATAGCGAGGGCTGTTTGGTCATTGGCCCACTATGCAGTCAATCACATAAACGCGCGTCAAACGCGCCTACACTATTTACCAAAACACTTGAAAAAAACGCGCCTAAACGCCTGTCTTGAACGCGCAAAAAACGCTAGGCTTCTAAACGCTCAGGTCTGAACCCAGTGTGAAGCTTCCCTGTACCTGTAGAAGCAAAACAGCCCCAAAGCATGATTGACCCCCCGCCATGCTTCACAGTAGGCAAGGTGTTCTTTTCTTCATAGGCCTTGTTCTTCCTCCTCCAAACATAGCGTTGATCCATGGGCCCAAACTGTTCTAATTTTGTTTCATCAGTCCACAGAACACTTTTGTGGTTTGTCCACATGACTTTTGGCATACTGCAGTCGACTCTTCTTATTCTTTGGAGACAGCAAGGGGGTGCGCCTGGGAGTTCTGGCATGGAGGCCTTCATTACGCAGTGTGCACCTTATTGTCTGAGCTCAAACTTCAGTACCCGAATCTGACAAATCTTTTTTCAGTTCCTCAGCAGTCACATGGGGACTTTTCTCCACTTTGCGCTTCAGGTAGCGCACAGCAGTCGAAGTCAGCATCTTCTTTCTGCCACGACCAGGTAGCGTTTCAACAGTGCCCTTTGCCTTGAATTTGCGAATGATGCTTCCTATGGTGTCTCTTGGTATGTTTAACATCTTTGCAATCTTCTTATAGCCATTGCCCTTCCTTGGAAGAGAAATCACCTCTTCTCTTGTCTTCCTGGACCATTCTCTTGACTTCACACACCAGTAAATGTCTAGAAGGAGCTGAGTATCACAGTCATTTTACATCTGCCTAATTGGTGCTTATTATGCTTGATTGCTGCTCCTTGACATCCAGAGGTGTTTTCAATAGCTGATCGAAAGCACTTGAATGAACCTCTGTTCTTAAGAGTGGTAGTCTTTAAGGGGTTGAATAATTGTGTCAATGAAGAAATCACAAAACATTTAATACTGTATTACAAAAATAATTGATGTCATTTTAGTTGCATTTGGTTCTTTAAAAAGTCCTTGTAAGATTTCATTCTGAACACAATTACAAATGTACACTAAATTCCCTAAAACCCTTTACAGCATTGGGGGTTGAATAATTTTGAACACAACTGTAGGTTATCAAAATTGGAAAAGCTAATAGCCCCTTTAAATGACAAAATTAGATTTTGAAGATTTATGTAGGTAGTAGGTAAAAAAAAATAGATTCGTTTCTGTGCTTGTAAAATGTGGAGAGAAATCAGGTTGTTTGGATGGCAACAATGTTACTTACCTGTCCTGGATCCAAAGCTGCATGCTGCGCAGCTCAACTTCTTGGTCGGGATCCTCTTATTCCCCTGTGTGCACATGCAGCAATGATGTCACACAGGTGGGTTATTTAAACTTGTTTCTGGTAGCGAGACACAGCCTAATTATTCGGGAAGTTTGGCCTCATTGCTACGAGTCTGTTCAATTGTTTTTGTTCAGCCACTACATCCACTCTGCTGGATTGGTCCTGTCACTACATCAAATCTGCTGCATTTAAATAGGGAGGTAAATAGAAATGGTTGGGCCCCAATAGCGAATCTTTGAATGACAAGGCAGCTGTACAACACCCTAAGTTTTATCTGCAGTATGCTGGAGACGCTTTGGCCATCATCACACCTCCCAATGTTAAAAAGGCCAAGGAGGGACAGTATGAGGGGCATGTGCTCTATTATTCAGTCTGGTTCATAAAGCAAACAAAAAGGATACAGCGCCTCATGTGTAATTTCGCCTCAATGATTAATTAGAATATAAGCAGATTGCGCTTACCGGATTTGGTTGTTAAAAAAGTCACAACATCTGGTCGAGCCTTGCTGGATTCTGCCCCACCAGCTCAGGGGATGCCTTGCTGCTGCCCGGTCTTGTCCCGCTTGAATTCCACAGATGACACAAATAGTAGATGCAGAGTAAAAAAGTTGTTTGAGACCGTTTTTTCGGCGCTGCAGGTGGATAAATGACTCTTTGGTCTTTGTAAAATGATTCCTTTTTATTGATTGAATGGCTGTCTACGCGTTTCAGGGGCGAAATGCCCCCTTTCTCAGGACAATACAGTATATGACATGCAATAGTAACACATTTATTTAAAACAGTCTTTTGGCGCGCTTGTTCACAGGGGCGGAGTGGTGGTGGGGGGGGGGCTAGTGTTTGTCTGTTCCTGTTCATAAATTACATTCATAAACATAGTAACTAGTTCTTATTTATTGTTAATATTCACAAATTATGGGCGCTTGGACCGTTGCTGCCCGTATGTTTTTACTATGATTAGCTGTCACCGCAGCTGAACGCCCTTCTCTTATAGCGCTCCAGCTGCGGTTGACGGTCCAGGTGGCCGCCTCCCGTTACTGCAGACGGGCGCGCTCCTCTTGTAGCGTTCGATATGGTGTGGCTATTCACTTACATGCAGCCGAGCGCTCTCCTCTAATCGTGCTCTGGCTGCAGTCAGTGGTCGGCCGCATTTATCTCAGTTCATTGGGTGACATCCTGCTCGATCGTATGATTAATTATATGTTTAAGGGATGAGCAGCATTTGCTAATGTACTAGGAGCCCGATATCTGGCATATGGAAAGGGGGATATAATCCTCTTCTGGACCTCAATTAGCATAGGTGAAGGGCTTAGTTTAGTATATAGGACCGAAAAAAGACATTTGTCCATCCAGTTCGGCCTGTTTCCTACAATTTGATCCAGAGGAAGGCAAAAAAAACCTGTGAGGCAGAAGCCAATTTTCCCCACTTAAGGGGAAAAAAAATTCCTTCCCGACTCCAATCAGGCAATCAGAATAACTCCCTGGATCAACGACCTCTCTCTAGTAGGTGTAGCCTGTAATATTATTACACTCCAGAAATAAATCCAGTCCCTTCTTGAATTCCTTTATTGTACTCACCATCACCACCTCCTCAGGCTGAGAGTTCCATAGTCTCACTGCTCTTACAGTGAAGAATCCTTTTCTATGTTTGTGTACAAACCTTCTTTCCTCCAGATGCAGAGGATGTCCCCTCGTCACAGTCACAGTCCTGGGGATAAATAGATGATAGGACAGATCTCTGTACTGACCCCTGATATATTTATACATAGTTATTAGAGCTCCCCTCAGTCGTCTTTTTTCTAAAGTGAATAACCCTAATTTTGATCACCTTTCAGGGTACTGTAGATCCCTCATTCCAGTTATTACTTTAGTTGCCCTCCTCTAAACCCTCTCCAGCTCTGCTATGTCTGCCTTGTTCACAGGAGCCCAGAACTGTACATAGTACTCCATGTGTGGTCTGACTAGTGATTTGTAAAGTGGTAGGACTATGTTCTCATCATGTGCATCTATGTCAATTTTGATGCAACCCATTATCTTATTGGCCTTGTCAGTAGCTGCCTGACACTGGTTTTTGCAGATTAATTTGCAGTTTATTAAAATTCCTAGATCCTTTTCCATTTCAGTGTTACCGAGTTTTTTACCATTTAATATGTACAGGTGACTTGCATTATTCCTTCCCATGTGCATAACTTTACATTTGTCAGTGTTAAACCTCATCTGCCATTTCTCTGCCAAGCCTCCAATCTATCCAGATCCCTCTGTAGCAGAAAACTGTCCTCTTCAGTGTTAATTACTTTACACAGTTTAGTGTCATCTGCAAAAATAGATATTTTACTGTGCAGGCCTTCTACAAGATCATTAATAAATATATTGAAGAGAATAGGGCCCAATACTGACCCCTGAGGTACCCCACTAGTTACAGTGACCCAATCTGAGTATCTACCGTTAATAACCACCCTCTGTTTTCTGTCACTCAGCCAGTTACTTACCCACATACAGACATTTTCTCCCAGTCCGAGCATCCTCATATTATATACTAACTTTTTATGAGGTACAGTGTCAAATGCTTTGGAGAAGTCCAGATATATGACATCCATTGATTCGCCGCTGTCAAGTCTAGAACTTACCTCCTCATAGAAGCTAATTAAATTCGTTTGGCATGACCGATCTCTCATGAAGCCAGGCTGATATGGCGTTATTTGCTTATTTTCATTGAGATACTCCAAAATAGCATCTCTTAGAAACCCTTCAAACAGTTTACCAACAATAGATGTTAAACTTACCGGCCTATAATTTCCAGGCTCTGTTTTTGGACCCTTTTTGAATATTGGCACCACATTTGCTATGCGCCAATCCTGTGGAACATTCCCTGTCAGTATAGAGTCTGTAAATATCAGAAATAAAGGTCTGGCTATGACATCACTTAATTCCCTTAGGATACGGGGGTGTATGCTATCCGGTCCTGGCGATTTGTCTATTTTAATCTTTTTAAGTCGCTGTTGTACTTCTTCCTGGGTCAAACAGGGCACTTTTAATGGGGAATTTACTTTTACATTCTGCATTTCATCTGACAGTTTATTTTCCTCAGTGAATATAGTGGAGAAAAAAATATTTAATAGTTTTGCTTTATCCTCGTCGCTCTCTGCAACACAATGAGGGGGCATTGCTATGTAGAGGGCCGACTCCTTCAGATTTATATTTTTTACTATTTATATAATTGAAGAACATTTTAGGGTTAGTTTTACTCTCTTTGGCAATTAATCTCTCGGTCTCTAGTTTGGCAAATTTTATTAGTTTTTTACATATTATATTTTTTTCCTTATAGTTTATCAGTGCTTCCTGACTCCCCTCCTGTTTTAGTGATTTATATGCTTTCTTTTTGTCATTTATTGCTTTCTTTACGGTTCCATTTATCCACATTGGTTTCTTATTGTTCCTTAGCCTTTTATTCCTATAAGGTATGTACCTCTCACAATTAGATGTTACAATGCTTTTAAAAATCTCCCATTTTATAGTTGTATTTTTATTTTTGAGGACTTTGTCCCAGTTAGTTAGGCCTATGGCCTCGCTCTTGCGTTTTTGAAGTTTGGTATTTTTGTTCCTCCCTTTAGAAACTCTCGTTTGAATGATAATTGGAAGGTTATTACTTTATGGTCACAATTTCCCAGGTGTCCCCCAACCTGCACATCTGTTGTTCTATCAGGTCTATTGGTAATACTAAGTCCAGTATGGCCGTCCCTCTAGTGGGGTCCTGAACCAGTGGGGAAAGGAAATTGTCTTTGGCTATTGCCAAGAACCTGTTTCCTTTTTGGGATGTACAGCTTTCAGTTTCCCAGTCCATATCTGAGTAGTTGAAGTCCCCCATAATAACGAATTCATTATGATTTGCCCCCTCGTCTATCTCGTTTAGTAAAAGATTTTCTGTGGACTCTGGTATATTAGGTGGTTTATAATACACTCCTATTAGTAATTTATTATTGTTTTTTGCTCCATGTATTTCTACCCACAGTGACTCCACGTGTTCATGTCCCTCAGAGATGTATTCTCGAATTACGGGATTTAGACAGGACTTCACATAGAGGCAGACCCCTCCACCTCTCCGGTTTTGACGATCCTTTCTAAACAGATTGTAACCTTTTATATTAACTGCCCAGTCATAGCTATCATCCAGCCATGTCTCAGTTATTCCCACTATTTCATAGTCCTCCTCACACATCACTAATTCCAGTTCACCAGTATTGTTAGTCAGGCTTCTTGCATTAGTATACATACATTTGACAGGTTTATGTGTATTTTTTACCCTAAATCTTTCATTCTGAGCTGTTCTAGTCCCCCCTTCCATTCC
Organism: Bufotes viridis; assembly: GCA_033119425.1. Classification (NCBI taxonomy): domain Eukaryota; kingdom Metazoa; phylum Chordata; class Amphibia; order Anura; family Bufonidae; genus Bufotes; species Bufotes viridis. The sequence goes on along the minus strand of CM065593.1, from coordinate 181,240,433 downwards.
TCCCCCAGTCACACTACCTCGCCCCTGGTCTCTATCTGCACTATCTTCCCCTCCTATAATGTAATTACCCTCCCCCCCAGTCCCTAGTTTAAACACTCCTCTCCAACCTTCTAGCCATCTTTCTCCCCTACACAGCTGCCCCTTCCCCATTGAGGTGCATCCCGTCCCTACGATAGAGCCTGTAGCCGACACAAAGTCGGCCCAGTTCTCCAGGAACCCAAACCCCTCCTTCCTACACCAGTTCTTGAGCCACTTGTTAACCTCCCTAATCTCCCGCTGCCTTTCTTGTGTGGCTTGTAGTACAGGCAGTATTTCAGAAAATACTACTTTTGAGGTCCTTGCCCTAAGTTTTTGACCTAAAACTCTGAAATAATTTTTAAGGACTCTCCACCTTCCTCTAACTTTGTCATTGGTTCCGATATGGACCATGACAGCTGGGTTTTCTCCAGCCCCTCCCAGTAATCTGTCAACCCGATCCGCGATGTGTCGAACTCTAGCGCCAGGAAGACAGCACACTGTTCGGCGATAACGATCTTTGTGACAGATCGCCCTATCTGTACCCCTAATAATTGAGTCTCCCACTACCAGCACCTGTCTGGCCTGCCCTGCTCTCCTGGTCCCCTGCTTACTGGAGCTGACATTCCCCTGACTGGCAGAGGAAGTGTCCGGCTGCAGCAGTGCCGTCCCTGAACTGTCATCCCCCTCATCTGCCAACCGTGCAAACTTGTTGGGGTGTGTCAGATCAGGGCTAGCCTCCCTGGCACTCTTCCCTCTACCCCGCTTTCTTACTGTTACCCAGCTAACTACCTCACTCTCCTCTGCCTCCCCGCTACCACCCTCCCCCACATCTACCCCATAGAGTGCTTGCTCAGTGAGCAGCAAACTCTTTTCCAAATTGTCAGTGGCTTTCAGTGTTGCAACTCGCCTGTTTAGAGACTCGATGTGCGATTCCAAACGGGTAATTTGCTCACATTTTGAACAAACATATACACCCTCGAACGGCTTGTCCAGGATAGCATACATCAGACAAGATGTGCATTGGACGGCGCTGTCAATAATGGAAGTCATACTAAATGGGGATTACGCAGGAAAAGAGAGGGAAAAAAAATAAATACAATATAGAGCAGTGATATCAAGATTCTTATTTACTGTGGGCCCTTACAGCAGTAGGAAGACTAGCTAGAATCAAACCAACTGTATACAAGGATGATCTAATGAATCTCTGTTTCTTGCTCCTTTTCCTGAACTCCGGTTTCTTTAACTCCACTTATGAAAGCAGCCACTTAGTAATGCAGGCCTCAGGTAGAGCCCGGGGGAGGGGAGACATTTAAAAAGGTCCATGGAAAAGGGAGTATATATATTGCATTATGTGTATATATATATATATATATATATATATATATATGTAATAAGGCTGATGAGTCAGCCTGTATTTGTGGGAGGGGCGGAGGCCTTCATAACCCAGACACGGCCTCACCCCCTGACGCACGTTCACAGGCACTTCCTGTGCTCACTTCCAGGGCAGGGTTCTCATGCTCATCGTACCTGTCTCGGCCGACGCCCGGCGCACTCGCTCTGCAGTCCGGTCTCTCCAGTCCTCCCATGCAGCGCTCCTTCCTTCCACAGGTTAGAAGCGCAGGAATCCTGTCAGCAGCGGGATCCGGCATGCGTTCCAGCGTGGAACGCATACCCGGAGGCCTGCTTCCCGCTTGAGGCGCCGCTCTTGCTCGGTTCACCTTCTCCCGCAAATGTAAGTTATCTTATTCTGTATTTAGTTACGTAGTCTGAATCAGGTAGACGGCAAACCGAGGGAGCGGCATCCCTCTGATCACTTCCGGGTTAGGGTTTGCACGATCATCCTTCCTGCCTCACTTCACCCACGCTTCGCCGTCACATTGACTGCCCGCTGCCCTTCCATACCGCCGGCAGGACCGGTAAAGGGAAACCTCCCCCGCTTTTTCCACCGCAGGCACCCCCGTCTAGGCGCTTCCCCTCCAGCGCCTAGACGGCGCGATGGCGTGGGTTCCAGCTTGGAACGCACGCCAAGCATAGCGAACGGAAGCCCCAATTCCCCCCGTGTAATAATCTGTGTGCCGCACTACCTTCTGTGTGTGACCATGGCTCTGCCCCAGTGCGGTTACCTTGTGGAACCGCTGCAGCGTGGGGCCGGGCTCTGCAGCGGGGCGCTGGATGGGTGCTCAGTGGCTCCCTCCGCCAGCTGCGGGGGGAGTCCACCGTCACAATGTTTACAGCACGGCGGTGCTGCTACCACCGCACACACGTTCACACTAGAAAGGAACTGGTCACCCAGCCTCCACCCCACGTCATCAGCCCCCATGCAGAGGGTAACTCCGCACCTCCGCTCTGGGTGCACAGAGCATATACACAGTGCATGCCGTGCGGTTTCTAGTTACAAAAAATAAATAAAAAAAAATAAATAAAAATACACATGCGCGATCTCCAGTTTTGTATATTTCAGTGCGATCAGACTGTGGCAGTACATGTACATAGTGCGGTCACTAGCAATGTCCTTAGCAGTACATATACCATATATACCAAGATTACCTCATGTACAGTGCGTTAATATATTAGTTTCCTCCATAGCAGCATCCAGTTCCCCATCTCTGTCTCCCTGGATCGCCCAGGCTCGCTCTGTGTCTCCCTGGAACGCCCAGGCTCGCTCTTCTGTGTCTCCCTGGAACGCCCAGGCTCGCTCTGTCTGTGTCTCCCTGGAACGCCCAGGCTCGCTCTGTCTGTGTCTCCCTGGAACGCCCAGGCTCGCTTTGTCTGTGTCTCCCTGGAACGCCCAGGCTCGCTCTGTCTGTGTCTCCCTGGAATGCACAGGCTCGCTCTGTCTGTGTCTCCCTGGAACGCCCAGGCTCGCTCTGTCTGTGTCTCCCTGGAACGCCCAGGCTCGCTCTGTCTGTGTCTCCCTGGAACACCCAGGCTCGCTCTGTCTGTGTCTCCCTGGAGCGCCCAGGCTCGCTCTGTCTGTGTCTCCCTGGAACGCCCAGGCTCGCTCTGTCTGTGTCTCCCTGGAGCGCCCAGGCTCGCTCTGTCTGTGTCTCCCTGGAACGCCCAGGCTCGCTCTGTCTGTGTCTCCCTGGAACGCCCAGGCTCGCTCTGTCTGTGTCTCCCTGGAACGCCCAGGCTCGCTCTGTCTGTGTCTCCCTGGAACGCCCAGGCTCGCTCTGTCTGTGTCTCCCTGGAACGCCCGGGCTCGCTCTGTCTGTGTCTCCCTGGAACGCCCGGGCTCGCTCTGTCTGTGTCTCCCTGGAACGCCCGGACTCGCTCTGTCTGTGTCTCCCTGGAACGCCCAGGCTCGCTCTGTCTGTGTCTCTCTGGAACGCCCAGGCTCGCTCTGTCTGTGTTCAGCTTGTGTATCACCTACAGTGTGTTTTGTGCGTATGTTCCACACGGTGTGTTCAGTTGTACATCACATACGGTGTGTCTAGTGTGCATATTATCCACGGTGCGTTCAGGGAGCTCACCATTTGCGGTGCGTACAGTGGGTTATTGTGTACGGTGCATATGTCTTATTCGGTGCGTATATTATTCTTAAAGTGCTCAGAGTGTATGTCATTTACATGGGTATAGCATGAGTATCTTATATACGGTGCGCATAGTGTGTTTGTTATATACGGCGTGTATGTCATTTTCGGTGCCTATGTGTGTATGACATTTACGGGGTGCAGTCCATGTTATCTACGATGCATACAGTGTGTTTATATCAGATACGTCTCGTACAGCGTATATTTGTTGTACGGTGCGCACAGTGATTACGTTTGGTATACAGTGCGTTCAGGGTATATATATATTATATACGATGTGTACAGAGGGTTTATTATATCCAGCGCTTCCCACGTATATATTCGTACGGCGTGTACAGGGTGCATGTCATATGTGTGCATACTATATTCATAGTTTACGGTGCGTTAAGTGTGTACATATTTTACACGGTGGGTATGTCATTCATGGGCATACTGGGTGTATGTCATCCGGTGGGTACATTGTAGGTCACACGGGTGTGCTGTATGTGCATATCTATGTGGTGTGTATGTGCATATATTGTATACGGTGCGTACAGTGTGCATTGTGTACGGTGTATTCGTGGTATACGGTGTGTACCGTGTGTACGTCTTCGCGGTGCGTCCAGCGTGTCCTACAGCAAAGGTGCATGGTGGCAGCTGAGCGGTTCACACCTATTTTGGTTCCATGCGGTAGTTACAGCTGACCACTACTATTATATGTCATAATATAAGTCAATATAAACGCACCCCCAGTTACCCGGCGTCTCCCCCAGGCTCGGTCTGTCTCTGTCTCCCTGGATCGCCCAGGATCGGTCTGTCTCTGTCTCCCTGGATCGTCCAGGCTCTGTCTCTCTGTCTCCCCGGATTGCCCAGGCTCGGTCTGCCTCTGTCTCCCTGGATCGCCCAGGCTCGGTCTGTCTTTGTGTCCCTGGATTGCTCAGGCTCGGTCTGTCTCTGTCTCTCAGGAACGCCTTCGTGACCAACGAATATTTTAAGTCGTCTGCTTACGTATCTATTCATGTCTGTTGCCTGCCTTGTGTCAGGTTCACGCTATCACCTATCAATGTCTGTCACTTGCTCCGTCTCAGGCTTAGATTCTTGTCTTCTAGTGTGTGTCGCCTGTTATGTTTCAGGCCCACGTTCTCTAACTACTAATGGCTGGAAAAAGCAGGGCCCTCCTATCCAGCATTTCAGTCTCTGTTCATGGTCAATAGGCAGATCCGGTCATCCCGAGTGTAAAGTATCCCTCAAGGGCATAGGGAGGGACAGCGACATCAGGGGAATTATTTACGAGTCTTTCTTCCTCCCTACATAGTAATCTCTTGGGCCCCATCATAGCATAATTACAGCTGGTCACGTTTCTCGATTCACCGTTTCCTAAGACCAGGGGAGTCTACTAGTTCTTCTGGTAGAACCCAAGCGTGGTCAAGGGTCCGGTAGCATGGGGCAGTGACCATTTCACGTATCTCCGGTCCTTCAAATGTCACAGGTCAGTCCGTTATTGGAAGCCATTAGTTCTTCCTACACTACTTGGCTTACTTTTGCCCCCTTTTAGGCCTACCCTCCGCAATGGCAAAGGGCACAATTCAGCCATTCATGAGGTCATCTAAGCCATGAACAGCTAGGTTAGTCTTGGTGTCATCTCACCAGGGCCCTCAGGCACTCCGTGGCCGTAGCCATGACCACAAATATATATATATATATATATATATATTATATGAATTATATTTATGGTGAAACTTTCATGGTATACAGGGGGAGTAGTAAATTCCCATGGGCATCAGCAGGTGGAATTAGGGAGGGGGGGGGGGGGAGTGGGTTCATACATTTAGATCCCACACATATTAATTACAATAATAATACCATAGATAAAACCATAATAAAAATCATAATAAAAAAACATTGGGAGACAAGGGCATATATGATTGGCTGAATATGTCCTGTATATAGAGGTAAAAGGCACATGTAAAATATACAACTAATTTACTTCTATAGAGATGCCCCAATCGTGATTTGGTGTTTTTTGGAGATTGTTTAACCCCTTAAGGACACAGGACGTACCCATACGTCCTAAATTTACCCCTTAAGGACGCATGACGTACCTGTACGTCATGGTTTCCGAGTCCTTAAGGACCCATGACGTACAGGTACGTCATGAGTTGTTCCAATCACTGCTGCTCAGCCGGCAGTGATCGGAACAAGGTACCTGCTGAAATCATTCAGCAGGTACCTTGTTACAATGCCGAGGGGGGTCTTGTGACCCCCCCATATCGGCGATCGCTGCAAACCGCAGGTCAATTCAGACCTGCGATTTGCAGCTTTTTGTGCGATCTCTGATCCCCACGGTCTGTCACATCCTCTGCCCGCCCCTCCGCTCATTTTCAGGATGGCCGAGCGTGACAAGCAGAGTGCAGGCACGGATGTCAGCCTATTAACCCCTTCCATGCCGCGGTCCGTAGGGACCGCTGTATGGAAGTGGTTAAGAGGGAGGGAGCTGCTGTGGGGGGCTGCTGTGCCTGGTGCAGCCCTCTTAGCTCCAGTCCCTAGCTTCCCTCCCTCATCATCCTCCGCTGCTCTGTTATAACAGCGGAGGACGGTAACCATGGCAACAGGATGCCTTCAAAGGCGTCCTGCTTGCCATGGTAACAGAAGTCTGATCAGACTTTTGCTAAAGGCAAAAGTCTGATCAGACTAAGTGTCAAGTAAAAAATACAGTACAGTACATTATATAATGTACTATACTGTATTATACAGACACCAGATCCACTGGATCTTCAAGAACCAAGTGGGTCTGGGTCCAAAAAAAATGTAAAAAAAAGTGAAAAAAGGTAAAAACAAAAACACATTTATCACTAATACACTACACATGTTATATATCACCGCGTCCGTAATGACCTGATCTATAAAATGGGTTTGTTACTTTTCCCGTACGGTGAACGTCATAAAAAAAAACCCAAAAAAACAATTGCCCACTTCACTTCACAAAAAAGTTAATAAAAGTGATCAAAAAAGTTGTATCTACACTCAATTGGTACTAATCAAACCGTTACCTCGTCCCGCAAAAAATGATACCTTACCTAAGAAAATTGCCCAAAAAATAAAAAAATTATGGCTCTTAGGCTATGCAGAAACTACAACATGATTTTTTTTTTGTTTCAAAAATTATATGATTGTGTAAAACCTAAATAAATAAATAAAAAGTAGACATTAGGTATCGCCGCGTCCGTAAGAACCTGAACTATAAAAATAACACATGAACTAACCCCTCAGGTGGACACCGCAAAAAAAAAAAAAAAATACTGTAAAAAGCAGTTTTTTGTCACCTAACATCACAAAAAGTGTGACAGCAAGCGATCAAAAAGTCATATGCACCCCAAAATAGTACCATTAAAACCGTCATCTCATCCCGCAAAAAATTAGCCCCTACCTAAGACAATTGGACAAAAACTAAAAAAAACTGACTCTCAGACTATGGAGATACTAAAATAGTTTTTTGTTTGTTTAACAAAGGATATTATAGTGTAAAACCTAAATAAATTAAAAAGAGTAGACATATTAGGTATTGCCACGTTCTTAAGAATCTTCTCTATAAAAATAACACATGACCTAACCCCTCAGATGAACACAGTCACAAAAATAAAATAAATACGGTCCCAAAACAGCTATTTTTTCCAAATTTTCCATTTTAATCATTTTTTTCCAGTAACAAAGCAAGGGTTAACAGTCAAACAAAACTCTATATTTATTTCCCTGATTCTGTAGTTTACAGAAACACCCCATATGTGGTTGTAAACTGCTTTATGGCCAAACGGCAGGGCGCAGAAGGAAAGGAACGCCATATGGTTTTTGGAAGGCAGATTTTGACGGACTGGTTTTTTGACACTATGTCACATTTGAAGCTCCTCTGATGCACCCCTAGAATAGAAACTCCATAAAAGTGACCCCATATCCCCATATAAGAAACTACACCCCTCAAGGTATTCAAAACTGATTTTACAAACTTTATTAACCCTTTAGGTGTTCCTCAAGAGTTTATGGCAAATGGAGATGAAATTTCAGAATTTCTATTTTTTTATTACCTTGTCTCACAAAACTGTATTATAGAGCAACCAAAAATCATACGTACCCTAAAAATAATACCACCAAAACTGCCACCTTATCCAGTAGTTTCCAAAATGGGGTCACTTTTTTGGAGTTTCTACTCTAGGGGTGCATCAAGGGGGCTTGAAATGGGCCATGGTGTAAATAAACCAGTCCATCAAAATTTGCCTTCCAAAAACCATATGGCGTTCCCTTCCTTCTGCGCCCTGCCGTTTGGTGATACAGCAGTTTACAACCACATATGGTGTGTTTCTGCAAACTATAGAATCAGGGCTATAAATATTGGGTTATGTTTGGCTGTTAACCCTTGCTTTGTTCCTGGAAAAAATGGATTCAAATGGAAAATTTGCCAAAAAAAAAATCGAAATTCTGAAATTTTATGTCCATTTGCCATGAACTCTTGTGGAACACCTAAAGGGTTAACAAGGTTTGTAAAATCAGTTTTGAATACCTTGAGGGGTGTAGTTTCTAGAATAGGGTCATTTTTGGGTGGTTTCTTTTATGTAAGCCTCACAAAGTGACTTCAGACCTGAACTGGTCCTTAAAAATTGGGTTTTTGAAATTTTCTGAAAATTTTCAAGATTTGCTTCTAAACTTCAAAGCCTTGTAATGCCCCCAAAAAATAAAATGGCATTCCCAAAATGATCCAAACATGAAGTAGACATTTGGGGAAAGTAAAGTAATAACTATTTTTGGAGGTATTACTATGTATTTTAGAAGTGGAGAAATTGAAACTTGAAAATTAGCAAATTTTTCAAAATTTTTGGTAAATGTAGTATTTTTTTCTACAAAAAAATGAACTTTTTTGACAAAATGTTACCAGTGTCATGAAGTACAATATGTGACGAAAAAACAATCTCAGAATGGCTTGGATAAGTAAAAGCGTTTTAAAGTTATCACCACATTAAGTGACACTGGTCAGATTTGCAAAACATGGCCTGGTCCTTAAGGTGAAATTGGGCCGTGTCCTTAAGGGGTTAAACTATATGTTCATATCTAGTGTATTCAACCATATTAGGCATTATCTTAGCACCCTTGGGCATGCACTTGCCAGTGTGTGTATACTAGTATATACCCATAAATATATGAAAAGAACTATGTATGTAGACGGGGAACCATCCGTCTATGTACATGTTCTGTATCTCTACAGTTTAAAGATAGTATAATTACAAAAGTGTCCATATGAAACATGGTTAGTAGCATTGAAACAAAAGAGCAAGTTATTCTCTGAGGAGTACAACAGGTGTGCTTTTTACAAATAATAGCGCAAGTTGGAGTATCCATAGATATATATATATATATATATACATATATACCCAAATACACTCATATAAATACGTGTATATATATGTACATATATGCGCGTCTCCTTTCTTGTATGCATACCTAGCCTGCAAATATACATATGTAAGGGTATACCCAGCCTATAGGCATGCATATCTATGTGTGCTCTTGTGAGTGACACCTGTACTTATATATCTGTAACAACTATAGGTATAGGAAATATATATCATTCTCTTTCAGGATACTGTATACCGGCTGCTTATATGATCGTTTCATTGATCTCATTTAACCCGCTTGGGCTGAGTGTGTCCAACTGGTAAATCCAGTAGACTTCCCTCTTTTGGAGTTTCTCAAACCGATTAAATGGATTTTCAGGTATAAAGTCTATTGGAGTGATTTTGTGCTTGTCTTTTTCTGGGGTGAAGGCACAGTGTTTGGATAGACTATGTTGGAGGTATTGTCTCCAAATGTTATATCTATGTTGATTTGCTCGGCAATGGAGTGCCTGTGTCGTACGGCCTACATACTGGAGGCCACATTCACATTCGATCAGGTAAATGACATGGGTAGAGTGACAGGTTAGGTGGTATTTTATTTGGAAAGTAGTTCCATTGTGGATGTGCGTCCGTGGGTGATCATCCTGCAGCATAGGCAATTTTTCCCCCCACATCTGTAGCTCCCTTTTTTGGAGGGATGGTTAGATAATTTTTCATCTTTCATTTGGACATGCTGTTTCGGTCTGCCTCGGGCCAATATGTTTTTGATAGTGGGGGCTCGTCTGTATGTGATTCACGGTGTGCGGGAAAGATGCTTAGTTAGATACGGATCGTGTAGAAGGATATGCCAATTTTTTTCCAATATTTTTTGGATATGAATATTAGATGTGTTGTATTGAGTGATGAATCTGACCTCCTCTGTTTCTCCCTTGGGACGGGTGGAAGTGGCTAAGCATTCAATTAATCTTGCGGTTGTAGGCCGCTCCTTTTTATGGCGTTTTTTATTAGCTGTTTCGGGTAGCCATTTTCTTTGAATCTTTTTTCAAAGAAAAACTTGTATTACTTGTATTCTGAAGTCTTCATTTTTTGTCCAATTATGTCTAATTGTACTACACTGGCTGTAGGGTATATTTTTTAGCCACTTCCTATGATGAAAGCTGGTATAATGGATGTAACTGTTGGAGTCAACTGTTTTGAAATACGTTTTAGTGGTTAACTGGTTGTTTTGTGTGAAGATAATAATGTCAAGAAAATCTATTTCTGTTCTACTGAATTTTGGAGTGAAAGAGATCCCCCAGTTGGTTTGGTTTATTGTTTCACAGAAGGCTCGGGCAGTTGTTTCATCCCCGTCCCATATCATAAACAAGTCATCGATGTACCTTTTATAGTATTTGATATGGTTTTGGAAGTTGGGATGGTTTAGGATGAACTCTTCTTCGAATGACCCCATAAAGATGTTTGAAAACGCTGGTGCCACTCGTGTCCCCATGGCGGTCCCTCAGCATTGGTGATAGATCACATTATTATATGTAAAATAGTTGTTTTCAAGGATGAATTGCAGACATTCAAGGAGGAACTTTGTCTGTGGTGGTTTTAAGGTGGTGTCGGCCGCTAGGACCGTTCTAACACACTCAATACCCAGGTTGTGTTTAATATTGGAGTATAGTGACGTAACATCCATTGTTAGCAGGGCATATGTATATCTCCACTGGATTGTTTGAAGTTCTCTGATCAGCTGACTAGAATCGTGTAGGTAGCTCGGGAGTCTTTTAACATAGGGCTGTAGGTGTATATCCAGAAATTGGATGTTGGTGTTTGACACGATTGGTCTACCAGGGGTAGTTTCTTTATTCTTATGTATCTTGGGTAAATGATAGAAATATGGGATGCATGGGGATTTGGGAAGTAAAAAAATGTTTTCCTTTTTGTTTATGAGTTGTTTTTCATGGGCGTCTTTCACTAGATCTTTTAATTTTTTTGTAATCTCTGGCAATGGGTCATTGGTAATAAGTTCATAATAGGTGCGGTCACTAAGGATGTTGTGAGCTTCCTTTTCATAATCCTCATAATTTTGGTTAACAACTACCGCACCCTTGTCAAATGATTATTCCGTTATTGTTTTTCAAAGTGTCTCGGGCTTCCTGAAAGAGTTAGTGTATTTCTGCAGCCTGGTTCCTCCTTCATCCCATTAGGCAGACGTCTGGAGAGCTGTGTCAGAAAGAAGCACCAAGCCAGTGACCTTCAAACACAACTCTGGTTTATTCTTATACAGTGTCTACCTTATATAGTACATACATACATAACAAGAGATAGCTGTGTTTCACATTCCATTGTAACAGGCAGAGACCTTCCCATATATGGAAATAAGGCTAATGTAAATATATCCCCCCTCTAACATGATCTCACCCACCATCCTGTCATCCATACATACCATATGGCTTATTCTATTTAACCCTTCAATCCCCTCTTAAGTCATGAATATGACTTATCTTCTTTCTCTCATAGAGAGGTAAGTAGCATAAGGTTGTCCAGGATCTGTGGGTCTTGGACATATGACGCCAAAGGTCCGTATGAGTGATGGAATACATCGAATGCAACAACATATGGTAATCAAAAAAGCTATTATAATTATAATACTGATAAATAATGTTCTTAACCAACTCAAATCTGGCAGCCAGCTCAATAACCAGTCCCACCAAGAGGATGAATCAACATCCGTTTTGATATTTTTTGCAATTTCATGTAACCCTTGAATATGGGACTGGATTGATTTGGAATGGTCAGATAAATTAAAGCAACACATTCCTTTAAAAGCTTGTGTTGAAGTAACAGATAATCCACAGTAAATCTAGTTTCTAGCACTGCTCCTCTTACGCCTTGTAGATCTAGAAGTATGTCTGATAAGGTAGTAGAGGTATGATTCAGAGATTTAGCCAAGGCACATGCAATAGGATTTATAGTATGAGCATTATATATAGCCAGTGCAGGCACTCCTAATATAGAAGTACCCAAACTGATATATTCTGTACAGCTGAGGAGGGGTAAAGTAGAGTCACAGTTGTCTGATAGAGTCTTGGTAATTGATCTGTAAGCTCTCCTGCTAGGGGGTTGACTGGGAAGGGCCAGAGTCAGCCTGGATAATGCACAGGGACCTCCACATTAGCAGGAATGTAATTGTAGGTGCTGTAACCACAAGACAAAACCCATCCCTTAGGGAGCATTATATTATAGATAAAACTGGGAGTCACTATGGTCTTATTACAACTCATGGAATTGTCTAGGGAGCTAGCAAGCCTACTATTCTTTTTACAGGTGTCGTCAATATAATCATATACACTTATTCTTAGGTAATCCACTTTTAACCTCTCCCGGACCGCCGCACGCAGGATCGCGTTCTCGCGGCGGCCGGGCTCTTCTGATCCGACGCATCTACGCGTGATCTCGCGAGACGCGAGATTTCGCATAGATGCGCCCGCGCATGCGCACATCGCGCATGGCAAAAGGCGCAGGAGGAGTTAGTCATCAGCCTGCCAGCCAATCGGCAGCGCTGGCGGGCTGATGACTTTTAAAAAAACGAATGAGAAGCCATTTAACCCATCATATTTGTAAATATGATGGATTAAATAGCTTCTGTGCTCTCCTGGGTCCTTTTCGTCGGTTGGAGCCAGGAGAGAGCACACCTACTGTGAGTACACCCAAGCACCACACACTAGCCCCTGATCAGCCCCCATCACCCAAATTAACCCCTTGATCACCCCTTTCAGCACCTGTCAATCATCTAGTGAAAGGGAAAAAGTGATCAGTGTAAACTGTCACTTTTTTTTTCACTAGGATTGACTGTTAGGCTTAGCTTAGTTTAGGCCCCTTTGGTAGGTAGTTAGCGTTAGCGCCCAGCCCACCGCACCGCAGTCACTGATTCGCTGATTAGCGTAGAGCTAATCAGCGTTTGTACTTTATAGTATCTGTAAGTGATCAGAACTGATCACGGTCAGATATATAATAGTACTAGTGTCACTTAGTTCGCCCTCCACCCCAAGCGCAGTGTTTGCCCGATCAGACCTGATCAGTCGCCCACACCTGCGTTCACCCACGCCGCCCCGCCGCAGTGACAAAAATTTTTATTTTTGTAATCACTGCACAATCCTTCACAAGCGCTGCGGTGATAAAAAAATCAGTTTTGATCTTTTTATCAATTGCAGCGGCTTCTGTACTTCGCTACACTCTCAATTGTAAGACAGGCTTGCTTTTTCTTGGGTAGTCTCAGGGAATACCCCTAAATTTAGACGGCCAAATGTCAAACAAGGGGTATTCCTCTGAAGAGGCCTACAGGATTCTGACCCAGTCGGATGAGGAATGGGAACCCTCATCTGACGAATCTAGCGGGTCAGAATACGAACCTGTA